>CM017895.1:9691161-10354657 GCA_008369825.1 Triplophysa tibetana
TACAACAAGTACATCATTTGCTGTTGGATATGTTTCCTGGTTCCTGTTGATCTAAATCAGGGGTTTTCAACTGGTTCTGTGCCAGGTACCACCATTCTGAATAACAAGTATGGGGGGCCCACTATTGTGTGTGTGTATGTATGTCAAGTCCTGCACGGGTACGGGTGACCCGCAAATTTGGTGAAACGGGTGAAAAATATAAACTGTGTTGGATACGGGTGCAGGTCGGTTCGGACACGTGGGAAACACGGGTCTAAACACGGGTTCAAAACAGTCACAGCAAATGTAATAAATGCATATTTTTAGGAACACTTCTACAAAACTATGGCCTGTATTTCAAGTTGGTAAAATATTTTTTTTGTTTATTTGGCCCCGGGCCTCCCTCCAGGAGTCTCTAGGCGCCTCCGCTCCGTGTCCTGATTATATTGCCTGCTATTTTACTTCTTATTTATTAAATCCAGGCAATTGGTGATAAAACATGATAAAACATGATTAAATTAAGATACAATTATACAAAACGAAATTCACTTTAAAGAAAGGCTTTATATACAATAAGAACTTAATGAAGTCGTCAAAATAATGTCTGCCCACTCTGTCTCCCAACATATTGCGCTAACTTATGATATTACTCTTTCACTTCTCATATAATCAACATAAACCGCTCAGCAAAAAAAGAAACGTCCCTTTTTCAGGACTGTGTATTTCAACAATAATGTTGTAAAAATCCATATAACTTTACAGATCTTTTTTGAATGTAAAGGGTTTAAAAACAATGTTTTCCATGCATGTTCAATTAACCATAATCAATTAATTAACATGCAACTGTGGAATGGTCATTAAGACCGTTAAGCAGCTTACAGAGTAGGCATTTAAGGTCACCCGTTCTAAAAACGCAGGACACTAAAGAGACTTGTCTACCGACTGTGAAAAACACCCAAAGAAGATGCCCAGGTCCCTGCTCATCTGCGTGAACGTGCATTAGGCATGCTGGGGGAGGCATGAGACTACTGATGTGGCTAGGGCAATAAATTGCCATGTCCGCACTGTGAGACGCCAAAGACAGCGCTACAGGGAGACAGGAAGGACAGCTGATCAGCCTCGCCAGTGGAAGACCACGTGTACCAACACCTGCACAGGATCGGTACATCCGAATATCACCACCTTCGTGACAGGTACAGGATGGCACAAACAACTGCCCGAGTCACACCAGGACACACAATCCCTCCATCAGTGCTCAGACTGTCCGCAATAGGCTGAGAGAGGCTGGACTGAGGGCTTGTAGGCCTGGTTGTAAGGCAGGTCCTTACCAGTACATCACCAGCAACAACAACGCCGCCTATGGGCACAAACCCACCTTCGTCTGGACCAGAACAGGAGTGGCAAAAAGTGCTCTTCACTGATGAGTCACGGTTTGTCTCACCAGTGGTGATGGACGGATTCGTGTTTATCGTCGAAGGAATGAGCGTTACACCGAGGCCTGTACCCTGGAGCGGGATAGATTTGGAGGTGGGGGTCCGTCATGGTCTGGGGCGGTATATCACATCACCATCGGACTGAGCTTGTTGTCATTGCAGGCAATCTCAATGCTTGCGGTACAGGGAAGACATCCTCCTGCCTCATGTGGTACCCTTTATGCATGCTCATCCGGACATGATCCTCCAGCAGACAATGCCACCAGCCATACTGCTTGTTCTGTGCGTGAGTTTCTGCATGACAGCAATGTAAGTTTTCTGCCATGGCCAGCGAAGAGCCCGGATCTCAATCCCATTGAGCACGTCTGTGACCTGTTGGATCACAGGGTGAGGGCTAGGGCATTCCCCCCCCAGAAATGTCCAGGAACTTGCAAGTGCCTTGGTGGAAGAGTGGGGTAACATCTCACAGCCAAGAACTGACAAATCTGGTCCATCCATGAGCAGGAGATGCACTGCAGTACTTCAAGCAGCTGGTGGCCACACCAGATACTGACTGGTACTTTTGATTTTGAACCTACCTTCATTCAGGGACACATTATTCTATTTCTGTTAGTCACATGTCTGTGAAACATTTTTAGTTTATGTCTTATGGTGTTTGACTCTTTTAGTGTTCATACAAGTATTTACACATATTAAGTTACTGAAAGTAAAAACAGTTGAAAGTCAGAGGACGTTTCTTTTTTTGCGGAGTTTAGATGAAATTATATATATATTAACTGATTTGATTTCGGGTGCCGGTCAGGTGGCGGTTCTATTTTAAGCGGGTTGGGTCGGGTGCGGATTTTAATTAGTGCTGCTGTCGGAAACGGGTCGGATGCGGTTTTAAGCACTGCGGGTACGGGCGGGTGCGGTGATTTACAAAATCGGACCTGTGCAGCTCTCTGATGTATGTATATGTACGTATATGACGTTAGGGACGCAAAACACAACGTTAGCAAAGCATAAGATAGACCTGATAGGTGCAATGCTAGCCTGTCAGTTTGAATCTCAACTCAAACTCAAATTATTTTAAATATTTTCATTGAATTTAGTATTCACACCAATGCGCAAATATTCTGGATTGTTTGGAAAAATAAATTATAGAAACAAAGTGATTTTTATAGTGAAATTACATTTACATTTACATTTAGTCATTTAGCAGACGCTTTATCCAAAGCGACTTACAAGTGGGGTAGGTAATGGAAGCAATTAGGACAACATAAGTACAACAGAGCATAAGTGCAATCAAAAAGAAGACTGGTTTCATATAGCCTAACACAGTATACAGAAACATTCATTCATACATTTTTTTTTTTTTTTTCAGAGTAGAGAAGAAAAGAGTAGAGAAGAAACTTGAGTCAGAACATAACAGTAAGATGTTGGCGGAAGAGATGGGTTTTCAGGCGTTTCTTAAAGATGGCTACAGAATCTGCAGATCTTGTAGCAGCAGGCAGATCATTCCACATAGGTGGAACAGATCCGGAGAAGTGCGCGCGAGAGATTTTCTACCTTTATGGGATGGCACCACAAGACGCCGTTCTTTTGCAGAGCGTAGGGATCTGGCGGGTACATATGTTTTCAATTAGTGAGTGAAGATAAGGTGTTGCCAAACCAGTGGTGGTCTTGTAGGCCAGGAGCAGAGTCTTGAATTTGATGCGAGACGACTATAGGGAGCCAATGTAGCTTAATGAGTAGAGGGGTAACGTGTGCTCTCTTCGGTTCATTAAAGATAACTCTTGCCGCAGCATTCTGGATCATCTGTAGAGGTTTGGTTGTGCAAGCTGGAAGTCCTCCCAGTAGTGCATTGCAGTAGTCCATTTGGACAGGACTAGAGCCTGTACTAGGACTTGCGTAGCATGCTCTGATAGGAAGGGTCTAATTTTCCTGATATTGTAGAGGATGAATCTACAGGACCGGGCGGTGTTGGCAACTTGATCTGTGAAGTTGAGCTGGTCATCGATCACCACTCCTCAGGTATCTTGACTTTCTGGAAGGTGTGATGGTTGATGAGCCCAGTTGAATGGAAAGGTTGTGATAAGTCTTTATATCAGCCGGGATTACAAGCAGTTCTGTTTTTGAAAGGTTCAACTGCAGGTGATGGCCGTTCATCCAAAGTGAGATGTCGGCTAGGCAAGCTGAGATGCGTGCTGAGACAGTCGGATCGTCAGGGCGAAAAGAACAGGTAGAGTTGTGTATCATCCGCATAGCAGTGATAGGAAAAGCCATGTTTCCTAATGACAGAGCCAAGGGATGTCATGTATACAGAGAATAGCAACAGACCAAGCACTGAGCCCTGAGGCACACCTGTGTCGAGATGTTGGGACTCAGACACCTCACCCCTCCAAGATACTCTAAATGACCTACCTGAGAGGTAAGACCTGAACCATTGTAGCACCATTCCGGAGACCCCCATAGCCTTGAGAGTGGACAGGAGGATGTGATGGTTAACAGTGTCAAAGGAGGCAGATAGATCCAGTAGGATGAGAACAGATGAGTTAGAGGAAGCTCTTTCCAGTGTCAGGGCTTCGATAACAGAGAGCAGCGCAGTCTCAGTGGAATGACCGCTCTTGAACCCAGACTGGTTGCTGTCCAGGAGGTTGTTCTGGATGAGGAAGGATGAGAGCTGGTTACAGACAACACGTTCTAGTGTTTTAGCAGCGAAGGGGAGTAGGGATACCAGTCTGTAGTTTTCTAACAGTGCAGGATTAAGAGTAGGCTTCTTTAGTAGTGGGGTAATACGGGCCTCTTTGAAGAGAGTAGGAAATGTGCCAGTGGTGAGGGACGAGTTGATAATGTGAGTCAGAGAGGGTACAACTGATGGAGAGATGGCCTGGAGGAGATGGGTGGGGATTGGATCTAGAGGGCAGGTGGTCGGGTGGTTAGAAGAAATTGCCTTGGAAACTTCCTCTTCAGATAGGAGAGAGAGCGAGGGGAACGAGCATGTGTCTGGGGATTGACTGTGGTCAAGAGGTGGTGGCGCAGAGAATTGATTGCTGATGGTGTTTGTTTTCTTTACAAAGAACGATGCAAAATCGTCAGCTGTTAAGTCTGAAGGAGGTGAGGGGGTAGGCGGGCAAAGGAGAGCAGAAAAGGTTTTAAAGAGACTACGAGGGTCAGGAGAGTTGTTGATTTTAGTGTGGTAGTATTGGGTTTTCGCAGAGGAGACATCCGCAGAGAAGGAAGAGAGAATAGACTGGTAGAGAGAGAGGTCAGTGGGTTCTTTTGATTTGCGCCACTTTCTATCAGCAGACCTGAGAGAGGCACGATGCTCACGGAGAACATCAGATAACCAGGGGGCAGAAGGAGATGCACGAGATGGCCTAGATCTCAGAGGGCATAAGATGTCTAAGCAGGAGGTTAGTGTGGAGCAAAGGCTGTGGGTGGCGGTGTTAGTATCAAGGAGAGAGAACTGTTTAGGGGGTGGGAGAGTAGTAGAGACTGCAGAGGATAGGCGGGAGGGAGAGAGTGATCGTAGGTTGCGTCGGAATGTGACCAGTGGGGAGGCATGTGTAGTGTCTGGAGAAGTTAAGTCGAGATCAAGAGTGATGAGGAAATGATCCGACGTGTGCAGTGGGGTGACCTGGGAGTGATGGGTGGAGCAATAGCGTGTGTAGATGAGATCAAGTTGATTACCAGATTTATGGGTTGCTGAAGTGGGGACTCGCTTTAGGTCAAACGATGCAGTCAGGTTGTTGAAGTCAACAGCCTGTGGTTTTTCCAGGTGGATGTTGAAGTCTCCAAGTACCACCAGAGGAGTACCATCCTCGGGGAATGATGACAGAAGTGTATCCAATTCCTCCAAGAAGAGTCCAAGGTGCCCTGGAGGGCGATAGAGAACTACAACATGCATTACAACAGGGTGGATGACAGTGACAGCATGAAACTCAAAGGCGGTGTTGTTGCATGAGGGTGCCAGCTGTTTAAATTTCCAGTCGTTAGGCCGTAAGTAGACCGGTTCCTCCGCCCCTCCCTGATATGCGTGGGCTGTGGGAGAAAGTGTAATTATTAGAGAGGGCAGCCGGTGTGGCAGTGTCCTCTGGTTTGATCCAGGTTTCAGTAAGTGCTAAAAGAGAAAGACCAGAATGTTTTGCAATAGTTGTGATGAAATCTGCCTTGTTTACAGCGGATTGGCAGTTCCATAAACCAATTGGAAAGGTAATAGAGGTAGTTTTGGATGCTGAAAGAGTACGCAGGTTGTTAGCATTAGCCATGCGTGGCCTTCTGCGAGTTACCATTGGTTTACGAGATGTAATGACAGTGTGGATTTGAAAACACATAGTGAAAAAATATGAAGGAATGTACAAGACAAATAAAGAAAATTGTATAAAGATAATAGATAAAGTGCAATAGTCGAAGTGCAAACAGTAGTACTCAAGTGCCTTCTCTGTGTCGTTGCTCGGTGGAGTCGCACAGGTAGAGTCGATGGTCTTTACTCTCTTCGGTCTTCACGCGATGAGGGCTGCACGCGACTGCAGCACGCGGTGGTCAATCCCATTTAAATACCTTATTCAATCACGCAATTGAATTCAGCAGGACACGCCTTCCAAATGTCCCAATATTAACACACAAACAAATGCAAACTAACAGCGCGTGACTCAGCGGACGCAAACAAAGGAAACGAAACTGCGTTAGACTCAATAAAACACTAATGATCGATTTCACTTACGAGTACCAGTTGATTCTTAGGCTGCAACAAAACTTCTTCTCCCACGAACTGACCTTAGAACAACTGTTTAAGTACTTTAGCTGGCGTTGGACATGCCTTCCAAATGTCCCAATATTAACACACAGACAAATGCAAACTAACAGCGCGTGACTCAGCGGACGCAAACAAAGGAAACGAAACTGCGTTAGACTCAATAAAACACTAATGATCGATTTCACTTACGAGTACCAGTTGATTCTTAGGCTGCAACAAAACTTCTTCTCCTTCTAAATTAGGTAGGCTGGAATGCATGTCACGGACCACATGCAATGCCGCCGTGGACCACCAGGGGGCCACGGACCACCGGTTGAAAACCCTTGATCTAAATAATGCAGCCTAGATGCTCTGAGGATTAATATTATGGAAGTGTAGTGTATGCAAGATTGAAAAGATGGGTCTTTAGTCTAGATTTAAACTGACAGAGTGTGTCAGCCTCCCGGACAGTGCAGGGAAGAAAATTCAAAAGTTTAGGCGCTAGATAAGAAAAGGATCTACCACCTGCACTGGATTTTGAAATTCTAGGTATCACCAACTGACAGGACGCCTGAGAGCATAATGTACGTGGAGGTCTGTAATACAATAGAAGTTCATTCAAATACTGTGGCGCTAGACCATGTAGGGCTTTATAGGTAATAAGCAAGATCTTAAAGTTAATGCGATGCTTTATAGGTAACCAGTGCAAGGTTGACAGAACCGGGGTTATATGCCTATAGTTTTTTGTACGTGTAAGAACTCGAGCTGCCGCGTTTTGAACCAGTAGCAGTTTTTGTAATAGGCCTGCAGGGCAACCACCTAAAAGTGCATAACAGTAATCTAGTCTTGATGTCATGAATGCACAAATTAATTTCTCTGCATCTGACAGTGACAGCATATGACGTAGTTTAGATATATTCTTAAGATGGAAAAAGCAATTTTACAGGTGTTGGCGACATGGCTCTCACATGACAGAGTACTATCGAATACAACGCCAAGATTCTTAGCTGACGACAAGGATTTTATGGAGCATCCGTCAATAGTTAAGCAGTATTCTTGGTTGTTACGTATGGCGGTTTTCGGTCCAGTAAGTAACACTTCTGCTTTGTCCGAGTTCAGTAGTAAAAAATTGTTACTCCTCCAGTTTTTTAAATCTACTATGCATTCCTTTATTCGATGGAACTGCTGGGTCTCATGAGGCTTCGAGGAAATATAAAGTTGAGTATAATCAGCATAACCGTGAAAGCTAATTCCGTGTCACTTTATTATATCTCCTAGAGGTAGCATGTTTAATGCGAAGAGCAGAGGCCCTAAGACTGAGCCCTGTGGTCCACCGTACTGGACTTGCGATTTGCGGGACACCTCATTGTTTATTGCTAAAAATTGGAAACGGTCGGATAAATAAGTCTTAAACCATTTCAATGCTTATATATTTCAATGCCGTAAATGCCGACGTAATTTTCGAGTCTATGTAGAAGTATGCTGTGGTCAATGCTGTCAAATGCAGCACTAAGGTCTAGCAGAACCAATAAAGGAATACAGCCACGGTCGGACGCTAAAAGCAGATCATTTGTAACTCTGATCAAAGCAGTCTCTGTACTGTGACATGGTCGAAATCCAGACTGGAATTCTTCATTAATGTCATTCGGGGCAAACCTGTTCGAAACTTTATTGCCGTCTCACCGTCACACAGTTTCCCAGCGGCAACCGAAACCGAGCTGTGTGTGCTAAAATTGCTCATATCCGAAGTGTTTTCTACGGTCCTAACACTCTTACTATCCTCAAATAAAGATTGGATGCGAGACTCTAATTTTAAGATCTTCTCCGACAGCCTAACTACTTCCCTGCATTTATCGCATGTAAAACCCTCGCCGCTGACAGAGAAGGCTAAGCTAAACATATGACATGAGGTGCAAGTAACAACAATAGGAATAGAAGCCATGACTCACCGGGTATGAAGTGCAATCCTAATTTACCAACGTTGCTTGATGAGTCTTAGTATATACGCTTAAAAAGAGAAACAGTTAGCCCACAAGACGAATAGGGGGAGATGATATTACACAGTTAAAACAGAGAGCAAAGCTAACACGCTAATATTTTCTAGCGGCCTTACGTTTCAATTGATATAGGTTTAGAATATAAAGTTATAAATAAAGTTATAAATAATTCGGCAACGGCAGTGATAGGTAACGATAGTAAAATAAACTAATATTAAGACCAAGAACAAATGTGAGGTGAAGCAAGTGTCAGAGCATACAAACTAGCCGCCGACAGCGATGCAATCACTTCCTATAACATATGATGCAGAATGGTATTCTGCTCTCTCATTATCAGCATGACCTCACCAAAAGGCATCTTTCACTCAGGATAATGTGATGAAATTGGGACACACAACTCATTAAATGTCTCTCTTGTAATGGCAAGGAAAGGTAAGTATGATATGTATTTCAATAATCATTTATGCCCAAACAAAGAGGATGCCTATACCGACGAACCAGTGAAACCTCAGAACTCCTTTCCTCTATTCACATTCTTGACTGCTTCCCCCTGCATAAGGCATGGGAAATGTTCTATTGGGAAATTTAACTGTGCTGAACTTGTGGGATTATTACAACTAGTCCTATTGAGCGAATCTGATTATTAGCTTAGGGAACTGGGATGGCTATGTCAGGACCTCGATTTTGTTCTCGATGAGTAATTTTTTGTTGATTTTGAACCAATGTGCTGATGGAAGATCTACGGAGCCATTGAAGGGACATTGGTTGAAAAAAAAAACAGAAGACCTTCTCGTGCGCACGCGAAAGTATCTCGTGCGCACGAGAAACTTTCGCGTGCTCACGCATTACAATTTCTGGCCTAAGTGTACCTTGTTTCCTGTCATCTTTTTTGGGGAGCCGAAGTGGAGAGAAAGCATGGATGTGCACGAATTTATCGATGTCTATTTTAGGTTAGGCATTATATATAAGGACATAGTATCTGTTCTTGCATTCCGTCACGGATATGTAATAACGGAGAGACATTTGAAACGCATATTGAGATCTAGAGGGCTGTTTCACAGAAAGGACTACTCAAGTATTGAAGATGCCATTCTGTTTATTAAAGATCAACTCCAAACCTCAGGCAAACTGCATGTATACAGGTGGATGCATGCCAAGTGCATAGAAAATGGGTTGCATATTCGCATGGAACATGTTTGCTTAATTTTGAGCGTGCTAGATCATAGTGGTGTAGTATTGAGAAAATCCAGACGTCTCCATCGGTGTCATTATTTTGCAAAAGGACCAAATTACATGTGGCACTTTGATTCTTATGATAAACTGAAGCCATATGGCATTTGTATCAATGGATGTATTGACGGCTTTTCAAGAAAGATCATTTGGCTAAGTGCATACACAACAAGCAGTGACCCGAAAGTAATTGGGGGATACTATATGGAAACAGTGGAGAATTTAGGTGGATGCCCAACAATCGTTAGATGCGATTTTGGAACAGAGAATGGACACGTGCGAGATTTTCAGCGTTTTTTTCAGACGCAGCGTTCAGCAGGAATATAACAGCTACATGGAAGGTGCAAGCACAGTCAATCAACGAATAGAGAGCTGGTGGGGATTCCTCAAAAAAGAATGCATGGAATTTTTCATCTCTTTGTTTGTTGATCTTAAGGACAGAGGATTGTTTGACGGAGGATTTTAAGATAAAAATCTCATCCGTTTCTGTTTCTTAGGAATCATCCAGGTAAGTGTAAACCATACTTGTTTTCTTTTAAATTAACGGTGTAGTGCGAAACATAATTTACCTTTGTCAAACAATGTTCTGGGTGTTGTGAATCGATGGTACGATTTATCCTAGTTTTGTGGCCCATGTAGCCCACTTATTTCATTTACACTTATTTAAATAATACTAGAATTGTAGCCTACTTTAAATGTATGCATGAAGATGTAGGTTGAAAACTGTTATAATTGTTTTTTATGATTTTTATTGCAGGATGAATTGGATGCAACTGCTTGTGTGAGGGATGCACATGTAATTCGACCTTCAAAAAACGACCGAGTGCCAAGTGGAAGACCCAATATAATGTACTTGTTCCCGAACTCTATAAAACGCAGAACTACATATCGCCGGTGGACACAGGAGACCTACAGCTGTGCAAGACAGAATGCACATTTCGACAGTCTATACCAGGGTTCCTCAAATCTTTCGTCTATACCAGGGTTCCTTTTCTTTCAACATAAACGAATGTGACATTAGTAAACAAATATTTCCAACTGTAAACTCATTTACAGCGTAACAATTCTCAACAAAAACTGTTTACTTTAAATTCAACTGAGTGTATAAATGGCAATATGATTCTGTCTCCCGACGTTACAAATTGAAACTAGAAAAGAAAACATTATTTTCATTAAACTCCAGTCAAACACTTATTCTTTCAATACAAATCATTAATTACTAAATAAAATAAAAATGTGAAAAAATTATGACAAATAACAATAGAAAAACAGAAGAAAATTTAAATTGAACAACTTGCAGTTGCAGCTCCAGTAAAACTCAATTAAGTTGCTTCAATTACAGTATGTCCATTGCAAAGCAATCTCCATTCAGGATATTGTCAAACTCTGCACGAAATTCTGGGTAAGAGCTGTAGGTACAGGGTAGGTCAAGAACTGCTCCGCAGGTATGTGCAACAGGCCTGCGTCCAAGACCGAATATTCCATTAAAAATGACTTCAATTTTGTCGTTGCACATAACATTTACATTTAGTCATTTGGCAGACGCTTTTATCCAAAGCGACTTACAGTGCACTTATTACAGGGACAATCCCCCTGGAGCAACATGGAGTAAATTGTCTTGCTCAAGGACACACTGGTGGTGGCTGCTGGGATCGAACCAGCAACCTTTGATTTACCAGTTCAGTGGTTTAACCCACTAGACCACCATCTCCATAGACCACCATCTCCATAACTGTACATAACTGTAGACAATGTACAGAATCGTAAGAAGGTCTCCAGTTTTCTTTGGTCTAAGTTTTCAACATAGCGTTGCAGATTATTAAGGGTTGACTGCTCTTGCTGGTTTAGGAAATCTTTTGAAGGCTTTATCTTCTGTGCCACTTTCTTGGTTGTAGCGTTCTTTGACTCGTATATTTCCTGGATGCGTTGTCTGCTTAGATTGATTTGCCTGTTGGTATTATTGAGCGGAAGCAGTCAATTATACATTTTGGCTCTTGAAGGAGGACTTTGTGAGCCATTGTCAAAATAGCAGAACGGACATTTTATTTTGGAGGCAAACGATATGAGCCCATACGTGAGAAGAGGTCAAGTAATTCTTCTGCATCATTGTCATCCATGTTGACTTGAATTGCTTTTTCTACAACAGATTGTTCTGAGGCAGACAAATATTTCAAAAAGGAAGACATCAAGAACTCTTCATCCACACAGTCCACCCCATGAATACATGCTAATATAAATGCTGGAGACAACCTGACAGGGATTATCCCGTGATCGATGAACCCTTTCAGCCAGACTCTTCCAACAGCTTTCCATTCCATGTCTTGGAACTCTTTCTTCTTCGCCCTCACATTGAGTAAAAAATTCAGTAACATGTAAAGAACATTAAGATAACACTACCAATACTGTTCCTTTGTGACTAATTGAGAGACATAATTTTACATTTACTTTTGATGAGTCATAAATATAATTACTTCTCGAGGATCCTCATCTTCTGTATTCCAGGGAAGAGTGGAATCCAGGCTGTCATAACTATGATCAACTATTTCAAACTGGATCTCTGAGTCCTCTAGTTGTATTTCATAGGAAACAGGCTCTTCATTCAAACACACCAAATCATCAGATTCATGGTGATCATCGGTGGATGCACAAATTTTCTCCTCAGAATTGATACTAGGAGATAAGGTGTCTTCCTCTTCACTGGATATTGAATGACTGACAGGCACAGGATCACATGTTTGAGAAAGTGGTTTTCTTAATGTTCTTGCTCTTTTTCTGTGTCTCTTATTTCTCCTTGTCTGTTAAAATCATCCATGAAAAATGGTATTACAAAAACATATATATAAACATTAAAATAGAAATTAACGTCTAAATAAATACAACAAACAAAATAATATCGACATTTATTTATTGGTAATTTATTTAGCAAAATAATAAGTACATTTTATTACTAAACAACAACAAAGGTTTTTAAAAATGTATCAAATAATTATTAATATTGGGACAATTTAAAGTAAATAAATGCACGTTAATACGGAGAAACTCAGGTTAAAATTATATAAATAAAGCAAATGTATATCTTTTAAGGGTGCAGTTTTAATATTAACAATCAAAACGGATAAATTTGATTATGAGCATAACTCAGTCATTTGTAAAATCCATACAATCCATAACTTACCATTCTTTGCTGTCTTTCAGACAGTTCAAAATCCGAGAACGAGTCCGATGAAATTTGGGGAGAACTCTCTAAATCCCCCTCCTTCGTGCAAACGTACAGACGTACCATAACGTGTTTACTCTGCACATACAGTTCGTTTACTGTAACACTGAGTGGAATTGCGGTCTGACTGAACTCACGCATCTCAAAAGTATAGTTTTCAACGGGCCCTTTTGAAGAAATTCCTTTGGGAAAAAATAGTTTCTTCCCAATCATCATCAATTCCTCAACCGAAGTGCTCTTTTTGACTGTCAAATGTCTGGTGCCTCCTCCCTGTCTTGTCCGAACTTGATGAAGTTCTCCAATTTGAAAATGAAGCCACCCAAATTCCAGTCGCCTGGTCTCCTTAGATGCATGTTTGTTTCCGATATGTACAAGTTTGTTTGATGAACCCCCACTATTTGCAGATGTGCTGCATCCTTTTTGCATCTTGTCTCTTAATCTCTGCAGTACAGTGGATGTTGTTGACAACAAGTACAACAACTTGTTGTTTCACAGGCCGCCTCTGACAGCAAAACGCCCTAACTGCAAGACGATCACCATATCTGACGATGTATTTTCCAAGTTCATCATCAGTCATAATTGCAATGACACTTGTGTTTATCTAAAAGAAAAGGGTATGTTGCGAACACATTTGGCATGAATGCAAATGTGTGTGAGGAGAGCATGATTCAATTTGAAAAAGGTTAATAGCTTTTTTTGTAAAACAATTTTACCTTGTCTTCTTTTAATCTGTCAACAATTCCTTGAGAAATATCCCGTGAGCTCAACAATTCTTCTTCTATGTTGCAATCTTACATAAAAACTATGAATGAAGATTCCAAACACACAACAGTAGCAAAACCGCCTCACCTACATCGGAAATTACTTTCGCGTGCGCACGAGATACTTTCGCATGCTCACGAGAAAGTCTTCTGTTTTTTGTGAGTTCGATCCCAGGGGATTGCAAATACCTATGTAAAATGTATAGGATAAGTCGCTTTGGAGAAAAGTGTCTGCCAAATGCCTAAATGTACATGTAATACAATGTAAATCATACTTTAAAAGATTGCAGAAAGAGCAAAATGCAACAATGAGTTTTAGGGGGAAATTCTTAAAAATACATTACTTTTAGCAAGTAATCTTAGATGAAAGTAGATCAAAGACAAGAAAAGTTCTAAAACCAAACAACAATAAACTAGGTATGCAACAAAATACAGAATACAATTGCATAAATATCTACATAAACATGGCATCCTATGAACCTTTGGCCCAATATCGTTACAGGATACGTTACGACATTTCTTGGTCTTCTTAAAAACGTTTTTTGTTAGTAAGCATCTCTAAGTTCTGCAAAAATACAGAACATGTATTCTAGGATCCACAATTAGCTGTGCTCCTGTTGATATTATCCTGAGATTCTGATTGGTGTGACATCAGTTTTGCCACTGAATGTTTACTGATGGATACATTTGTGCTTTTTGAGTTAAAGGGGTCAATTGACATGCCTATAACGAATTTTATTGTTTGTTTTAGATTTAAGATAATGCGTATACACAATTTAAGGTTTAAAACTCTGTATAACTCTTACATACACCGGGCATGTTTGTATCTCCTCTTTGCCCTGCCTCGCTGAGACGCACAGATTTTTCACAAAGGTCATCGTTCTGAAAAGCGAGGTGTGCTATAATTGGCCAGTTACCCAGTGCGTAGTGATTGATCGAATACTCAAGAGTGTAAGGGAAATGTAACAACTTTTACCATATTCTGAACATCATGTTTTCAGGCAATTGTACTGAAAGACAGGTGATAAAATGTCATCGTGACATCCTTATATCGATGCGAGCCCGAATCTGATATGGAAAAGGAAGATGATCACGCCGATACACCAACTTTGCCAGCGCAACTTGAGCAAGATGTTAAGGATTGTTACGGTTTTATAGAAAAAAAAATATGTTAAATAGTTAAAAACTATAACGTTGAATATAAAAGGTAAATCAGTTAGATATAAAGACTATAAACAAACAACTATATTCATCATACAGAGTATATGTGAGATAGAAACAAGCTCACACTACAGCAGGGAATGGTAACATAATGAATAACGCGAGCGCTTTTGCCCTTCTTGATCAACCAGTGTTACGCCACGTCTCGACGCAACTCTACAAAGACAATTAACCCCCAATAAATACAAAGCATATCACATTAAAGATTGAAGACTCTTCATCACAGATTTTTCTGTTATCACGTAGCCACCAAATGCAGTAAAATACATTTCAATTGCTTTTGATAAATAATCTACATCAAATACATTTTACAAACTTTGTAAGTTTATAAACCACACACAGATACACCTGAAAGTTTAACTTTCTTTTACAGCTGTGCAGACCCTTTAAATCTGGATGCCCTGGAGACTTCCTATCAATTTCCGAAACAAGAATATTGTAGCTATGGTAAAAAAGTTATGTGACAAGAATTACAAAATATTATTTTGAGAGATACCATATTTTCAAACAAACTGAAATGATGAATATCCCAAAAAGAACATTCACATGTCAGCAACAACAACAAATAAATAACTTAAAATAACAAATTTACATTAAAAAAATTAACAAAAATGTACTAATTTACAATAAATCAATTATAAGATGAAAGTCATTTTTGTGATTTTTTATTATAACATCATAATAAAATACACTTATTTCAACATGGAACTAAAACATGAAAGAATCATGTGTCTTCCTGAAGATTAAAAGGAGAAAACAAACCCCTTTTGTATAAACATTGTGTAGTACATTCTGTATGAGCAATTTATAGAAGTGTGCCAATTGCATTGTTAAAATACTTTTGTCCAGTTTAACATAATAAGTGTAGAAAAGGTTGCTTTCAAAACTTAACTGTTTTGGCAGTCCGACTTATGACAGGTCAACTATTGGTTTAACCAATTGTGTGAGACACCCATGTTCAAATTATACCAGACAGTGGTGGGGAGGAGAGAGATATTTTTGCAATCTTTTTAGTGCTGCTAGTGGCATAGATATTGCAGACTTCCCCAAGAAGTGATGTAGAAATAAAGAGAACAAAAAAATACAATTTCAAAAAAGTTAAAAAAATCTATTTACAAACAGCAACGTTTAACTGAGTGAATTAAGATACAGCCAAAAAGATTGTCATAAAAATACTATTGTCCATTAGTGAATTGCAGAAAGTTGCATTGCACGATAGTCAAACATAACTTGCATGCACATTATTCTCTGAGTCACCAAAATAGATTATAAAATATAGCTCTCAGTATAAACATCTGAGGAGTGTGTAATTAACACCAACCAGTCTATTTGATAAATATAGATTTTCAAATATCACACATTTTCCTGGGTGATGTTCCAATGAGCTAAAATATCAATCAGTTACTTTCACATTTGTAAAAATAGATTTCAACATAGTCCTATTATAAATATGATGAGCTAAGCATCTGTAGGTGAATCTATTTTGCTTGGAAAAAAGACGATTGACAATATTCTGAACTCAAAGAGAAAGAGAGTCAATAATATTAAAAAGTCAAATATAAATTTGCCTTGCAAAGATTAAAAATTGGATAAGATCACTGCAAAAATTCACAACATAAGGAAATGCGAATGCAATGCATGTGCAGAGGAGCAGCAAGTGACATTTAGCAAGCTTTTGAAACATTCAATACTAAATTCCCTCGATGATGTCATTTTATTTACACTGGTAAGTGGTCAAAATGGCAACAGTTAACTCGTCTCTGCGACAGCATATGTAGCTTTTCTAAAATAATCACAATTCAAAGACATTGAATTCTGATATCCAATCTGTTTCCCGATTATGACTCTTACTGACAAATGAAAGTTGCAGCGCATATCAAAGCATTCATATTAGGGCATAATTTAAAATGTTAAGTATTTGCATCTAATCCAATAATAAATGTAAATATACCAAAAAAAAGGCTTTTCATAAAAACTCACATGAAAGCTATAAATAACACCTCATGGAAACAATATGTAAGACACAAACAAACAATAATGGTCTTCTGTCACCCTCTGTTGACTGCAATCACAACATCACAAGGAACAATGTGTTGAAAAAAAAATGTTCACTTTCATTGCATGACAGTAATGAGTTTAATCGTTGTTAAACGTAAGCGTTTTCTTTGCAAGAAGCCAAATAAGACATTAGTTCCAAAATGAACAGGAAATTAAATGTGCATGGCACTAAATGGAAATCCCTGATTTAATCCTGTTTGTGAGATTATTGCTTAAAGTTTATTTTGCATTGTGTCTCACAAACAGAAAAAAACTATTATTGGCCTATATAATGAATGTGAGGGCATGCTTGTAGCCATGCCAATATATTAAAAAATTATGAGCAATAAAGTGGATTTTAAGTTTTATATACTCTAAATATATATTTAGCTTTCACATTTAGCAAGGGTTAAAACTAAAAACAACTAACAAAGCTAACCTTAAACATACCATTACATGTTCTGTACAAAGCCGCATGTACTCTGGGCTAGCCATATTTGTTAATGTAAACTATTTTTAATTACAGCAAACACTTGAATGAATGTATACGAACAGTATTTTATGTGTGTCTACACGATCAACATTCGAACATAGCATTACATCCACAAGTTCAACTGTAGCAGCATGCAGAACAGTTTTAACTAAACACGAGAAAATACTTAAGCTGAGACCATTGGTACGGTGCGCATGACTCTTTAATCTGTAATATAAACATTTTCCAGTGCATTCCATAAGAACTTTGGTAAAGATTGCTTCGCATTCCAGTAACACTCTACCAATTGAGCTACAGAACTGTGAATCCGATTAAAAAGACAACAATCACTAAATATCTTTAAATTTTATCTACATCAGAATTAATTGGTATTAGCATTTTTTGGTAATAATAACCTTTGCTATTATTAGCTTATGCCCAATACAGGACTGACCAATGCTTTAAAAGGCCTCACAATATAGAATAATATGGTTTAGACTTAGGAATGATGTAATGTGGCAAGGGTATATCAGCGTCTTCAGATACACACTCTGAAGGGCTCGGCATAGTCCAGGCGAATTGCGCTTTTGTTCTGCGTTTTGGGGTAAAACAAAGTTCTAAAACGTTGAAAGATGGTATAGTGTTTTCAAACAATCCAACACACCTTGTTTCTGGTGGCGGGGTTTACATGAAGTATGCAGATAGGCTCTCCAACGCGACATTCAAATGCATTCATGCTGCTTAAATGTTATCGTTTTTTTTAATGTAGACCTTATCTGGCCTTACCTCAGCGAAATAAAATGACGCGTTATTTCCCACAGACGGGGTGGCGCTACATAACACACCCACCCATTACATTATGGCCATGGACCAAAGCTGGGTAGAGGGGGTTTAATGGCCAACATGAACTTTCCCGGAGAGTTTGTTTGGTTTGCTGTGGCAAACTAGTGAAACGAATTGTCGTTTGGACCAGATTTCAGTTCGGAATGCTGAGCCCTTTAAGTTTGTGCGTTCTCATGTCTTTTGCTGCAACAGCGTACCAAAAGACCAGGGGTCTCATTTATAAAACTTGCGTAGATTTCACCCTTAAAGTGTGTGCACAAACAAAAGGAAGATTTTACGTACGCACAAAAGTTTTCAGATTTCTAAAACCATGTGTACGCCAGAACCTGCGCATTATTCCCTGTATAAATCCCAGTCAGCGGATACGTGTATCTCCACCCAATCTCCTCAAGTATACAATCATATATGGACCTAACAACTCCTAGTTTAAGTTTGCGTAACGTAATCTGCATATCATTTACAGTGACTGTACGAGTCATGTGGAAGATATGAGCCAGTGGACTGCTCAACCACCGGATCGCACGGTGTCCACAATAATATCAAAGTACACACCGTGTTCATCATTGTTGTTGCTAGAAATTGGTATATACATTAAATATGTTTTAGAACATATTTAATGTATGTATTTAACATATTTATTTAGAGTTCCCAGCATTCTTTGAAGGTGACAGCATTAGGGGAGTAATTTTTGTGAAAAAAGTGCTGTTTTATGTGCTATACAATGAAATGAAAGACTTGATAGTGTTTATTGTTACGTTGTCTTGCAGATTTAGAAGAGATGCTGTCTGTATTTTTTAGTTTTGTGTTGTGCTTGTGCTTTGGTCATGGGAGAGCTCATGGTGTGTGTTTTTTTCACTCAGTGAACAGTAATGGTGCTAATGCCAATACTGTGAGACAACTCTCAGCTTACTTGTACATCGTATGTGTTGTAAACAATAATACGTGTTAAACTGAAGTTAAAAAAGATTAAGAAGTTATCTCCAGTGCTCACATCAGTATTTCTTCTTTATCTATTTAAGTTTATCATATGACATGTGCTTAAATAATTAAGGTAATGTTACTTAATTTATTTATGGAATGTTACATTGAAAATAAGCTTTTAAGTACTTTTTATATTTTGTGGAATATTATTGTAAGTAAATATCTGTAATTTTTTACATTGCAGTAAAAGAATGCGTACGCATGGTCCCTAGAGTCCTGTCTCACCATCACATTGTTCACTGAATAAATATTTATAATTAGTTTCGATTTAAGACTTGAGTTGGATTTTTCAAGAAGGTGTTTATCACATTTGAGTTCACCAACTCGCCATCTGTGTTCTATTAAAACAAACTTGACGGTAGAATGTGCGCACCTCTAAGTAAACTGACCCATATTTACGCACATTCTGGAGATAAGGGGAACTGGCGACAAAAATGGCATATTAGTAGACTCAAATTAGACTGCAGGAAGTAAATGTGATTAGAAAGATTATAAGTATTAATCCATCACACGCATTTAATTTCACTCCATATCATACGTTAGATCCACATTATCATAGTGATTAAATCTGCAGTGTTATTTGTGCATTTGAATTGAATTGTTTCATGCACCTAAAATCCAACTCAAACCTTAATTCAATCTCACGGTTTAAAGTGACAATAATTCTTTGAACAGATGCTTTGAAACTATATTGCTGAAGCTTTGCTGTAACCGACACCCGTTTCAGTGTTTAACTAGTTACAGTGTTTGACTACAGTGTTTGACAAGCTTTTCCAAGGCGACCATTAAGAAGGTATCTCTTCAACATTTCTATGGCGACACAGCACTACTTATGTGAACACAGAAGATCCACAGCAGCTGTATGACTGATGTATTGCTTTTAACATAATTTTTCTTTTTTACTCAAAATATTTTTATAAATAACTTTTTATCCATATCATGAAATATCTAATATTTCGATGTGATTCCGGTTTTGTTGTTAAAATACTTTTATACCTTTGTGGCATGGACACCAGCTTGAGGACCTAGCGCGTTTAATGAAGACTTCAGATCCGAGGCCACAGTTTTGTAATTCTTTCACTCTGTTTAACAAATCGTGTCCATAGATAAATAAACCACACCCACGGGTTTCCAATTTTGTAAATGGACAATACATTTTTTAAATGCATAAACTGTGCTCAGGCTTTCACCATCCATTCCCATAGATTTGCAAACTACATCCTAATTTTTACCTTGGAATTTTAAAATTTTGTATATTGCATTTATAGAAAATAATAATAGAAATGAGAATTTATAGAAACTAGATAAAATGTTTAAAATGAATAACATCAATATTAAGTAAAGAAACTAATTAATAAACAGGGAATTTATTAAAATAAATATTAAAACCATTTGTTAATGGTATGGGCATATCGCCTTCATGGGGAGGATCATGGGGGCGGTGTATTGGTTGTATTGTAATCTTCTTCAGGCTTTTGGCCAGCATGCGTTTTTTAAGTGTAAATCATGACAGTAATGGAGCAGCAGCTAACCACATGACAAACGTTACCCTCGTCTCATGATCCCAATGCTCAAAGTCATAATTAGATATCTAAAGTGATCTTCATTTATTGTTGGTGCACCTTAATACAAACTGGATGCGTGTCCATCGGAACCAAAGCCTTTGCGCGTCTGGTGTTTTGGTTTCGGTTTTAAAACATGCAGGATTGAGAAAAAGTTTGGGACTGATGTAAAGAGAGTTATTAAGAGAGATAAAGTGCAGGACCTGATTGATGCGAGTTATAAGAGCTTTCATAAAAAATAAAAGTCAAAAAGCGGATACAACCAATACAAAAGTAATCCCGCGGCTCCAGACGACATATAAACGTAATAAGCGAATTGATCGGTCTATAAAATAATTATTAAAAATCATCTGTAAACTACTACAGCTTCTGCGACTGTGTATTACTTTTAGTCATCATTCAGAATTGTAAAAGAATCGCAATCTCTATTTGAAACAAAAGAATCGGGATTCTCAATTTATCAAGAATCGTTCAGCTCTAATATGTGGTGAGACTTGATGCCAGACTCATTAATATACAGATCAGCTTTCATTGGGTGCTTTGCATTGACTATATATGGTTAAAAATCGTCGTGTATAGGGACATGATCAGTGATTTATAAAGCAAATATTGCTTCAAAGTGTGCGTACGCATGGTTTTATAAGTCTGAATATGTTTTGGAATAAACTATTCGTGGCTCTCGGGTGCACATACACTTTTAGTAAAGATCCTACGCACAGTTTTACAATAAAAATTAAATTAATTATTTTCTAGATAAATCGAGGGTGAAGCCAAAAATATAAGTAGCTTTCAAAACTCTCATGAGGCTGAAGGTCAACATGAAACTGTTCAAGTAAGGGCACCAGTCAAAACAGGTATACGTGAGCAAAAATCTAATTTCATAATAGAAAGATGGATTTGGAAATGGATGCATAGTTAGCAATGCACATTTCCGTGTACAACTTCCAAGTAAACCCGTAATAGTGTCTTACCATTATGCCCAGCACCAATTTCAAGATAAACACAGAAATATTGTTATAAGCATGCAGGCATGTATTATAAAGCAAGTCTTTATCATAATTTAGGCATGAAGGATTATGTCATTCATGAAGATCGGTAAAACGAATGGCCATTTCCACCTGAGGATGTTTGCATTTACCCAGTTCTTCCACTAACCTCATGGAGGCAGCGAATTGATCCCTAGCAATCCCTTGCTCACCTGGCGGTACCAATTGTAGATCCAGGGGAAAAGCAGCCACTCCTTTTCATATGGTTATAGGCCCTTGAGACAACTGAGGATAAGGAATGATTAAAAAGCAGGCTGAAGTGTAGGTGGAGAGAGGGATCAGGAGCAGATGGAGCCAGACGTGGATTTCAGAGTGCAGACGGGTGTAGGCAAACCAAAGAAGAGCGGGTCAGTCATGGGGAAGAGGAGGAGGAAGAAGAGAATGACCCCTAACACATAGAAGAATAGAATCGTAAAGCGTTGTTGGTGATCCAGGACTGCGCTGAGAGCTGGAAAGCCCATGTAGTTACAGAAGGAGTGGCACAGCACAGGACCCACCAGATGACCTGCAAAAAACAAAAAGATAAAGTTCAGTTTCCCATAATTTTATATGCTGTTAAAAAGTTATATCATCAAGTTCTGTCAGTGTTACAACAACCATTAGTTAAATTGGTAAATTAGATTTTTCCTCAAAGAAAATTCAAACATTCATGTTTTTGCATTTTGTGTCAGCGACAGCATTTTTTTAACATTTTCGCTACATTCTGATGGCTCACTGTACATTTTCTGTAATTAATTTTTGGACAAACAATATATCAAATGAACGAACAGAGTCTCTGCTTTCAAACAGAAGTAACTGTTTTCTTTTCTCTTCATTTGTACTTTTTAACACCCCTTAGATGTGGGTAGGTTTCTTCAAAAATGCAACACTTTGATTAAACAGCTGAGATAATTAAAAAAATTTGGTCAAAGACTGCACCCAGATTATACTCAGAACAATCATTATAAACAGATAAAATATAAACATTCTAGGTTCAGAAATTCTGTACTTTTTTCAAAGGTGTGTAACAGTGCCAGCTGCTGTATAACAGTACAAACACCGAATGCCATAATAACTCGTCTTTGGCGGGGAACGTTTTTTTTTAAATTACGAGATAACTCATCAATGGCGGGGAAAATGTTTTTTTATTTTATTTTATTTTTATTTCTTACTTGCACACAAAATACATGTATTATTCTTTATACTATGTTACTGTATTTGTATATGTTAGTATATTACATTACATTCACGATATAACTGTCCATCGAAAATTTGGGGAAAGATTTAAATGCACAACTAAGAAATTACATAATCATATGTTTAAATCATAAAATCTACAATATGTAAAGAATAATCGGTAAAAATATTACCTTGCTATCTTGCTATATAATATTGACTGATTGAGGTCAAAGTCGAAATCATAGTCAGTTTACTGGTGAGAATTGAAGTTTGATGCAAGACTTTAACCTGGTTTTCACAGGCAGGATCAAATTTATGCCCCAAAATCTCATTAATGTCGATGTTTTACTTTATAGCTTGTTTTCAATTAACATTTGACCATACCCAGTTATTTTATTTAAAGTAAATCAACCAAAAAATTTGTCAATTGTAGGCAAAAAAGAAAGATAACTTTCATAAAACGTTTCGGAAAAAAAATTGTCAATTGTAGGCCAAAAAAGAAAAATAACTTTCATAAATCGTTTCGGAATGCACAGCGAAAAACACAATATTCTTAACTCTTTAAAGAGAATATAAAAAAATGGTTGTATGATGGCCGATGGTGCAGCCAGTAGAAGGGAAACACTGATGCATACACTACAGACATATTCATATATTATTGTTTAATTTTGTTGTTTCTTTAGTATTTAATGCTTAAGCATTGGTAACAGGTTGTTTATAGACATTATCATAATATCGACAGACACAGATTTGGTTTGGTTTACGGATTAATTTTTATACTGCATTTCATACCACATTTGACTCGTCTGGGTGCACACTTGTGGTATTTTATTAGTTAATATTTGTCTCTTTTGAGGTTTAGTTACCTGCATGAATGGAGTAGTGCTGTGCTGCGTCTCAATGGAGGTATTATAAAGGCCCGGTTCCTGGGTCACTCCAGGCTGCGAATTAGCACGGGGATGTAGGATTGTTTGTTTGGATGTTGTTTATTATATCAATTGGGCACTCAATATTATCTATTTATTTATTGGGATTTGTTTTGTTGTGATTATTTTCCTTTATTGTTAGATGAATAGATAAATGAGTTTTCCTAACTGGGTTAGAGCATATGATATATATTAAACCCTGTGTGTAAGTAATGGACTAGTCCTTTGTCTATAAAAGTTTCCCTAGTGTGCCATTTTGGGCTTTTAGTTGTTTCGGGGATATGTTGAGTTAAGTTCTGTTTAGTTGCCTTTTTGTAGGGCCCATACTTTATTGATTTGAGTTTGTAATTTATTTTGTAATCTTTATTGATCTTTTTGATTAAAGGAATATTTTTTTGTATGGAAACATTTATTTTCTGTTTCCCTTTGCTGTTTGGTCCCTCAGAGTTAGTTAGGACGAGTTTTGTCCTAAAAGGTTGAATAAAATCAAACCGTGGGTTTATATAGTTATAATACAGCTAGAAGTGTTCTTTGACTGCACCTGTCCTGATGAATATAAAGGCTGTATAGGCTCCAAATACAGCTGTGTAAGAGAACTGGAACACTGTAATGACACAAACAATAACAATAATAGACATATTTCCATTTCACAAGCAGCACTAGATGCTCTAAAGATGATAGTAAACGAATTTTGAGTTTGTTACCTGCAGAGAGGAAAATCCCAGAGACAGTGCCCTGTCCAAACCGCAGGAGCTCAATAACATGATGAAAATGAGCTGCAGTTGCACAAAGAGAAAGAAAGAGATTGATAAGAGTAATGGAGAGATATATTGCAGTGACAATAGCAGTCCAGAAAGCACTACAGAGACAGTAACAAGCAACATTTTCCTATACTAAACACCCAAGTAGTGTTCAGATAATATGTAAAGCCATAAGAATAAATAGTAAAATAGCATTATTTTAACAGTAACAAAGAATATTGTAAAAATAATAAATAATAATAAATACTCTTGATGTGTGGTAATTGTCAGCAAATTATTAAAATCATTTTTACATCCACCCTCATAATGTGACTTTAATGAGATTTTGGGATTCAATTTGACCTCATGTTAACACAATGCTGTCTAAATATTGCTATTAAGCTCATAATCGTAGTAGGTGTGTCCTCAACTAAGAATTTACATAGTCGAATCAGATTTGTGCCGTCTTGCCTATACAGCGCAAAGTACAAAAAATTTACGGAATTTGTTTAGAACATAATATACCTTTATAATAAATAAAAAATGAAGTAAGCCAGATTCAAGTCGCAATGTGTAAGATAAATCTGTGGGTAAAACGTTTTAAATGCAGGCGAACATATAATTAAAACACAAGCCACAAATAATTAATGGACATTTTCCTTAAACATCACATAACAATGCTGTGCTTTGCCATACAATACTAGACCAGATCTCACCTCAAAACTATTTTTAAAACTACTTGATAATAACAAATTATTTTTTACAAACGGGAATACAGCACGTTCATTACCAATGAACTACCAATAAAGTGACCGCATCCCT
This sequence comes from Triplophysa tibetana, assembly GCA_008369825.1. Taxonomy (NCBI): domain Eukaryota; kingdom Metazoa; phylum Chordata; class Actinopteri; order Cypriniformes; family Nemacheilidae; genus Triplophysa; species Triplophysa tibetana. The sequence continues at coordinate 9,716,304 of CM017895.1, forward strand.
AAAGGAGTAATACAATAAAGCAACCCTTTCACCTTTTTTTCCTATGCACTCTTTCTCCGGTCTCCTGACGCGCACGCTTGCTTTCAGTGCACAGAATGACAAGTTCCAAAGTCTGCGCCCTGCTTGCTATATGCAGTGATTTTGGTTATATTACTTTAATCATTTTTTATATCATCATGCTTTGCAAAGTTGAGTCTAATTAACAAACTACGTACATTTACAGACAAAGTGTTTATTCATATTTATATGCCAAAAGGGCATGATCCTCATTGCATAACACCTCTGCGAAGATTCGACTGTGAGATTGGTAGTCAAATCAGGCTCCTCCTATCCAAGCATCGAATCTTTGACTATTTGGAGCAACCCCTAAATCATATTTATATATGTGATGTGTGGTGAATGCTGATTTTAATTGCAATAAGAAGGAAAGTAACCACTTTCATAACATCTCTTCCGATCTGTGACCAAAGTATGTGTTTGTATTAAGCACCTTGAGCGCAAATTACATTCTGAAGTTTTTCCGTCAACACAACTCCCTGCCAACAGTCATTGCTCCTTACCTTCATTTTTTCAAATAAAGATCACAATTAATTATTTACTGCCACTCACCAACACCAAAGAAGAGTGGGCATGTAAAGATGGAGATTGAGGGGCCAGCACAAGGTACTAGCATTGGAAGCATGCATGCTCGAAAAACCAACTCCTCTGTCAATGGCGCCACCACCTGGTTCCTCAACCAACGCATGTCACTCAGACAGAGTGCCCAGAAGCATGGGTCTTTAAGAAAATGAATGCATTTACTACAAAACTAAAAGTGCAGCAATAATGCTCTTCATCAAATTGTAGATAATGCTTTCCATAACATACTACTGGACATTGAGAGGCTGCTTACCAACAATTACTTTCATCCCATCAATAAAGCTCCAGGGGCAATCCATGGCTAGCTGGATCAAAGGACCTAGAAAGAGCACCTGAAAGGGGCCAAACTGAAACTTATTATCAAAACATCTCCAATAAACCCTGAAAACAACTGCATAAAACAACTTTTAATGTTGTTGTTTAATCTCATATTGGGATCTGTATTGTCTTTTCTTGGGATAAAAACAGCTATTTATTTATTTTTCTATCCAGACAAAGCCAGGCTGAGCACTGACAATGACTATTTAATCAATTTCATTAAGCTTATTTTGTTTCATAATATCATATCATCTCAACTTATATTTATATAGTACATTTAAAAATGTTCATTGTTTTAACGCAGCTGTACATGAAAACATGTTAACTAGAAGCAATACATTAAATAGATGATAATGTAAAAAAAACTATTTAACATAAACATAAACATTTGGTTGCAGTGTGGTGCCCTGGAGTGACTGAATGCGTTGCTTGCAGAATATAATGTTTCTACGAATCAAATGTATATTGCGTAAAAATGATATATTGATCAGTTGAGATTAAGAAAAACTTGACACACCGGCAATAAAAATAGTCGCAAAAATGCAACCTTTTGGTCGCAGTCTAGAGCCCTGCTCTTATAATGGAAAAAAACAACAACCGTCATATAATTCCTTATACGAGCAAACCGTTTAACTACTTTGATTTGTTTTCAGAGCAAAGTTTAAAGCTACAGTTTGTTAAAAAACGCCCCTAGAGGGCGCACAATCAAAACAACAAAAATGCCATAGCTTGATGACGCTGTGAAGGAGCGTGAAACGATGTGATCTGTTGTCTTCAACTCCACCGCTGATGACCATCAATTAGACAAGAACGAGAAATCATGTTAGCGGATGAGGTAAATATTTATAAAAAAATAATAAGTGACTGCTCGAAACAAGCTAGTTGCTTGCTAGACGCTAGACACTACTTCCACATTTGTCCACGACACTGTTGATCATGCGGTTTCTACTTCAGTAAAGGCGACTTCACAGTCCCGTGTCACGGCTTAGAATGCCGATAGGCGTTCAAATATTTCAACTTTCAACGGAGAAGAAAAAAATATGATTGCTAATTTCAGTTTCATGCAAACTTAAAATTTTATATTACATCGAACAGTCTTCATTTAACACATCACCAAGTAGGCTAAACGAAACAGTAGACATTTTGAACACGTAGCAGCGCATTAAAAGCCAATGCAGGCATATCCTGCTTTAATATAATATTTGTTTGTAAAAACTGTCAAATCTTTTTTTTCATAACTGTAAGCTCATTTACAAAGATTACCATGTGCGAGTATTACGCACTAAAAATTGCTATTTGTGCATGAGTACAAATCTTGAACAGAGTGACAAATAAACATCGAATGTCAAAATTACAGTTTCAGTGCAGCTTCAAAGGGCTTTAAACGATACCAGACGATGAATAATCTTATCGATCTTATCTAGCGAAGCGATCGGTAATTTTCCAAAAAATTATAAACAGAAATGCACGACTTGCACTGTTATGTGATGCAAGAGCAAGGCGAGCATTTCTGTTTATAAAGCATATACTTCTTTTTTTTTAATTACCGATAGTTTCTCTAGATAAGACCCTTCCTCACCGTATGATATCGTTTAAACAACTTTGAAGCTGCATTGAAACTGTCATTTTGAGCTTCAAACGTTTGGAGTCCATTGAGATCCACTATATGGAGAAAAATCCTGGAATGTTTTCATCAAAAACAAATACATAAACATCTTGGATGACATGGGGGTGAGTAAATTATCATTAAAATTTATTTTGAAAGTGAACTACTCCAAGTTCGCAGTTTATTTCAAACTTGAATAGTTTCAATTCCCACGTAAAGTTGCCTGATTTTAGCATGGGCATCATTTTCTTACCATAGTCAACAGCAGGGGTAGAATGACAGCAGGCATTAGTCCCTCTAGCCGAATCCCCATAAGGGCCAATAATGACGGCCCAGGCTATATGCGAAAAAGAAGTTGGAGTTAATGAACATTTCTTTGCTTAACAATCAAAGCACTCTAGATATGGGTCAGTGACAAATAAGGTCTGGCAAGATGAGAAATTAAATAAAAAATGTATTTTAAATGCATGCATCAGGTATTTTAAGGCAAATTATATTCGCACTATTTGTTTTAGTGTTAAGACTGAATGTACCTGAAAATGTCAAATGGTGTAACTGCCAAAGAATCAGAAACATTTAATATTAAATCCATTTAGATGGAATGTAAAAAAAAATTATAAAAAGAAATACTTTATTTTAAAATATCCCATGGAAGTTTTAGAGTAAATGCGTTTTTGCAATATTTGGTGGGAGATATGCTGAAAACACCTGTTTTAATCTTTAAATCTGTTTTAAGTGTAAAAAATGTTAATATCCGTGATACAGGGATACTCCACACAGAATCTAAAATTCTGTCATCATTATCTCTCGTAATTTCAAACTTTTATGACTTTTTTTTATCTGCAGAACACAGGATTTTTTTTGAAGAATGTTGATAACTGAACGGCGTCATCACCCATTCACTTGCATTGGATTTGTGTCCGTACAATAGAAGTGAATGGGTGCCACTATTCGCTTACCAATTTCCTTAAAAATATCTTTTGTTTTCTGCGGAAGAAAGATAGTCAAAAAGGTTTGAAATGACAAGAGGGTGAATAAATTATGATAGAATTTTCCTTTTTGGGTAAACCGAGGCACCCTCGGTGCTGTGACAAATAGCTAGGGGTGCCACCGAATCTCAGCTTTTTTCCATCTATGATTTCGTTATGGAGATAAAGGTTAGGGTTGTGTTTTAATAGTTCTTATGCAAGCTATCAGTGTATATCAGCATTTTTTGTTGTTTGCTGATAGAGCAGTTGGACCCAGAAACAGCATATGACCTTCCAGAAAATATTCAGATGTACTCTTTGAAATCAATAACATTTTCATAAGTAACAGTTATAACCGCAAGAGAACGCAGGATGTGAATGAGCTTTGCAAATTTAGTAAGACTGGTTAATTATGTTGGCTATTGTGGGCTGAAAAGTTATTTGAAAATGAGAAAAAGCTTCATTTGATTTAAAAACATTTCCGTTTGGTTGAATAAAAGTAATGTTTTATATAACTTAATAATGGGCTAGCTCACAGGTGTCATACTCAGTTCATGGAGGGCATCTGCACAGTTTAGTTCCAACCCTAATCAAACACACCTGATTCAGATAATCAACATATTTAGGATTATTTGAAATTTACAAGCAGGTGTGGTTTAGAGCAAGTTTGAGCTAAACTGTGCAGAGCTGCGGCCCTCAAGGAACTGAGTTTGACACCCCTGGGCTAGCTGCACGAAGCCGCCATAATAGATTTCCGATCAGCGAGTGTGGCCTGGCTTATTTCCAGTAGTATAACACTGGGTGGGAAAAGTAGGATTTTTGGCAGGCAAAATATGTGATACATTTTTTTAGATAAAAAGAAGAAAATTATATATAAGTAAATATGACAGAAAATCTGCTGTACATTTCTGAGTACCTTGGTAAGGCAACATCAACCTACAGCAGTGGTTCTCAACTCTGGCCCGTGAGATCCACTTTCCTGCAGAGTTTAGCTCCAACTCTGATAAAACACCTGAAGAGGCTAATTGGTGACTTCAAGAACAGACACGTTCAACTTAATATTAGGCTGCACAGATTGTTTGGCATATTGCATTAAAGAACCGCGAGAGCGATTCAAATGCATACCGAGCAATCTGCAGTTGAATCACTATCACGGTACTTAAATCTCATACGCTGATAGATTTACACATTAAATTGAACGCATACATTCCTAAATAACGTAATAGGTTGTTCAGGTGTTTTATATCAGAGTTGGGGCTAAATTCGGACGGAAAATGGATCTCGCGGGCCAGAGTTGAGAACCACTGCTCAACTGTATATCAACTTATAACTTTTATGTTTTAATATGAAAAGTGTTTGGTTAAGACACTTAAAGGTACATTAAGCCTACATGTGTGTGTGTGTACAAGACCACCTCATTTTGAGCCAGTGTGTTGTCTCTTTTTAATTTCCTGTTGCATGGCCTCTTTCACAATTTTAACAAAATTGCTCCTTGAATGCACCTTGACCCATCATAAATTTGACTTGAATTTTTTTTCCCATGTTTCCCCAAATTAATTATAATATTAGGAACAATGATGTTGAATTTACTTTTTCTAACGTAAGATTATGCCAAAGTAGCTGATATGGTGTTTTATTGAGAATATCTATTTTTTTATTTATAATTTATAATTCAGAATAAAACCCCTCTAATATCAGATACTATGTTTTTTATAATACATGGTCCCATATGGGGAAAAAAGATCATATTGTTTCGGTAAGATAACATGTACTACACAGGTTAAAGATTAAAGGATTACCTGGATGCCTGTAAAATCTTTCCATGCCCACACAAAGACTGGAGACAGAGCAGACACAATCAGCACACTGGTGAAACGCCTCTTTATCACTGCAGGATGATCCCTGTTAGTCCAAAAATAATCACAAAAACCAACAAAACAGTGATTGTATGTCAATACACAGCAATAAGACTAACCATTCCACCGGACGCTTGTACACTCCCCAATCTCTTGTCTCCTCCCCCACGTCAAATCAGGGACACAAAGCGAGGCGCAAAGAAAAGTGAAGCGCAAAGAAAAAACAGTTTCGCAAAGGAGCGATTGACTGAAACGCGGATTTAAAGGAGCGATGCAAAGGAAAAAATGTGTTGCAAAAGTATTGCTGCTGAATTTTTACTTTGCTAAACTTGATTTTTTCTCTCTGTGCTTAACTTTTCTTTTGCAGATTCTTAAGTTTTATTTGCAAAGATGAAATATTTTGCTTAATACCCTATTTTTTTTTTGCAAAACTTTTTTTTTTGCAAAACATTTTTTTTTGCAAAACTTTTTTTTTTTTGCAAAACTTTTTTTTTTGCAAAACTTTTTTTTTTGCAAAGATATAGGACCCTGTATTGTCTCCATAGGTTTACTGTACGGAATTAGTTTACATACAGTTAGTTTAAAAAAATAAAATAAAAAAAATTCTCTCAACAGGTAGTGGTCTAGCTTTAGTTGAAACCAGTAACTTTGTATTGGCACCTAATGTATTATGTCTCCTGTATGACATATCGCTCGTTGCTCCCTAACTCTTTGTAAGTCGCTTTGGATAAAAGCGTCTCCTAAATGACTAAATGTAAATGTACTGTAGGAGCTCTTCCAGTCTCAAGTACCACCTAAACGCAAAGCATCCCTTTGCTAATGCGGAAGTAAACACAAGTACATCTTATTGAACATAATTTAATTTTCATCACAAATTCTCATAGTAGAACAGCTTTCTCAAGCAGTTTGTGATGCATTTTGGAAACAGGAGATGAGCCCCTGGTCTAATGCGCCACCTGGCTTGAGAAACCCGTTCTCAAAGACTTACTTTTAGTCATTATTTAGGTAGCACGCACATTCTGAATGCCTTCGGCAGAATTCAAATGAGCAATTTTAATCTAGATTAGTCTAGATTAATTCCAAGATTAATCTAGATTAATCTAGATTAAAAAAAAAAAATCTATGCCCATCACTACTAAAAACATATAAAATAATCATATTATTAAAAATGTGCTCTCCTAATGCAGTCTGGCGCAAAGCATGCTGGGAATATTTTCTGTGTACAGGCAGGATTTTCTCTCCACTGGCTCTCGCTGGTGTAGTAAAGTAATTGCTTCACTTGCCGCTATTTTCTTGATTCAAGTAAAATATACTAAAGGCGAAAAGTAAGTTGTTTAATTTCCCCTGCAATCGTAACTTAATAAAGACTAGTAAAATGTATAAATTTTGACAACTGAGTAAAACAAATAATTTGTAAGTAAGGACAACAATTAGATTTTACAGTGTGGATGTATTAATTACTGACATGTAGTGGTGACAAACGGCCCCGAGAAAAATATTTTAGGCTAACGTTCTGGGAACGTTTCCCTAACGTTAGTTTCTGGTTCCCAGAAAGTTTTTTTAGGATTGTTTTTGGTTATCTTTACGGAAATTAGATGTCAGTTTCATGGTTTCTATACCGTTAGGTTAACGTTCCCCAAGCGTTAGTTTTTTGATGCCAGAACGTTATGGGAGCCAGAAACTAACGTTCAATTAACGTAAAGAAAACTTTCCTGAAGAACCAAAAACGATCCTTAGAAAATAACGTTCTGGGAACCAAAAAACTACCGTTAGAGGAAGATTCTAGGAAACCAAAAATTGTTAGCTTGGCATCTATATCCTAAAATATTTTCCAAAGGAAGACAATTGCTGGTTAAAATAGCATTGTGGAAATGATCGTCATTGCATTGTATGACTAGTAATAAACATTGTAGGTGTATTAATCCCAATTACGACGAGTCAAACGTGAAATATGGAATTTTTTAACATCCTGTGTATTTTATGCTAAAACAGCTTTCCATAGAACTATGTCACATTACATTTGTTTGTAGAATATAACAAATACATGTCAATTTGGGATCAGACCCCAGTCAGTCATAATGAAGAGCACTTCAAACATGCAGTCGAGGTAACCAGTTCGGTAGATTTTGTAACGCTGCTAAAGACATACCTTGGTAAATTGCTTTTCCAAACGTATAAACTTCCAACATAGGAACAGGCGAGCAGCAGGCAAGAAATGATAGACACCCAGCAAAGTCCATCAGGAACAGGCGCCACATAGTTGGGTTGATCTGAATTAAACCTTGCAGTCAAATCATCATCGTAGTTCATGGCGAGACCTACAACAGCTAAAAACGTCTCAGTGCGCTGAAAAATGACAGGTCTGGGTCAAACATTAAAAAAACACACGTGTTATTGTATTTATGCTTTATAAGACAGTCAACACCGGATGTGCTATAGCAAGCAGAGTTGCAACTGTTTTTGACGCCACCAAATGACGTCATCATATTGCGACGACGTGGATTTAATAGTTGCCAAATCCGATTATAACACGCGACTTCGGGCTTCTTTTTCTGTTAAATCGCGTTGATAAATCACTAGTCGTGGTTGCGGGTTTTGGGGCTTATTTGAAAAAAATAGGGCAACTTCGTTTCCTTACATCTATGTTTGCTCACATCTAGGCTTTTTGTAGACTTGCGGCAGCGCAGACCGACCGGCTGCCTACATCACAGCACCGCGAAAGCTATTTGAAAGCAAACAGAGCCGCCTACTCTCGAATCAATCTCGCGGTAGTGTGATGTTATGCGCCGATTAGTCTATATTTTAAATTTTAAGATACTTTATTGGCATGATTGCGTGTTCTTACAATATTTCCAAACCATTGAACATATAACAAAAGTCATTTAATAAGTACAAACATTAGACTAAAATTAAAATAAGGTGCTGAGTAAGGCATTAATATAGAATAAATATAAAACTAAGTATATGTAAGTAAACAAATGAAATAATAAAATATCAGATTCGATTTCAGGCATTTCATGAGAATGTAATAAAAGTAAACAATGTATATGTACATGGATTGTAACAGATGATGGCAGTAGTTGTTTCTGAGGTTGTGTAGCTGCAGATGAATGTAGCAGCAGCTGATGTGTGTCTATTCTCCCCCAGTAACATCTGCAGTCGCTCTGTTTCTGAACACCTATCAAACTCTGGCATGAGCTTTGACATTTTGTGAAAGTCTTTCTCTCTCACATCTTTAAATTGATCACAATGAAGGAGAAAGTGTGTCACTGTCTCTACCTCACCAGTGTGCACAGATGTGTTCCTCCTTTGGAAGGCATGTTTGTCTCTATCTGCCTTTCTTACGGCCAGACTGTGATCACTGAGTCTGTATTTGGTCAGGAGCTGTATGTGTTTAACATCTCCAACAGTGTAGAGATAATCTGCCATTTTATATTTTCTGTTTAGGGTCCGATAGCATTCTACTTTACTTTGTTTATTACTTTCCTTTTCCCAATGAGCCAAATATGACCTTTTACTTTCTTTGATCATTTGGTTTAATCTGATATGGTTTCCGTTATGCCAGTCTGAAGTTTCAGAGCCGGCTGGCAGATGGGAATAGCTTTAGGTTTCAGCTCTTGGGATTTAAGTGCTTTAAATTGAAGTGTGTTAGGAGAACTTGAGTTAGGGTGTGTTCAGAATTTGGATGTGTATTATCAGGGGGTATATGCCTAATTCAGCCCTGCATGCATTATTTGGTGTTCTTCTCTGGACTCTTAAGATGTATGTGTCACGGTGGTTTTCTGTTACTCTTATAAATTGAAATGCGTTTTAATTGTAAGAATTTATTTTTTATGCATATTTGTGTAGTCCTAATTTTATATAACAATATTATTATCATCATTTATTGACTTATTGATTTTAATTATTTATTCCTAAATGTATATTTCTCTTACGTACCCCCTGCAGTACCCCTGCAGTATCCCTGGGGGTACGCGTAGCCCCATTTGGGAACCACTGCTGTACACCTTCGCCGGTATCTGACACTAGCACCAGATCATCAGCATACAGAAGAGATTTCACCTCAGAGTTGTTTAACGTGAGACCAGATGTTGCAGATTGTTCCAGTAACATGGATAACTCATTTATGTATAAGTTAAACAGAGTTGGACTCAAGTTGCATCCCTGTCTTACTACCCATTGAAGAATTCTGTTCTTCTATCGGCAATTTTAACTCCGCATTTGTTTTCTGTGTACATGGATTTAATAAAGTCAAAAAATTTTCCACCTATGCCTGATTGTAGAATGTTATAATATAGACCGTCATTCCATATTGAATCCAATGCTTTTTTTAAATCAACAAAATTTCCTTTTTTTTATGATGGACGTGCTCATTGACTAATGTCTGTAGTGTGTAGATGTGATCGAATCAATGCAGGCTTGGTGAACAGAAATGACTTTTCAACAATAGTATATGTCCAACAGAATAATTCTAGCATAATTTACCAATGTAGTATTTACTATTTTCCCTAAAAACAACTGGATGATTGACACTTTGTGATAATAATTTGTGTTCCAAAAGACTTGCAAGAAACTAGATTATTAGATATTAAAAATATAAATTGTAACAAGACCGACTGTCAGTCTTTGTATTAGTATTGTGGGAATTTTTCAAGGATTTCAGTGCAGTTTACATAGTTACGTCCAGGCGGCAAGGGACTGTTATGAGTGAGTCCGTCAGTCAGCAGACTATTCAACCGTTTCAGTCCAAAAGTTTGCCATATTCAGGAACTAACTATGGCTATCAATATGACAATCATAGCCCTTTCAAGAGTGAATCGCGCTTATATATGCCGATGAATTTCCCGAAACTTTGCAGCGTGTATTTGGCCATTGGTCTTAGCAGCATGAAAAATAAGTTTTATAAAATTCTGAATGAATTATATATAGCACAAAAACCGCCCAACGAGCACTCTCTTAATAATTACAAAAAATCTGTAATTCATCTTCATCCAGATCTCTAGCACCCCTGAACCAGGCCTAATAAGAATTTACGCAAGAAATACAAAAACCCAGACATGGAGTTGATAAATATAGTGGAAAGATATAGAGAGAGAGCAAATTACTCAAAAAAATTGAAGCTTCTTCTTACCGAGTGGAGGTTTATTATTCTCCCTTTTTTAACTGAAGTTAGCTTCATCGAGCAATGCCAATCAAGCAGTCATGTCAAAGATGTCCTGCACTTAACGGTCTTTAGAAGTGGGGCGGGGTGAATAAAATTTAAAGGGCCATAAACAAACTTAATATAAATTATTGTAAATAATGAATTCACAAAATGTACTATATCCATTGCATGAATTTAATCACATTTGTCATTATCATTTTTACTCAAATAAAAATATCTGAGGGACCCCCTGAGTGTCACAGTTGTTGTATGTTTTGTTTGTTTTTTCTCCCCTGGTTTAATTCATTATTAATTCATTAGTTTTCACACGTGTCTCATGATTAGTTTATCCCCAGCACCTGTTGATCCCTCTCTATATGTTGTATTTAAGTTCTCCTCTAGAGTGTATTCCTTGTCTGCTAGTATTAATGTTATCGAGTGTTGTGTTCGTGGTTCCCTGTTTTCCTTTTGGTTTTGCAATTAAAGTACCTTTTTGATTTATATCCTGATTGCTCTATTAATACATGTTTTTTTGATGGGGTTGGATGATGACTCCCTTCGGTGTCTGTGTCCGGAGTTCAGGGACAGACCCGTTGTGGAGTTTAGCGATCTCATCCGGATGTTATTGGGTGCTCAACCCCGTTTGGGCATGACCATCCCGGATGAGATCGATCATCATCCAGTCCCCTCCGGGCACACGGCGAGCAATCAGACTCACCTTGCGATCTCTCCGAAGTCGTCCACGGGGACTGAGCGCACAGAAATCTAGGGTCTGTGAAGCCTGCCCCCAGTCAGCAGCCAGAGCAGGTTAAAGGGGACCTGTTCTCGGAGCTATTCCCGTCCGGGCTTCCAGAGCCTCTCCAGCCGGTCCCGTCCGGCTTTCCGGAGCCTCTCCAGCCGGTCCCGTCTGGCCTTCCGGAGCCCGGTTACCAGCCGCCCCCGTCTGGCCTTCCGGAGCCCGGTTCCCAGCAGCCCCCGTCTGCTGCCCGATCTTGTCTACCAGCACCCGTGACACCAAGTACATTTTTTACTTCTTATAATGCCTTAATGGCCCCGATCCCCCCTTCAATCCGAGCACTGGTTCACCCTTGCAATGCTATTAGATGGTAGTTTTTGTTTATAGGTGTGCTTACCTGGACATGAAATCACACAACTTGAGAACTTGCCTTTTACTGGATCACATTATTCAAGTAAAGTACCAATAGTATTTTTTTTCTGTGCTTTGTGACATACAAATATTATAGCACAGCTGAAAGTTTTGATCATATTAGATGTTGAGCTTGTTATGTTAATGTTGTAATTCAACATTGGGTCACGGAGATAGCAAAATTTGCCTGTGCACCTTTCAAATTACGTGGATGAATTGCACTTCTCTCTTATTCAACATGAAGAAAATATAACTATTAACATACTGTTTTTGATTAATCACAGCTTAAAATATATTTTATAATTTCAATTAAAATGTAATGATTATTAAATAAATTAAAGTTGAATTAGGGATTAAATAGTTTGGATTTGTGTAGCAAATTCTAAAAAAATACATGTATCTTTATTTTTCTGGCCTTATCTTGTTTCACCAACATTTCAGCTTGCTGCTTGAAGGGTTAGGGTTAGGTGACAATGTTCTGGAATGTGGCAGGGAAATTAGAACAAAATAACATAGCCAGACAGCGTTGTGTGAATGTTGTGGAATGTGTATATTCTTTGCAACGTGTTACCTGCATTAACATTGATTGGACTAGAAAATAATCAGTGTTTTTTTATGTATTTCACAATGCCACTAGCCAGGAAAGACCACCCAGATAGCAAATTGACTCCGGAACGGATCCGCCCCGGATCTACCACAAGCTCCGGAACGGATGAGCAAAACGGATCCGGAATGGAGTCCACTTGCACAGCGCAGCGGATCCAGAACAGATAAGGATGGCGGATCCGGACCAGATCCGGGGCAGACCCGTTCAGGACCCGTTCATAAAGCAGCTGATCCGCCACGGATCCGTTCAGGACCCGTTTATAATGCAGCTGATCCGCCACGGATCCGTTCAGGACCCGTTTATAATGCAGCTGATCCGCCACGGATCCGTTCAGGACCCGTTTATAAAGCTGCTGATCCGCCACGGATCCGTTCAGGACCCGTTTATAAAGCTGCTGATCCGCCACGGATCCGTTCAGGACCCGTTTATAAAGCAGCTGATCCGCCACGGATCCGTTCAGGACCCGTTTATAAAGCAGCTGATCCGCCACGGATCCGTTCAGGACCCGTTTATAAAGCAGCTGATCCGCCACGGATCCGTTCAGGACCCGTTTATAAAGCAGCTGATCCGCCACGGATCTTCAGATCCCTCATTTAATAATAGTTTTCTGGCCAAAACCAGCTAAAGAAATATTTCAAATCTAGTTGACCAACATTGGATAGAATGGATTTCTCTTTCATTTTTAATATGCCTGCCTTTATTAATATTAATAACGCATGAGGAAATCATTCAAAACGCATAGTAAATTCACCCGTTTAAGCCAGTAACAATTAAACTTTAAAAATAGGTCATTACAGACTGTATTTATGTATACAATTGTATTACAGAAAATGAAATGCAACCATAAATTGTACAAATATTTTTATTTATTTAAGTAAAAAAACACTTTTTTTAATGTAGCTCAAGAATCATTTAATTAAATGTATTTTTTGTGTAAACTGGGTTTTTAAAAGATTGATCAATATAAACTTAAAAAATACTTTTTAAAGTAGTAAACTTGTCTTTATCTTAACTGGTAAACGAACACTGAACACACAAGTTAAAGTGAAACAGTGAAACACTACTGTTTGGTGCTGACACTGGGACGGCACCCCTGTCTGCTGCCAGGTTGAACCACCGTATCACATGTTTTGTGATCTCATCATCAGTGGCGGCACGGGAGACATGGCTCTTTCTCACAGCACCTGTAATACACAAGCAGAATTATTATTTTACCAGTTCATGAAATCACATAGGAGCTACCATTTTTTTTAAGAAAACACCACCGTTTTACATATGTCTTACCTCAAGCTAGACAAGTTGATATGTATCTGTCCCATCTCAGTGAGTGCACTTAATCGCTATGAACTGTTTGCTGGCTTCTTAAATCATCCCTGTTTGGATCCTAATGAATGAATGGAACGAATGGTGCTAAGCTAAACGCTAACATAGTGGCACCCTACAGCGATTAAGTGCACCCACTGAAACGGGACAGATATGTATCAACTCTTTTAGGTTGAGTTAAGAGCATAATGGCATATGTAAAAATGGTGTTGTTTTCCTGTAAGGATACACACAACCAATGTTTTTAAAACAAAAGTGTGATATCTGACACTTCTCTTTGTCTACGACAAGTCATTCAGGTACTGGGGTACTCAACAGCGGTTGACAGTCTAAAATAGTCTGAATGTAAACCCTAGGTGTATTTGATTGATTCAGGATAAGACAAAAACAAACTTCGCAAGAAGGATACATGATGTGTCGCTAGATACATTTTTAACCAAAAAATGTTTTGTGCTTATTTTTTTAAACCAGGCAAATTTCATTACATTTACTTACACAGGAGGAACTTCCTAGACTCCATCTGATTATAAGATTTTTTCCCATTCATGGCCTTCCAGTTGATCCTCCTCCCAACATCATCACGGAACATGTGGGAAAGAATGTTCCATGTGACACGTTTTGTGTCATGGGCCCCAATAGGAGCCAGGGAGGAAATCTGAAATGTAAAAAAATCCTGTCAATTTCTTATAATTAACACTGGTAAAATAATTTACAAAATAAATGTTGTGTTATAAAAAATATTTAGTCTTAAGACTTCGATGACCAAGTAACCTGATTCCCTTGTGCTACATATTTAATATTTTGTGTGAATAACCGCAAGATATTGACAGTTTTGGGAAAACTAAAACTAATAATATATCTGCTCAGATTTGCCACAAGTGCTTAATGGGACCATCTGATAGTGGAATCTTAAACCCGGGACATACCAAACCGACTATCGACTGTCAGGCAACGTTGGGCCGTTCTTAAATATGAAGGATGTGTTCTGGACCATTTGCCATCACAGTCCGTTTTAGAATGTATGGAAGAATGTGTGCCGGTGGTAGGCCAAGAGGATTATTGGAAGTGTAGGGCTGAAGTTGAATGACCTGGTGACTGTTACACCAGTTTGCTTTGGGGCACCATTGACTTCCATAGTAGGCAAAAAATACTATGGAAATCAATGGTACCCCAGAACTTTTCACACTCTTCAAAATATATTATTTTGTGTTAAACAGAACAAAGAATTTCATACAGGTTTGTAACAACTTGAGGGTGAGTAAAGGATGACAGAATTTTCATTTTTGGGTGAACTTTCCCTTTAAGACAAATGGACAGATCCAATATACTGTACTGTTTCACGTGTGTTCTTTCTGTAATACTTAGTGTAAAGGCAGACATTTTGAGATACATTTGTGTGAATTTGTCCATTAAGGCACAAAAGGGAGATTCGAAAAAACTATATATTATTTGCACACTGTCTGACACATGCTGCACACACAAAACTTCTTCATGCTGAAAGACAAACCTGTATGAGGTATAAAATAATGAACATTAGAAAAGCTTATTTTTCAGGCTAAACTCGACAATGCGCATAAGCAGTCGTAAGTGCGAGTGTATATATAGCTCCTAAGCTTCTATATAGCTTGTTACTTAAACAAGCAGCAATTGGCTCTTTTATGGGACTTGTTCTGCCATATTGTCATAGTTTCTCCCATTCATAGAAATAGTTGTAAATCATCTTTCTATATCTATAGCCTTTGGTTGTCTGCTTATTAAACAACCAGCTTAAGAATTTGCATGTAAACACACCCAGTATTCATTTACACTTACATTTAGTCATTTAGCAGACGCTTTTAACCAAAGCAACTTACAAAGAGTTAGGGAGCAACAAGCGTTATGTCATATTTAACAAAATAGCTGGCTAAATAATGTTTAAAAAAGTATAAAATCTTACTTTACCAGTTTGGTTGGAAAAGATGAATTGAGAAGATGAAGATCTCCAAAACAGACCAGTCGCAATAGAACAAGCTGTAAACTGCAACAGAACACACACACACACACACACACACACACACACACAGTATATTATAGTTGATTTATACTATTAATATGACATGAAATAATTAGTATACCAGAACTAAAGTTTACTAATGCAAGTGGGTTTTTAAATTTTTTTTTTATAAAACTATAAAGTAGGTTTTAAACTTTTAATCTTAAATTATTGATATGAATCGAATGAAATTAAATATTATTACATGGGTCATTATCACTATATAAAGTGCCATTTGGTGTCCTCATCAGAAACACTGAGCCATCATGAAATGCAAAATAGTGGCATTTTGAGGTTTTATTATAAATGTACTAATATTTACACACTAACAACTGCAATAAGAAGATTCTTAAAATGTGTTTTATCATTTTATAACAATTTTCTTTGACTCTATGTGTGTGATTTTGGCATGTCTCTCACACGGCTTAGCTACCTTCAGTGAGTTTAAAAAGCGGATACATTGCAAAAAATTAAAATCTTTTTTGAAAGTTCCTATTGTTCTCAGCAATGTATTTAATAAAACAAATCATTTGGATAATCTATATTCTATTTTCATAGTAATAATCAACTTTTGCATGCGTCCCTGTATTTGCCGTCTACCCTGTCATTTTGGGGTAAACGCCCCTTTAAGAAATAGTGTGATGTACTTAGTTACATCCCTTCCCCTCATTCTGCCTTTCCTCAGTGGAGGTCAAAACATTTTCTGCACACACAGTATCTGCAATCTGCACTCATATTTCCTTTTTATAGTTTTCAACATAATGTGTTTGTAGTTAAATGTTGTCAGGCTTCCCATGTCTTGGTGACATTTTAATAAACAGAAACTTTTCATTAATTGAAAATATGCTTTTTAAACAGTATACAGTGATATTTAACAGTGAATCCCTTTGCTAGCTGCAGCTACACCGTGTGTTCATTAAATGCTTACTTTTGCCACAAATGCACAGCCGGTCATCAAGCCTTCCTTGATATGGTGGACAAGTGCATTAAGGTAATGGGCTTGAGCTTTGACCAACATACATTTCTAACAGCCAAAGGTCTACTTAATACAACAAACATGAAGTTAAATGGAAAATTTAAGATTAATATTTTGAAAATTTTGAAGTCTCAAAGACACTCTATAGTGATAATGACCCACATGTTAAAAGCTGTAGTGTGTAACGTTATTAGTATTTGACAAAATAGCCTCGATTTTGGTCCAAATCCGGATATAAAAACAAGGCCACACAGTATCTTCATATAATGAATTCATTATCTGACACAACATTACATGGGGAGGTGTAAAATATATGTCAAAATATGAAAAAAGACTCAAACTATACCAGAAGTTCAGTGGATAAAAACAGGTAACGTTATACGTTAAAGTTAGGCCTATCAATTAATCTCGCCTGCTATTATAAGGGGTGAAAATACGGTCTCAGGATTGGATTAAAAAATCGATTAAATCACCCCCTCCCAGAAAGATAAAGACATTCCGTTTAAAACGCTTTTATTCAAAAGGTTATTTACCAAATCAATCTTACCCAACGTGAATGACAATGCGTTGACACTTGGCTTGCCAAAATCATTTCAGAATTAAAAACATCAAACAGAGCATCAACGGTAATGTTACTGGCTAACGTAACTGTACTAATAAAGCACATTTAACTATTCTTACCGTGTTCCGTCTTCACCGACCAGCCGGCTCCACCGTTTCCACTGTGTGAGGAGATGGTAGTGAGTGCGACAGTTTGAAGAGTGCGACAGTTTGAAAAGCGCGCGTTCGGTCAGAGAATTCGCCCAGCGTCCGTCGCGAATCCGCGAGTGACAGTTCGTTGTGCGGAGGCGGGGCATGTTCTGTGCGGATGACTGAATTGATTCTGAGAGAACAGCGGACCAAATGACTTGAAGGCGGATCCGCCCCGGAGTCTTTTGCTATGTGGGCATCATGTATACAAAGTTTACGATGTCATTGAGGCTATTCATCAGAATAGCAAGAGACCACTTTTTGGTACTATCACCACTGAAGATGCCTGTAAACTGAGCTATATCCCTGCAAACAAAGGCAAGTCCAAAAGACGTCTTTTCAACGTTGTTGATGACGTTGCATAGTCGTCCCCTGAGGATCCAGAATGTAAGTTTTTACAACGTATTTTTATGACGTCTTCTGAACGTGTGCTATTGTTGTCCAGGTGATCGCTATAATTGTATTGGACTGATATCACTTTTGCACCTGCAATTAATATTGAAATTGAATTAATCCACCATTACTGTGATCAGTGCTTTGGTTGGGCTCTTAATACTTGACCTTCATTCCATGAATCCTATTTCAGACAATCGTGTTTTAGCAATAATACTTGATTGTCATTAAAGAAAGAGATGGTGAGGGGAAGTTATTGTAATGTAAACTCCATTTACTCATGAAAAATCATACTTAAATATTTAAGATGGTTAGATAAAACTAGATCATACATGACTTATGTTACAAGCATTGAAATTAAATTATCCTCAAGCCTTAATTGACACACTTCCACATCAACAATCACCATACAAACCTCAACAATGGTGCCAATTAACTAAAACTTGAGATAATTAGATCAATTGCAATGCATTCTGGGAATCATGAATGTGTTTTTTAATATGATGTCACCCAGCATGCATTGCACCACAAACGATTCTTCTGTTGGTTGTCACCATTGTTGAGCCTCATACAGTAATTCATCATGTCTTTGTGTGTTTCTTTGCTCTTGCTCTTCAATCATTTGAAAATGTATTTCAGAAAATTGTTAAAAACAGTCTGACAAAGGAAAGGCTTAAACCTCATATTATGCAAAAGTAAATTGATCAGCCAACATTTGTACAAGAATACAACACACTCATTTTAGTGAGAATAGTCATTGCGCAAAGAAAACTTGAAAGCTGATATCATTATAATTTAGTATTCTTTGGCCACTGAACCAGTGTCTTTAAACAAATTTACAATGGCAAAGTACACCCAGATTTTCTGTGGTAAATAAGAGTCAAGAGCCCAACTAAAGCAAACGCTGATCACATTAATGGTGGAATAATTCAATTTCAATATTAATTGCAGGTGCAAAAGTGATATCAGTCCAATACAATTATGGAGATCACCTGGACAACAATAGCACATGTTCAGAAGACGTCATAAAAAGACGTTGTAAAAACTTACATTCTGGCTCCTCAGGGGACGTCTATGCAACGTCATCACTGACGTTGAAAAGACGTCTTTTGGACTTGCCTTTGTTTGCAGGGATAGTGTACATGAAAAAGATGCACAACTAAGTTCATCAGTAGATTGTAGTTTTGTAGTCCCTTGGTGCTTTGCAATAGTTTTGTCTGATTTCTGGTTTGTGTTTTAGGTTGGAGAGCTCTCCGAGTTGTTTTCTTTTAATTATACATTCTTTGTCAAACCAGATTCCGTCACCAGAATTTTGTTTAGTTTTCTTGTTTTTATATATTCGGTTAGCTTTAATTATACACCTTTCATAAATAAGATGTAACCTATTTGATTTACTGCAGTATTCATGTTGGTTTTGCTAGTTGTAAACTGTGTTATTTGAAATCTATAAATTTGGTTGGAGATCTCTTTTTAGCTAATTGCACTAATAAATTCAGATTCACATTTTGGTGACAATTTAAGTCTTTGGTTCAGTTTGCTCTGATTGCTGGGATTTTTGTTGGCTCTATGTTGTTGAATTTTCTTTAGGAACACGTTTATTTGACAGTGAACTGATAAGGTAGACTGTGGTCTCAGTGTCAATGCACGTAAAGAGGACAGATTTAAATCTGGGATGGCATAATAAGCAACACTAGCACCAAGAGCTGACCAGTATGTGTTTTGACCTAAATAGTCCCCTTGGATCCTATCAAGCATAGACTTCGTCAGAGACACACTAACTCCTTATCACTTTTGTTGACAGTCCTGTCAGGGCTGAAACGAATAGTTTTGTTTGCTTTAGATGTAATACAATGTGTATACACAATTTATGGTAAAAAAACGCTGTATTTTCCACATGCCGTGCATGTTTGTATCGCCTCTTTGCTCCGCCTCTCTGAGACGCGCTGATATTTTACAAAGCTCATCGCTCTGAAAAGCGAGATGTGCTATGATTGGCCAGGTCACTAGTGCGTAGTGATTGGTCGAATACTGCACGGAAATGTAACGCCTCTACAGATATTCAGAACATCAGGCTGCGCCAGCGACGAATGAGATTTACAAGACCACCCACATTACTTGGGTGTACATTTGGGCGGTTTTACTCAAATCACTCCACGTCAAGTTGTGGGCTGCGGTAACACGAGGCGTTTCAGGCAGGTCTGGGTGAACGTTCGCTTCTTGATGAAATACATATTTTGTTTCGTAAAGTTACACTTACATTTTTGCAATTTCACGTGTCTAATACATGCATGGGCCACCTATTACACACAAAAGACAAAGAAAAACACGTACTTCCTGCGATTGACTCGATTTACAACTGAGAGAAGCCAAGAATAGGTTTAGGGCCTATTCGAGATGGCCAAATTTGCGCAGAATCGATCAATGACAAAAAAGACAAAAAAGAAAGGAAAAATTCATGCTTATGAATTGCTTATGTCAGCGTTTTTGAATATTGTCCCAAATAATCCTTATACATTGGGTGATTTTTTTTTTTTTTTTTTACAGTTTCCATATACATTTTTTATAATCAACTTCTTCAATTCTAACAAAGTTTACTAATTTAACTACAATTATTGCACTTTGTCCATGAATGAAAGAAAAACATGCCCTGAAAGAAAAAATTCTCTTTGTTTTCTGGAAATGAGTTCAGAACCTATTTTTTCTTACAATCTAGTTTCCAGATTTTATGTGCAATGTTAAAGTATGAAATGTGCTGCTAAGTGTGTAGTAAGCAGGGCCGGGCAACAATTCATCAAAATGCATTTTAAAGTAAAATACCAAATACCTTACTTTTAAGTGTATCAAAATAAACTACAAAATACAGTGGCCACACCATGTATTAAAATAAACTACTATATATATTTGTAAATACTATAAAATACTTTTACAAGGGAGGGAGCATGAAATTTCTTTACAAAACCTTCATCAATTGGCCTATTTGATCTATCACTTCACAGCTACACTGATTTTGTGGATTAAGTAAACAATGTTTGATAGCAAAACTGCCAAAGTCATACAATGAATCAGTTTGCAATTGACGTGTAATTGTATCCTAATTTAGTTTGGTGTTTGTTAACAAACGGCCTTCTGTGAATCAGCAACACTGACATTGAGTCATTGGGCAAACATCATTCATAAGAAGACAACTGATGTCACCTGTATTTGTTTTTTGTTGTTGCGTGGAATTAATCGTTGTCACCATTTCTGAGGTTTGTATGAGGAGTGTTTCTGTCTAAGTGTGTTAGTGAGTTTTTTGGTTTCGTCACGGTGCTTTTACAAACCTCAAAGTTTTCAAAAGTCACAAAAAGTTTATAACTTTATTTAAAGTTAATATTATAAAAGCTAACAACCGAGATTTATTCATGTGTAAAACATCTCTTTCATAGGCTTCCTCATAAACGTTTTTATTAAACAGAATTACAAGCACTAAAAGAAAATGTAATTTAATGAAAGTGAAGGACCCAACTAAATCAAACACTTAAAATGATGGTGATTTGTTGAAAGTAAAATAAAAATCTACATTTATTGCGGATGTAAAAGGATTATATTGATTCAATGTAATTAAAATTGACCAATCAACAACAATTCCTTATCAATTCCTAAAAGAAGTTTATATTCAACATATGACAATAAAGACTTTTCTAGAGAATACATTCTAATAGTCACTGGAAATGAAAGATAAACAGGTTTCCACCATTTCTTAGTTGAACCGGAGCTGAATTTATTTTTTTGGCTTTAGTCGAGTAGTTTTGCTGTAAATACAGTCGTGATAATCCATAGAGCATAACTCTAATGCGCGCAGCATTACTTAAATGTATGAACTGCGTACCTTTTATCTTGAGCACAAAGAAATTAGTACTTAAAAATTATCTCTCTCCTCTCAGTGAAATACACATTTACTTCTCCTTATCTGGTTGCCGGTAGGCGAACGGGTGGTTCAACCCAGGTCTCTCCTTCGGATTGGAAATTGCTTCAGCTCGTGGTGCTCGTCTACTCCGCGAAGTGTAAGGTTACTGCCGATCTCATGTCACAGATTTAGCTGTGCGGGACGACTTGGGATAAAGACCGCTCTCAGTGACAGAAATCATCTGACACTTTGTATACTTTAAATACGCTGACGCAGGTAATTCTTCCGAGGAGTACCCCGCGTTCTCACGGTACCTATTGTACTATAGTTTCGGCTACTGTGTTGACTTGCTTGAATTTATAATCAACAGACGAGGCGTGATCGCTGGTGTTTCATCTTTTACTTCACCACTCGAACATCCCCAACTATGGCCTGCTGGGTAATGGAGTTCTTAAAGAGTACGTCGGATGAGATCGTGAAAATTACGTTTCATGCAGTCTGTAATGTTGCCGTCTTTGAAAGTAAGCTGTCTGCCAAGTTGTAAATCCGAAAGTGAATAAATAACAAATTTATTTGCTTGTAAAAATGGGAGTCGACTCTGAATCACACAAACGAGCTGTGGACGCATACGTGACCATACGTACTCTTTTTTTTCCGGGACATGTCCCCTTTTTGCGACAAAAAGAAACGGGTTTCGGGTTTTGCGTTCTAAAGTCGTCATTCCTTGCATGCGTTTTATAATTTTTGCAAAGCAACAACTTCTTGCTCGCCACCATTGGTCGGTAATGTACGCACGCACGCACATACGTAAACAAAGTGCATCTCATTCCCTCAGCACTGTCGCTACCCGATCCGTCCCGGAAACACGATTTGTTCCGCGTATGTGCGTCTACTTACGGCCGAAACCATTTAGGGTAGTATAAAAAAAAAAGTAGTTTGACACAACTTGTTCCAGACCTTAAATATTTTTATAAACTCTTTATAGAAATGGCACGTATCATCAAACGACATTAAACAAATACGTTTTTTTAAATAAAAAATATTTCTCACTTCTGACGCATATCCTTTTTTATATTGTTTTTTGGTATTAAGAAATAAAATAAAAAAGTTTCAAAATACATTTTTTTTTAAAGTTGTCATTTAAATGCTAAACTTTTTTATTTGTTTGTTATCATTCTATTGCTGAAGGCCAACAGTTGAATGGAAAGGATGTATTACTTTATGTATTAAAGTTCAGTAACAGTTTCATGTTGTTAACGCATTTGCAGTGTTGGGGAAGCTACTCTGAAACTGTAGTTTGACAAGCTACAAGCTACTTGTAAGTTAAAGTAGTTAAACTACAGTCAAGCTACCCTTTTGGAAAAGTAGTTAGCTACACTACAAGTTACTATCAAAAAGTAGCTAGCTACATTGAAACTACTTTTGATTTTTTTGAACAACGTATATTATAAATAACTGAATAAGTGTCTGAGGAATGTTTTAAGTAAAATATTTAGTGTTTAAAACAATGCAATACAATTATGATTTCAAAGAGTATTGTTTTATTACACACAACACTCAAATATCTCAGACTGTTTGTCAAAAGTGCAAAATTGCAACAAATACAACATTGCGAGAACAAAATATACATCCAACGTAAATTGCACGTAGAACATTTTCTCAAAAATACCGATTGTGAGATGGTTGCATTTCGGCAAGAAAATACATTGAACAACCGCTCACATGTGGCACTGGCAGGGAAAGAACTATCTGGTGCAGTTGCAGTAGACTGAAACCTCATCCAAAACATTACCTCCAAAGGGTCGAAATGTTATAATTTGTAATGTTACAAAAGCCTCAACTGAAGAGTAAGAACGCTTGGAAAATGTTAAGTATTTTAGTTGAACTGGCATAGTTAGTCACTGTTATTGTTATACCACTCAAGCAAAACAGGAATGGTTTCACACCATCAGTCGAGAATTGAGGTGCAGTGTGTCCTTCTAATAAGAGCAGGCAATAACAAAATGTATAGGCAACTCAATTT
This sequence comes from Triplophysa tibetana, assembly GCA_008369825.1. NCBI lineage: Eukaryota > Metazoa > Chordata > Actinopteri > Cypriniformes > Nemacheilidae > Triplophysa > Triplophysa tibetana. Next base: position 9,739,971 of record CM017895.1, read on the forward strand.
GTTCTCTTAACTAAACTGAAGCAGAAGTGCCTGACCTGTTAATTCGACACAAGATGCAGTCTCTGATAGGCATAGGATAAAGGGAAAAAAAATAAAAATTAGAAAGAAAAACACATTTTAAATGCCATACTTTTAAATTATTATTATGCAAGACAGAAATATATAAGCCTACTAATAATACAACTGCGCAACAACATAAAGGAATGTTTCCTTTCTATATTAATTTTCATTTTACACTAAGGTAGCTAAATGATAACACTTGTCTTAATTTCTCCACTTGAAAGGATTAAACACTTGAGCTTTTATTTTGGCGGAAAACTGTGACGAGACCTTTACGTTTCTATAACATTAAAAACGCTTTTATATGACAAATCGAGTGAAATGCTGTAATTATCTGGCTGCCCACACAAATGTTGGAAGTTATGTGAACGTTAAACAGCATAACTGGTATTTGAAAAATGCACGTTAAACTCGCTCACATGCAGTGATGGAGCTCGTAGAATTTACTGTGAAAGAAGAACGTGAATCCCAAGCTGCTTGTGAGCACAGTTCGGTTCGCTCTGAAACCAGTCACAACAAATCTATACAGCAATTTAATTAGATCAAAGCCTTTGTCGTGCAATAAACAAACTAAGATTACATTTTTTGTTCAACTGACAAACACGATGGCGCAAACGTTAGTGGTCTTTTATGGTCATTACCAAACTGGCGGACAGATCATGGCGGGTCATTGTAATTAAATCAGAAATAGAAATTTGATGTAACATAGAGAGCAATAAAGCAGGATAATTAATACATTTAAAATGGCCATTACTCACCTGTATGTGCGTCCTTAAATTTGTGCTTGAGGTCTTCGTCGTAGACAGCGTTTTAAACTTTGGTTTGCAAAGATGGCATACAAAAGTGTAACCTTTACTTGTCGTTTCTTTGAGAGACATGAACTTGGACAAATAAGGCCATGGGTAATTAACGTTAGTTGTTTCTCCATCCTCCAAATCTGCCGCCACGTCTTGCTCCATCATGGATAATATGGGTGTGTCAACCCACTTCTGTACGTCAGTGAACCGTTAGCCGCAAGATGCGTGATTAAACAACAGGTGGCGGTAATGGCAACAAATGAGTTTGTAATCTAACAAGAAGAATATCCTTGCATCGCGCTGATTCGCGCAGGCTCGACAACACGCAATGTAGCTTTTGCTCGCGCTACACCGCTACTTGCTGCAAAAAGTAGTTAGCTACTGGAAAAGCTACACTGTTTAAAAAGCAACTGAGCTACTGCCAAGCTACTGAAAAATGTAGTTAAGTTAGTAGCGTCGCTACTTGTAGTTAACTACTCGCCAACACTGCGCATTTGTCAAGTATTTACATCCATCCCGATCTTTCCACCCGCTGTGGGTCTCCATCTGCCTCCTGCCCGTCCTCTTTTTTGAAAGCTGAAATATGGTCACCCTATATCTACGTCACCCTATATCTACGTTTTGCTGAGACTGACGCGAAAACTTATTTCTCCTCCCCCAAACACTGTCGCTCGTTCGTGATGCGTGTGTATCATGTCTAGAGTCTGTGTTCTATGGTGTGACACTATGTCGGTCTTACTTCAACTACCAAAGGAAGAACGTCTGTGGGAAAAACGGTTACAATTCATATTTCACACGAAACCAAAGGAGTATAACCCCAGGGTTTTACTGTGTGCGCGTCATTTCACCGAAGATTGGTTAAATAATCTTGGCGCGTTCACTGCAGTGTATGTGAATCGACTATCACTGAAAGAGGGGGAATACCAACTCTTTTTGGACCTGTTAGCTCCACCGAATCACAACCTGTAAGTGTGACTATTGATTTTTGTCTTGACTTCAAGAAATATTTTCACACCTTGTATCTGTGTTTAGCTAATGCATATAACGATAACATTAGCATGTACCGTTATTTCTGGGGTGTTACAGTTTGTTTATATTGCTATTAACTGCATTTTGACACATTTGCCGCACGTGCACCTATATAGAAATATTTGGCTTATATATATCATTTTTCATAATGTCGACTCCCTGAAATGCTCTATGTACCATGACAACGCGAAATCGAAATAATAGTACTGCTAACGTATTAATATTATTTCAAGAAAAATATATATTTTATTTCATTGATGAGCCAAAGCACTACATGCATGTTGTCACACTGGGAGTTTTTATGACAGGAGTTGTCACTTGCCACTGACAAACATCCTGCTCTTGTCGTGGTGAAGTTTGTTGTGGATTAGCGTCTTCTGATGCTTTACTTGTAAACAACTTTTCAATTTAAAGACTTTTTTTTAAAAGTAAATAGTGTTTTTTTTAAAGAAAATAACAGTGCAAACTCTCTAAGCATCAAAACACAAACTTAGAATCATGTCAACATTCTATTTTTTTTTCATTTAAAGATGAACTTTAAGGACCATGTTGGTTATTTTGTATGTCTTTGTATGTCTTTCTTTTGTTGTTTTTACCTTTTTCTTGTTTTTCCGGGAAAGATTTGTTATCCATTCCTGGATTCCTGATAGGTGGAAGTGATAGACCATCCGGTTCCTGGTTCCTGATTGCATCGCTACCGGCGGCTAGTTTGTATCCTCTGACACTTGCTTCACCTCACATTTGTTCTTGGTCTTAATACTAGTGTATTTTACTATTGTTACCTATCACTGTCGTTGCGGAATTATTTATAACTTTATATTCTAAACCTATATTAATTTAAACGTAACGCCGCTAGCATATTAACGTGTTAGCTTGCCTTCTGTTTACACTGTGGAATATCATCTCCCCCTTTTTGTCTTGTGTTCTAACTGTTTCTCTTTTTAAGCGTATATACTAAGACTCATCAAGCAACCTTAGTAAATTAGGATTGCACTTCATACCCGGTGAGTAATGACTTCTATTCCTATTGTTGTTACTTGCACCTCATGTCATATGTTTAGCCTAGCCTTCTCTGTCAGCGGCAAGGGTTTTACATGCGATAAATGCAGGGAAGTAGTTAGGCTGACAGAGAAGATCTTAGAATTAGAGTCTCGCATCCAATCTTTATTTTAGGATAGTAAGAGTGTTAGGACCGTAGAAAACATTTTGGATGCGAGCAATGTTACATACACAGCTTGGTTCCGGTTGAAAATCCCCTGCAGCTGGGAAACTTTGTGACGGTGAGACGGCACAATCGCAAGACAAAACATCACTCAACCGTTCCGATTAAAGTTGCGAACAGGTTTGCCCCGCTCAGTGACGCACCGACTGAGAAACCTGCTGAAAGTGCCCTAGTGATCGGTGATTCTATTGTCCGGAACGTTAACATAGAGGCACCAGCCACCATAGTCAAATTTTTACTGGGAGCCAGAGCGCCTAACATCAAGTCAAATTTAAATGTAGATTTAAAAGATTGATATTCACGTCGGCACAAATGATGTTAGACTCCGTCAATCGGAGATCACTAAAGATAATATTAAAGAGATGTGTGAGCTCGCGAGCCCCCTCACTGCTTACCGTGGTGATGAGATTTATAGCAGATTATCATCACTAAATGGCTGGTTGTCTGAGTGGTGCCTGCAGAATAATATAGATTTTATAAATAACTGGAAGAGTTTTGAGGGCAGACCTGACCTGTTGAAACGAGATGGTCTCCATCCCACCTGGGATAGGGTTTCCCTCCTCTCTAGAAATTTGGCACACAGTCTTAATAATGCTAAAGACTGACTACTGGCCCAGGTCAGGAAGGAGACAGAATGGCTTAACCAACTGTCCGCTTGCCGTCTCACATTACAGAATACACAAAATATACAACATGTAATCCCTTCTTACAAACAGCATAACATAGAGACTGTGTCTGTCCCCCGGATTAGCAAACATAAGATATTGCCTAAACCTCTTGAAAGTAATTTAATAAACGTTAAACAAATCAAACATGAACAAAATACACATGATCAACTGTGACGACTCGGATTGCTTAATTTTAGATCTCTCTCAAATAAAGCACTTTTTGTTAACGATACGATAACCGATCATAAAATAGACCTGCTCTGTTTGAAAGAGACATGGCTAAAGCCACATGATTATATTACTCTAAATTAATTCCCCAAGATTATTACTATAAACACGAGCCTCGTCTAAAGGTAGAGGGGGAGGTGTCGCTGCACTTTACAATAATTATTTTATCATCTAGTTGGTCCTTGTCGTTGGTGACTTTAACATCCATGTAGACAATGATACAGATGCCTTGGGAATTGCTTTCAAAAACACTCTTAACTCCATGGGCGTTAGTCAACATGTGTCAGGACCCACTCACCTTCGTAATCATACTTTAGATTTAATACTTTCTTACGGTATAAATATGGAGGATGTTAAAATCGTTCAGCAGAGTGAAGACATTTCGGATCATTATCTGATATTATGTTTGCTTCACTGGCCTACGGCTGCAAATCAAACTCCTTGTTACAAATATGGTAGAACGATTACTTCAACTACCAAAAATGCGTTTCTCGATAATCTGCCTGAATTGTCTAAAATATCTAGCATGAGAAAAAACGTTGACGATTTTGACATTACTATTGAACATTTTAACACCAAGTTGCTCCTATCCATTTAAAGAAAATTAAAAATAGCAGCCCAAGACCGTGGTATAACGAACACACTCACACTCTAAAGAAAGCGTCCCGGAAAATGGAGTGCAACTTTAAGAAAACTAATTTAGAAGTATTTCGAATAACATGGATAGTACTCGAAAATACAGGAATGCCATAAAAACGTCTAGATCCGCCTACTTTTCATCACTAATAGAGGAAAACCATCACAACCCTAGGTTTTTATTTAACACTGTGGCTAAATTAACAAAAAATAAGTCGTCAGCGACGTCAGATTCTGATTATCAGCATAACATAGACGATTTTATGAACCACTTCACTAGTAAAATCCAAGATATAAGAGAAAAAATAATAACAATGCAACCTGAAGTTAAACCCGCTGAACAAACTAACTACAACACCCCTAAGGAGAAATTGCAATTATTTTCTACAGTAGATCACGATGAACTGTCTAAAATCATTAGATCCTCTAAATCAACAACATGCATGCTAGACCCCATACCTACAAAACTACTGAAAGAAATGCTCCCAGAAATTATAGATCCACTTCTTAGTATTATTAACTCATCTCTGACATTAGGACATGTGCCTAATGCATTTAAGGTTGCTGTTATAAGGCCCCTTGTCAAAAAACCCAAACTAAACCCTAAAGAACTAGGGAATTACAGGGCTATATCGAATTTACCTTTTATATCTAAAGTTCTGGAAACATTAGTTTCAAATCAATTATGCTCCTTCCTCCAAAGGAATGACATTAAAGAAGAATTCCAGTCTGGATTTCGAGCATGTCACAGTACACAGACTGCTTTGATCAGAGTTACAAATTATCTGCTCTTAGCATCTGACCGTGGCTGTATTTCATACTGGTTTTGCTAGACCTTAGTGCTCCATTTGACACCATTGACCACAGCATACTTCTTCATAGACTCCAAAAATTACGTCGGCATCAACGGAATAGCATTGAAATGGTTTAAGTCTTATTTATCCAACTGTTTTCAATTTGTAGCAATAAACAGTGAGGTGTCCGCAAATCGCAAGTCCAGTACGGTGTACCACAGGGCTCAGTCTTGCGGGCCTCTGCTCTTCACATTATACATGCTACCTCTAGGAGATATAATAAAGTGACACGGAATTAGCTTTCACTGTTATGCTGATGATACTCAACTTTATATTTCCTCGAAGCCTCATGAAACCCAGCAGTTCCATCGAATAAAGGATTGCATAGTTGACTTAAAAAACTGGATGAGTAACAATTTTTTACTACTGAACTCGGATAAAACAGAAGTCTTACTTACTGGACCGAAAACCGCTATACATAACAACCAAGAATACTGCTTAACGATTGACGGATGCTCCATTGACGTTGTATTCGATAGTACTCTGTCACTTGAATGCCATGTCGCCAACACCTGTAAAATTGCATTTTTCCATCTTAAGAATATATCTAAACTTCGTCACTGTCAGATGCAGAGAAATTAATTCATGCATTCATGCATTCATGACATCAAGACTAGATTACTGTAATGCACTTCTAGGTGGTTGCCCTGCAGGCCTATTATAAAAACTGCAACTGGTTCAAAACGCGCCAGCTCGAGTTCTTACACGTACAAAAAAGTATGAGCATATAACCCCGGTTCTGTCAACCTTGCACTGGTTACCTATAAAGCATCGCATTAACTTTAAGATATTGCTTATTACCCTTAAAGCCCTACATGGTCGAGCGCCACAGTATTTGAATGAACTTCTATTGTATTACAGACCTCCAAGTACATTACGCTCTCAGGCCTCCTGTCAGTTGGTAATACCGACAATTTCAAAATCAAGTGCAGGTGGTAGATCCTTTTCTTATCCTGCACCCAAACTTTGGAATATTCTTCCCTGCACTGTCCGGGAGGCAGACACACTCTGTCAGTTTAAATCTAGACTAAAGACGCATCTTTTTATTCTTGCATACACTACACTTCCATAATATTAATCCTCAGAGGATTTATGCTGCATTATTTAGATCAACCGGAACCAGGAACACATCCAACAACAAATGATGTACTTGTTGCATCAAAGAGTGCAGAACAGTACTCTACTCTCAGTCAGTCTTGTCTCTTTGTTCCAAGGTTACCGCAGGATGCAGTTCATGCCCAGACCTGATGGCAGAGCTGAGAATGGGAAGCGTTGACCTGACAAGAGCTAAGAGGATAGAGCTGGATAAAGGACGCGGCAACTTTGATTTTCCTACAACATTTGAAATGCTATTAGATTGTTAATGATAATCTTAAATCTATCATTACCTTATTAAGTTTATTTTTTTTAATTTTTATTTAGCCTTGTTGTGCAAGCACTGTTGAGCTTGTGCAGAGGCAGCAGCTTTTGCCAGAGGGGAACTGGAATCCCCTGGTTGGGCCTGGGTTCTCCTGAGTTTTTTTTTCTCGATTTGAGTTTAGGGTTCCTCACCATAGTTTGCATATTGTTTTGCACTATCTGCCTGGCCGGGGGGGCTGCTTTAGAATTCAGAAATTAGACATAATTAATATTTCATATAAGAATTTATATTCCGTTCAATATTTGACCTGTGATTCTCTCCTTTATCGCTCATGTGTGCTTTCATTGTGCGTATGTGCGAGTGTGTGCGAGTGTGTTTGTGTGTGTGTGTATGCGTCTACGTCAATGTGTGTAAGTATGTATGCATATTGTGTGTGTGGAGCATTTGTATGTGTGTCATTTGTTGTTTTCACCTTTTTCTTGTTTTTAAGAAAGGCAACTCCAGAGAGTTGTGAGGACAGCTGGGGAAATCATCAGAATGAATCTCCCTGATGTCTACACTGTCTCTAACACCCTTGGATTGTAGCGGATGCACAATATCCTGCAAGATCAGTCACACCCAGCATATCACCTGTTACATCTGATTCCGTCAGGGTGGCAATATTGGGCCATTAGAGCTCGAACCACCAGACTGGCCGACATCCTCTATCCCAGTGCAGTGAGACTGCTGAACAACCATTTTTCTAATCTATCATACTGTAAACAGGTTCAAAGAGGGTGGAAGAAAGGAGGCGGGGTTGGCGTGGACTGGGAGATAAGAACACGTTTTTTTCGTAATTCTTGCAACAAGACATTGCGTCAGCACTCTGGCATTAAACTCAAAACAACAAAACAAACTTTGTCACAAAATATATTTCCTTGGATTTCTCCCGGTATGCAGTCTGTGTAGCGTTCAGCTCTCCCAGTCCGTCTCTCTCACTGTCTCCTCCGAATCTGCAAGCCTTTAAGCTGTCTCCTCACCAATCACTGAAATGAGACGCAGGTGATCTTAATTTGCAATAGACCTACTTGCTTACCGTCTTTCCCGTGTCTATCCTCCCCAAGCACAGACGTCACTAAACCTTCTATAGTATCCTGCCAGCCCCAGGAACTGCCTCACCTCCTTTTTGGTCTTGGGCCTCGGTGCGGTTGCAACTGCTGCAGTCTTATTAATTTGGGGACGCACCTGACCATGACCCAAGTGGAAGCCCAGAAACCTTACCTCCACCCGCCCAACTGGACACTTCTTAGGGTTAAACATCAGCCCAGCCCCTCTCAATGTACCCAGGACCGCTCTCAGATGGTGCATGTGTCGCTCCCAGTCATTGCTGTATATGACTATGTCGTCTAGGTATGCCGCCGCGTACCCAGCATGTGGTCGCAGCAAGCGGTCCATGAGCCGTTGAAAGGTAGCCGGAGCTCTGAATAAGCCGATTGGAAGTGTAACGAATTGGTGTAATCCAAACGGCGTGGTGAAGGCAATTTTCTCTTTGGATAGGGAAGATAAGGGGATCTGCCAGTATCCTTTAGTTAAATCCAGTGTCGAAAAAAAACGAGCCGAGCCAAGTCGATCCAGCAACTCGTCAATCCGTGGCATCGGATATGCATCGAACTTCGACACAGCATTCACCCTTCTGTAGTCCACACAGAACCGGACTGAGCCGTCGGTTTTAGGGACCAAAACTATCGGGCACTTTATCTCCCGGTGCAAATTTACGCAACTTAGAGCAAAACTCGATACACTGGGGCGGCTCTCCATGGAGAATTTTCTACAGGCCCAGGACAGGCAGAGCTGACAGTATAACAGGGAAAATTCTCCATGGAGAACCGCCCCAGTGTATCGAGTTTTGCTCTCAGGTCCAGGACATACTGAATTTGTTTTTTGCTATACGAGGGTCCGTCCTCCCAAGCTTCCCTAAGGACGTCCAACACCCCACGGGGCTGACGTCCATAGACTAACTCGAAGGGGGAAAACCCTGTGGAGGCTTGGGGGACCTCTCGTATCGCCAATAACAGTGGTTCTAGCCACCGATCTCAATTTATGGCGTCTTCGTGTACAAGCTTACGGATCATTGCCTTCAACGTACGATCAAAGCATTCGACCAGCCCGTCCGTCTGTGGGTGTGAGACGCTGGTGCGAACTGCTTTAATGCCCAATAACCCGTATAGTTCACGGAGGGTCCGTTACATAAACGCCGTGCCTTGATCTGTGAGAACCTCCTTAGGGATTCCCACTTGGGAGATGATTCGAAACAGGGCGTCCACAACACTTTTAGCGGAAATGCTGCGGAGAGCCACTGCTTCGGGATATCGTTTCGCATAGTCTACTACGACCAATGCGAAACGATGTCCTCGTGCTGACCGCTCTAATGGCCCAATCAGGTCCATACCGACCTCCATCACTGGACAGCGGTCGATCGCGTGACCCGGCTCCCCGCACCGCCAGCAGGTCGGCCCAGACCTTTCCGCCACCCTAGCGGCAGGAAGTAGGCCGACGGATTGGTGAGGAGAGGCTTGTGGGGGAGGAGGGCCCAAAGTCTGGCTGAAACGGCCGGGTCCCCGGTAAAAGGAACGTCCATTTCCAGCTGTCTCCCTGGCCCTTGGAGTGGGCCTGGGGCTGAAGGATGCCGGAGCCCTGGGAAAGGGTACAGGTCGGGGAGAGAGAGGGGAAGGCACATTAGAAGGGAGAGAGAGAGATGGTCGAGGTACGCCGACCCCTGGGCACGCCACCATCTTGTCCTCAGCCAGTTGGATGGCCTCCGCCACGAACTGCTCCATTGTCACTCGGTCGAGGATCTTCTGGACTTAGCCTCCGTCGGGCATCAGCCACTTGCGGCAGGCGTCCCGGAGTTGCTGAGCCAGGGCGAAGGGTTGCCCAGCGTCCCGCAGCTCTAAGGACCGGAACCGCTGGCACTGCTGCTCGGGGCTCAGGCCGACCCGCTGGAGGATGGCTTTCTTGAGGTCTGCGTAGTTCAGAAGATTCGGGACCGGCAACTTTTGGGCGGCTAGCTGTGCTTCCCCCGTCAGCAGGGGGGTTTGCCGTGCCGACCAAACGTCCAGTTGCCAACCCGAAATCTCCTCAGACCTCTCAAAAAAAAGGCCTCCGGGTCGTCCTGAGGACCCATTTTGTGCAGAGGCAGTCGTAGCACTGCGGAGCTGGTCGATGGTCCCCTGTTGGCAGGCTCCTGGTCCAACCAGCCCCGGAATGTCTCGCGGTCTTCCTGCTGGGCTTGGACCAGAGCTTGGAAGCTTCATTCCTGGTCTTCATGAAGGCCCAGCAGCGCTTGGTGGTGCTCGCGATGGAGACCGGCGAGTGACTGGATCATGTCCGCAAATGGCGAACCTGGCTGGGACATGGCGGCAGCACTGCTCCTTCCTTCCCGGGTTTCGGAACCAATGTAAACATGTTCAAAGAGGGTGGAAGAAAGGAGGCGGGGTCGGCCTGGACTGGGAGATAAGAACACGTTTTATTCGTAATTCTTGCAACAAGACGTTGCGTCAGCACTCTGGCATTAGACTCAATACAACAAAACAAACTTTGTCACAAAATAGATTTCCTCGGATTTCTCCCGTTATACAGTCTGTGTAGCGTTCAGGTTTCCCAGTCCGTCTCTCTCACTGTCTCCTCCGAATCTCGAGCCTTTAAGCTAGCTCCTCACCAATCAGTGAAATGAGACGCAGGTGATCTTAATCTGCAACCAACCTACTTGCTTACCGTCTTTCCCGTGTCTCTCCTCCCCGGCACAGACGTCACTAAACCACGCCCCCCTTGCCACACATACCATGTCACAAATTGCAGTATATTTTGTTTATGTGGATAACAATATCTGTCCTTGCTGTCTGTTTGTTTGTACAAGTTGGTATTAAGGGGTAAAATGGACAGCACTTTATGAATTCCTACTGTTACTCTTATTTAAGGTTGCTTTGTTGCTACATCGGCAGTAATTATTCTATGGACAATAATTATTGATTTTGTTGATAGTAATGTACTAAATGGTAGCACATGTTGTGGATTGCATCTTATGGATTCTTACTACATTGAAGGTTGCTCTGTTGTTATCTTGTGTTATTAACAATGACAATAAAATCAAATTACCAATTACCATCTTAATTGTTAAAGAAACAAGAATATAGAGCTGAAAAAGATACAAATAGATTAAAAAAAAGGTGGAGTATAAAATAATATTTATGAATATGATTGGTTTTGATAGTTTTATGGGGGGGGAAATATTTATTATAAGTAAAATGGAGAAGTCTGGTTTCCTGTAGCTCAATGGTTAAAGCATGGCGATAGCAACGTCAAGGTCATGGGTTCGATCACAGAGATTGCACATACTCCGATACAATCGTATAGTATAATGCAATGTAAGTCACTTTGGATAAAATCGTCTGCCAAATGCATAAATGTAAATGTTCTATAATAAGTATTCAAATAGGTTACATATTTTCCACACACATTAACAGGAACAACTTGAAGATGAGAATGTTCCAGTTTGGGTAAATCTCTTAAATAAAGTACAAAATGTTCACATCAATATACAATAAAAATATAAAGAGTCAAATTAAAGCAAAATATTATATATTTCAATATTAGAATTATTGAATTTATGTGTTTATCTTTAATTATGTTAACAGTAGGGTGGGGGTTTTAACTATTTGAGATTCCTTTAACATTGGGGTCCGTTTCAAAAAGGAGGTTTAACCCTAAAATGGGGAAAAACTCTGGGTTTTCCTTTTTAGAATGTGAGAAATGTCAAACCTGAGAAAGAGGGATAACTCAAGCCCGTTTCTAAAAGAGAGGTAAACTTATACTCAGGTTCAGTAACCATTGTAATCTACTCTGAACCTGGTCGGGAGGACGTTTTCTTTGGGGATTTTTTTGGTCCTCCCCCTTTCTAAAGCGCAAGTGGTGTACCTCATTCATACATTCAATAATACTGTCATTCATGGTACACATTTTGATAAAACAGAGAGCCCAGATAGCACAATTTTGCGGCCCAAATCTGGCACACACCTTACTCCCCATACTTTACTCATCCGGCCCACATACCGCGTGGAATGATGGCAATTGAGCAGTCCGCTCCTGTTTGCCAGATTTGGGCCACAGACATGCCAAAGCTATGCCATGTGTCAAACATCAGAACAAAGAAAGCAGAGCTGAACCAAATATGAACAACAGTTCATTTCAATTCTGGCCCATATTTATCCCAAAACCAATTTGAAAGAATTTGTATTGAGTTTCATTATTATTATAGTGATGATTGAGCCATTAGTGATGAACATCTGCTGTTAACAAATAGCATCACTGCGGAAAAATTTAACAAAAACTACAAAAAAATTATTTACCCAGAGAAACATAACAACTACAACCTAAAATACAACCTGAAATACAACCCAGCTAACACAACGTAGTTATAAGAACGTAGAGGTTTTTCACATGTTTGAATACATAAAAAAATATTTTAATGTTTTACGAATGTCACCATCATGGTGATCATTGTTTCCTTGGGTTGGACTCTTGACCCCTGAATAAAATTTAGTTTGATCTGCTGAAAATGGCTGCTTGTAAAGTGCACTTGTCATGGCAGAGCAAATGTGAACGTAACCAAATGGTATTGGTGAAACCACTGTGATGTTATAAATTGTTTCAGTTCTCTCATTAAGATTGAGTGCTATGCTGTAGATCCTGAAAGAACGTTGTTAGATCAGGAAATTTGAGTGTATTTAGATATCTAGAAAGATCTGTGAAAAGCGGATGTAGTTTTATTAAACAACATTTTAGAATCACACAGACATCAAAAATCAATGTATGAATTTCAGCAATAGTGAGAAACAACCAACTAACTCAGATAAACAAATCAATCATAATGAATCCTGGGAATTATAAATTAGTTTTGTAATATGATGTTACCCAGCATGCTACACAGCATGAAGTTTTCTTTTGTTCATTCTTACCATTGTTGAAATTCATAAACTGAATTCATGTCTTCATGTCTGTGTGTCTAAATTCGGACTATTTTTTTTTCAACAAATCTTTGTAGACTGAAAAATGTAATTATATTCCTAGATATTTTAATGTACTTTCAGGATCAGCAGTGCAGCAATTTATTCAAATGGTAGATTTCTCGCTGACCAGTAACCAGCACCATAGATCACAGCATCATTTCGATATCTATTACAAATGTACTTTAAAAGTACATATATCTACAAGAGTAAATGTCAAGGGTCACGAGCCCAACTCAAGGAAACACTGATCACCATGATGGTGCCTTTTGTCAGCTGGGAATGATCTTAAAACACAAAAAACTGACATTTTGAATATTTTAAAATGTGAAAAAACTCCAAAGAACGTTCTTATAACAAATGTATGTTAGCTGGGTTGTATTTCAGGTTGTAGTTGTTCTATTTCTCTGGGTAAATATTTTTCTTATTTTAAAAAGCAGATGTTCATCACTAATAACTCAATCATCACTATAATAATAATGAAACTCAATACAAATTTTGTCAAACAGAAGCACATAAAGGTGTTGGTTTAAGGATAAATCTGGGCCAGAATTTTAATGAACTGTTGTTTATATTTGGGTCAGCTCTGCTTTATTTGTTTTGATTTTTGACATGTGCCATAGCTTTGGCATGCCTGTTGCCAAAATCTGGCAAACAGGAGCGGACCGCACATATGTCATCATTCCATGCGGTATGTGGGCCAGATGAGTAAAGTATGGGGAGAAAGGTCCGGGTCAGATTCGGGGCGCAAAAACGTTCTATCTGGGAGGGATCTCCATCATAGTAAGTAAAATGTAATTTGTGCTTTTATAGAGGATTCTGTATGTGGATAGGCTGCATTTATTCATAGGGATGTACTTTGATTTCAGGAGAACAATTTAGGACCCAAGTGGAATTCTGTAATGTCCCTGTGCAGTTTTTATTAAAACTGTAACATTTTTTCTTTACAGTGAAATAGATATCAAAATGTATCTTGGCTATCCTTACATCAATAACGTCAGCCGCCGTGGCCATGTATTACATCGGAGCATATTCTTTCCCTGACATCTTCTGACGAATGGTAGTTTTCTATAAGGGATAAGACATTACTGTATAAAGTGTATAAATAAAGTGGATGAAAAAAATATATAAATAAATGCAGACCTGGATATTAACAATTATTTTGGATGTGGAGCCATTGCTTGCCAAATGTGTTCCGAGGAGGGTTTGAACCGCTGATCAGTCTGACTTTGATAAGAAAGTCTGACACCCTAACAAGTATCCTATAGTATACACCATGATATCTCACACTTATCACTAAAGCACTGATGGGGAGTGAGAACATGAGATTTTTTTATTATTTCTGTTTTATTTGTGTTGTTTAATTAATTCATTTACTGATTCATTTGTTTGTTTATTGTTACATTTATTTATTTAAAATTAACAAATTTTCAGCACATTAGTAAATCTGTATGCAGAATGGATCACTCTCAAGCGCTTTCTGCCACCATGTAGCATTTTTAGTGCCGTTCCCATGGTGCTTTTGGAATATAGGAGCTCCATTTATCATGGCTTGTCGTAGTAAAGGTAAACCTATCCAGAGTTGATAGAAATAACTCAAATCAGCTGTTCTGAAACTAGAAAAACTCCAAGTTTTGCATCCTGGTGTAAATCAATTTAGAGTTCATATTTTAACTCGGTTTTGGTTGAACCTTGTTGAGACGGGCTATGACTAAGTATTACGTCCCGCGTCTATGTTGGGGACAGATCCTTCTCTCACGTAAAAGTATGCGACTGTCTCCTTCGGTAGGTAATATGTAGCACTGCACTATCCACACCTCACACAGCTTTCAAACCCCATACACCCCTAGGTAGGGTGGAAGGCATTATTTTCCAAGAATTCAACGGACTGTGGTCAATTATTCCTTACATTGCCTATATATAACGTCAATTATCTAGACTTTATCCTACTCTCTTTGTTACTTAAATGTAGGGTATTAATAGACAGTCCACATTTATTACTGAAACCTACCGTGTAAATATAGGATATGCAGATGTCATCAACAGAAGATCCATACCATGTATTGACCTTTTATGCTGTTCCACAGGTAGATATTTACTAAATGTGTAAATTGCAGAAAATGTTCCTGCCGTCAATCCCTCTTGAGAGTCAAAGAGGCGTTTGCCAAAACGGGTGGTTTTAAATCCCTCAACTCCAGACTACTGCAAACGGCGGCTCATGAATCAGCAACTAGGACCTGTTTCAACCAATGGCGAGAGCTAGCTTGTGAATATTAATTGGCATCTGGCACAAGGTTTCCGTCCAGCCATCCAATTGCGACGGTTCATGAATGTTAACTCTTCGCTTTCCATAGCAGGATAAAAAAATTCGGAGGTGGGTTTACGTGAGTCGTGGCATCCTAACCAACCGCAAAGACGCATGATGTGAGCGAGGGCAAAACCCTTCCTCAGAGCGAAAAGGATATGGGCGTGATAGCTGTGTGTCTGTGAAAACACTCTTCTCTAGGATTCAGATGCGCGCTGTGTTCGGAGTAACTGAAGACATCCGAGAGTGGCGATGCAAACCACAAGACGTGATGAGTGTACCAGGAGATTTAACACAATGAGTGATGAATTAACACAACGTACCATTTTAAGGCCACACTGGGATTGACAACCCAAGTATTTTCAAGGCAGTGGTCTTTAAAATCATCAGGTATGTGATAGAATAGTTCAATTGACTTTATTTTACCCGTATTTATGGCATTGTTTGGTCTGTTGTATTGTATTCTGTGTTTTATCCCTATATCAATGCTCTGTTTAGACGTTTGATATCTTATGTAGTTTTTATGCTGTGGAATCCCTTGGGTAGTTCAGGCCAAATATACTGAAATGGCTCAGTTCAACAGTATAAACAATCTGAGTTATAGAATTAATCATATGGCACACAACAATAGCAAGGAATACCAAATAGGACATAGATTATATGATGTTATGTAATGGATTTTTCGAGTAATGTATAACGAAGTATTAAACTGAAATGGGTATCATAAACGTTTGTGACACCTGCATCCTGCTAACACTAAGTAACCGTTAATAAAACGCACTCCGACTACATATTACATATTGTACTAGTGAATGTTTTTTTGATAGAATGATTTGTAGAATGATACTCTAAAGATCTGTGGTTTGATTTATACGCAATCCGATGCGATAAGTGATCTGAGCACGGTTTGGTCTAAGGCTCATCCTATCGAGCAAAAGAACATTACACGATCATTTTCTGCCTATCGGTGCTTAAAATGACACATAATGTGGACCTAACGGACATTGTATAATTGTTGATTGTAGTTTGTGGTCCTGTTTACAATCTGCAGAAGTAACAACACACCTTTGTGAACAAATCAAATCACTTTTAATGTCAGATCTTCTCAGCACAAGTGCCTTGGTTAGTGAAATTCTTGAGAGCGTTCTCCAGAAAGTGCAGAAGAAATTTACACATAGAAAGTACTATTTACATACATACAGGCTTAAACAGATGACAGTGTGCGATATACACATACTTATACACAGTGTACTATTAGACATACTTACAGTTATCAATAAACATTATACACCATGTGTACACATTCTGCATTATGTACACAATAATATGCAAATGTGCAGCAGATTATATGTAAACTGGATATGCAAATGTCATGGATGTGCATTGGATGGTTTTCAGTGGTGGCAGATAGATTGTTGTATTAGTGCAGTCTGTATGTGTAGTCCAGTTTGAGCTGTGTTAGAGTTAAAGTGCAGTGTGTGGCTAACCCTAACCCACAAAAAGTGGGAGTATGCTGTGGGGTGTGTATGGGTCAGGTGGCTGAAGTCACTGATGCACCTCTGTGCTTTCCTTATACACCGCCTGGTGTAGATGGCCTGGAGGGAGGGACGCTCACCTCTCACAATGTGGCGGGCAGTTCGCACAACCCTTTGCATTGCTTTGTGTTAGAGTTTGATGTAAGAGTTGTTGATGAAGAATCAACAACATTATCCTCTTGGAAAAAAAACAGCATATGGTGGTTAGGTATGTTTGGATGCTGGTTTAAGCTAGTCATGTTCTGGTCCTTAGCAGGTTTAAGATGCTGAAACCAGCATTAAAACATACCTAACCCAGCATATGCTGTTTTTTCAACAAGGTATTGTAAAGATTTCATTTTCAAAATTGGTATGTTTTTTTCTATCTGCTGCAATTCTAATAACTATTCTAATAAGTATTTCAATACAGTACCGGGTACCCAGTCTAATTCAGTGAAATATCAAGGTTCTGCAATATTGTTAATTACTGTTATAATTATTGAAAATATTATGTTGATTTGTTTATAATTACCATTTTAATTGCTTGTGGGTCATTTATATACAACATTTATTGAAATTGATATATGTATTTTTTTTAATGCTCATTTATTGTAACAGTAAGTTCATGAAGCGTGTAATTGATAGAGCTATTGAGGAGTTATCTTGCCCTGAAGGTCACATTGTTTAGAATCATAGTGCCTCTAGAGGAACTTCTCGATTGTTCTCTCATTCCATCCATGTGGTGGCTGCAGCACTTTCCTCTGTTCAGCCAGACAGGATAAAGTGGGGTCAAACAGCACTAGACACATTCTATCATCACCCACACAGACACACCTGCTGCAAATGAAAGTTTTATAGCACATTGTAAACAACATTGTACACTCAGTGGACAACACTGTTTTATTTGGTGTTTTTAATCTATAAATTAATTATGCTAAAACTGTTACACGGATGCAGACTGCAGCCTGATGCGTTTCTTTACATCTGCTAAAATACAATGCAAGAGACTACATGACATTAACATGCTAAAGACAACCAATTAACATTATGCTGTGGTGGACTGGCATTACATTCTTTAACATACAGTAGATAAATGATTAAAAAGAAAACATTCAAAACATTTGTAATGAAGTATTTAACACCCTTGTACACACACAACATGTGACAGTTTACGTTTAATATTTTATAAGGAGTAGGCCATATTACTAAAATGGTAATGCAATATAAATGAGTTAATTTGGCTACATTGGTTATCATTTTCTTCATCCTTTAAAAATGAGAAGTATAACCGCTCATTTGAGTATTTCATTTGATTGCTCAAAAGGATGAAGTGTGGCATTAAAGGTACAGTTTAAGTTCAAGAGAGAACAAGCCTCTATAAATGGTCAAGACATCTTACCTTTACTCTCTCATCAGTCTCAAGCATCGATAAATTTCGATCGATGCTAAGTCAATGGATCTTTACAAGTAATAATCAGGTCTCGGACGATTCACAACAGCGTTGCTCATAGACGCACACGCAAACAGCAGCTTGTTTGCATAAAAACAAACTCTAAAAGGATTTTATCAACTCAGGAAGGACCTAAGATATTCAAGGGATCCTAAGGATCTCGAAAGCGCTTCCATGCTATACGAAATACATCTAAATTAGTTTTCTTAAAGTTGCGCTCCATTTTCCGATGGAGCGGAAAGTTTTTTTTGTGAAAAACTTCCGATGGAGTTTTTCACACTCACGCTTTCTTTAGAGCGTGAGTGTGTTCATTATACCACAGTGTTGGGCTACCATTTTTAATGTTCTTTAAACGCAGAGGAGCAACTGAGTCTAATGTTTCCGAGAAGGTAGAGTTAATATTTTCAATAGTAGTGTCAAAATCGTCAACTTTTTTACTCATGCTAGATATTTTAGACAATTCAGGCAGATTATCGAGAAACGCATCTTTGGTAGTTGAAGTAATCGTTCTACCATATTTGTAACAAGGAGTTTGATTTGCAGCCGTAGGCCATTGAAGCAAACATAATATCAGATAATGATCCGTAATGTCTTCACTCTGCTAAACGATTTTAACATCGTCCACATTTATACCGTAAGAAAGTATTAAATCTAAAGTATGATTACGAAGGTGAGTGGGTCCTGAGACATGTTGACTAACGCCCATGGAGTTAAGAGTGTCTTTGAAAGCCATTCCCAAGGTATCTGTATCATTGTCTACATAGATGTTATACACTCTATCTGCGGCCACTACTAAGTCTGATAAGAACCCACCAAATGCTTTAATAAAATCTGTGTGGTGCCCTGGAGGCCTATATACAATAGCTTGAATACATTTAAAAAAAATTTTGTCCTTAGTATTAGGTGTTGATACGTGAAGTACCATGACTTCAAAAGAATTGTATTTAAAATTAGACTTCTGAGAGATTATAAAATAATTATTGTAAAGTGCAGCGACACCTCCACCTGTACCTTTTAGACGAGGGTGGTGTTTATAGTAATAATCTTGGGGAACGGATTCATTCAGAGTAATATAATCATGTGGCTTTAGCCATGTTTCTGTCAGAGCAGGTCTGTTTTATGATCGGTTATCATATCGTTGACAAAAAGTGCTTTATTTGAGGGAGATTTAATATTAAGCAATCCGTGTCGAAACCGTTGATTATCTGTATTTTGTTCATGTTTGATTTGTTTAATGTTTTCGTTCACTCAGGTGTTAGTAACATTTATACGCTCAGAAACTCGCCATGCGAAACTAAATATCATTGCATACCAAACAGTCATATGGGCTCTCAGGCAGTCCCCGGCCAGAAGGGAGTCCCAAGACTTTTGAGTATTAGATTCCGGCAGCCAAGACCACATTCGACCACAACATGTCCAGATCAAACCTCTGCCCTCACAAGGAAGAGCCTAAGATCGTCAGGTTGCAGCAGCAGGCTGCCTCAGGCAACCTCAGCAGTGCAAGCAAGCGATCAGCCAGCATGGGCAGCACCTCCCAGTCGAGAGATTCCCGCAGATCATCCTTCCAGCCGCATTCCAGATCACGGCTCCCGCCAATGCCCTGCCAGCAGCTGACACTTCTAGCCACCATTGTTACGCTAGCTTGCTACCACCTGGAGCCCGGGCTCTTTCATACCCCTTCCTCGCCCCAGGCTCCGGCCAGTGGTGCCTTCGTCGCCCACTAGCGTGAGGCTGCCTCCACTAGCGACTCAGGCGCTGGTCCCCAGACCTTGCACAGGCACTTTAGAAGCCGCTGCTAGCGCGAACATGCCTCCGGTAGCTGCTCAGGCTGTTGCCAATCCCTCCCTTCTCTCTCAACGCACCCGCTTTGGATCCACCACACATCTCAGAAACCATCAGATCACAGATTCTGGCAGAAGTTCAAGGTGCGGGCGCCCCTACCAACACCAGTACCACCTTATTCGGAACTAATATTTCCGTAAATCACCCATTAACCCACCAACTCTCCTAGACTTCCCTCAGTTCTATCATCCAAGCCGTCTCCCTTAGGACCCTTCAGTCTTACGTAACCTTGTGGAAGAGTTAAGTCATTCCGCCGTACATACAACATGCCCTTTCCCGAGTTCTCTCTGCTTACCATCACCTCACTCATATCCTTCCTTAATATCAACAAAAAATCACTCCAGACCAGCTCAATTAAAGGGTACCTAAGCGGTTTCCAATTTTTCCACAAGCACATTTTCAACTCAACCTGCCCAGCTATAGCCAGTTCTCAAGCTTCATGCTCAACAAAGGAATCCAAAGAGCTCATCCTGCCTGCCCGCCCCCCCCGGACACAAGACAACTTATAACTTTTGATATATTGACCAAATGGTTATCAAACATTTCTCTAGCCATTCCTTTCGCATCTACGCAGCTAAATGGTCTTCCCCTGCCTCACATCCAAGCACTTGGCCGCTGGACGTCAGAGGCCTTCAAAAGCTACATCCGGTCGGACCGCTCCCTCATCAAAGAAGCCCATCGGACCCTAATCTCCCAGATCATCTAGTAACAACCTACCCTCAACCTGTAAGCTCCGGCCGAACACCTTCATTCCAGACCCCTCATCTAGAGGCCAGTGTCGAAGCAGCTACCACTGCCACAGGGGTCCGTGCCTCCATCAACATTCTGTCTCATTAGACATCACTCATTTAGAGGCCAGGATCGCAGCTGCTACCCCCTCAAAAGGGCCCGTGCATCCATCTTCGTTCTGCAGCTGACATCCCTCCCTTAGAGGCCAGCATCACAGCAGCGACCACCCCACAAGGGCCTGTGCCTCCATCGATGTTCTACAGCAGCAGACATCACTCCCTAGAGGCCAGCATCGCAGCAGCAACCACCCCACAAGGGCCCGTGGCTCAATCTACGTTCTGTAGCTGCAGACATCACTCACTTAGAAGCCAGCATCGCAGCAGCGACCACCCCACAAGGGCTTGTGTCTCCATCTAAACTCTGCCAAAGCAGTCTCAACTCATCTAGAAGCCAGTATTGCCTCAGCGACTACCCCCACAGGGACCCCATGCTTCCTTCATTGCTCAGCAGGAAACCTTCCTCCAGAAAACTCAGCAGTGCCCGCTTCAGTTACAACTGGACTCTCTTCCAGACCTGCACTAGTTGCATCTCTTGAGGGGAGTTTTCCGAGTTCAGGCAAATGCCGGATTCGGAGCCCTAACCCCGGACGGGGGGAGTACTCTGAGCTCCGTAGAATGAACAAGCTCGAAGCCCTCTGCCCGACAGCATGCCAAATACGCTTACCCTCAAACCTACACCATTATCTGCATAGGCAAACTTGTGAAGTTGATATTATGTTATGTATCTTAGAGTAAAAAGTTTGGATTTAAATTCTTATTTTGAGAAACAAGCTGGCAAAAATAGTATGGACACATTTTCCTTATCATTTAAATAGTTTTGTTGCAACTTAACATTACTTTGTGATGTGCTGAACAACACTTCTTAATAACAAGGTCTACACTATCCTAACTTGTTTGGAATGCACTCCACTCGAGATATTTTCTGAATTCCTACACTGTATTTAATTACACTGGGTAAATACATTTGGGTAGTCCTGTCCACTGAGTCACTGACAGCATCAATAATGTATCTACCATATGGTGTAAAAGACAGGTTGACACATTCATGCCAGCTCACAGCAGAGTCCTGCACGGGTCCTGTTTGATAAACCCACACCCGCAGCAATTCAAAGAACACCCGACATCTGACAAAAGCACTAATTTAATTCCGTATCCGACCCTGCCCGTTTGACAAAAATGCTGTGACCCGAACCGCACCTTTATCACATCTACGAGATGTAGACAAAACCATTTATTTTTTCACGCAACAAAATATTAGAAATTCCTGGTTAATGCTTTTTCTAACATGTAGTAACTCAATATGGCAGAGTTTCAGGAGAGACGGGATAGAGTGAATTCACTTAAATATTGTTAACTTATAGTAGCTATTCTTTATTTGATTAGTGATTTATGAAATGTGTTTTGAATTATGCAAAAATTGTTAAAGGTAGCCTATATTGTTCATGTGATATTAATAATAGTTTCCCTTACCTTTTTTTCTGTAAAATTATACCAAAGCAACTAAAGTCTTCGCTATCATCAAGGCTAAATAAAGCTTAATGCTGAAAAGGCATCAGGAAGAGTGTATCCATTAGTTTTCTACAAAGTGATGTAGACAGCTATTGCTTCTGTAGAGTTCATATTATTAGTCATGTGTTCACGTGTTTGTAGTGTTCTTATTCTGCTCTTCTGCTGCTTCCTCTTCTGCCATGCAAGTCTATGGCAGCCCATAGAACCATAAATGGGAAAGTTGTGAAATTTGGCACACACATAGAAGCAAATCTAAACTGTTACCATACCAAATATGAAGTCTCTAGCCCAAACTCCATAGCACCACCAAAAGTACACATATAGGTTTTTGCCTATAACTTTTGAACTGTATATCCTAGAAACACAATTCTTTTTTCATCTGTACTCATGCCATTGTACTATATGACACCAAAACCCTACTTTTTCAAACTCCTCCTTGACAGTTTGTCCGATTTGCACAAAATTTGGGATGCAGCATCTAGAGACTATAACAGTCACAGCTATTTTGTACTGTTTATGTTTCAAGTAATGAAGGGGGGATCTTTTCTTCTATGTATCTGCACATACCAAAAAGGATCTAATGAATTAATCCATAAATTCAATAAACAAACTGAAGTGATGCTTGCTTCAAATTATATTCAAAAACATTTCATACTTGTAACATCTGAATCACATGAATTGCAACTCACATATACTGTTGTAAAGACATGCCTAGTACAATTCAAAAGTTACAAAACGTTTTCTGTGAGCACTAGGATATGAGTATGGTAAACGGGTATCCCTCACAGTCTTTTGCAGGGTGAGATCGTTAACAGTCCATGAAGTGCAGCACACTGTTACACTTTTCTTGGTTACTAGGCCAGTTGCAAAGTTGCACAAAATATCCCAAAGGATTCTCTTCAGCAGTATAAGCAATGTCCATAATTACACAAAGGTACCCATAGCTGATTAGCAGGATCTACACCATAAAGCAATCCTCTACCAAGAGGAATAAAAATCACTCAAATTCACACAAACAATGCATATAATCATCAACAATGCAGAAAACTTACTTTTGAGCAGAAAACGTATCCGGTTACTGTCATAACCTCGTTACACTGAGAGGAGGGAACAAGAGATTGGGTTAAAAACACTAGGGGAACCCCCTTCTTCAAACCTATACTGAAGCCTTATTGCACAACGCCTGTAAAAATGAAAATGGAACTGGCCAATTTCAGTCAAGACGGCACTTAGTGACGTGCCCACCTTTAGTACACATAGTACACTGTCTGGATAGCATACTCTGAGAATCTTTCAACTAAACATTACAGCGTGACGATCGGAGCATGCAAACACCCCGGTTTAGGCAATGTGTCGTTCCCTCCTCTCAGTCCTTCAACATTGCGTGAAAAACTAGGGGAACCGTATAAATATATCACACCATGTAAGCAGCAAATGGCAGAACCACAGGGCAAGTGTGAGGGAAAGCCCCTCGGACAATCAGTGTGGCCACAAGGATGAGCATTGTGCACATATAAAGCACAGGCTAGTGCAAGTGATAGTTGCGGGGAGGACCGCCCCCTTCACAGCCTATACGACCTAGCTCACACAAATATCATAAGTCAAACAGCTATTACGCCGCTGCAGAGCACTGCACAAGCCGCCCAAATCGCTGCCTGCAAGTCACATAAGCAAGCTGCTGATAGTCGGTGTTGCGTGAAGCGGACAGACAAACCCACAAGCTCAAAATATATTCGTTACATGCCGAGCAATGGCCTCGTCAGAAACTGTCGTTCGGCATGCACTGCATATATTTTGAGTGAAATGCAGGGAGCATAACATTTGCGCATGAAATGGC
Source organism: Triplophysa tibetana (assembly GCA_008369825.1). NCBI lineage: Eukaryota > Metazoa > Chordata > Actinopteri > Cypriniformes > Nemacheilidae > Triplophysa > Triplophysa tibetana. Next base: position 9,764,111 of record CM017895.1, read on the forward strand.
ATTTAGAGTGATTGCCACATAATACGGTCTATGCGTCACATACTATCACTGAGCCCACACTCATCATAATGCACAGAGAGCGTTGTAAATCCCCTATGCCCAAAACAGGCAGGGTATTTACATGGAAGCTTCCTCTAACAGATCGCATGCAGCGGATCGACCAGAGGGATAGTCAGTACTCTCAAAGCAAAATCTCAGGCCGGAGCATAGCACGGAGGGCATTCTTCCATACAGTGTAACAATGTCACCAGTCAATGTTCCCACACACTAGCCACACATGCTGGTTAAAGACCTAATCGGAATAAGAGAAGCCATGAACTTGATCAGATAAGGGGAACCATTGTTGTATAAACTGGAAACAGCTAGATGGCACTCTGCTAGAATACTATAAGCACATCCCCAACAGGTGGCGCTGGCGGCAGCGGGACGCTGCCTGACAGAATCTCAGAGGGTGTTGAATCTCTGAGCCTTCAGCAAGGTCCTCGCAGTGTGGGCAGATAGGCCAGACCCAGGCAGAGCATGTGTCATGTGTATCGTTGGTGTAAAAATAAAACATACTTTTTCAAACTCCTGCTACAAAATTTGTCAGATTTGCGCAAAAATTTGTTATGTAGCATCTGGAGACATTTCTGATTTTTGATTGTTTGAAAGAATACAGCGTCAACCAATTCTAAGGCCAGCTTTGTGGCTGTATCTTCGTGACACTTTTGTGTAATGACATTAAACTTTATCTATATCATTACTTGTACATCTTACATGCCTCATAAAGATTTGGTGACAACACCATCTAGTGGTCAAAATTTAAAGGGGAATTTTTCTTGTGTTCTAACTGTGTTTTTAAACTTTGCATCACTCTGGCATTCCAGTCCGGTGGGATCAGCCTCCTGAAACTGTCAGAGTTTGTCGTTCGTATATCCTGGTAAGGTGTGGATGTTCCCACATTCCACATTATCCTCTTCAGCCGAGGCAGCCTGTAATAGTCTGAGTTTACTTCCCTCAACTCCTGCTACAAACAAGTCTGGTCCCAGAGCCGTTCCTGTCCTAAGGGAGATACAGATTGCCAGGCAGCCATCATACTCTGTGTTCTCACTTTCAGGCTCAGGTTCAAGGACATGGCGTCAGCTGCTGTGTTGCATCACCCAGGGCGGTACGTGACATCATTATCGAAAAACACAGAGCTGAGCATCCCATCACTGTTCAACAGCACCTATTTTAGCAGTGGTGAGGTGCCTAGTTTAGCAGTGGTGAGGTGACAAAGGGGATTACTATCCGTTAGAATGGTGAACTTACAACTCCAGCTTCATGCTGCTGTAGTTAAGGCGTGTGCATTTAAAAGCCCAAAGGGCATATGTATCTCATCTATACGTGGCAATGGGAAAGGCTCACATCTGGTCTTAGAGTTTAGTCTCCGATAATCCACACAAAGCCTCATCCTCCCGTCAGCCTTGCGTACCAACACGAGTGGGGAAGCGTACGAGCTAGAGCTTTCGTGTATCACACCCTTCCTAAGCAGCCCAGAGATATGCTCTCTGATTGCTTTGAACTGGGTAGGCAGTATGCGATGGTAAGGCTGAGAGATAGAAATGTCGTCCATCAAGGGGAAATTTCACCAGGTCAGTGTACCCCAGATCCTCATTGTGAACTGCAAACACATCAATATATTGTTTAATTAGAGCCCTTAGCCTAGTTTGCTGTTCCGGTGTGCCTCCTACACGCAGTTTATTTAAGAGATCCCCATCAGACTCTGAATCAACTTTCCGCTCCATGGTCACTACCTCCTGATTGATGGAGATGAGCTGAAATCTCACCTCATAGGGCTTATTCTCAACACGCTGACAAGTGTGAAGTATTCCGAGTCAACATTCGTGGGAAGCCAAACATCCACCTGGGAAAAGTTCATGACTTAATCTGGAAACCCTCGATCACCTGATGACACTAAGGTGGGCAGGGGAATCAATCCACCTGGCAGAGGTGTGCTTCCTGGTTCCAACAACGGCCAAGAACTGGGGTCAAGAGCTCACTTGTTTACTCTGGCGTATATTGGGGCTAAAGAAAATGCAATTTTCATTGTTACAAAGCAGCTGTAGATCAGACATATTGACTATAAGCAAATTAATTAAAGTTATATACTTGTAAAAACAAGAAAAATGTGGAAACATAGAAGACAGACATACCCACATACAAACACTCCACACACACAATATGCACACGTACTAACACACATAGACATACGGACGCGTAGACACACGGACGAGCATGGACACACAGATAGGCATGCGTATGGACAGACAGACAAGCAGGCGCACACACAGACACGCTCGCACAGTGAAAGAAGACATTTAAGATAAAGGAGAAAGAAACACAGGTCAAATATTAAAACGACTAAAAATTCCTATACGCAATAATAATTATGTTTGACCATAAAATTATAGTTCTAAAGCAGCACCCCGACCAGGCAAAAAGTGCAAAACAGTATCCAAATTGTGGCGAGGAACCCAAATATCCAAAAATACTCCGAAGAACCCAGGCCCAACCAGGGGATTCCAGTTCCCCTCTTGGCAGAGGTGCTTGCACAACAAGGATAAATAAAAAAATGTACCAAGTAATAAGGTAAATGATAGATTTAAGATTATCATTAATAATCTAATAGCATTTTAAATTTTGAAGTGAAGACGTGTCAAATCGCTGCGACATTTATCAAGCTCTCTCATCTCTACTCTTGTCAGGTGGCCCCTTCCCATTCTTCACTCTAGCTTCTGGTCTAGACATGAACTGCATTCTGTTTGCTGTGGATAACCTTGGAACAATGATACAAGAGTGGGTGAGTCTAGAGTACTGTTCTGTACTCTTTGATGCAACAATACATCATTTGATATTGGAAGTGTTCCTGGTTCCGGTTCCTCGAACTAATGCAGTCTAAACCCTCAGAGGATTTATATTATGGAAGTGTAGTGTATGCAAGATTAAAAAGATGCGTCTTTAGTCTAGATTTAAACTGACAGAGTATGTCTTAGGACAGTGCAGGGAAGACCATTGCAAAGTTTAGGCGTTAGATAGGAAAATGATCTACCACCTGCACTTGATTTTGAAATTCTAGGTTTTACCAACTGACAGGACGCCTGAGAACGTAATGAACGAAAAGGACTGTAAAACAATAGACGCTCGCTCAAATACTGCAGAGATAAATGTTGGGCTTTATAGGTAATAAGCAAAATCTTAAAGTTAATGCGATGCTTTATAGGTAACCAGTGCAAGGTTGACAGAACCGGGTTAATATGCTCATACATTTTGGTACGTGTGAGAACTCGAGCTAGCGCGTTTTGTACCAGATGTAAATGTCATAAATGCATGAATTAAGTTCTCTGTATCTGACATATGACGGAGTTTAGATATATTCTTAAAATGGGAAATGCAATTGTACAGGTGTTGTCTCTCAAATGACAGTTTACTATCGAATAGAAGGCTATTCCCTTAAGGCCTATGTAATTTTCGAGTCTATGTAGGAGTGTGCTGTAGTCAATGGTTTTGAATGCAGCACTTAGTTCTAGCAGTGCCAATAACGAGATACAACCTCAGTCAGATGCAAAGAGCAGATAATTTGTAACATGCTCTAAATCCAGAGTGGAATTCTTCACTGTTGTCATTCCTTTGGAGGAAGGAGCATTATTGAGTTAAAACTACTTTTCCAGAACTTTAGATATGAGAGATGGATTCGAAATAGGCATGTAATTCCACCTTACTACTACGAAGAGGATCTATAATTTCTGGGAGCATCTCTTTCAGTTTTTGTAGGTATAGTGTCTAGCACGCATGTTGTTGATTTAGGTGATCTAATAATTTTAGAGGTTCATTGTGATCTACTGTAGAAAATAATTTCAATTTCTCCTTAGGGATGCTTTAGTTACTTTGTTCAGCTAGTTTCACTTCTGGTAGCATTATAATAATTGTTTCTCTAATATATTGGATTTTAATTCAATTCAATTCAAGTTTATTTATATAGCGCTTTTCACAATGTGTATTGTTCCAAAGCAGCTTTACAGGGGCAAACAGGAGAAACAGAAAAGGTAAAACACAGCACAGTGCATGGTATTTATACAACGAGTAAGGTCATTCTAATAAATAATATCTATTTTCTAAATAAATAAGTAAATCCAGTCTCCCGGTGAGTAGGCCAACACTGCCCTGCTGTGGCGAGGAACCCAAACTCCCATGATTGAACCAGGCTCAGCCGGGAGGGCCAGATTCCCTCTGACGTGTCATAGCTGCACTAAAACTGCTGACATGTTACTTGTGAAGTAGTTCATAAATTCACCACTGTTATGCTGATATCCAGAACCTGAAGTCGCTGACATTTTGTTTATGTTAATTTAGCCAATGTTTTAAATAAAACCATAGGGTTGTGCTGGTTGTCTTCTATTAGTAATGAAAAGTAAGCTGATCTAGATGTTTTTATGGCTTTTCTGTGTTTTTGAGTACTGTCCTTCCATGCTGTACTAAATACCTCTAATTTAGTTTCCTTAAATTCTCGCTCCATTTTTCGGACCGCTTTCTTTAGAGCCTGAGTGTTTTCATTATACCACGGTGTTCGGCTGCCATTTTTAATCTTTTGTAAATGCACAGGAGCAACTGTGTCTAGTGTTTCCGAGAAGGTGGAGGTAAAATTTTCAATGGTGATTTCAAGAACTTCAATGTTATTTTTTATGCTAGAGATTTGAGACGATTCAGGCAGATTATCGAGAAACACATCTTCGAAGAAGTTGAAGTTTTTGTTCGAACATATTTGTAACAATGAGTTTGATTTGCAGCCGTATGCAAGTGAAGCAAACACATGTTTCACAGTCATTCACATTTTAAGCAGATTGGTTGGCCATCGTCGGTGTACTTGGGCTTAACTTTTAGGTTCCCTTCCTGACTGTTACTCAAGCTTTTTTGTACAGCCAGTTCACAAACTGCATTGGTGAGTTCCCCAATAAATTTACCCTGATGAGCGATCATCTTAACTACCTCTTGCAATGTCACAGCAACGTCACTTTGCACAGAATTAGTCGGGTTTGACTGCTCTGACATCTCAGAACCTCAACTCACAATGCCTCTATTCCTGGGCACGATAGAAGCACAGGGTCGACCTCCACCACCCCATAGAATAGAATCTTCACGAACATCAAACAGAGTGGACTGGGGCTTTTTCCTGACCATATTAGGAATTCCCTTAGCAGGGCTCTGTCTCTGACACCTTCTATGAACTGGTCTCTTAATGTTAGCTGATGGTCAGTTTCCCTCTGCATTAGCTCTTCCTCGGGTGTCCTTAGTTATATCCAGGTCACCTGTGCCTTTTTACCTCTAGAGTATTTAAGTTGTGTTTTTTTCTTTGGTTCTTACTCAGTTATTGGGTCTTGACTGCTAGCCTCCCTGCTTCAAGTAAGGTCACTTAGTCATCGTCTTTGTTATTGTTTATGCTCTCTGGTTTGGTTTTCTCCCATCGTGGAGTTTTTTTTGTTTAAGTTTGTTTTTTCTTTACATTTTTTCTTCCTCATTCCGAGAAGAACTTGTGTTGGATTATTCTTTAGCAAAAAAAATCTAATAAAACCACGTTGCCTGGAGAGCTGTATGGAGCTGTATCTCATTTAAGTAACGAAATGAACTAAACCGCCCCTGTGGCTTAGTGGCAGATCTCCTAACTCCTACACTGGAAACCCGAGATCCAGACCAGCCGTTGAGAGAACTTCTTCAATGAGAAAGAATAAAATCTTCTTGATCATCATGATTTAAACCCCTTACTCCGATTATCCGTTCAACCTCATCACTGAATTCATCAACGGTCTGAACATCTTTAGCAAGATCACCACTGAATGGTACAATTTGATGTTCCCTTGGAATGTACACATAAGACCTGGTTGATGAATTACTTTTATTGAACAGGGCAGACATTACTTGGTCGTGTCGTCAACCCAACTCAAAACTGCTGCTGTGCTACTGGATTAACTCCATTAACGGAGTCGACAGCACCAACATTGTCCATGTCATGGCCATCTACCTTAAATGGCATAGTCCTGAAACAGTAACCTGAGGTTTCTTTTAGTCTGCTTGCCACTGAGCGTAACAACCATGCGAACAGAACACCCCCCTGCATTGCTGAAAGCTGGTCGCTGGCTCTCCCACAGGCTCCCTCGACACAGTTGTTGATCCTCTTTGGCGATGGCTCTGAACTCCTCTTTACCACTACCATTGTCTATGATGGTCCAACTCCCTCTTTTTGGACTGTCACCCAAAAAAAGCATTCAATGGAACCCTACTCCTGGTACCAAGAATATCTCTGGCCGGGTTTACACCGGGTTTAGGGGTCAGTTGTGGTTAGAGAGTTGGACTCGTAGTCAGAAGGTCACTGGTTCAAATCTCAGTGCCACCAGGAAATTACTGAAGTGCCCTTAAGCAAGGCACCTTATGTAGCAGCCCTTGGCTTTCTTGTGTATGAAGTAGAGAGTCTCTAACTGGTGTTGTCGGTTTTATTACTCTGTAACCAGCATAAGCACCTTGAAAACTAGAAAACAACACACATATGCTGATTAACAATCAAGTCTTTGACATAACACAAATTAACAGGTACATCCTCACAGGTTTACAGTGCATCATCATGCATAATATAATATGCAATGCCCATTGAAATGACCTTAGGATATTTAAAATAACACAAACGATCATTGCTCCGCTAACACGTTCCTGATACAAATACACGGTATAATAATTTGCAGAAACAGTCTACATATACATCAATTAAGTTTTCCGTCTTTTAAACATGGAACAAAAACAAAGAAACAAAATAAAATACAAACCTCGCTCCGCTCACCAAGGGGTGCAAACTTTAAACTGGCTGCTTCCTGAGTTAGCCACTAGCGTGAAAGTAATTGGAATAAACTGCACACAAAATGCGGACATAACACTATGCAACTTAACAACCATCCATACAGTGAACAGCACCAAGATTACACAACATTTTAAACTTACATGCATCACTGAGCTTTCGAGAGGAGAGAAAGTTCGGAGAGTGAATTATTGACACCATTGACCACAGCATACTTCTACATAGACTCGAAAATTACGTCGGCATTAACGGAATAGCATTAAAATGGTTTAAGTCTTATTTATCTGACCGTTTTCAATTTGTAGCAATAAACAATGAGGTGTCCCGCAAATCACAAGTCCAGTACGGTGTACCACAGGGCTCAGTTTTGGGGCCTCTGCTCTTCGCATTCTACATGCTACCTCTAGGAGATGTAATAAAGCGACACGGAATTAGCTTTCACTGTTATGCTGATGATACTCAACTTTATATTTCCTCGAAGCCTCATGAAACCCAGCAGTTTCATCGAATAAAGGATTGCATAGTTGACTTAAAAATGTGGATGAGTAACAATTTTTTACTACTAAACTCGGACAAAACAGAAGTGTTACTTACTGGACCGAAAACCGCTATACGTAACAACCAAGAATACTGCTTAATGATTGACGGATGCTCCATAAAATCCTCGTCATCAGCTAAGAATCTTGCCGTTGTATTCGATAGTACTCTGTCATTTGAAAGCCATGTCGCCAACACCTGTAAAATTGCATTTTTCCATCTTAAGAATATATCTAAACTACGTCATATGCTGTCACTGTCAGATGCAGAGAAATTAATTCATGCATTCATGACATCAAGACTAGATTATTGTAATGCACTTCTAGGTGGATGCCCTGCAGGCCTATTACAAAAACTGCAACTTGTTCAAAACGCGGCAGCTCGAGTTCTTACACGTACAAAAAAGTATGAGCATATAACCCCGGTTCTGTCAACCTTGCACTGGTTACCTGTAAAGCATCGCATTAACTTTAAGATCTTGCTTATTACCTATCAAGCCCTACATGGTCTAGCGCCGCAGTATTTGAATGAACTTCTATTGTATTACAGACCTCAACGTGCATTACGCTCTCAGGCGTCCTGTCAGTTGGTAATACCTAGAATTTCAAAATCAAGTGCAGGTGGTATATGCTTTTCTTATCTAGCGCCTAAACTTTGGACTATTCTTCCCTGCACGGTCCGGGAGGCAGACACACTCTGTCAGTTTAAATCTAGACTAAAGACTCATCTTTTTAATCTTGCATACACTACACCTCCATAATATTAATCCTCAGAGGATTTAGGCTGCATTATTTAGATCAACCGAAACCAGGAACACATCCAACTACAAATGATGTACTTGTTGCATCAAAGAGTGCAGAACAGTACTCTACTCTCAGCCAGTCTTGTCTCTTTGTTCCAAGGTTACCGCAGCATGCAGTTCATGCCCAGACCTGATGGCAGAGCTGAGAATGGGAAGCGGTGACCTGACAAGAGCTAAGAGGATAGAGCTGGATAAAGGACGCGACAACTTTGATTTTCCTACAACATTTCAAATGCTATTAGATTGTTAATGATAATCTTAAATCTATCATTTTTTATTTTTATTTAGCCTTGTTGTGCAAGCACTGTTGAGCTTGTGCAGAGGCAGCAGCTTTTGCCAGAGGGGAACTGGAATCCCCTGGTTGGGCCTGGGTTCTCCTGAGGTTTTTTTTCTCGATGGGAGTTTTGGGTTCCTCACCACCGTTTGCATATTGTTTTGCACTATCTGCCTGGCCGGAAGGGCTGTTTTAGAATTCAGAAATTAGACATAATTAATACTGCATATAAGAATTTATAGTTCGTTTAATATTTGACCTGTGGTTCTTTCTCCTTTATCGCCAATGTGTGCTTTCACTGTGTGTGTGTGCGTCTATGTCAATGTGTGTGTGTATGTATGTTTGCATATTGTGTGTGTGGAGCATTTGTATGTCTGTCTTTGTTGTTTTCACCTTTTTCTTGTTTTTACAGGTAAATGCCTTTCAGATTTTTTACTTGTATTCAATGTGTCTCATGTACAGCTGCTTTGTAACAATGAAAATTGTAAAAAGCGCTATATAAATAAAGTTGAGTTGAGTTGAGTTGATCCGCTATACAGGTTCCTGGGTTCACAGCCGCAAAACCCCGTCACCTGAATAGCCTGACTGCGAATGAATTACCTCTAGCGACTTCTAGTGCCACTTACACCTTACACCTGTTTGCCCTGTAGTTATAGCTGCCCACTGCACCCTACTTGTAAGTCTCTTTGGATAAAAGCGTCTGCCAAATGAATAAATATAAATGTAAATGTACAACTGGTGAATGCGACTTCCTTAATTAGGGATGCGCTGGTGTATTCCTCCCCCCGGATAAAAAGGCAAGGGAGGAATACATTGGATAGGATATGGTGAAAGTGACTGATTCGTCAGGTATGGTGACCCATACCCGAAATGTGACCTCAGCTTTTAACCCTTCCAGTGATTAGTGAGTACACACAGCAAGTGGTGAACGCACGTACACCCGGAGCAGTGAGCAGCTATTACTGCAGCGCCCGGGGAGGGGTTAGGTCCCTTGCTCAAGGGCACCGCAATCGCTACCCGCCGGCCCTGAGGATCGAACCGGCAACCTTCTGGTCACGAGTCCGACTCTGTAACCATTAGGCCACGATTGCCCATAGCTCGCCCTTAGGGGAGATCGCATGGAACGTGCAGACTGAGTAGTTAACCACGAGGTGGAGGTCCACCGCAACTCAACTCAACTTTATCTATATAGTGCTTTTTACAATTTTCATTGTTACAAGGCAGCTGTACATGAGACACATTGAATATAAGTAAAACAACTACTGCATATACCTGTAAAAACAAGAAATAGGTGAAAACAACAAAAGACAGACATACAAATGCTCCACACAAACAATATGCAAACATACTTACACACATTGACATAGACGCACACACATAAACACACACACACACTCGCACACACACACACACACACACACACACACACAGTGAAAGCACACATTGGCGATAAAGGAGAGAGAACCACAGGTCAAATATTAAACGGACTATAAATTCTTACATGCAATATTAATTATGTCTAATTTCTGAATTCTTAAGCAGTCCCTCCGGCCAGGCAAATAGTGCAAAACAATATGCAAACGTTGGCGAGGAACCCAAAGCTCCAATCGAGGAAAAAAACCTCAGGAGAACCCAGGCCCAGCCAGGGGATTCCAGTTCCTCTCTGGCAAAAGCTGCTGCCTCTGCACAAGCTCAACAGTGCTTGCACAACAAGGCAAAATAAAAAAAATAAACTTAATAAGGTAAATGATATATTTATGATTATCATTAACAATCTAATAGCATTTGAAATGTTGTAGGAAAATCCTGTCAAGTTGCTGCGTCCTTTATCCAGCTCTGTCATCGTAGCTATTGTCAGGTCACCGCTTCCCATTTTCAGCTCTGCCGTCAGGTCTGGGCATGAACTGCATCCTGCAGTAACCTTGGAACAAAGAGACAAGACTGGCTGAGAGTAGAGTACTGTTCTTCACTCTTTGATGCAACAAGTACATCATTTGGTGTTGGATGTGTTCCTGGTTCCGGTTGATCTAAATAATGCAGCCTAAATCCTCTGAGGATTAATATTATGAAAGTGTAGTGTATGCAAGATTAAAAAGATGTGTCTTTTGTCTAGATTTAAACTGACAGAGTGTGTCTGCCTCCTGGACAGTGCAGGGAAGAATATTCCAAAGTTTAGGCGCTAGATAAGAAAAGCATCTACCACCTGCAATTGATTTTGAAATTCTAGGTATTACCAACTGACAGGATGCCTGAGAGCATAATGTACGTGGAGGTCTGTAATAAAATAGAAGTTCATTTAAATACTGCGGCGCTAGACCATGTAGGGCTTTATAGGTAATAAGCTGTCATGGTTTCACCTCTCCTTGTCAGGTATTTCTTGGTTTAGAGGTGGAATCATACAGAATCCTTTGTTTCACGTGGGGAGAGATGTCTTTGACCTTTGTGGCCTTCCATACTCTCTCCGAGTCGCGTCATCGGTCCTACCCTTCTGTTTCCTAGTTCGTGTTAATAACCCTCCCTATAAAGAGTCCTCATGTTTCTTTGTCTTGTGCGCGTTCATTGCATGTGATACCTGGTCATCGTGTACGTCTTGCCTTGTACCTGTATGAAGTCCCTCGTTCATTGTAAGCTGTATGTAAGTCTTACCTTGCCTGTTTGCTTTTGTACCTGTATGAGCTGAATGTTTACTCCTTGTTCCCTGTTCCTGATTCCTGTTTTCCTGTTTAGTAAGTGTAGTCTTGTGATGTTCCAGTTTTTGTTTTCTTAGTTCTAGTTAGTCAGTGTTCTTGTTTTATTGTTAGTTTATCAAGTCCTGTTTTCCTCCTCGTGGGTTTTGTTTTGCCTGTTTGTATAGTCTTGTCTTTATATTAAATAAACCTGTTTAACCCCTGTTCCACCGTGCCTGCAATTGGGTTCTTCCTAAGAGTTTCATGACATAAGCAAGATTTTAAAGTTAATGGGATGCTTTATAGGTAACCAGTGCAAAGTTGACAGAACCGGGGTTATATGCTCATACTTTTTTGTACGTGTAAGAACTCGAGCTGGTTTTAAACCAGTTGCTGTTTTTGTAATAGGCCTGCAGGGCAACCACCTAGAAGTGCATTACATTAATCTAGTCTTGATGTCATGAATGCATGAATTAATTTCTCTGCATCTGACAGTGACAGCATATGACGTAGATTAGATATATTCTTAAAATGGAAAAATGCAATTTTACAGGTATTGGCGACATGGCTTTCAAATGACAGAGTACTATCGAATACAACGCCAAGATTCTTAGCTGACGACGAGGATTTTATGGAGCATCCGTCAATCGTTAAGCAGGATTCTTGGTTGTTACGTATAGCGGTTTTTCGGTCCAGTAAGTAACACTTCTGTTTTGTCCGAGTTTAGTAGTAAAAATTGTTATTCATCCAGTTTTTTAAGTCAACTATGCAATCCTTTATTCGATGAAACTCCTGGGTTTCATGAAGCTTCGAGGAAATATAAAGTTGAGTATCATCAGCATAACAGTGAAAGCTAATTCCGTTTCGCTTTATTACATCTCCTAGAGGTAGCATGTATAATGCGAAGACCAGAGGCCCCAAGACTGAGCCCTGTGGTACACCGTACTGGACTTGCGATTTGCGGGACACCTCATTGTTTATTGCTACAAATTGAAAACGTTCAGATAAATAAGACTTAAACCATTTCAATGCTATTCCGTTAATGCCGACGTCATTTTCGAGTCTATGTAGAAGTATGCTGTGGTTAATTGTGTCAAATGATGTACTATGGTCTAAGCAGCACCAATAACGAAATACAGCCATGGTCAGACGCTAAAAGCAGATCATTTTTAACTCTGATTAAAGCAGTCTCTGTACTGTGACATGCTCGAAATCCAGACTGGAAATCTTCATTAATGTCATTCCTTTTGGAGGAAGGAGCATAATTGAGTTGAAACTACTTTTTCCAGAACTTTAGATATAAAAAGTAAATTTGACATAGGCCTGTAATTCCCTAGTTCTTTAGGGTCGAGTTTGTTTTTTACAAGGGGCCTTATAACAGCCACCTTAAATGCTTTAGGCACATGTCCTAATGTCAGAGATGAGTTAATAATACTAAGAAGAGGATCTATAATTTCTGGGAGCATTTTTTTCAGTAGTTTTGTAGGTATGGGGTCTAGAATGCATGTTGTTGATTTAGATGATCTAATGATTTTAGACAGTTCATCGTGATCTACTGTAGAAAATAATTGCAATTTCTCCTTAGGGGTGCTGTAGTTAGTTTGTTCAGCGGGTTTAACTTCAGGTTGCATTGTTATAATTTTTTCTCTTATATCTTGGATTTTACTAGTGAAGTAGTTCATAAATTCATCACTGTTATGCTGATAATCAGAATCTGATGTCGCTGACGACTTATTTTTTGCTAATTTAGCCACGGTGTTAAATAAAAACCTAGGGTTGTGATGGTGTTCCTCTATTAGTGATGAAAATTAGGCGGATCTAGACGTTTTTATGGCATTCCTGTATTTTCGACTACTATCCTTCCGTGCTATACGAAATACCTCTAAATTAGTTTTCTTAAAGTTGCGCTCCATTTTCCGGGACGCTTTCTTTAGAGTCTGAGTGTGTTCATTATACCACGGTGTTGGGCTGCTATTTTTAATTTTCTTTAAACGCAGAGGAGCAACTGTGTCTAATATTTACGAGAAGGTAGAGTTTAAATTTTCAATAGTAGTGTCAAAATCGTCAACGTTTTTACTCATACTAGATATTTTAGACAATTCAGGCAGATTATCGAGAAACGCATCTTTGGTAGTTGAAGTAATCGTTCTACCATATTTGTATCAAGGAGTTTGATTTGCAGCCGTAGGCCAGTGAAGCAAACATAATATCAGATAATGATCCGAAATGTCTTCACTCTGCTGAACGATTTTAACATCATCCACATTTATACCGTAAGAAAGTATTAAATCTAAAGTATGATTACGAAGGTGAGTGGGTCCTGACACATTTTGACATTAATGAAGAATTCCAGTCTGGATTTCGAGCATGTCACAGTACAGAGACTGCTTTGATCAGAGTTACAAATGATCTGCTTTTAGCGTCTCACTGTGGCTGTATTTCGTTGTTGGTGCTGCTAGACCTTAGTGCTGCATTTGACACCATTGACCACAGCATACTTCTACATAGACTCGAAAATTACGTCGGCATTAACGGAATAGCATTGAAATGGTTTAAGTCTTATTTATCCGACCGTTTTCAATTTGTAGCAATAAACAATGAGGTGTCTCGCAAATCACAAGTCCAGTACGGTGTACCACAGGGCTCAGTCTTGGGGCCTCTGGTCTTCGCATTATACATGCTACCTCTAGGAGACATAATAAAGCGACACGGAATTAGCTTTCACTGTTATGCTGATGGTACACAACTTTATATTTCCTCGAAGCCTCATGAAACCCAGCAGTTCCATCGAATAAAGGATTGCATAGTTGACTTAAAAAACTGGATGATAGTACTCTGTCATTTGAAAGCCATGTCGCCAACACCTGTTAAATTGCATTTTTCCATCTTAAGAATATATCTAAACTACGTCATATGCTGTCACTGTCAGATGCAGAAAAATTAATTCATGGATTCATGACATCAAGACTAGATTACTGTAATGCACTTCTAGGTGGTTGCCCTGCAGGCCTATTACAAAAACTGCAACTGGTTCAAAACGCGGCAGCTCGAGTTCTTACACGTACAAAAAGGTATGAGCATATAACCCCGGTCTGTCAACCTAGCACTGGTTACCTATAAAGCATCGCATTAACTTTAAGATCTTGCTTATTACCTATAGAGCCCTACATGGTTTAGCGCCGCAGTATTTGAATGAACTTCTATTGTATTACAGACCTCCACGTACATTACACTCTCAGGCGTCCTGTGAGTTGGTAATACCTAGAATTTCAAAATCAGGTGCAGGTGGTAGATCCTTTTCTTATCTAGTGCCTAAACTTTGGAATATTCTTCCCTGCACTGTACGGGAGGCAGACACACTCTGTCAGTTTAAATCTAGACTAAAGATGCATCTTTTTAATCTTCCATACACTACACTTTCATAATATTAATCCTCAGAGGATTCAGGCTGCATTATTTAGATCAACCGAAACCAGGAACACATCCAACTTACAAATGATGTACTTGTTGCATCAAAGAGTGAAGAACAGTACTCTACTCTCAGCCAGTCTTGTCTCTTTGTTCCAAGGTTACCGCAGGATGCAGTTCACGCCCAGACCTGATGGCAGAGCTGGATAAAGGACGCGGCAACTTTGATTTTCCTACAACATTTCAAATGCTATTAGATTATTAATGATAATCTTAAATCTATCATTTACCTTATTAAGTTAATTTTTTATTTTTATTTAGCCTTGTTGTGCAAGCACTGTTGAGCTTGTGCAGAGGCAGCAGCTTTTGCCAGAGGGGAACTGGAATCCCCTGGCTGGGCCTGGGTTCTCCTGAGGTTTTTTTTCTCGATGGGAGTTTTGGGTTCCTCACCACCGTTTGGATATTGTTTTGCACTATCTGCCTGGCCGGGGGGCTGCTTTAGAATTCAGAAATTAGACATAATTAATATTGCATATAAGAATTTATAGTCTGTTTAATATTTTACCTGTTGTTCTCTCTCCTTTATCGCCAATGTGTGCTTTCACTGTGTGTGTGTGTGTGTGTGTGTGTGTGTGTGTGAGAGAGTGTGTTTGTGTGTGTGTGCGTCTATGTCAATGTGTGTAAGTATGTATGAGTATTGTGTGTATGTAGAGCATTTGTATGTCCGTCTTTTGTTGTTTTCACCTTTTTCCTTTTTTACATGTATTTGCCTTTAGTTGTTTTACTTATATTCAATGTGTCTCATGTACAGCTGCTTTGTAACAATGAAAATTGTAAAAAGCGCTATATAAATAAAGTTGAGTTGAGTTGAGTTGAGACTAACGCCCATGGAGTTAAGAGTGTCTTTGAAAGCCATTCCCAAGGCATCTGTATCATTGTCTACATGGATATTAAAGTCACCAACGACAAGGACTTTATCTGCGGCCAGTACTAGTTCTGATAAGAACCCACCAAAATCTTTAATAAAATCTGTGTGGTGCCCTGGTGGCCTATATACAATAGCTAGAATACATTTTAAAAATGTTTTGTCCTTAGTATTAGGTGTCGATACATGAAGTACCATGACTTCAAAAGAATTGTCTTTAAAATTAGACTTCTGAGAGATGATAAAATAATTATTGTAAAGTGCAGCGACACCTCCCCCTCTACCTTTTAGACGAGGCTCGTGATTGTAGTAATAATCTTGGGGAACGGATTCATTCAGACTAATATAATCATCTGGCTTTAGCCATGTTTCAGTCAAACAGAGCATGTCTATTTTATGATCGGTTATCATATCGTCAACAAAAAGTGCTTTATTTGAGACAGATCTAATATTAAGCATTCCGAATTGTAACAGTTGATTATTTGTATTTTGTTCATGTTTGATTTGTTTAACGTTTATTAAATTACTTTCAAGAGGTTTACGCATTATCTTATGTTTGCTAATCCGGGGGACAGACACAGTCTCTATTTTATGTTGTTTGTAAAAAGGGATTATTACATGTTCTATATTTTGTGTATTCTCTAATGTGAGACGGCAAGCAGACAGTTGGTTAAGCCATTCTGTCTCCTTCCTGACCTGGGCCCTAGGTAGTCAGACTTTAGCATTATTAAGACTGTGTGCCAAATTTCTAGAGAGGAGGGAAACCCTATCCCAGGAGGGATGGAGACCATCTCGTTTCAACAGGTCAGGTCTGCCCTCAAAACTCTTCCAGTTATTTATAAAATCTGTATTATTCTGGAGGCACCACTCAGACAACCAGCCATTTAGTGATGATAATCTGCTATAAATCTCATCACCACGGTAAGCAGTGAGGGGGCCAGAGAATATTACAGTGTCTGACATCGTGCCTGCGAGTTCACACACCTCTTTAATATTATCTTTAGTGATCTCCGATTGACGGAGTCTAACATCATTTGTGCCGACGTGAATAACAATCTTACTAAATTTACGATTAGCCTTAGCCAGCACATTTAAATTTGACTTGATGTCAGGCGCTCTGGCTCCCGGTAAACATTTTTTTATGGTTTGCGGGTGTCTCTATGTTAACGTTCCGGACAATAGAACCACCGATCACTAGGGCACTTTCAGCAAGTTTCTCAGTCAGTGCGTCACTGAGCGGGGCAAACCTGTTCGAGACTTTAATCGGAACGGTCGAGTGATGTTTTGTCTTGCGACTGTGCCGTCTCACCGTCACAAAGTTTCCCAACTGCAGGGGATTTTCAACCGGAACTGAGCTGTGTGCGCTAACATTGCTCGCATCCAAAATGTTTTCTATGGTCCTAACACTATTACTATCCTCAAATAAAGATTGGATGCGAGACTCTACTTCTAAGATCTTCTCCGTCAGCCTAACTACTTCCCTGTATTTATCGTATGTAAAACCCTCGCCGCTGACAGCAAAGGCTAAGCTAAACATATGACATGAGGTGCAAGTAACAACAATAGGAATTAGTGTTGTCAAAAATATTGATATTTCGATAAATATCGATACTGAAATATCTGAACGGTACCAATACTAATTTCCCGAAGTATCGATACAGCGATCCTAGCCGAGCTGTCACTTTCACTTATCTCCAAAGGCGCGTTGACAAACACCACACATGACCGCAGTGCCTGTCACGTGTCTCGTCTCATTCGCTCTGGTTAAATGGTAAACGTGAAGTGAATATAAATATGGCGTGTGCGTCGCCTCCGCAACCAGCTTTGGTTGATAAAGAACACAGCAGGAGTGCTATCTGGAAATATTTTGGATATGAAGCAAATGAACATGGAAAGCCGAAGGACACAAACAAGCCAATATGCAAGAGTTGCTACAGAGCAGTGCTAACAAAAGGCGCAAACACCTCTAATATAGTATGTCTCGTTTTTTTCAGCGTAGTTCTTAAAGTTAATATAATCCGACTGAGGAATCTTTCACTGTGAATCTTTAAATACTTTAACTGTGGTCAAATGTAAATTAACTTGTGCTTAATTAACATAATTCAAAAAATTATTACTTCAATTCTGTAATTTGTCTTCATGTCGATCCAGTGAGCATTGTTTTCGCGTGTGATGCACGCAAGTTTGCGTGTGTGGATCGGTGATATTTGAATCCGGCATTAAAAAATGTTCATCAAATAATGTTATGTATTAACCAGCATTTATGAAGGATGAGCAATGCATTTGCTACAGTATATTTTAATCTTTGGTGACAGTATGTAATAAAATACAACGGATCATGTTTGATCTGGTCCAATGAAAAAAAATATTAACAGATAGAACTTTGGATTTTAATTACTTCATGTATTAGTAAATGTTAGTTTAAATTAACTTTTAACTAAGATTAATACATGTTTTGGAAGTGTTTTTCCATTGTTTATTCATGTTAACAAATATCTATTACCAATTACTTAAGTTCTAAGATTAGTTACATAGTTCAGTTCATTTTAAAAGTGTGGTCAAAAAAAAATATATGTTTATTAAAGTTTGGCATTCTCTTGTAGCACCAGAAAGAAGATGAGACTCGACCTGCAACAGTACATAATGCGTTACAACACACATTATGAAGAATTATAATGCATTTTACCCTTTAATAACTCTTTATAATACATTATATATGTTATATTTATCTTTAAATAATAATAAAAAAAAATTACCCCCTTAATGTTGTGGCAGTTCCCTTTCTGTCGGTCTCTCGACGTTGTGTCGAGAACGACAGATGGGGTTCGCCCTTGAGAACCAATCAACTCTGACTACTATAGAAAAGGCCAATGAAATTTGGCGAATGAAATTTGCATGCCGGGCTCCGCCCCCGGATATCCGGTATAAAAGGAAGCCGGCGTGCAGCATTCATTTACCTTTTGTTCTTCAGAGCCATCGCTCATGAGTACAACTCAGGATTCAATCCTCTACAACTACACTGCTGGTGCTACGACGTGTTACAGCGGATCGTCCCTTCCTGCAGCGACCTTCCCCTGGGCGTCTCGGCGGTTCCGGAGGTGTTAGAGATTTTTTCTAAAAAGTCCTTTTCAGGACTGACTGAGCATTCTCCAGCGCGGCATGTCCCGCTGTTCTCTTGGGTGCGGCACCCTCATCGAGGAGGGGGATGGACACGATCGCTGCATTAGGTGTCTGGGCGTCCAGCACACTGAAGCAGCGTTCGTTGACACATCTGCCCGCACTGCGGGCAGATTGTCATTCAGAAAGTTGCGGTCACGGGTGACTGTCTTCCTACGGGAACCAGCCACCATTTCGTTTGCTACACGGGCTGTGACATTGGTGGCTACGGCCCCAAAGTCCACGACATCGGGGCTACGGCCTCGAGGTCTGCCTGTATTAGCAGCGTTAAGTGATATGGGGAACTCTGCGAACGTAAACCCGCCAGCCAAGTGCTCACGGGCCGATCGCACCCCGATTCGCTCTTCTGAACGTTCCCCAACCGGCGGTGGCATACCGTCCGGATCCTCAGCCACGCATTCGGAAACGATGTGTGACATAGATGAGATGTCGCTCGCAGCATCGGAGGGAGACTGGCATCCGACTCTGACGAATCCGAGCTCCACCCCCAGCGGTCGAGTTCAGGACGAAGCAGAAGTGATGTCATCCGTGCTAACCCGGGGATACGTGGTTCCTGAGGTCGGAGCGCGTTGCAAACCGCGCCCAGCCCGGGTGCTATGTTTTTCCCGGAGGTGCACGAGGAGCTGTGAAAAACTTGGAACGCTCCACTCACGGACCGTTTCAGTGAAACCAGCTCCGGCTCCCTTACTTCCCTCGATGGTGGGGCAGCCAAGGACTACGTCGAGATCCCCCGGGTGGAACGTCCGCCCGCGGTGCACATGTGCCGCGGACGGCTACCACCTGGGGGGAATCGGCCACGTCTACCGTCCAAAGCGCGTAAGACTTCGGCATCACTGGTGTCGAAGGCTTGCGATGCTGCGGGCCAGGCTGCCTCCTCTCTCTATGCCATGGCCATCCTGCGGGCGAAGGCGTTGAGAGAGCCCCACGAGGGTAAGGCCGACCCGGGTATAATGCAGGATTTCCGTGCCGCCGCTGACAGCGCTCTACGGGCGACCAAGGCAGCGGCACGGGCCCTGGGTCGGACGATGTCCACGGTAGTGGTCCAGGAGAGACACCCCCGGCTATACCTTGTGCAGAAGAGTGACACCAAGGAAGTACGCTTTCTTGATGCACCCATCTCTCAGGGTGGGTTGTTGGTATCACCGTCGAGGACTGCGCTCAGCAGTTTTTGACGGTGAAGCAGACAGTGGCAATTAGCCACATTTTTTCACGCCGCGACTCGGCCGCCTACAGGCCTCCGAGATCTCACGTGACGTCTGCTTCCCTGCAACCCAGGACCCCTTCGACATCGGCTCCGGTTCCTGTGCCCCCACAGGCGGCACCCCGGAAGCGGAAATCGAGGGGGAAAGCTCCACCCCGTCAGCAACCTTCTCGCGAGAAGGGACACTGACGGGAAGACCCCAGGGAGAACAACATCGGGCCCGAACCTTCACAGCCACGGCTCTGATTGGTCGGTACGGGACGGCTCCTGCCTCGTCACCAAAGCCGGACCCTTTTCAGGGCCTGGCGCCCACTTACTCACAGAGTTTTTCGGTTCTTCCCGGGTGTACTTGCAGCCGATCGCACACTCCACTGGACTGTGCCCGGCAAACCCGAACTCACGCCCTGGCGAGGCGTAGGGTCGTATACACACGACAGCTGCTACCACTCTCAAACCGACAGTGTGTGCAGCTGTCCCGCTAGGCAGGTAAGTAGGCGGAGCCAACCTTTTCTCCGGGGACCCCCCGTGACAGATGGTTAGCTCCGCCAGCCGACGAACCACCCCCCGTGGGAATGATGAAGCAGACCGTCCCCTTGGTCACCCTGTACAGTCCCTGGGAGCTCGAGAGCTGCCCACACTGTCTCGCTGACTAATGAGGGCGGTCCGTCTTGGTTACTCGATCCAGTTCGCCAGAGACTCTCCCAAAGTTTGGGGCATCATCCCTCCCTCGGTCGAGGCAGGGACGCCTCCGTACTTCGGGTAGAGGTCACCATCCTTCTGGCAAACAGGCATCGAGCTCGTCCCTCAAAACCAAGATGTTCAGTGGGTCACGACCCGCACTTCATCGTTCCCAAAAAGACGGTGGGTTGCGCCCAAAGGTCTGCGTACCCGGAACAGAGCACCTTCACAAGCTGCCGTTCAGGGTGCTCACACAGAGGCGCGTCCAGACATCTATCAGGTGTCAGGATTGGTTCGCGGCAATCGACCTGAAGGACGCTTACTTTCATGTCTCGGTCCTCCTCGACACCAGCCGTTCCCACGGTTCTCGTGCGAGAGGCGGGCATATCAGTACAGAGTCCTCCCTTTCGGTCTGTCCCTGACCGCCCTTTCTCCCTTAGGGGAAGAAGGCGAGCGGGTACTAAACTACCTCAGCGACTGGCCTACCCTGGCACACTCGCGAGATCTGTTGTGTACAGGAAGGGACCTGGTGCTCCGGCACCTAGATCGATTGGGACTCCAGGTCAACCAAGAGAGGGGCAAGCTCTCCTCAGTGCAGAGCATCCTCTCTCTTGGTATGGAACTCAACTCTGTCACCACGGCGGCGCTACTGTCCGCAGTTGCGCCCAACCAGTGTTGAACTGTCTGAAATGAACATGTTAGACAGACAGCGGTCCCCCTGAAACAATTCAGAGGCTCCTGGGACACATGGCGTCCTCGCGGGTTGATAACCCTCGGGTTGATGCACATGTGACCGCTCCAACACTGGTTTCAGAGTCGAGTTCCGAGGAGAGCGTGGCACACTGGCAGCAGGAGCATGGTGATGCCGCCCTGCTGCCAACGCACCATAACCCCTAGTCTTCATGACTTTTTTGACGGACTCAGGTCCCTCTGGGCAGGTTATGAGGCAGGTCGTGGTGACGGCTGACGTCTCCCTGTAGGGGTGCGGTGCAGTGTGCAACGAGCACGCAGGTGGGGTGTTGGACGAACCCCCGCCTGCGCTGGCATATCAATTGCCAAGAGTTGTGGGCTGTGCTACTTGCACTGAGCAGGCTACGGCCTCTCGTGTAAGACATGCACGTGCTGGTCCGAGGACAGCACTATAGCTGTAGCGAGCACAGATCGTCAGGGTGGCGTTCGCTCACAGCAGCTAACACAACTTGCTCG
Source organism: Triplophysa tibetana (assembly GCA_008369825.1). NCBI lineage: Eukaryota > Metazoa > Chordata > Actinopteri > Cypriniformes > Nemacheilidae > Triplophysa > Triplophysa tibetana. The sequence continues at coordinate 9,785,844 of CM017895.1, forward strand.
ACGCCTCCTCCGGTGAAGTCAACATGTGACCCGTTCCCTGCGGGCCACACACACCCCAGGCAAACTGAACTAGACAGCCGACGTGCTCTCTCGCCAGTTTATGCCTCGTGGAGAGTGGCGACTTCACCCCCGCGCACCAGCTCATTTGGAGGCTGTTCGGGTAGGCCCAGGTAAACCTGTTCGCCTCCCGCAACACCACCATTTGCCCGCTTGATATTCCTGCCCTCGGCACGGATATCCTTGCGCACAGCTGACCGCGGGATGAGTGGAAGCAGACCTTCCCCACCCAGGAGCCTCCTTGCACAGACGCTGTGCAAGGTCAGGGAGCAGGAGCACCAGGTGTTATTGGTTACACCACACCGGTCTAACCGCACTTGGCTTCAGAGCTAATGCTCTGGACAGCGACTCCCCCTGAACCATTCCCCTGACAGAGGACCTGCTCTATCAGGGGACGGACACGTTCTGGCATCCCAGATCTGACCTCTGGAACACCCATGTCTGGTCTCTAGACGGGACGAGAAGATCCTGAGATGGCTACTCCCCCTCTCGGCGGAGACCATCACCCAGGCTAGGGCCCCATCTACTAGGCGGTTACACGCCTCTAGACGGCGCCTCTTCTCGTCCTGGTGTCTCTCTCAAGGAGAAAGACCCACTGAGGTGCTCGATCAGGATTGTGTTTTCCTTCTTACGAGACTGGAGACTAACATCTCCCCTCCACGCTGAATGTGTATGTAGTCGCTCCTGCCACTCATCACGACTCATTCGGTGGAAAGTTTCTAGGGCAACACGACCTGGTCACCAGGTTCCTAAGGGGCGCGAGAGGGCGTAATCCGCCTCACCTCCGCTCCATACCCTCTTGGGACCCTAAGTGGTCCTGGGGAGCCTCAGGGCCACCCAAGAGCCCCTCGGAGGTTCCGATCTTCCTCACTGAGTAAGACGGCCCTCCTGACGGCGCTCACTTCCTTCAAGAGGGTAGGGGACCACCGAGCATCCTCCGTGTCCCAGGATTGCCTTAAATTCGGCCCTGGAAACTCTCACGTTAGCTTGAGACCCAGGACCGGATGCGTGCCCAAGAAGTTCCCACTACTCCCTCCGGGGCCAGGTGGTGAACTTGCAGGCGCTCCCCATAGGGGAGGAAGACCCAACCCGATCAGTGTTGTGTCCAGTACGTGCTGGACCGCACGCAGAGCTCTGAAGCTCTGACCAGCTCCGTGTCTGTTGGAGGACAGCAGAAGGGGAAGGCTGTCTCCAAACAGAGGCTGGCGCACTGGGTCGTGGACACCGTTACGACGGCATCCCGATCTCAGAGTCTCCCATGCCCATTGGTAGTGAGGGCTCACTCCACACGGAGTTTAGCCACCTCCTGGGCACTGGCAGAAGCGCCTCTCTAGCAGACATCTGTAGAGCTGCGGGTTGGGCTACGCCCAAACACCTTCACAAGGGTTAACAACTTTTGTGTAAACCCGGTGTCAGCCCACGTCCTGCGTGGCGACATGTAGGACTGGCATTCCGGGGGGGCGTATGCCTGCGAAAGCACCTTTCCACCCTCTAACAGGTTGGGTCAGTGTGCTATCTACCTTTTCTTCTTACCCAAACACATGGCTAAGAAACTGGTACCTCACCTACCTCCCTTCTTACCCAGACACTGGTTAAGAATAGGCATTCCATCCATCACCAAACAAGTACCACCTGGGGGCTGGCTGGGCAGAGCAGCCTTCCCCCTTAGGCCGGGATACCATGTGAGCTATCACAGATAGCTCTAACCGGACCTAGTGCTACCGGACGTATGTAACACCCCCTCCGTGGGCTGTTCCGTCTGATGTATCCTCATGAGTATGGTTCCCACTCCTGGTAACCCATGAGCTTCCCTAGGTGGACCTCCACCTCGCGGTTAACTACTCAGTCCGCACGTTCCATGCGTTCTCCTCCAAGGACGAGACCATACCTATATCCACCATTTTCCTCCCCACGGGCAGGAAGTGGCCTCTGCAGCGCATTCCTGATTAAGGAAGTGGCGCTTACCCGGTGTAAACCCGAGCCGGACGGCCTCTCGCCTGTAGAGAGCTAAGGCCCCGTCCGTGAAAGGTTACCGGTCAGGGCTGTACCCATCTTTCTCTTAGAAAGCTCTGGAACCCCCCGACCACCACACTGGAAGGTTACAGTTTCGCGAAAGCATCGAGCTGACACGCCCAGGCTTGTTACCGTCGCTTCGCTAGAGATTGTGACGCGATACAGCGTTGTGGCGTTTTCCATAGGCAACCCCATCTGTCGTTCTCGACACAACGTCGAGAGACCGACAGAAAGGGAACGTCTTGGTTACGTATGTAACCTCAGTTCCCTGATGGAGGGAACGAGACGTTGTGTCCCTTATGCCACAAACACGTATCGTATTCTGCTGCAGTCGTGAGAGGCTCTCAGGCTCTTCAGAACAAGAGGTAAATGAATGCTGCACGCCGGCTTCCTTTTATACCGGATATCCGGGGGCGGAGCCCGGCATGCAAATTTAATTCGCCAAATTTCATTGGCCTTTTCTATAGTAGTCAGAGTTGATTGGTTCTCAAGGGCGAACCCCATCTGTCGTTCTCGACACAACGTCTCGTTCCCTCCATCAGGGAACTGAGGTTACATACGTAACCAAGACGTTTTTTTCTCTGTGGTATCGAAAATGGTATCGAGTATCGATATTTTTCAAGGTATCCTATCGAAGCTAGAAATTCTAGTATCGTGACAACACTAATAGGAATAGAAGCCATGACTCACCGGGTATGAAGTGCAATCCTAACTTACCAAGGTTGCTTGATGAGTCTTATTATATACGCTTAAAAAGACAAACAGTCAGCACACAAGACAAATAGGGGGAGATGATATTCCACAGTGTAAACAGAAGGCAAGCTAACACGCTAATATGCTAGCGGCGTTTCGCTTCAATTTATATAGGTTTAGAATATAAAGTTATAAATAATTCGGCAACGACAGTGATAGGTAACGATAGTAAAATACACTAGTATTAAGACCAAGAACAAATGTGGGGTGAAATGTGGGGTAGCCGCCGGCAGCGATGCAATCAGGAACCAGGAACACCTGGGGGAATTCATGGGTTACCAGGAGTAGGAACCAACAGCCCACGGAGGGGGTGTTACACACGTACGGTAGCACTAGGTCCGGTTAGAGCTATCTGTGATAGTTCATATGTTCTCCCGGCCTAAGGGGGAATGCTGCTCTGCCCAGCCAACCCCCAAGGGGTGCTTATTAAGTGATGGATGGAATGCCTGTTCTTAGTCATGTGACTGGGTAAGAAGGGAGGTAGATAGCACACTGACCCTGCTGCTTTCGCATGCATACGCCCCGCCGGATGCCAGTCCTACATGCTGCCACACAGGACGTGGGCTGACGCCGGGTTTACGCGAAGGTCGTAAAACCTTGCGAAGGCGTTTGGCGTAGCCCAACCTGCAGCTCTACAAATGTCAGCCAGAGAGGCACCTCTGGACAGTGCCCAGGAGGTGGCTATAATCCGTGTGGAGTCAGCCCACACTGCCAATGGGCATGCTTGTGATCGGGATGCAGCCGCGCCGGCATCCACGATCCAGTGCGCCGATCTCTGTTGGGAGACAGCTTTCCCCTATTGCTGTCCTCCAAAACAGACAAAGAGCTGGTCAGAGCTCCTGAAGCTCCGTGTGCGGTCCAAGTAGAGGTGCAGTGTGTGTACTGGACACAACATGGATGGGGTTGGGTCTTCCTCCCTGATGGGGAGCGTCTGCAAGTTCACCACTTGGTCCCGAAAAAAGCAGGGCTATTTCATAAATTATCTTTTTAACTTTTTCTAAAAAGTGTAGACCTACAAATATTAGTTTTGTGTTTTTTAAAACAAAATATGAACTTTATTTTTTTTGTGATATTTCAGTTTTCTGCAGTTCTTTTCGGCAAATAAATGCACATAAAAAAAACAATTTTATATGAAATTTTAGGGAAATGTTATCAGACGTTCACAGAAATAAATAAACACAAAACACACTCTTATCTCATCAGAAAAGGTTTAAAAGGTTTCTTCATTTTTTCTGGTAGGTTTATGTGCCTACCCAGGATACCTAGCACACCCTTCTCCACCTGGCAAGAACCAGGCCTGACATTGAGTAACTCACGCTCTTCAAAAGCATCCCTTCTTTACCACGCAAACACTGTTCGAGCCGCCTGATCAAGCGCGCTGCTCACCGGAAGAGAACAAAAGCTTGACTCCTCAGCTCATTATCACCTCTTAAAGGATCAGCGTTACATTTCCACCAGCGACAAAAAAAGGATCAGATAACACTCTGTGATCAATGCATGCTGTGCATTCCTAGTAATCTTCCGTAATTTATAATCTGCGAATCTTCCATTTTCCTTGCTTTTCTTAATCTGACTGTACCTTCCCGCTCCTTTCCTCTATTACCTGCCCCACCGTTCTGTTTCTATTTTTGTCCTCTCTTTCTCTTGTTCTCTCCTTCCCTCCCTCTCCTGGCTCACTCACCCTCCTACCTCCTCATAGTCACATGCAGTGCCGTTATAGAGTACTGATTGGCTCAAATGAGCTGTCTGTCATAATCTTTCTGCAAAACAGGGGTTTGCATATCGGATTGATTGATTATGATAAATAGATTCGGGAAGATGGATGTGCATGCATTAAGGATTTGGGAAGATGGATGTGCATGTATAAGAAAATCTTAAAAATTGTTTAATGTGGTCTTTTTTCCCAAAGGTTTTCCCCAATTTATAATTAACAGTAAATGGACGTCAAAATATGAATATAATATTTGATTGTGTCATACTGTACTTGTGGTTCAAATGGGAAGATCAAAAGCAGGCTAGATTGAGTCGTGGAAAAATATAAAAACATATCTAAAATATAAAAGCATTTCAGTTTTTCTGAATTTACTCTCTTTAGGTATGTGTTTGGGTACACTGAAAAAAGATTTTCATTGAAACAACTATAAAATTTAGGGCAAGGATTCACATCTATATTTTATAAGTTGATACAACTAAATCATGCATATGAAGTTAACTAATATACGTATTTGATGTCCTCCAATCTTTGTGGCTACAACCGAGCGATGATCGCCGCAGCGGCGTAAATTTCCACAAGAGAATACACAAAATAAATAGCTCATGCAGTGTCACACGTGTGTCATTTTACTCCTTGTTGCCCAACTACACCATGCCGATGACGTAGATTGATTGTCAATGTTATATAGTATTTCTTCTGTATATTGTCAGTGTGCTATGGTCACAGTATACATGGTTGTAATTATACCTACGGTAATACAGATATTATTGCCATAAGTGGTGTAGATGTCATCCAAGACTGTCAAAATGCGTCTTGCAAAGTATCATTCCAATTACTGAATACACCGCGAGTAATTTGAATGGTATCTAAGTATGTGCAATGGCAGAGGCATGTGCTTCATTGAATCAGTGGTTGAGTTAAGGATCCATGACCTTATCTTAATAATTTGTTCGGTTGGATATTGGGGTCTCATCTTTGGACCACAGTGTAATATTGTTAATCGCACTTAGTACACGTCTTTTGGAATTAAGCCGGGCGGCATGAAAACCAAGGTTCACATAGTCATATGCATCAGTGTTAAGCCAGTGGCGAGGAAAGCCCAGGTACACATACCCATAGGTCAATGGCAGTAAGCCGGTCGGCATGAAAGCCCAGGCCCATATAGTCCTTTGGTGCAGCAGCAATACACATGTCTTGGCGATAGATCTGTTTGGGGGATGTTCCTGTCCACGGCTTGAATTTATCAGTTCAGTGTCTACTGCCTTGATGGGGGTTTATTCATATGTTATATGTGCAGCAGCAGCATTTCTTATATACACACAACAGCATGTTGTGCATATATTGGCAGTACATGATCGCACATCGTACTCAAGTATTAGATTTTTAACTTATAAGAGCTGGCAAACATTGACCTTAGATAACAACGGTCTCTCGAATATGATGCAAATGTCTTTGGATACAGCTTGTGCATCTCTAATAACGAAAATTGTCATGGATTCCTGCTGAAGAATTAGTTCAGCCTCTTCCTTATCTGACATCTGAAAAAGAACTTAGAAAAATCAAGAATCTCTTGCACACAAGATTCCGTATAAACCCTGTCACATACACTTTCTCAACACAACATCGTCACATTCACACTCTTAAAACGTCACATCAAATACCTCAAAGAAAATATGTTTTTATTATTCATGAAAAGTTTAAAAATTATTTTCAACATTATAACCCCGATTTTGTCAGTCTGTCAGTCTGTCAGTCTGTCAGTCTGTCACATTGCTGTTGGATGAGTCACTCCTGAGGTTTGGTTCGATTTGATTAAAATACAACACACACTGGACTGGAATGGTCACAATACATCTAGAAATGCTGATTTGAAATGAACATTTGCAATGTTCTCCTTTTTGGTCCGCAGTGTATTTTAGCTTGGAACTTGACATTTATTCAACCTCTTTCTTATTGTCGAATCATGAACACTGACCTTAACTTAGGCAAGACAGGACTGCAGGTTGTTCTAGGTTCTTTCATGACCTCCTGGATGAGTCATTGATGCAGTCATTTTGGTAGGCAGGCCACTGCTGGGAAGGTTCACCAGAGTTACAAGTTTTCTTTGTTTGAGGATAATGGCTCCAACCATGGGAAATAATGTGTTTTTCATCTGATCATAGCATAATGTGTTGCTGTTTGACATCTTTTACCTTACCTCACATTTCATACAAGTTCTAATTAAGTCATTTCTTGATTCTACATGTTTGACAGTATTCAGGCATTGGTTTGGTTAATTAGGTTGAACTGAATTCACACTTTGTTCATGATTTTACAATGGGGGCAATTAGTTTTTCACATGGTGGTTCGGATAGCTTATTTCCTTTAATAAATGAAATCATCATTTAAAAATTGCATTTTCTATTTATTCATGTTATCTCTTTCATATATTATCCTTTGTTTTCGATGCTCTGAATCCTAAATTGCAATAAAAGAAAAATACTTTTTCACAGAACTGTAGTATTTATTTCAGTTATGTTTTATCAATATACGTTGCACAGAGAACTTTTTTATTTTTAAAACCATATACTGTCTTTATATTTTATCTTTTCATCTACTACTGATATTGTTGTTATTTATTATTCTATTATCATGTATGTAATGCTGCTTTGGAACAATGAGAATTGTGAAAAGAACTGTAGAAATAGCAATTTTATCTAGGAGATTCAATTAAATTTTGAGCACAGTTCAAGTGTGAGAAAAAAACAAAATGTGTGTTCATCAACAACAATATCTTTTTTATTTACCCACATACAGCTGTTTTGGTGGAAATGGTCTTGGAAGGGAGCTCTGAAGCTCTTTGCCCTTCCCCATCTTTAGATCTGCGGCTATCTTGCAATAAAAGCCAGCCATCTCCTGCTCTGGGCTCAGGATCCCCCCATAATGCTCTGTGCCCTGAGGACAAGGAACCCATCAAGTACGGGGAGCTGATTGTAATGGGGTAAGTTAACATCCCCAGCAGACTGAAATTTAAAAAAGGGGGTTAATTCCTTAGCTATCTTCCAAGTACCATATGAGTAAAGATATAGTTTTTTAATGGCATGTAATCAAGCTTTGCCAAGTTTAAGGGTAAAAAGAACATTCTGGAACAATAAGTGAACGCATTTGTGAGGTCAAAGATATCCTTGTCGATTTCCACCCCTGTATGCCCCAGACATTTTTAGATTATGTCTCATATTTCATAATAAATATGCACTGTGAAAAATGTTCCATAGCAGCTAAACCGCTTTGCAGTATAAAACTTCAGAGCAAAAACTTCAAGCTCTGTATGAACTTAAAACATTTGAGTCTTTTATATTAAGATCATTAGTAATAATAATATGGACCTAATGCATAAAAGTGAAAACATTACATTTACTTATTCATTATAGTTTCTATGGAAAAATACCGGCAGCTGTGGTTGCCAGTAAACTACCGTCAAAATATGGTAACATCCTGTTTTTATTCGTCCAATCGATTCAAAGTGGAAAACGTCTTGGTTACGGACTCTCGACGTTGTGTCAAACCGACAGATGGGGTTCTCAAGGGCGAACCCCACCTGTCGGTTCAACCTAACGGTCCCGTTGGTTCACAGGGACTGCAGCATGACATAAATGACTTGATGTTTTAATGTTGTTTAAAGGCAGCATTGTTGTGATGCCTGTTTGCCTAAGTAGGGCTCTTCAACCTTCATTTGTTGAACAGCGTTTTCTTTTTAACTGCAATGACATTGTTACTATAAAACATTGTTATTATAAAACATAGTTATTATAGCAAAGAATATCAAAAGAAAATGTCAGATTTTTTAACATTTCTTCTGATGTTGTGTAGTTTCGTATTGGATTTTTAATGTAACATTCTGAATGAGCTAACATTTGCGACCCACATTTGCTGCAACAATCCATATAAATTGCTTTTGAAAAGTAAAATAAAAAATTGAATTTTGATTCCGACATCAAGATTCAGTGTATGAATCTCGACAGTGGTGACCAACAAATAAGAAGTGTCATGCATGCTGGGAGTTATGGATGAGTTTTGTACTTTGATGGTACCCAGAATGCATTGCGTTTATCTTTAGAGTTTTTTTGGTTGTCACCATTGTTGAAACGAACAGGTTTATTCTTGATGTCTTCTAGTCCATTTTTCTTGTGCATGATTTGTTGTAAAAGCCTTAATAATATCATTTTTAAAAGCAACATAAATGAGAATGACTAAATCAGTACCTAAACTGTAAAACAGGCCGACGGGCTAAAACCGACATAAAAACTATTTTACTCAGCTTTTTCCACCCGTTTCTGTCGGGTCCTGGGTCTAGGACTCCTGTTTTATGTTTTTGTCCTCTGTTATTGTTGTGTTGAGCACTAGGCATTGTTTGACAGTTCGCCATGTGCTCAGAAGTCTGCGTGTTTGATCCCACCCCTCTTGTCATCTAATTAATTAGCCACTTTCGCCTTCCCCGCGTCACCTGATTTCTTTCTCTCCAGCTGCTCCCCGTTCCCACTCTGTGATTACTTTCCCTTTATTATTCCTTTTGTTTCTCTTGTCTTTTCGGATAGTTTGTGTTTGCTACATAGCATAGTTGGTCTTAGACCCATTCTAGAATCTCTAGCGCTATCTTGTCTGGAAATCTAGTTTCCCTCTTGTCTTGATATTTAGTTTATATTGTCTTGTAACCCCAGCTATCATATTGTCTTGATGTCCAGTACTCGCCATCTTGTCCTGTCTGGCTCCAGTGCTGTTAACCACTACAGGGTGTCGCCATTGTCTGCTCTTGTTTGCCCCAGCGACCATGCCTGCTAGACCTCGACCTACGCCTACTCTTGAGACTTTGGAAGTGAGTTCTCTCCCTGCTGGGAGACCTAGAACTGCCTGGCTTGTCTTCATTAGAGGCTTGAATATCACTGGTTGCTGTGCTGTCTTGTTCTGTCGAAGGGGTGCAGTTCTTGGCGAATAGATTACGGCTTGACTGCCCTACAGTCTACTGCAGTAATCCCAGATCTCCTCAGTCGCAGACTGTTGCATTGCATCTTTTGCTGGAATCTATCGTCGTAACGACTCCCCGGCAGTTTCTTCAGAATCATCAATTGTGACGTTTGGACTGCCACTTCTCCCTCAAGGAGAATGAGGGGTCTAGACTAAGTTTTCGCACTGGTGCGGCTAACTTTTTTTCCTAGGTGCACCCAAATTTTTGATTTCATGGCATTTAACGCATTTAACATTTAACTGGTTTTACCAGTTTTTTTTTTTAAATGTCCGTATAGGCAAATTTACTTGTAAATGATTAACCATACATCTGGTCAACATAAAGATCTTTATTTGAAGCACAAATCTACAAGAAAGGTAACTTACTGAAAAAGTGTTTGTGTATAAAGAGCTTCAGTGAACTGAAATTTAAACTTAAAAGATCTCAAGATAAAAGGACCACGGCTTGACGGCTCAGTGTCAGAGCATTGCTTATCATTGCTTATGACTAATCAGGCCTTAACTAAACATTATTCACGAAAAAGTTTTCAATAGTTCTTTTCATCTTCTCTCATCATCCTCTGCCACATCCACTCTCACGGTCTCTCACTGACGTGTGCGCCTATGGGCCAAACGGCAGTGTAGAGTACCCGGCCTTCTTGGAGACTCTGGGAGGGGTGCTGGAAAGCGCCCCGACTGGGGACTCCGTCGTTCTGCTGGGGGACTTCAACGCCCACGTGGGCAACGACAGTGACACCTGGAGGGGCGTGATTGGGAGGAACGGCCCCCCTGATCTGAACCCGAGTGGTGTTCAGTTATTGGACTTCTGTGCTAGTTACAGCTTGGCCATAACGAACACCATGTTCAAGCATAAGGGTGTCCATCAGTGCACATGGCACCAGGACACCCTTGGCCGGAGGTCGATGATCGACTTTGTGGTTGTTTCATCTGACCTACGGCCGTATGTCTTGGACACTCGGGTGAAGAGAGGGGCGGAGTTGTCAACTGATCACCACCTGGTGGTGAGTTGGATCTGATGGCGGGGGAGGAAGGTGGACAGACTCGGCAGACCCAAACGTACTGTGAGAGTCTGTTGGGAACGTTTGGACGAATCCCCTGTCAGAGAGATCTTCAACTTCCACCTCCGGTAGAGCTTCGACCAGATCCCGAGGGAGTCTGGAGATATTGAGTCCGAGTGGACCATGTTCTCCACCTCCATTGTCAACGCGGCCACTCGGAGCTGTGGCCGTAAGGTCTCCGGTGCCTGTCGAGGCGGCAATCCCCGAACCCGGTGGTGGACACCGGAAGTAAGGGATGCCGTCAAGCTGAAGAAGGAGTCCTATCGGGCCTGGCTGGCTTGTGGGACTCCCAAGGCAGCTGACAGATACCGACAGGCCAAGCGGACTGCAGCCCGGGTGGTTGGGGAGGCAAAAACTCGGGCCTGGGAGGAGTTTGGTGAGGCCATGGAGAAAGACTATCGGTCGGCCTCGAAGAGATTCTGGCAAACCGTCCGGCGCCTCAGGAGGGGGAAGCAGTGCCCTACCAACGCTGTTTACAGTGGAGGGGGGCAGCTGTTGACCTCGACCGGGGATATCATCGGGCAGTGGAAGGAATACTTTGAGGTTTGCATATTGTTTTGCACTATCTGCGTGGCCGGGGGGCTGCTTTAGAATTCAGAAATTAGACATAATTAATATTGCATATAAGAATTTATAGTCCGTTTAATATTTGACCTGTGGTTCTTTCTCCTTTATCGCCAATGTGTGCTTTCACTGTGTGTGTGTGCGTCTATGTCAATGTGTGTGTGTATGTATGTGTGCATATTGTGTGTGTGTAGCATTTGTATGTCTGTTCTTTGTTGTTTTCACCTTTTTCTTGTTTTTACAGGTATATGCCTTTAGTTTTTTTTTTACTTGTATTCAATGTGCCTCATGTACAGATGCTTTGTAACAATGAAAATTGCAAAAAGCGCTATATAAATAAATTTGAGTTGAGTAAAAAGCTGCTTAGAGCTCCTGAAGCTCTTTGTGCTGTCCAAGTAGAGGCACAATGCGCATACTAGATCATTGATGTGTTGTCTGGGGAGCACCTACAAGTTTACCACCTGGGAACTTTGGCCACGAGCCGGGCTGGGGTCTCATGGTAACATGAGAATGACCAGGCTTGAGTTCTAGGAAATCTGTGGTCACGGAGAATGCTTTTAGGTCCCCTACCCTCTTCGATGGAGGAGAGCGCCATCAGGAGAGCCGTCTTCATCATGAGGTGAGAAAGAGCGGCATTTGCGAGGGGCTCAAAGGGGGGGCCTCTTGAGGCCTGCCCGGACATATCAAGGTCCCAAGAGGGTACGGAGCGCGGACGAGGTGTATTCAGCCTTCTCGCGCCCCTTAGGGAACCCTATGATCAGGTTGGGCTGTCGTAGAGACTTACAACCAACTGGGTCATGATGAGCCGCAATGGAGGCTACATACACTTTCAGTGTGAAAGGGGAGAGATTACTCCCGAGTCTCTGATGTAAAAAGGACAGCACGTTCCCAATCGAGCACTTCCGATGGCATTCTTTTCGAGAAGAGCACAAGGACGAGAAGAGGCGCCACTCACAGCCACAAAGCCGCCTAGTGGACGGGGCCCGAGTGATCGTCTCATCGACCGCCGGGGTAGGGTACTCAGGATCTCTTCATCTCCAGTGAGTGATGTGGAGAGACCGCATATAAGGGCAACGAAGCCAGAATGAGGAAGAGATAGAGAGACGGACTGTTCACTGGCCTTTGGACTTTCGAATCTTTCAAAGGACTGTGTTATACGTTTTCTAGTGGAATTTCTTTGTGAGCACCTGCTTATGTTGGATTACTTGAGTGTGTTTGAATCTGAATAAAAGCCAATAACAGTTCAGCCAACCTCGTCCTCTTCCTTCCTGACTCCTGGCTACGATTTACTGACTTACTCTTGTTTGCTAAGCTCACCTTGTGCTAAAAAACACACTTTCAAGGATGTTTTAGAAACAGCGCATATACAAAGTTTAATCTCTGCGCCTCACGGAATGTTTGCTGAACGTCTGATGCATAACAATAAATCAAAACAAAATGTGACTTGTTGCGTTACCTGTCAGTATGGTTGGGGTACCAGACTTTTTTTATTGGTACTAAGGGCACCGACTGAATGACGTCGGTACTACTGACGTATCGATTCACGTTAAATCACTAGGTGCCATATTTCGATACCTGAGAATTCATGGAGAGCATGTACATTGGAGAGAGTGAGACCATTTTACTTGACGCGAAGCGAAAATAAAACTTCAACTAATCCTACCTGTCAGTCATATGGCTTCTTGAGCAGTCCTTGGCCATTCAAAGCGACAAAGGTCTAGCGAGATTACACACAGGTTTACAAGACATTGCCCTGACATAAAATAACTTATTTGAGGCTTCAGACAAGCAGGAAATGTATTTAGAGTTTGTAAAATACACTAATGTCTATGGAAGCTGCAATAACAATTCAATCAAATATCGTTTGACAGATGTGATTTATTCACATCTGATACACAGAATGTTAACAACTGTAGAGCACTTTATTCTTCTCCCAGTTTACCAGCCTGGGAGTTATTCTGAAAAGTTTAAACTTCTGTGTGAAAGGTTAAATGTTAAAAGAAGCTGTTTTGCACATTAAACTCTTTCGCCGCCAGCCTTTAAAAAAAAGATTTCCAGCCTACGTCAGCGTTTTTTAACATTTTGACCAAACTTTAATGTCTCACAGTACATTTTTTGTAAAGGAAATATGGACAAACAATATGTCCAATGAAAGAACCGAGTCACTGCTTTTAAACAAAGGAAACCGTATTGTTCTATCTTCATTTGTTCTTTTTTATCACTCCTTTGATGTGGGTAGGTTTCTTAAAAAATGCATCTTTTTGATTAAAAAGATGAGATAATTAACGTTTTTGTCAAAGATTCCGCCCAGATTACACTCAGAACATCATTAAAAACCCATAGAAATATACGTTCTAGGTTCTGGGATTCTTTACTTTTTCCCAAAGGTGTGTAACAGCGCCACCTGCTGTATAACAGTACAAAAACTGATTGCCGTAATAACTCGTCTCTGGCCGGGAACCGTTTTTTTTTAAATGACGAAATAACTCGTCAATGGCGGTGAAAGAGTTGAGTTAAATGCAGAATTTTAGTTGGAGTTCAAGAATAAAATTACCCTAAAATCAATATGAGTTTACTTAACATCTTTACTCTGGGATAAATAAGCTAACATTACATTTTACATTCACATTTAGGCATTTGGCAGACGCTTTTATCCAAAGCGACTTACATTGCTTTATCCTATACATTTTTACATTGGTATTTGAAATCTCCTGGGATCGAACCCACAACCTTGCGTTGTTAACGCAATGCTCTTACCACTGAGCTACAGGAAAGCCGGTTTACCAGTTTATCATCTGGCACAATGTTTTGTTCTGGTGTACCAAGGCTGTTTTTTTTGCCATGCACTTTATTTGACTGACAATAAAGATGTCGTTCAAATCACACAGCCTAGGAAAATAATGTTTCTAGTGCCAGGAGCGCAAAAGGGGGATTGCATTTAACCCTTGTTTTAAACAAAGTTATAGAATCAGAGAGGACAGAGTAGATTTTGTGTTGAAAGGGAGCATCTGGACTATAGAGTTTTGTCTGGATCAATTAAAATATTTGATCCCTTATTGACATGCTAAAAGAGCTGCATCAGCCATTTTTTGAATAGTTTTGATGGAGAGTTAGATTATTGCCATTTAATTTATTTATGTACATGCCATTGATCTTATGAGAAAGCAAGTCAAGCTTGCCTTCTTTGTCATAACCACGTTAATCTGTCCTCAATGTGTCATCTCTGTCAAAAGTACTCCGCTTGCAGGTTCTAATTAAAGCAATACATTTTTTTGATCAAATTATTTATTTCTATTTTGTATACAAAGCTAAGCATAAATTGTACTCTTGTGGCCTTTTTACATGCAGGCATAATGGTTCGCTAGCTAGCGGGGACAAGGGCCGCAGGAGGAGTAGACTGGCCCTTTTCAAAAGACCCAAAGCCAATGGTGTCAAACCCGATGTTATCCACAATGTCTCCACACCTCTGGTGTCGAAGGTGACAGCTTTTACTTTACGAACGTGCAACAGTGACCGTTGTTTAAGCATAGTTTTATTTGTGATTTTGACGTAAGAATTAATGTGATGAGAGAGAAAAGCTGGATGCTGTGAAATACTACAAAGACAATACACTTTTTCAGAATGTCTTCTATTGTTTTCTGAGGAAGAGAGAAAGTCATACAGGTTTGAAATGACAAGAGGGTGGGTAAATAATTGCAGGACTTTTCTGTGAACTATCACTTTAAATAGCCAGCCGCCTTGTCAGGCCCTGATTACCCTGTTTTGGTTTGTTCTGCAATGACTGGCTGTAAAGTATCCCTTACTTCAGAAGACACAATACTTGTCTCAAACTGCTTTATCCTGGCTTCCTAAATATGTCCATTTAAAAACTGTTATACATAACTGTCCTTATGACCCACCATGTTGTAAGAGTTATTGCATGACACAGCAATCTTCCTCGGCTTTACAGAAATATAACATAAGATAAGGGACTTTAAAGGGATTTAAGTATTTGTTAAAGGAATGAAATCTTAAATAGATGAGAAGGTGCAACAGGGCCTGTTAATTTCAAGATGTGTGTATGTTTGCAGGCCCTAAGCAACAAAAGCCAGCACAGCATTTCATTCACATTGTCCAGAAGTCACTCTGTTATAGTGGAATATACACATGATCCCAACACAGACATGTTTCAGGTAAAAAAGAAAATTCTATCATATAATCACCATTTCTTTCATTACAGTTTACGTTTGCTTTTGTGGATGTGTAATACATTCCTATATTTATGTGTCTTTCAAGATTGGCCGTTCCACGGAGAGCATGATAGACTTTGTGGTGACAGACACAACAAGTAGCAGTGGTGGAGGGCAGGGAGGAGCCAACGGAGAGGGAGGACAGTCAGCACAAAGCACGATCTCCCGCTACGCTTGCCGCATCATGTGTGACCGTACCGCTCCGTACACTTCGAGGATATATGCTGCAGGCTTTGATTCTTCCAAAAACATCTTTCTTGGGGTAAGTTATACCTGCATTTTTTAATGCATGGTCATTGTCAACACACAGAAAGAGACAATGGCACAGTTGGGGTACTTACCTCAGAACTGAGCAGTGACACCGAGGAAGCGGGAACATCATTATCATTTTGATTTGTTTCCTTTGCGTTATATATTTTTTTACCATCCCTTTACCAGAACTAAAGTATAATGCTGGGGAAAATGTTAATATTAAAGAGGTGTTGGGGATCAGTTTTTAAAGGAGTAGCCACAGAAATGACAACCATGTCTCATCAATCACCATATAAATAACACAAATTTACACTTTCCGATTGCGTGTGATACGCCAATGTCTGTTTTGCTTGAGTATAATACAACAATATCTTCCATTAACTTCCCTGGAGAGCAGACACATCCAATGAGATTGTATATTGTGATGTTATATTGCCATCATAACGTGTTTGGCATGATTGTTGTTTTAATCAGACTTTGTATTTTGTAAAATAAAAACAAAAATAAAAACATATTTTCATAGTTTATTATTTTGTTCGCGCAATTTAGACACGTTTGTGCACGTTAACTGACCTCACTCCACCCCTGAACTTAACAGTTTGTTTATTATACAATATAAAACACAATAGGCAGATACGGTTAGATGCTATTTATTCCAAAAGTGCAATTATTCTGAGCTCTCGAGGCCGAAGAATAAAGCGATCCCCTACTGCCGGAATCGAGACTGCAACGTGGATTCCTGGAGTGCAATTTAAACCTACAGTGTCGCTCAACAATATCGTACGGCTATAGAAGACTCTGAATGTTTTAAAATAACTTTGGCTGGCTTTTATTTTGCTTGTTGTAAAATATATCGTTTCTATATCGTTGGGATTCGGGTGGGTTTAAGTTCAGGGTAGGAGAGGGGTTAGGTGCTTTAAAATATTTATAAAAGTATGAATAACACGTATTTATACTGCAAAGAACTGAATGCATCT
Organism: Triplophysa tibetana; assembly: GCA_008369825.1. Taxonomy (NCBI): domain Eukaryota; kingdom Metazoa; phylum Chordata; class Actinopteri; order Cypriniformes; family Nemacheilidae; genus Triplophysa; species Triplophysa tibetana. The sequence continues at coordinate 9,802,462 of CM017895.1, forward strand.
TGTTTTGATGCCAGGCAAATGACCGAAAGGATATGCATATCATATGCATGCAAAATTGACCTTTGCTGTATGTATTACACGCAATCAGAAAGTGTAAAGTCGTGTTATTTATACGCAGATCAAGGAGATCAGGTCGGAAATTATTATGTACTGTAGGATTGAGAAATTTCATCACATATGAGTAAGTAAAACTACACAACTTTTCAAATCATAACAGTATTTTGCAAACGTCTTTTAAACGTTTGCAAAAGAAAACTGTCATCACACACTGCACAATTTATTTTATCGTTCTGAACACAACAAACTCTAGTGACTTACCAAATGTTCGGCAACCGAAAATATCAAAAGACAACTTAGGATCAAAGACAACGCCAATGTTTCTAACACAGTCACATAAATTAGAAGACAAGGGGGCAAGCTGCTTCACAATACCAGAAGACACAGCTCTCTTTAAATATAAAAAATTAAGTTCTTCATTCAGGAGAAAGCAGGGTTCACATCACAACTATAAAGATAAAGAGAACAAACGGTATCGTAGAGATCAGTTTGGAGGAGAGACGTGAACTGAAAAGGTGAATTGCTTGCGTGGATGTTTTTTATTTCTTTAAATTATTTTGCTGTGTTGCCTATAATAATCCAGCAGTTTTTGTTTATTCATATTTTTATAATCTTGAATGACAATTTTTTATAAAGTGTTTTGTTGTAGGGGTTAGAGAGTACAGTACATTATTTCAGCAGCCAGTTATACAGTGAGGGAAATAATTATTTGATCCCCTGCTGATTTTGTAAGTTTGCCTGAAGGGTCTATACTTTTTATGGTTGGTTTATTTTAACTGAAAGATACAGAATATTAAAATAATATCAGGGAAATTTGTTTTATATAAAGGTTATAATTTTTTTTGCATTTCAGTCAGTGAAATAAGTATTTGATCCCCTACCAACTAGCAAGAATTCTCGCTCCACAGATTGGTTATTTGCCTATATGGACGGCAGATTAATCCTGTCACTTTATAAAAGTACTTCTAACCCAGCTAACATAAGACCAGCGGCCCAGTGGCGGACCACTGGTGGCAAACTTGGCGGTCCACTGGTGGCAACCGACTGAGGTCCACCGGCTTTTTGCTCATCGTTCTTCCAGCGGTTCACCAGCGGCAGCCGCCATATTTCTGCTGGCGTTCCGCTGCAGAGATGCTGGTTCATCAATAATGTTTCCTGGCGCTCCACGGTCGGCCCGTCGTTCATAATTGTTAAATAACGCAAACCAAAATGTCCTTAAACACAATAATGGATCAAAAAAGTTCAATAGCAACGGCAAATTTATTATTTTAACAGATCAAATGCAGAAATGCATTACATGTATCAAATGCTTTTGACCAACATTACACAAATAGAAGCATTCAGTTAACTTTAATTTGTATCCATACTTGTATAGTTATCCATGTTTCCAGTGAGACCATAATTAACAAAAAATAAACCAATAATACCTTTGATAATTGTAGTAAAACCACAGTAAGTCCAAAAATAACTATGGTCTTACTTGCATTAGAAGCTTGTTAATGATTTCAAGACAGTTGGGACCAAAGTTAGAAAGCGAACCATTGGTAACACGCTATGCCACAATAGATTGAAATCCTGAAGCACCCCCAAGGTCCTCCTCCCCATGAAGGCCCGCCTGGCTCGTCTGAAGTTTGACAATGGACATGAAAATGATTTCGAAAAGGCTTTGGTGAAAGTGCTGGCACTGCTGTGAGACCAAAATTGACTCGTGTTTTTGGAGGGAGCGAAATGCTGACCATCACCCCAAGTTCACCATCCCTACAGAGAACATCCCCATGTTGGAAACATTATGCTTTAGGGCCTTTTCTCTGCTACGGGCACAGGATGACCTCACCGCATTTAGGGACTGAGTGACAAGCCAGTGAACCATACAATTTTGGATGTGATGATCTAACTGAGAGATATGGCTTGCAGATCTTATAGATCTAGTCCATTTTCACTAGGCAAGGCAAGTTTCTTTATATAGCACATTTCATACACAAGTGCAATTCAAAGTGCTTTACATAAAATGATTGACAGAAAGAAATGACGTATCTTTAAAATGCAAATTATTTAAGATCACAAACATTTTAGATTTTAAGAAACAATAAAACAGCAATAAAATTGATTAAAAATGTGAGTGTATATGTAAAAAGAATAAGAGCAAAATAAAAATAAATTAGAAATAGAAGTGCAGTTGATGTAAACCAGCACAGTGCTAAACAAGTGTGTTTTTAATCTGGATTAAAAAGTATCTACTGTTAGTGAATGTCTGATGTCATCTGGAAGCAGATTCCAGCTACCGGTGGCGTAATGGCTAAACGCTGACTCGCCCTGTTTTGAGTGAACCCTTGTTACCTCTAACTGACTTGATCCTGATGATCTGAGAAGTCTGATTGGTTTATATTCAATGAGCATGTCTGAGATGTATTTGGGTCCTAGACCATTGAGTGATTTATAGACAATTAATAATAAATTGATTCTAAAAGTAACTGGTAACCAGTGTAAGGTCCTGAGGATTGGAGTGATATGCTCAGATTTTTTGGTTCTGCTCAGAATCCTGGCAGCAGCGTTCTGTATGAGCTGCAGCTGTCTGATGGTCTTTTTGGGAAGACCTGTAAGGAGTCCATTACAGTAAACGACTCTGCTGGTGATGAAAGCATGAACTAGTTTCTCTAAATCTTAGCTTGAGACAAAACATCTCATTCTGGCTATCTTTCTGAGAAGGTAGTAGGCTGATTTGCTTATTGATTTGACATGACTGCTGAAACTAAGGTCAGACTCCAAAATGACCCCAAGATTTTTTACCTTGCTTTGTGTCTTTAGACCTCTTAAGTCAAGGTATGTGTTTACCAAAAACAATGACTTCAGTTTTGTTTTTATTTAACTGAAGGAATTTTTGACACATCCATCTGTTAATTTCATCAATGCGTTTGCAAAGAGAATCAATAGGCCTGTGGCCCGTTTCAATAAGGAAGTTCAACCAACACCGAGTTAAAATCTGAACTCTGAGTTGATTTACTCAGAGAATCGCTACTCTGAGTTTTCAGTTTCAGACCAGCTGATTTGAGTTAGTTCTATCGACCCTGAGTAAGTTCACTCTAGGTTATGCACGTGCAGCATGTTGATGAAAAGCCATCATCAATTGAGTGAAGATAGCACGATTCACCATGGCAACGGCACGTGACAAAAGCACGTGTTCATTTGTCGCCAATCGAATTGAAGGTACTGTTAAAAGCGTACGGTGAATATGAGCACATATTTAGAAAAAATATATTCACTTGTTAATGCGCAAGTTTATATGTCAATCACTTTTATATTTATTTTGTTGAAACTGTGAAAATGGGAATTGTATTTAACTCGCTCGCTCTCGCTCTCTCTCTCATGTAGGTGCAATCCTTCTCCAATAAAAATATCTCGGCAGAAGCTGAATATGAAATATAAGAACATCATTCGTTCACGAAAGTTTAAAGAAATAAAATGCTCTTGCTAGTAGGATGCCTGTTTGGGAAATGTTAAATATACGACTTAAACTGGCCTTAAAAGTTAAGATAAAACGTCCAAACGGGCCTCACAATTCTCTCCCGACATAAATGTAACTCTCTGCGAATTAATGCAGCCTCCTCATCTATGGGTTCCTGAATAAACGCACATGCCATTTTAAGGTCTGTGTGACTAAATTGTGCGCGATTAGCAAGATGAATCAATAAACAAATGGCGTATGCAATTTCAACACCGCTCGCGATTCGAAAAGGGGGCGGAGATTGTAACAAACCCTGGGTTTGTGGAATAAACCTGCTCCCGACCAGGTTAGGTTCACGGAGTATGTTACTCTGGTTACTAACTCGGAGTATAAGATACCTCGATTTCTGAAATGGGCTTGACTTACCCCGCGGTCGCGGGTTTGACATACCTCGCGTTCTGAAACCAAAAACCCTGAGTATTCCGTTTTCTGGGGTTAACTTACTCTGAGTTAGCACTTACCCAGCTTTCTGAAACGGGCCCCTGTAGTCATTGGGTGAGAGGGCTAGGTAGATCTGAGTGTCGTCTGCATAGCTGTGGTAGGCAATTTGGTACTTTTTCATTATTTGGCCAAGTGGGAGCATATACAAGTTGAAAAGGAGCTGAGCTAGAATTGAGCCCTGTGGAACACCACAAGTCATGGGTGTTTAGTCAGATTTATGGTTGCCTATGTTCACATAGTAACCTCTCCCTTTAAGGTATGACCCAAACCATTTAAGTACCAATCCATAAAGCTCTACCCAGTTTTCCAGCCTATTTAGGAGTATGGTGTGATCTACTGTGTCAAAAGCAGCACTGAGATCTAATAAAACCAGAACTGATATTTTGCCTGAATCAGAATTCAATCAAATATCATTCTTTATCTTTATGAGCACTGTCTCTGTGCTATGATGCTGACGGAAACCAGACTGATAATTGTCCAGGTAGCCATATGAGTTCAAGAATTTGGTCAGCTGATTGAAGACAACCTTTTCAATGATCTTGCATATAAAAGGAAGATTTGATATTGGTCTGTAGTTAGACAGTAAGGTTTTGTCTAGATTGGCCTTTTTTAGAAGAGGTTTGACAACTGCATTTTTGAGGGACTCTGGGAAAGTTCCTGAGAGCAGTGAGGTATTAACTATTTTTAGGAGATCTGCTTCCAAACAGTTCCAAACACTCTTTTGAAAAAGGATGTGGGAAGTGTGTCAAGGCTGCAAGTTGACGCCTTAAGATGCTGTACCGTTTCCTTCAGGGTTTTGAGATCAATTGTCTGAAATTCTGACAAAGCAACTAATTTCTGATGTACTGAAGTCAGACTGACCTGACTGCCGCATGGAGCTTTGGCGATTTCCATCTGATATTACTGATCTTTTGAAGGAAAAAAGTTGCAAACTCATTGCATTTGTCATTAGACAGCATTTCCGTCGGAACTTGACTAGGGGGATTTGTTAGTCTCTCTACAGTTGCAAAAAGGGTGCGAGTGTTATTTATTTTTGCTGTTTATAATGTTAGAGAAAAAATTCTGTCTAGCTTTGCCTAAGTCAACATTGAAGGCATGCAGGCTGTCTTTATAGATGTTATAGTGAACTTCAAGTTTGTTTTTTCGCCACATACGCTCAGCTTTTCTGCATGTTCTTTTCATGCTTTGTACTTCTGGTGTGTTTCTCCAGGGTGCTTTACGCCTGCCAGTTATCGCCTTGACCTTTACTGGAGCAATGGCATCGATAGCATTTTTTACTTTTGCATTAAAGCTACCGAGGAGAACATCAATAGAGTCTGCAGATATACTCTGTGACAATGACAGAGCATTCATAAATAGCTCACTGGTGTTCTCATTTATGAATCTCTTTTTTATAGAGACAGGTCAATCTTCTGTGGCAGGACTAATTGATATATCAAAGAAAATACAGAAATGATCAGACAGTGCCACATCTCTAATAATAGTGGATGAAATGTTTAGACCTTTGCTAATGAGCAGATCCAGAGTGTGTCCACGATTGTGAGTGGGACCGTGCACATGCTCGATCAGATCATAAGTGTTTAAAACATTTAAAAGTTAATTTGCATTATTGTTTTCTGTCTTGTCTACATGAATATTAAAATCTCCAGCAATAACAAAGCAGTCAAATTCTGAGGAAATAGATGATAACAGTTCTGAAAGATCATCAACAAAGACTGGGGAGTTTTTGGGAGGTCTGTAAATAATTGTAAACAGAATGCGTGGTGCACCTTTTAAAGCAATACTCAAGTATTCAAAGGACAGGTAGTCACCAAGTAAAACTTGCTTGCAGTCAAAGAGATCTTTAAATAAAGCAGCTATTCCTCCACTTCTCCTTACAGCTCTGCAAACATTTATAAATGTAAAGTTTGGGGGGGCAGATTCATTGAGGATTGTAGCACTACAACTATCATCTAACCAAGTTTTATTTAGAAACATGAAAACCAGTTTGATACTGGTGATGAGGTCATTGACCAAAAATGATTTGTTTTTTAGTGAACGGATGTTTAAAAGTGCTAATTGAATAGTAACTGTTTTTAGTTTTTTACCCCTGTCATTCTCAGAGTGTCTACAAAGGTATTAGATTAGATAGCTTTGCCATACGACTGGACGGACTGTTGGCGTTGTGGGGATAAAAAAAAAAAAAAAAAAATCTCAAAAAAATTGTGGTTCAGAAGGAATTAGAAGCTATGCTGGATATGGGGGTAATAGAAGAGTCCAATAGTGACTGGGCAAGCCTGATAGTTTTGGTACCAAAGATCGACGGCACGGTCCGGTTCAGTGTGGACTATCGCAAGGTGAATGTGGTGTCGAAGTTCGATGCCTATCCAATGCCTCGAATTGACGAATTACTTGACCGGCTAGTGACGGCTCATTTTTATTCGACATTGGATCTGACGAAAGGATATTGGCAGATCCCCCTATCTCCCTTATCCAAGGAGAAAACAGCCTTTACTACGCCGTTCGGTTTGCACCAATTCGTCACGCTTCCGTTCGGCTTATTCGGAGCCCCGGCTACGTTTCAGCGTCTCATGGACCGTATTCTCAGACCACACGCGACATATGCCGCGGCCTATCTTGATGACATCATTACATACAGTAATGATTGGCAGCGGCATATGCAGCACTTGAGAGCGGTTCGGAGTTCGCTGAGGAGTGCGGGGCTGGCGGCTAACCCGAAGAAGTGTGCTGTTGGGCGAGTAGAGGTAAGGTATCTGGGCTTCCACTTGGGTCACGGGGAGGTGCTTCCCCAAATTGATAAGACGGCAGTGATTGCAACCGCCCAGAGACCCAAGACCAAAAAGGAGGTGCGGCAGTTCCTGGGGCTGGCAGGATATTATAGACGGTTTGTGCCCAATTATTCGGACCTCACAGGCCCGCTGACTGACCTCACTAAAAAGGGGGAACCAGATACCGTCCAATGGACGGAGCAGTGCCAGCAGGGGTTTACCCAGGTGAAGGCTGCTCTATGTGGCGGGCCATTATTGCACTCTCCCGATTTCTCACTCCCTTTTCTGTTGCAGACTGATGCCTCGGACAGGGGCGTGGGCGCGGTCCTGTCCCAGGAGATAGACGGCAAGGATCGTCCGGTGCTGTACATCACTTGAAAGCTGTCACGGACTGAGATGAGGTACAGCACCATCGAGAAGGAGTGTTTGGCGATCCGGTGGGCGGTCCTCACCCTCTGTTATTATCTCCTGGGGTGGGAGTTCACGCTCTGTTCGGACCACGCGCCCCTCCAATGCCTCCACCGCATGAAGGACACCAACGCGCAGATCACTCGTTGGTACCTTGCTTTGCAACCATTCAAATTCCAGGTGATCCACAGGCCGGGGACTCAGATGGCTGTGGCCAACTTTCTCTCCCGGAGGGGGGGGGAGAAGGCAACAGGCTGGATGGAGCCTCGGCCTGAGTCGGGCAGTGGGGATATGTGGCAAGGGGGGCGTGGTTTGGCGCGGTCTGCGACGAGAGGGCATGTCGGGAGAATGACGGTTAGTAAGCAGATCATCGGCTTAGTGAAAACACCTGCTTCTCGTTCTAGTAATTGGCGAGGAGACGCATTTAAGGCGCGATGGAAGGAGCAAGAGGGAGAGAGAAACCAGGCTGGGAAAACGCACACCAGGAATCTAAGCCGGACGAAACGTCAAGGATTATCCTGAGAAAAGGAAAAGGAATCGTCACAACAAGAGATTCTGTGTGTATATGTCAGTGAATGGGTGAGCAGGTCTGCAACCCGGAAGTATTGCAGGAATAAAGTGTACTTGCGTTTTCCCAGCCACGCCGACCCCGCCTCCTTTCTTCCTCAAAGCTTGAACCTTTTTACACTGGTATTATCATAGCAGGGACCCAATTCATATCAGTTACCAGTGCTCTTTGCAGTCTTGTTTAGTCCATCTCCAGCAGATGGGGGTTTGTGTGATCCCTGTCGTTGTGGCAGAAGCCGGAGAGCTCTTTCAGAGGGAACAGGCTGGCCAGATTGACCCAGAATCTTTGGTGGTTGTGGAGCCCGTCGCTTTTTAGTTGAAACCTGTGGACTCGCGACTATAGAGTGGGAGAGTTTTGTTCCAGCAAATAATAGTTCCTCCATTTTCTCTGAGAAGCTCAAAAGAGATGATGTGGTAGAGAGGGAGAAAGTGTGTAGTGAGAGGGTCTGCGAGTCTGGTGTTTCTGAAGACTGAAGTATGTTGATTTGGCTCTCCCGGTTGTTATCCACAGAAACGTCCTTGGGTGTCGAGTCCTCGTCATCGTCCAACTGATGTGATGTCACTGGTCAGGGTACAGCCTGAGTGGTGTTATCCAAATGTCCATTCAACTGCTGAGGTGGGTCACTATGGCCAGGTGTATTTGTGCCATTTAGGAGTGGAGTGGCACACTCTACTGATGGGTGAAGAAGGGAAAAGAGGATATTGGAGGAGTATCATTTTTCCCCACATGTATGACAATCCGATTTACAGACTTTCAGGATGTTTTACAGTTCCTTGCTAACATCAGCAATCATTGCTTGAGGGAAATAGTATGTACGTATAGCCCTGCTACGAAGGTTTCTGATAATAGAGTCCCCCATTATCAGAGTATTTGGCTCGGCTGCTTTCTGAGCAGAGTGCCGTTGCCTGTTTGACACAGAGCGTCTGCCAACTGCAGTGTCCACCTTTGATTTTTGCCTGACCTGCCTTAGGCCATCAGATGTATTGAGTAACTTAAATGACGCGATATGGACGGCACCAAATGGACGCTGCGCGCCAGCGCCCCCAGATTTTTGCCAGGTCGCGCGGCGGTCCCGAAACGAAGGGGAAGTTGCCCGAACGCGATCCGCAGTGTCTCGGTGCGCCCACGTCGCCAGAGGACCCCGTGAAAATGCCCGAAAAGCGCTCCACGGAAACAAGGTTAGGGGCAATATGAGGCGATGCAACCAGAGGGCGACTGCACGTACGCCTGTAACCTATTTGCCGCGCATCGATTAGGTGGCGAGTGGGCTGTCAGAATGAAGCCTAAACGTCCCCTTGCACCCTAGGGCCCGGCTCCGCACCCGCCGTACACGAATCACCTACGCATCCCCCTTGGCACCTATTTTGAGCGGGGTATCCCAATGGACACGCCTCCGTCCACAAAGCGCCTATGCATCCCCCTTGCAGCCTAAACGTATCGGAGCACCACACGAGTCCCCGGACACTCCCCGACGCCCCAAAGGACCCTAGACGTGTGGTTCATGTTGCCGGCCGCCGACTCCCGCTCCGTATCGGTGCCGACTGGCCATATTCGAGCCGATAGTCCCCCAGCGGCGTTGTGACGCACGCCCAAACACCCAAGAGCCCTTCGCTTCAAATTTAGAGTCATAAAAGCGCAATTTGTATCCAAACCTAGTTTTCTCACACCTGTGATACAATTGAATGTGGCCCCGACTGGTACACAGGGCGAGAACCCTGTAAGTGGTCTTGTTTACTTCGGCAATGAGTTATACTGCCGAAACCATCGCAGAGTGCCTAAGAGACACGGTCCTTCGTGATGATGTACTTTGAAGCTCATATTTGTGCTCCAGAAGCATAAAAACGGTCTGTCCATTATTTACCTATGAAGACTCTGTCAAATAAGTTATCTATGGCATGTACATTCCTAACTTATTTAATGGGGACCTCGTAGGTAATTCATGGACAATGCCTATATGTGTTATTATTCAATGAGTTATTCACCTCAAAAAACTGTAAAGCACATCATCACGAAGCCCAGTCTCTCTTGTGTGCTTCACAGTTGTGCCCCATAAGCCTAGACAAGGTCTGTACATTTTGAACCTATGGGTAATGTGTCAAAAGTGTTATGAGTGGGATGCATTTGACTTATTTGGCCATTACCTGTTAATTACAGCGTTATAAGTTATCTGTGGCATGTACATTCCTAACTTATTTAATGGGGACCTCATAGGTAAATAATGGACAATGCCTATATGTGTTATTATTCAATGAGTTATACAGCTCAAACCAACTGTAAAGCACACAGGAGACACTGGGCTTTGTGGTGATGTGCTTTACAGCTCACAGTTGTGCCCCATAAGCCTAAACAAGGTCTGTACATTTTGAAGATACGGGTAATGTGTCAAAAGTGTTATGAGTGGGATGCATTTGACTTATTTGGCCATTATCTGTTAATTACAGCCTTATAACACGTTTATTAAGCCTAATGTCAGTTTGTCCATTACTAACCTATGGAGACCCTGTCAAATAAGTTATTTGTGGCATGTAAATTCCTAACTTATTTAATGGGGACCTCGTAGGTAAATAATGGACAATGCATATGTGTTATTACCTGGTAATTATAACATTATAGCACATTTATTAAGCTTTACAACTGTCTGTCCATCATTTACCTATGGAGACCCTGTCAAATAAGTTATCTGTGGCATATACATTCGTAACTTATTTAATGGGGACCTCGTAGGTAAATAATGGACAATGCCTATGTGTTATTACCTGTTAATTACAGCGTTATAACATATTTATTAAGCTTTACAACGGTCTGTCCATTACTTACCTATGGAGACCCTGTCAAATAAGTTATCTGTGGGATGTAAATTCCTAACTTATTTAATGGGGACCTCATAGGTAAATAATGGACAATGCCTATATGTGTTATTATTAAATGAGTTATTCACCCCAAGCAACTGTAAAGCACACAGGAGACACTGGGCTTTGTGGTGATGTGCTTTACAGCTCACAGTTGTGCCCCATAAGCCTAAACAAGGTCTGTACATTTTGAAGATACGGGTAATGTGTCAAAAGTGTTATGAGTGGGATGCATTTGACTTATTTGGCCATTACCTGTTAATTACAGCCTTATAACACGTTTATTAAGCCTAATGTCAGTTTGTCCATTACTAACCTATGGAGACCCTGTCAAATAAGTTATTTGTGGCATGTAAATTCCTAACTTATTTAATGGGGACCTCGTAGGTAAATAATGGACAATGCATATGTGTTATTACCTGGTAATTACAGCGTTATAACATATTTATTAAGCTTTACAACGGTCTGTCCATTACTTACCTATGGAGACCCTGTCAAATAAGTTATCTGTGGCATGTAAATTCCTAACTTATTTAATGGGGACCTCATAGGTAAATAATGGACAATGCCTATATGTGTTATTATTAAATGAGTTATTCACCCCAAACAACTGTAAAGCACAAAAAAGAGACACTGGGCTTCGTGGTGATGTGCTTTACAGCTCACAGTTGTGCCCCATAAGCCTAAACAAGGTCTGTACATTTTGAACATACGGGTAATGTGTCAAAAGTGTTATGAGTGGGATGCATTTGACTTATTTGGCCATTACCTGTTAATTACAGCCTTATTACACGTTTATTAAGCCTAATGTCGGTTTGTCCATTACTAACCTATGGAGACCCTGTCAAATAAGTATCATCTGTGGCATGTACATTCCTAACTTATTTTAATGGGCACCTCATAGGTAAATAATGGACAATGCCTATGTATGGTGATTCTGTTAGGTATGTTCATGACATTTGAACCAATGAAGTTATATTGCTTATATCAACTGGTATTCAGTTTATTACCTCCATTAAACTATGGAGACCCTGTCAAATAAGTTATCTGTGGCATGTACATTCCAACTTATTTAATGGGGATTCGTAGTATGGACAATGCCTATAGGTGTTATTATTCAATGAGTTATTACCTCAAAAACAGTCACCACGAACCCTCTCTTGTGTGCCTCACAGTGTGGCCCCATAAGCCTAAACAAGGTCTGTACATTTTTAACCTACGGTAATGTGTCAAAAGTGTTATGAGTGGGAGGCATTTGACTTATTTGGCCATTACCTGTTAATTACAGCCTTGTAACACGTTTCTTAAGCTTAATATCGGTTTGTCCATTACTAACCTATGGAGACCCTGTCAAATAAGTTATCTGTGGCATGTACATTCGTAACTTATTTAATGGGGACCTCGTAGGTAAATAATGGACAATGCATATGTGTTATTACCTGGTAATTATAACATTATAACACGTTTATTAAGCTTTACAACTGTCTGTCCATCATTTACCTATGGAGACCCTGTCAAATAAGTTATCTGTGGCATGTACATTCGTAGCTTATTTAATGGGGACCTCGTAGGTAAATAATGGACAATGCATATGTGTCATTACCTGGTAATTATAACATTATAACACGTTTATTAAGCTTTACAACTGTCTGTCCATCATTTACCTATGGAGACCCTGTCAAATAGGTTATTTGTGGCATGTACATTCCTAACTTATTTAATGGGGACCTCGTAGGTAAATAATGGACAATGCCTATATGTGTTAATATTCAATGAGTTATTCACCTCAAACAACTGTAAAGCACACAAGAGAGACTGGGCTTCGTGGTGATGTGCTTTACATCTCACAGTTGTGCCCCATAAGCCTAAACAAGGTGTGTACATTTGAAACCTACGGGCAATGTGTCAAAAGTGTTATGAGTGGGATGCATTTGTCTTATTTGGCCATTACCTGTTAATTACAGCCTTGTAACACGTTTCTTAAGCTTAATATCGGTTTGTCCATTACTAACCTATGGAGACCCTGTCAAATAAGTTATCTGTGGCATGTACATTCGTAACTTATTTAATGGAGACCTCGTAGGTAAATAATGGACAATGCATATGTGTTATTACCTGGTAATTATAACATTATAACACGTTTATTAAGCTTTACAACTGTCTGTCCATCATTTACCTATGGAGACCCTGTCAAATAAGTTATCTGTGGCATGTACATTCGTAGCTTATTTAATGGGGACCTCGTAGGTAAATAATGGACAATGCATATGTGTCATTACCTGGTAATTATAACATTATAACACGTTTATTAAGCTTTACAACTGTCTGTCCATCATTTACCTATGGAGACCCTGTCAAATAGGTTATTTGTGGCATGTACATTCCTAACTTATTTAATGGGGACCTCGTAGGTAAATAATGGACAATGCCTATATGTGTTATTATTCAATGAGTTATTCACCTCAAACAACTGTAAAGCACACAAGAGAGACTGGGCTTCGTGGTGATGTGCTTTACATCTCACAGTTGTGCCCCATAAGCCTAAACAAGGTCTGTACATTTTGAACCTACGGGTAATGTGTCAAAAGTGTTATGAGTGGGATGCATTTGACTTATTTGGCCATTACCTGTTAATTACAGCCTTATTACACGTTTATTAAGCCTAATATCGGTTTGTCCATTACTAACCTATGGAGACCCTGTCAAATAAGTTATCTGTGGCATGAACATTCCTAACTTATTTAATGGGGACCTCGTAGGTAATTCATGGACAATGCCTATATGTGTTATTATTCAATGAGTTATTCACCTCAAACAACTGTAAAGCACATCACCACGAAGCCCAGTCTCTCTTGTGTGCTTCACAGTTTTGCCCCATAAGCCTAAACAAGGTCTGTACATTTTTAACCTACGTTTAATGTGTCAAAAGTGTTATGAGTGGGATGCATTTGACTTATTCGGCCATTACCTGTTAATTACAGCCTTATAACACGTTTATTAAGCTTAATATCGATTTGTCCATTATTTACCTATGGCGACCCTGTCAAATAAGTTATCTGTGGGATGTACATTCGTAACTTATTTAATGAGGACCTCATAGGTAAATAATGGACAATGCATATGTGTTAGTACCTGTTAATTACAACATTATAACAGGTTTATTAAGCTTTACAACGGTCTGTCCATCATTTACCTATGGAGACCCTGTCAAATAAGTTTTCTGTGGCATGTACATTCCTAACTTATTTAATGGGGACCTCCTAGGTAAATAATGGACAATGCCTATATGTGTTATTATTCAATGAGTTATACACCTCAAATAACTGTAAAGCACACAGGAGACACTGGGCTTCGTGGTGATGTGCTTTACAGCTCACAGTTGTGCCCCATAAGCCTATACAAGGTGTGTACATTTGAAACCTACGGGTAATGTGTCAAAAGTGTTATGAGTGGGATGCATTTGACTTATTTGGCCATTACCTGTTAATTACAGCCTTGTAACACGTTTCTTAAGCTTAATATCGGTTTGTCCATTACTAACCTATGGAGACCCTGTCAAATAAGTTTTCTGTGGCATGTACATTCCTAGCTTATTTAATGGGGACCTCGTAGGTAAATAATGGACAATGCCTATGTGTTATTACCTGTTAATTACAGCGTTATAACATATTTATTAAGCTTTACAACGGTCTGTCCATTATTTACCTATAAGACCCTGTCAAATAAGTTATCTGTGGCATGTACATTCCTAGCTTATTTAATGGGGACCTCGTAGGTAAATAATGGACAATGCATATGTGTTATTACCTGTTAATTACAACATTATAACAGGTTTATTAAGCTTTACAACGGTCTGTCCATCATTTACCTATGGAGACCCTGTCAAATAAGTTATCTGTGGCATGTACATTCCTAGCTTATTTAATGGGGACCTCTTAGGTAAATAATGGACAATGCCTATATGTGTTATTATTAAATGAGTTATTCACCCCAAACAACTATAAAGCACAAAAAAGAGACACTGGGCTTCGTGGTGATGTGCTTTACAGCTCACAGTTGTGCCCCATAAGCCTAAACAAGGTCTGTACATTTTGAACATACGGGTAATGTGTCAAAAGTGTTATGAGTGGGATGCATTTGACTTATTTGGCCATTACCTGTTAATTACAGCGTTATAACACGTTTATTAAGCTTAATATCGGTTTGTCCATTATTTACCTATGGAGACCCTGTCAAATAAGTTATCACAGGCATGTACAGTAATGGGACCCTCATAGGTAACTAATGGTCAAAGTGTACATTCATAACATAGAAATGGTGTGTCCATGAGACACCTATTGGGGCACCGTCAAATAAGCTACGACTGGGACTTCCTGTGAGTCATCAAAACACCGGAAGTGGCAGTCATAACTTATTTGACAGTGACCTCGTAGGCTTCCATTGGACAATACTTTAAATGTCTTATTTTAAGACTTTAAACAACTTTCCTATGACAAACCCACAGATATGCATTCTAGAAGAACCCCATAAAGATATATCACACAATTCAGGGTGATAAAAAGCTTATTTTGCATACAAGTGGACTTTTGACAGAATTATGTTTCTGTCCAGGTTTTTATTCATATTTATGCTTTATTTTTGTGCAAAAGCTTTGGGGCTTCGAATGCTAGTCCTTCACATCATTAAGCAACACATATTCAAAGCCCATAGCCCTCACAGTAGGGCAAGTGCTCGAAATAAAATCACAAAAAATAGTCCAAAACAATCAACGTGTCACATGGAGCCAAAACTGGCAATATAGCAAATAACGTGGCCGTACGCACTCGTTACGCTAGGAAACGAAAGAGGGGGCCGTGACTAGACAGAGAATTTGAATTGGGGTCATTCGAACCTCCAGGGTCAGTTCTGGGGTCATCGCACGATAGCCACCTATGAGCACACCTGAATAGGTTGCGCGTGTCAGAGGCTCCCGTACGGCCCGCGCAGGCCCCAGGAGCCCGAAACCTAACAGAAAGTTGCGTCACATGGCCCTCGACGACATACCGAGGGGGCTAGGTCGGGACGCAAAGTTAAATATTTTTCCTTATTTTTCATACATCTCTGTTCCTCCTGTTGTTCTCAATGGGCCTTTTGCCTCAAAAGGGTTCATTTTAAGACTTTAAACAGTTTTCGTGTGACAATCTCACAGATATGCATTCTAGAAGCACCCCATAAAGATATATTACACATTTCAGGCTGTTAAAATGCTTATTTTGCATACAAGTGGACTTTTGACAGAATTATGTCTCTGCCCAGGTTTTTATTCTTAATTATGCTAAAATTTTGTGCAAAAGCTTTGGGGCTTCGAATGCTAGTCCTTCACATCATTAAGCAACACATATTCAAAGCCCATAGCCCTCACAGTGGGGCAAGTGGTCGAAAAAAATCACAAAAAATATTCCAAATTAATTAACTGGGTCATCGTACGATAGCCACCTATGAGCACACCAGAATAAGTTACGCGTGTCAGAGGCTCCCGTACGGCCCGCGCAGGCACCAGGAGCCCGAAAACTAACAAAAAGTTGCGTCACGTGGCCCTCGACGACATACCGAGGGGGATAGGTCGAGACGAAAAGATAAATATTTTTCATTATTTTTCATACATCTCTGTTCCTCCTGTTGTTCTCAATGGGCCTTTTGCCTCAAAAGGTTCATTTTAAGACTTTTAACAGTTTTCGTGTGACAATCTCACAGATATGCATTCTAGAAGCACCCCATAAAGATATATTACACAATTCAGGCTGTTTAAATGCTTATTTTATATTAAAGTGGACTTTTGACAGAATTATGTCTCTGCCAAGGTTTTTATTCATAATTATGCTTAAATTTTGTGCAAAAGCTTTGGGGCTTCGAATGCTAGTCCTTCACATCATTAAGCAACACATATTCAAAGCCCATAGCCCTCACAGTAGGGCAAGTGCTCGAAATAAAATCACAAAAAATAGTCCAAAACAATCAACGTGTCACATGGAGCCAAAACTGGCAATATAGCAAATAACGTGGCCGTACGCACTCGTTACGCTAGGAAACGAAAGAGGGGGCCGTGACTAGACAGAGAATTTGAATTGGGGTCATTCGAACCTCCAGGGTCAGTTCTGGGGTCATCGCACGATAGCCACCTATGAGCACACCTGAATAGGTTGCGCGTGTCAGAGGCTCCCGTACGGCCCGCGCAGGCCCCAGGAGCCCGAAACCTAACAGAAAGTTGCGTCACATGGCCCTCGACGACATACCGAGGGGGCTAGGTCGGGACGCAAAGTTAAATATTTTTCCTTATTTTTCATACATCTCTGTTCCTCCTGTTGTTCTCAATGGGCCTTTTGCCTCAAAAGGGTTCATTTTAAGACTTTAAACAGTTTTCGTGTGACAATCTCACAGATATGCATTCTAGAAGCACCCCTTAAAGATATATTACACATTTCAGGCTGTTAAAATGCTTATTTTGCATACAAGTGGACTTTTGACAGAATTATGTCTCTGCCCAGGTTTTTATTCTTAATTATGCTAAAATTTTGTGCAAAAGCTTTGGGGCTTCGAATGCTAGTCCTTCACATCATTAAGCAACACATATTCAAAGCCCATAGCCCTCACAGTGGGGCAAGTGGTCGAAAAAAATCACAAAAAATATTCCAAATTAATTAACTGGGTCATCGTACGATAGCCACCTATGAGCACACCAGAATAAGTTACGCGTGTCAGAGGCTCCCGTACGGCCCGCGCAGGCACCAGGAGCCCGAAAACTAACAAAAAGTTGCGTCACGTGGCCCTCGACGACATACCGAGGGGGATAGGTCGAGACGAAAAGATAAATATTTTTCCTTATTTTTCATACATCTCTGTTCCTCCTGTTGTTCTCAATGGGCCTTTTGCCTCAAAAGGTTCATTTTAAGACTTTTAACAGTTTTCGTGTGACAATCTCACAGATATGCATTCTAGAAGCACCCCATAAAGATATATTACACAATTCAGGCTGTTTAAATGCTTATTTTGCATTAAAGTGGACTTTTGACAGAATTATGTCTCTGCCAAGGTTTTTATTCATAATTATGCTTAAATTTTGTGCAAAAGCTTTGGGGCTTCGAATGCTAGTCCTTCACATCATTAAGCAACACATATTCAAAGCCCATAGCCCTCACAGTAGGGCAAGTGCTCGAAAAAAAATTACAAAAAATATTCCAAAAAAATCAACGTGTCACATGGAGCCAAAACTGGCAATATAGCAAATAACGTGGCCGTACGCACTCGTTACACTAGGAAACGAATGAGGGGGCCGTGACTAGACATAGAATTTGAATTTGGGTCATTCGAACCTCCAGGGTCAGTTCTGGGGTCATCTACGATAGCCACCTATGAGCACACCTGAATAGGTTGCGCGTGTCAGAGGCTCCCGTACGGCCCGCGCAGGCCCCAGGAGCCCGAAACCTAACAGAAAGTTGCGCCACGTGGCCCTCGACGACATACCGAGGGGGATAGGTCGAGACGAAAAGATAAATATTTTTCCTTATTTTTCATACATCTCTGTTCTCCCTGTTGTTCTCAATGGGCATTTTGCCTCAAAAGGGTTCATTTTAAGACTTTTAACAGTTTTCGTGTGACAATCTCACAGATATGCATTCTAGAAGCACCCCATGAAGATATATTACACAATTCAGGCTGTTTAAATGCTTATTTTGCATTAAAGTGGACTTTTGACAGAATTATGTCTCTGCCCAGGTTTTTATTCATATTTATGCTTTAATTTTGTGTAAAAGCTTTGGGGCTTCGAATACTAGTCCTTCACATCATTAAGCAACACATATTCAAAGCCCATACCCATCGCAGTAGGGCAAGTGCTCGAAAAAAAATCACAAAAAATATTCCCAAAAAATGAAGGTCTCACATGAACCCCAAAACGGGCAATATAGCAAATAACGTGGCCGTACGCACTCCGTATGCTAGGAAACGAATGAGGGGGCCTTGACTAGATATAGAATTTGAATTGGGGTCATTCGAACCTCCAGGGTCAGTTCTGGGGTCATCGTACAATAGCCACCTATGAGCACACCTGAATAGGTTGTGCGTGTCAGAGTCTCCCGTACGGCCCGCGCAGGCCCCAAGAGCCCAACACTTTGCAGAAAGTTGCGTCTAGTAGCCCTCAACGACATACCTAAAGGGCTAGTTGGTGACGTTCTATTAAATATTTTTTCTTCTTTTTCATACATCTCTCTTCCTGCCATTGTTCTCTATGGATAAGGGGATAGGCTAAGGGATTGGCAATTAATTCCAGGAAGAAATGGGTCTAGGTTAGTGTCTAGAGACAAGGAACTCGAGATCCCGATAGGGGAGCCCCTGGCGGTCAAACTTTTTGCATATCCAGGCCCTGTGACCTTTTGACCCCTGGATTTTGTGGCAGTGTCCATCATGAGCCTATGAAAATGAATGGGTAGGTTACGAGTGTCAGCGGCTCCCGTAGGGCCCAAGGGGTCTCTAGAGGCCCCCAAAATTATATTCTGGTAGTCTGTAGGCCCCTGTTTCACATACCGAAAGGGCGGCTTTCTAGAGCCAAAGCAATCATTATTCAGGTGTTTCACAGAAATCTCTCAATCAGGCCTCTTCGACCGAAAGACACAAAGAGCCTCTTTCATTGGCAAAATGAACCAGAGTGAGGTTCAATCTTTTTTCACAAAAATGGCACCTAGAAGTGACCTAGAATGACCACACTCGCTGTCAAGGTTCATGGGACCCCCATGGTATACCTTGACGAACATCAAGGCCCTGTGACCTTTTGACCCCTGTATTCTAGAGCGTACATTAGCAGCCTATTTGTAGGCTGTTGATGCCTTTTCGGGCATACCGAGCGGTCAACGAGGTCAGAGGGGCGCGGAACTCCAGGACCCTACCCGGGGGCCCGTGACAGGCCACGTATGAAAAAATTGGGCCAATCGGACCATTCTGTGGCAGTGTCCATCATGAGCCTATGAAAATGAATGGGATAGGTTACGAGTGTCAGCGGCCCCCGTAGGGCCCAAGGGGTCTCTAGAGGCCCCCAAAATTATATTCTGGTAGTCTGTAGGCCCCTGTTTCACATACCGAAAGGGCGGCTTTCTAGAGCCAAAGCAATCATTATTCAGGTGTTTCACAGAAATCTCTCAATCAGGCCTCTTCGACTGAAAGACACAAAGAGCTTCTTTCATTGGCAAAATGAACCAGAGTGAGGTTCAATCTTTTTTCAGAAAAATGGCACCTAGAAGTGACCTAGAATGACCACACTCGCTGTCAAGGTTCATGGGACCCCCATGGTATACCTTGACGAACATTAAGGCCCTGTGACCTTTTGACCCCTGTATTCTAGAGCGTACATTAGTAGCCTATTTGTAGGCTGTCGGTGTCTTTTCTGGCAAACCGAGCGGTCAAATAGGTCGGAGGGGCGCAGGAACTCCAAGACCCGACCCGGGGGCCTGTGACAAGCCACATACGTGAAAATTACGCCAATCGGACCATTCTGCGGCTGTGTCCATCATGAGCCTATGAAAATGAATGGGATAGGTTGCGGGTGTCAGAGGCTCCCGTACGGCCCACGCAGGCCCCAGGAGCCTGAAACTTAACAGAAAGTTGCGTCACGTGGCCCTCGACAACATACCGAGGGGGCTAGGTCGAGATGCGAAGTTAAATATTTTCCTTATTTTTCGTACATCTCGATGGCTCGCTTGGACCTCTGAGTGCCCGCACACCGCCTGGCGTGGTCGGCGTTCATATCCGACAACTTTTTGTCAGATACCCCACCAGGGCGCGTTTCGGCACTTTCGCGGTGTAGCGCCATCAATAGGCAGCAAGGGGCGTCAAACTGCCAACTCTAGGTGCGCAACGGACGCGAGGAAGACTGCGGTAGAGTTAGGTGATTAGGGGACGCGAAAGGCACCTTTTGGACGCTGTGATGAAGATTAGGCAGTTAGGGGGATGTTTAGGCATTTTTCGGCCTAGCGCCATCAATAAGCAGCAAGGGGCGTCAAACTACCAACTCTAGGTGCGCAATGGACGCGAGGAAGACTCCGGTAGAGTTAGGTGATTAGGGGGCGCGAAAGGCACCTTTCGGACGCTGTGATGAAGATTAGGCAGTTAGGGGGATATTTAGGCGTTTCGCGTCAAAATCGTACATTTCGCAGTACTTTACCACCCCTTGTGGTGTCCGCACGATGCCTTTGCCGGAAAATAGACCCTAAACTACGATAAGGGAAAAAGTGCCATTTGCCATCGCAAAGTGCGCGAATTGGGCGTCCAAATGAGGCACACGATCCCTTCGCCCCCCTAGTCGTCCAATGGCAATCAATATGAATGGGGTTTTGTCCACCGTTTACCTAACTTCCCTTACCGACCACATTTGGGGATTCTTCACCCATATTCATTAGTGCCTCAAATCTATTTTCAAGATGTATAGGGGGTGGCACAGTACCAACATTGTCTATTCGAGTCTTAGCCATATCTGGGGTAGATGAAGCTAATGCGGCTATTTGTGAAAATCTTGACAGTCTGATATTACGAGCATCTTTAGGTCTTGCACCCTTCTTTTGCCAACGGTTTGTGTCCTCAGCTACCTTTGTTTGCATCCCTACAGGTTTATCGGAGTTCACTATAATCTGATGAGAAGTGCTGGGTTCAAGGAACTCACCGGCTATATGCTGTGGGGGTCCACGGCGAGTATCAGCTGTGTGTTCTTGCAGGGACGGCAATATTGTGAGTAGCTTTGTTTCGAGAACTGCAATCTTTTGTAGAAGTTTGTGGCAGTGTGAGCAGCAGGTGGTTGTTGATCCAAAAGAAGGCATTTTCACACCAGTTTGAGAGTGGGCAGCGGAGTTATCCTGAAGGGTTTCAATTGTCGGCAGTAAGCTGGTAAACCACTTTCCTAAAAGAAAGCCTGGTTGCTTAGCATTGGAAAGTTTTGAAGTATTTCCCAGTCTTTGGTTTTAGTGCCTTATTGTTTAGTCTGAGCACTGTACTGAACTGCTGGTGTTTAAATAAGATAAAAGCAGAAGCGCAAAGCAGGGAGCGCTATTAAATGCGTCCGATCAGTAGCAAAGCCGGAAGAAAAGGTCTCACTAGATCTCTCTCTGTCAGGAACTTTTTAAACCTGGAAATACCAACTACGTTGTGAGTCAATACTTTAACCCAACCACAAGGGAGATACAAAGCTGAAGGGAAGAACAGCATGCAGGAGACGAAGTGATGTTAAATGAAGTGAAAAAGGATTTATTGAATAATCTCAGTTGGGCTTTAAAGCTCTGTCAAACTTTGTCTGACTAGAAACAGATTCAACAGTTATTTTTAACCAAGAATGTATGCATAAATACAGTATCAAAACATTGTCTCATGACGTTATTATGAACCTTGAGATGGAGACCATTGGATACTCATATCAGCATAAGAGACAATACAACTCCCCAAGAGGACAAACAATATCGAAAGTAAGGACGAAATTTAATAAATAATATGTATAATTAAATAAATTTATGAATGAATACATATGATAAATGAACATTGTAATAAATGAGATTAATGATATAGAATAATAAAATGAAAGAAAAAAAGAAACAAGTGTATGTTTCTAGATCTATCAGATGAGAACCTCCTTCCCTTAACTAGATCACTGACGACCCTAGTCCTATTGAAAATTTGTGAAGGAGGCTAAAACTCCAATTTGCTGAGCGACAGCCAAGAAACCTTAAAGATTTACAGCGGAGTGGACTGAAATGTATCATGACACATTTGGAAACCTGGTGACCAACTATCAGAAATGTCTTAAAAAGAGTTTCTCCACCAAGTATAAAGTTACTTTTTTCAGGGATCAAATACTTATTTCACTGCCTGAAATGCAAATCAATTTACAAACTTTATATAACATTTTGTCCCCTGATTTGTTTATATTCTGTCTCTTTCATTTAAAAATAAACCTACCATACAAATTATAGACCCTTTATTTCTTTGTAAGCAGGCAAATTTACAAAATCAGCAGTTGATCAAATAATTATTTATCTCACTCAACTCAACTTTATTTATATAGCGCTTTTAACAATTTTCATTGTTACAAAGCAGCTGTACATGAGACACATTGAATACAAGTAAAAAAACTAAAGGCATATACCTGTAAAAACAAGACAAAGGTGAAAACAACAAAGACAGACATACAAATGCTCCACACACACAATATGCAAACATACATACACACACACACATTGACATAGACGCACACACACACAGTGAAAGCACACATTGGCGATAAAGGAGAAAGAACCACAGGTCAAATATTAAACGGACTATAAATTCTTATATGCAATATTAATTATGTCTAATTTCTGAATTCTAAAGCAGCCCCCCCGGCCAGGCAGATAGTGCAAAACAATATGCAAACGGTGGTGAGGAACCCAAAACTCCCATCGAGAAAAAAAACCTCAGGAGAACCCAGGCCCAACCAGGGGATTCCAGTTCCCCTCTGGCAAAAGCTGCTGCCTCTGCACAAGCTCAACAGTGCTTGCACAACAAGGCTAAATAAAAATAAAAAATAAACTTAAGGTAAATGATAGATTTAAGATTATCATTCACAATCTAATAACATTTGAAATGTTGTAGGAAAATCAAAGTTGTGGCGTCCTTTATCCAGCTCTATCCTCTTAGCTCTTGTCAGGTCACCGCTTCCCATTCTCAGCTCTGCCATCGGGTCTGGGCGTGAACTGCATCCTGCGGTAACCTTGGAACAAAGAGACAAGACTGGCTGAGAGTAGAGTACTGTTCTGCACTCTTTGATGCAACAAGTACATCATTTGTTATTGGATGTGTTTCTGGTTCCGGTTGATCTAAATAATGCAGCCTAAATCCTCTGAGGATTAATATTATGGAGGAGTATTGTATGCAAGATTAAAAAGATGAGTCTTTAGTCTAGATTTAAACTGACAGAGTGTGTCTGCCTCCCGGACCGTGCAGGGAAGAATATTCCAAAGTTTAGGCGCTAGATACGAAAAGGATCTACCACCTGCACTTGATTTTGAAATTCTAGGTATTACCAACTGACAGGACGCCTGAGAGCGTATTGTACGTTGAGGTCTGTAATACAATAGAAGTTCATTCAAATACTGCGGCGCTAGACCATGTAGGGCTTTATAGGTAATAAGCAAGATCTTAAAGTTAATGCGATGCTTTATAGGTAACCAGTGCAAGGTTGACAGAACCGGGGTTATATGCTCATACTTTTTTGTACGTGTAAGAACTCGAGCTGCCGCGTTTTGAACAAGTTGCAGTTTTTGTAATAGGCCTGCAGGGCATCCACCTAGAAGTGCATTACAATAATCTAGTCTTGATGTCATGAATGCATGAATTAATTTCTCTGCATCTGACAGTGACAGCATATGACGTAGTTTAGATATATTCTTAAGATGGAAAAATGCAATTTTACAGGTGTTGGCGACATGGCTTTCAAATGACAGAGTACTATCGAATACAACGCCAAGATTCTTAGCTGATGACGAGGATTTTATGGAGCATCATCAATCGTTAAGCGGTATTCTTGGTTGTTACGTATAGCGGTTTTCGGTCCAGTAAGTAACACTTCTGTTTTGTCCGAGTTTAGTAGTAAAAAATTGTTACTCATCCACATTTTTAAG
Source organism: Triplophysa tibetana (assembly GCA_008369825.1). Classification (NCBI taxonomy): domain Eukaryota; kingdom Metazoa; phylum Chordata; class Actinopteri; order Cypriniformes; family Nemacheilidae; genus Triplophysa; species Triplophysa tibetana. The sequence continues at coordinate 9,826,722 of CM017895.1, forward strand.
TCAACTATGCAATCTGTAGGCCTTATGTAGGCTATTCAAGAAGGGAGAGGGCTCAGTTTTTTGTTTTTATTTAACCTGTTTGTTTTGCTCAATTTAATTTTAAGTTATATTGTATTATATTGAATAGCAAGACAAAATATAAAAAGCGCATTTGGGCCACTCAGTGTAGCGGAGTAAAATAAATGCCGGTACTGTGTTGAAAGAGTGAGCTGCAAATGAGAGTATGCGTGATCTAAAATATCTTAAATTTGCATTTTGTTTTCTGTTTTAAGTTCACTGATGCGGGATAATTTTACTTGCTATCACAAACAGATATTGTTGTTTGTGACAACGGCAAAATCTTGCGCTTTTGGGTTGAACGCACTCCTCCTGCGAAAAGAGAACCCATAAGAGGCAATCGCAAGAAAAGCAAGATGCGATCCGCAGACTGCACAATTTTTTTAAACCGGGCTGTCCTGTACTGCGAATCATTGATTCAGTCACGGACTCATACTTCGAGCGCGCGGACAGCGCATGGCTGAACCAAAGCTGCCTCAGCCGCTGAGTACAACTATCATAATGGTTATGTATTTCCGTATTATAAGAAATACCAATGAAGAAACTGGACTACATATTAATCAGGGGCATGCTGTCTTTATTTCGTCTTGTAACGCTGAACACCAATTTAAATCAGTTACGTTACAACCACGTAACGATGGAAAGTGAAGGTATAACAAAAAGGTCATATCACGTTTCGTAAATATATAACAATAATGATCGCAAGTTAACGTTTTGTTCTTTAATACATTTATGAGGAAAACCTCTTAAATAAGCTTATTTTACTCATATACTGATATAATGATTGTACTATATAGCTTTGATTTGTTTTTTTTGTTTTGATATGTTATTGCACACTTTTTTTGTAGAAGCCTGCTTGTACTTGTAATTTGAAAAAGATAATGATTCATTTAGTAGACATTGAGATTGTCTCCCCTAACACAAATGCAATGTTGCTAAATGTTTACTACTATTGACTTTGGGCCTTGAAATTCTATTTGTGTATTTGACCAATGAAACACTGCACTTAACATTGTTTACAAGATTTGATATTAATATAGAAAAAGCACCAGCCAGATTGGGCCCCACATCTGCAACTCGCACTGGGCCCCGCCCCATGCTTGGGACGGCCCTGCGTTCGGGTGTATGCAGTTATGTTTCTTTAATTGCTTTATTATTCATGTCCACTAGGTGGCAAAGTTAACATATGCAAGATCACTCACCAACATTGTGATGACTGACACAGGTAACCGCAATAAAGCTCTCCTATGACATATGTTAAGCTTCTTCTGTTTTGTCTGTTTTAACAGGAGTAGTATTTCAGGGATGACTTGTTATGTTCATCAATTTTAACAAAACTACCATCTGCATAGATGTTGTTGTAACAAAGTTCACCAACTTTTAATAAAATAAACAAACAACAAAACGAAAGTAAAATGCCGGCCAGCCACACAAACATAAATTCCAGGCCTGGTTCTCTCTTGTCGTGCACTCCTGTCGCTCATCCTCTTATGCTTTCATCTCCTCCTCCTCACAGCTCTCGTCCCGCCTTGCTCGTTACGGTCGTACGGACGTATGTTTTTAATTTACATTTATGCATTTGGCAGACGCTTTTATCCAAAGCGACTTACAGTGTATTATACTATACATTTATACATAGGTATTTGGAATCCCCTGGGATCGAACCAACAACCTTGCGTTGTTAACGCAATGCTCTTACCACTGAGCTACAGGAAAGCTTTAATGTTTGTAACTTCACATAAGCACTGTCTTACAGCGTTGCCATGTTTCTCGTATTAAACCCGTCTTTTGGACTTGTTGAACTTAAAGAGTACGTTGCATGAGATCGTGAAAATGACGTTTCATGCAGTCTGTTATGTTGCCGTGTTTGAAAGTAAGATGTCTGCCAAGTTGTAAGTCCGAAAGTGAATAAATAACAAAGTTATTTGTTTGTAAAAATGGGAGTCGACTCTGAATCACACAAACGAGTTGTGGATGCATATCTACGTCACTATACATTGTCCCCGTCTACGTTTTGCTGAGACTGACGCGAAAACTTATTTCTCCTCCCCCAAACACTGTCGCTCGTTCGTGATGCGTGTGTATCATGTCTTGAGTCTGTGTTCTACGGTGTGACACTAAGTCTGTCTTATTTGAACTACAAAAGGAAGAACGTCTGTGCGAAAAATGGTTACAATTCATTTTTCAAACGATACCAAAGGAGTATAACCCCAGGGTTTAAGTGTTCGCACGTCATTTCAACGAAGATTGGTTTAATAATCTTGGCGCGTTCACTGCAGGGTAGGTGAAACGACTATCATTGAAAGATGGGGAATACCAACTCTATTTGGACCTGTTAGCTCCACCGAATCACAACCTGTAAATGTGACTTTTGATTTTTGTCTTAACTTCAAGAAATATTTTCGCACCTTGTATCTGTGTTTAGCTAATGGATATAACGCTAACATTAGCATGTACCGTTATTTCTGGGGTGTTACAGTTTGTTTATCTTGCTATTAACTTTGCATTTTGACACATTCGGAACGAATCATTTGAGAGTCAGTCAAGAAGTAAGGTAGGAATAACTGGCTATTATTACGAGATTATAGTGTTTTTACACATTGTATTTACCTAAACTTGTTGTTGTACACTCCATTAAGTAGGGCCTAAAAAACATATGCAAGGTACTCTTTAAGCTAATAAAGATTTCATTAAAGAAATAAAACGGACAAGTATGCGTTGCAATATTTTGGTCTTTTTTACAGAGCATTTAGATATATTTTGGGCTTGTGCCTGTTTGCTGAATTTTCTTGAACGATTTGGCAACACGAGTGAACAATCATCTCTGATATATTCCTCATGCTCGTTTAAATGCAGTCTTAGAAGGGTTAATGCTTTATGCTTGAAAATCTGAACAGTTAGATAAAACATTAACATAACCTTCTGAAAGTCCCAAATCTTTGCAGAACGTACATATTTGTTACATCTTCCAACCCAGGTTGTTTATGTGCAATTCTTACAAATTTCTATCAATAAATAGACCCAAATATTTGAATGAGTCAACCTGTTTAATAGTCTCCTTTTCAAAGTGGGTGACATTTACATTTACATTTAGTCATTTGGCAGACGCTTTTATACAAAGCGACTTACGGTGCACTTATTACGGGGACAATCCCCCTGGAGCAACATAGAGTAAAGTGTCTTGCTCAAGGACACACTGGTGGTGGCTGCTGGGATCGAACCAGCAACCTTTTGATTTACCAGTTCAGTGGTTTAACCCACTAGACCACCATCTCCCATCATTTAGTGAGTGACTACCCACTGTCTTATGGTCAAAATCATCTCCTCTAACTTCCGTACATTAAAATAGTAGTTCACTTTAAAATAATAAAATCATGATAATTGACGCCCAACCCTTCCAAAATCAATTTATGAAGAACCTAGGTCAGATTATACAAGAATTGTAAAAAAAAATCAACTGTATTACATAAATTCTCAACAATAACTCACTTTGAGTTATCCTCAAAAATACAGGCAGGGAGACCTTGAAAAAACAGCTATGTCAACGCGTACCTTTAGGTGGGATGATTTTATTCACTGTGGATACTTATCATACAGCCATATAACTCTTTACATCACCCAAAAGTTTAACAAAGATACCCTAATCCAAAACTAAATGATGTGTAATTAACAAAGCTCGGGAGGACCCTGAGCATATAATCAAGCCCGGCAGGTTTGACGTCAGCCCAGCTGCAGAGATCTTCCAGGTAGCCAAAAGCAGCAGACAAGCTAGCCAAAGGAGGCACCACATCACCCGAGACTTTCCTCCATCAGGCCGCCGCTGACAGCCCTTGGCAATTCCGGTCCAGTCTCCAGTCGAGCAAGCTAGGAAAGCCCAGCTGTGTCCTCCTCCCGTAGCTTCCCAGCAGTCAGTTACCCAAGGCATCACGCCCACCATCTACAACTTCAACAGCTACGGACATGGCAGCATCCTTCCGCCAGGAGCCTCTTTCCATTTCCCTGGACTCCCTCCACCTACCACCAGGTGTTGGCCAGTGGCGCCAACATCGATTACTAACGTTAGGACTAGTCGATTCCCCCTGCTAGTGACGACGGCCCTGGCCTCGTGCTTCACACTTCCCTCCCAAATTCACGGCCAACACCACTTTCCCCAGGCACAATAGGCGAATGCCGCGGCCAGTGCAAGGCTGCCTCCACTGGCTGCCCCAGAAGCTTCCTTAGTAGTTCAGAAATCTCCCTTCCCTTCTCTCACTAGCCCAGGCCCGCCCCAACTTCACATTGGCCACCACATCGCCCATGCCGGTCCCGGCCAACATCCCGGTCTTGGAACCACCACCGTTGCCGGGTCCATAAGGTAACAGATTTTGGCAGGTGCAGACGTAGATCTTTTTCTCTTACTTTCACCTCTTTCACTCTTAAGAACTCGTCACAAAATAACTTGCGCAAGTTGTCATTCCCAGAGTTCACCGTTGCTTTTTCACATTTCACTGACGTCATTTGCACGATCTTCCTTCGTAGGAGGCGCGAGCTGAGCGACTATCTCGCCGTGATAGCGGTGCTCACACTTTCCTATGGGAGAGTAGATTTCTACACGTACCACTAAATGATTTCGGCTGAATGTGCAATCGGAGAAGCTGAGTGGAACCAGTGCCCAAATTGGGGGGCATTGGACACTGAACTACACTATCAGATTTTTCTAGGCTGCCAATACATCGTCTGCTCGGTTTGCTGCACGGTTGCCCATAAAACCACTACTTGTCCCTTGTCACCCCTTCTATTCCCCCATGCCACTCCTCACCTCCCATAATCTCCACCACTTGTGTTCTGCATTTATCAAACCACCCAGCCAAACCTTCCCTGCCGGACGGCGTACATACGCAGGCACACAAGGTTTGCCACGGCTTAGATGCATGCAACCACTGTGGAGGCACCCATGCCCGCTTTGTTTGCCCATTAGCCTAATCTGCAAATACATTTTTTTACTTTATATGTCGACTCCTGTCAATGTGTTGCACTTGTCTTGCGAATTATTGCATCATTCTGACCCTTATTTTACACAATTCCTCTTGAATGGCTTATCAAGCAGCTTTAACCCCGGCGTCATCATTCCCCTTTCCCACAACATAATCTGCCCAAACCTTCAATCCGCTTGCCGAACCCTAAACTGCAGATCTCCTAGTTAAAAAGGAGATCTACTACCAATTGTTGATAGGACCATTCGCCGCCCCACCATTCCCCATTTTCCGTATGAGTTCAATCGGCGTGGCCACAAGGACATTGTCGGGAAAAAACTTTCGTTTTAGATCTCTCGTCTCCCCACGTTTCCCCCTTTCCAAGAATCAACAGTCTCATTCCACTCGAGAAATTTTCCCACCAACATCCACCAAGCCTTCACCCTGATAAAAAATGCCGGTCGCGGAACTTGGCTGGGAAAAGGGGACATCATTTCTCCTTCAAAATAATGCCCATACATCCAGATTTTTAGCACTTATTCTTTATTCGATGGCGCAAAATGTTTTCTTTTTCCGCACATCTCACCTTTGGATAAAGAAGCAGCTCCAAAATTTTCTACATGCTGTCAAGAGTATTTTGCTGGATTTTCCAAAACAGACATGCAATTCCCTACATTTTACACTTTCTAGATGATTTTCTAATCGTATCGCGCCCCGATCCTGTCCCATCCTCTGACGAGAGTCCAAGAATTTTTCTCAAAGCTCGGCGTCACCCTTGCTGGGGGAAAAACGTCAGATCCCAGCACAAGATCGACAGAATAATCTTGGTCGCTTCCACGCTAATAGACACCCCTCAATGTTACAAACGCGAGATATTATACATTCTCGGACACGATGCTTATCATCCTGCAAAACCGGCCGTTCATTTTAAATCTCATTTCCCACACGTCTTGAACTCACAATTTAGAGGGGAAAAATTGGGTAAAATTTCTCAAACAAAAATTATCGCGTCGGTCGGTTTCGGCGGATTTTATCAAGGCCACTGGTTCGCTTCAACCTGGCACCTCAGCTCTTAGAATAACCACGATCTCTCGCTTCTTCCATGCTTTTTGAGCTGTATCCGCTCGTCATAGCAGCATATCTCTGGGGGAAAGAATGGGCCCCTTCCAGCAAAATCGTGCACTGCGGTAGCAAAGCAACAGTACAGTCATTGATAAAGGTCGCTCGCACTCTCCTGCCTTAATGCCTTTCATAAGAAGTATGTTATGGATATCAGCCTGCGATCAGTTCATTCTAATGGCTAAACATGTGTCTTGTTAAAAAAAACAGTAAGCTGATGCGCTTTCCCGTTTTGCATTCCAGAAATTCAGGCTGTTGGCACTGGATGCAGAACAAACGCAGACACCTGTCCCTCCCTATTCGGAACTAATCTTGCCTAAACCACCCTCTAAAAACCCTAATAGAAGCTTTTCTCATTCCATCAGACAAGCCGTCTATCCCCGGACACTTCAATCTTACCTTACAGCTTGGAGGAACTTCAAACCCTTCCATCGCGCATACAACATCCTTGTAATAAGATTCATGAAAGGGCAGGAAGGAGACGGGAACCGGCAAACATTTAAAACATTTAATAAAGAATATAACAGCCGACGGCCCCTCACGGACGACCGCCGGCTAACAAAATACATAAACATAAATAGACAGCCGGCCGCCCCTCACGGACGACGGCCGGCAAATAAAACATAAATACATGTACACACAAGCTCGGGCCCGGTCCTCTCTCATCGACGGTCCGGTCGCGTGTTCCTTTTATATGCTCCCAATCTCCTACGTGATGCGAGGCCGGTGCGCGCACCACTGGCGCTAATTAACAATTACTTACCGGCCTCGAACCACGGTCTCGCCTCGCATACTCCACTACATACCCCCATCGCCCCTCACAGGCCGGGGGGTACCCCCGCGACTGTGCATGCTCCCTCCCCCTTCCTCGGGGGGGGTGGGGCGGGGGGTATGCAGCGACGAGACGAGACAACGGAGACGGGAGCCCTCGGAGCGACCGGAAAGAGAGAGGGGAGAGAGGAAAAAAAAAAAATTATAGTCCGGTTCCCTGACATGCTGCCGCTCGTTCCTCAACCAGCCGAGAGGCTCTTCCTCGCGGTGCTATGCGGTGGTGCTGGACGTTCGGTGGACGGCCCGATCCTCCTCCGCCTCCTGGCGGTTGGCGATGGCTCCTCCGTGTGAGGGCACCGGGGTAGCGAGTCAGTCCGCCGTTTCCTGCTCCTCACCATCATGGCTGTTGGCAGCAGGATTCCGGCTCACGGCCAACGGCGCTGACTCCTCCGCTCCCTCTTGGACGGCCGCCATCCCACCTCGGCCCAGGAGCACGGCAGCGAGCTCTCCGTTCCACCCGAATCCTCGCTCCAGAACCACCGCCTCGGGCAGCCACTGGCGGACGCCCTTCGTCCGCGCTGCCCGAACTCCTCAGCACCGCCATGCCCCTCAGCAGCGAGGGCTCTCCGACAGCATGTCTCTCCTTCCTCCCGGGCTTCGGCACCAATGTAATAAGATTCATGAAAGGGCAGGAAGGAGACGGGAACCGGCAAACATTTAAAACATTTAATAAAGAATATAACAGCCGACGGCCCCTCACGGACGACCGCCGGCTAACAAACAACATAAACATAAATAGACAGCCGGCCGCCCCTCACGGACGACGGCCGGCAAATAAAACATAAATACATGTACACACAAGCTCGGGCCCGGTCCTCTCTCATCGACGGTCCGGTCGCGTGTTCCTTTTATATGCTCCCAATCTCCTACGTGATGCGAGGCCGGTGCGCGCACCACTGGCGCTAATTAACAATTACTTACCGGCCTCGAACCACGGTCTCGCCTCGCATACTCCACTACAATCCTCTTCCACGATTATTCTCTACTCAATATCACCTCATTCATCTCCTTCCTCAATACCGCCAAAAACCTACAAAGCCAGATGATTTAAAGGATATCTGAGCTGAGTCCAATTTTTTCACATATTAATTTTCAACATACCTTCCCCAGCCATATCAAGTTCCAAAGCTGCCATGCTGATCAAAGGTATCCAGAGAGCACTACCAATCCGCCCAGACCCTAGACAACCTATCACATTGAGGTCTTGAAAAAAAAAGGTATTACTACCCTCAGAAGGGGCTATAACTCCAAGCACCCAACTTGAAGCCAATATCGCCGCAGCGACCGCCCCCGCAGGGGCTCGTGCTTCCAACTATAGCTCTGCCGCAGCAGACACCAATCTTCAAGAAGCCAGCATCCCTCAGCAGTGTCCCGAGCTTCTTCCAGCACCCAGCCACAGCAGACACTATTCCTCCAAAACGCACCAACTTCCCACCACCAGGGTTGGCAACACCAAGGTACCAGCCGCTTCACAGGGGGCTGCTTCCCTTCCATGACCGCAGTTGATTTCCTACGTCATTTGCCCCACCAAATTCCGACTGCCACAGCAGCAATCAAGCCTCTAGGGACTTCATTCACGACCCAGGCCTAGATGATTTTCGGGGCACTCGTCTTTAGCGGGAGTGTCCCTAACATAGAGGATGTTGGCCGTCTTCTAATTCCAGAGAAGAAGGAGGAGGCTCTTAGACGAGGATGTGTGCGGAATCCCAGACTCTCTAGCTCTCCTAAAACCAGTGGAGGATGGCTGGTACCTCAGATGGTTCCCCTGACCAGGGTAACAGGGGCGGTTGGTAGCTGAGCATGCTAATACAGGCGATGTTAATACAGTCCCAAGAGGTACTGGTTCAAGGTCTCCTGGTGGTCATGGCAGAAAGTATGTAGAAACCTCCTGGTCTCTTGGGTCTTGTGTTCAGTTTCGTCTGGGGGTGGTAACCCGATGACTGGCTTATGGTCACACTGAGGAGGGTAAAGATGGCTTTCTACAATCCGGAGATAAACGGGGGTTTTATGTCTGAGCCAATGTCCTCAGGAATTCCATAATATCGAGCTTAGGAAGAAATATGTGCTTGGCTGATTTCATGGCAGTGGGCCGACATTTAAGGTGAATCAGACGACAGGATTTAGAGTATCTATTCACCACTATGGAAATGCAAGTATTACCAGATGATGGGGGCAGGTCTGTTATAAAATCCACCCCAAGGAATAACCGGGGTTGATTGGGCATTGGGAGAGGTAATAGTTCAACTTTGAGTAGTTGTCGAGCTCTCTTTGATATAGCACACTCTCTACAGCTCTGGACGAACCATCTCATGTCCGCTGCCATACCGGACCACCAGAAGCATTGTCATGATTACAGCAAAATTCCCCGATTCACCACAATAGAGCCAAAGACCCTCGTTCATCCTCCTCTGCTGCCTAGACAATCGGGTGCCTCAGATTTCCATGGGCTCATCATATGTCTCTGGAGCAGGCTCATATGAGAACTCTTGCTGCAAGGTTGGGTCTGACGGAGGTGGGTGCACAGTTATATTGAAAGTTAAATTAATTTTTCCAGCCCAGTGGAGTTGATTCTAGCATGGTGGAGCCTGAACTGGGGATTTAATCCCTGACGGTAGAAGCACTTGTTCATTCCATCCACTCATGGCTGCTAATGTGCGGAGCCTGATGGCATAGTCATAAACAGACAGATTTGCTTGGCGTTAAGAATATAATTGAGCACTTACTGAGCAGTCTCCATGGCACCGCCCGAAGACTTCATGAAAATGTTGCAGGAATTGTGATAATGACTCCATGGGTGGACCGGCTTGGGACCAGATGGAATCCCCCCACTGCAGAGCCTGTCTGGTGAGAAGGGAGATTACAAAAGAGATCTTGTCAGCTTCTGAGGGGTAGACGTGTGAGTTATGCTGCAAGTAGAGGGTGTACTGGAGAATAAACCCGTTGAATAATCCTTCGCCATACCAGAGTAGGGAGCTGTTGTGACCATGGGCTGACGGTGACAGATGATGAAGCATGGATGTAGATGGTCTGGGATGGTATCTAAGGAGTAGTGCCGGGTGCTGGTGTCAAAGCCCTTTTGTGTGCACTCTGGTCTTCTGTTACAGATTCACTAGGCAGATGATGGGTAAGAATTTTAACAATGTTTATTAGCACATATAGGCACGTAAACGGGTAAGTATTAATTTGTAAAGATAACTGGCAGGAGGAACTGGGTAATGATACTGTCCTTGTCTTGCAGGAGATAGTGGACAACAGACTAGGGTTCCAGACGTTGGACACCTAGGTGAGGGTGTAAGGGTCTTGGAAGGCTTGGAAGACTAAGACAACTTCAAAACAACAAGGAGACAACTTGGACTTGGAAACTTCATCGGAGAGGAGCAGGTAAGTATCTTGGGTGAGTAACAAATTTATAGTCCGCATCAAAAGTGAGACCAGACGTGTATATATTTTATTAATGTTCTTAATTGTCATTCATTAATGAGAAGGCCATAAAAATAAATTAAATGCAATATCCAACTACATATAACTTATGTCAACTAAGTTAATCGTTTATTATCAACGTACCTAAGTGAAACCTCCATTAATTAGCTGCTTCAGTTTTCATCTGAAAAGAGGGGGATAGTAAAGTTAATAAGGAAGAATGTTAGTTAGCTTATAATGTTTGCAACAACACAGTATCGATGTTTATTTCATTTTACTGTACAGTTTGCTTAATAGAATGTAAATGTTAAAATTTGTAATGCAACATTAAAATTTGTGTTCTGGCACAATACTGTATTGCGTGGTTTGAGTTAATTTTGAATGGGAAGTAGCACAATCCGAGATCGTCAGAGCAATCTGTGGACTAATAATAGTAATAAGCTTTGCTGCTTCGACCTGAACTATATAAAACTGTCTATTTTGGCATTTTACCTATTCAATTCAATTCAAGTTTATTTATATAGCGCTTTTCACAATGTGTATTGTTCCAAAGCAGCTTTACAGTGGCAAAAAGGAAAAAAAGAAAAGATAAAACACAGCACAGTGCATGGTATTTATACAACGAGTAAGATCATTCTAATAAATAATATCTAATTTCTAAATAAATAAGTAAATGCAGTCTGCTGTGGCGAGGAACCCAAACTCCCATGATTGAACCAGGCTCAGCCGGGAGGGCCAGATCCCCTATGATTTGTCAAAGCTGCACTCAAACTGCTGACATGTGATTTAAGTTTAGCATTTTATACCAAATATTGTAACTTCAGCATTAATAAGACAAATAGTCCGTGTTTGCTCTTGGTTGGGGGTGTATTGGTCTGTGTTGGGATGGTCCGATGGTCATATTTCTCTTGGCTGGTGGTGGAATTGCCTTAGATGGAGCTGGGATGGTCAGTCAGTCTGCAACTGTAGCTGGCGTAATATCAAATTGGGGATAGGCATCTGTCGGTCGTCTGGACATGGTGGAACTTCTTCCTACCTCGGGATGGGCATCCCGAGGCGGAGGCAGAAAGAGAATAAAGAGAATGATTAGCGTAGCTGCTGTTCATTAACTATGCATTAAGTGAAAGCTTGGTTGAAAAGATGTGTCTTTAATATAGATTTAAATTGGGAGAGTGTGTCTGACCCTCGAATAGTATCAGGAAGGCTATTCCAGAGTTTAGGTGCTACGTATGAGAAAGCTCGAACCCCTTTGGTGGGTTTAGTTATTTTAGGTGTTATCAAAAGTCCTAAGTTTTGAGATCTTAGAGAGCGTGATGGGTTGTAACGTGATAAAAGCTCGGTTAAGTAGGTAGGGGCTAAACCGTTTAAGGCTTTGTAAGTAATTAAAAGAATTTTAAAATCAATATGATACTTAATGGGTAGCCAGTGAAGCGATGATAAAACTGGGGTTATGTGATCGTATTTTCTTGACCTAGTAAGAACTCTGGCAGCTTCATTTTGAACTAACTGTAGTTTGTTTATCGATGATACAGGACAACCACTAAGTAAAGCATTACAATAGTCAAGGCTTGAGGTCACAAATGCATGAATAAGCTTTTCTGCGTCAGCAACACATAAAATATTTCGTAAAAAAAAACACCTGACACATATCTACTTCTTTAAGTTAACGTTTTAAGTCCACTATCCCAAGAAAAATGTTTTTTTTCGATCTTTAAACTAAACTACATAAAATAGTCAGAAACTGAAACACAACTGGGACAGTGGTTTTTCAAAGATATTTCAAAGATCATTTTATACACGAAAATTCACATTGCAGCTTGCCGTTTTGGGGCTCATATCAACCACTGTCCACAAGACATAGTAACTGCTAAGAAACTAAATACGTTTGATTGAAATAATAATAATAGCACAACCACAGATATACATAACTTGATGCCGCATTCAAGTGCTCCATGCATGTGGAAGCGCTCCATAGCCTGTGGAAAAGTTGGCTCTGTTGTTGCTAAGGTGTTTTGAGTGGTTAATAACAGAATTGGTTTCTATCTAATTGGTAGGATTTCGTAGGATTTCTCACCATGTCTATAACTGAGCTGCTCAAGATGCCTAAGATGAAAATAATTAATTTGCTATAATATAACAATAAGTAAATCACCAACTGATTTTTATTAACAGAAGATACTGGATCCTTAGTCCTTCACAGTTCAAATATGTTAACTTGTATGAATGTTGACATCCTCAGTCCCCATTCTCTTTCATTGTCCCAGTACCTTGGGCTGTGGTGGAGATTAAAACTTCATATTTACTCAAAATACACGAATGCATTGAGGACAGTACTGGGTTGTGATGCATTACTCATCAGAACACAGCTGTGGCCTTACACATCTGTCCTTGCAAAGCTCTCTGCCCACTGCCAGTCTGAGAAAGTGGTAATAGAAAGAGAAAATAATTTTTGTCGTAATTTCAACTGGGTATAAATATTTCCGACTCACATATAATCACAATAATGCTCCTCAATTAGTCGGCGTGTTGTGTAATACCTATAGCTATAAACATAAAGCATAAAAAATTTTGATAGTCAGAGTATAAACTATATAATGCAAAACATACCTGTATGTTTTAAACAACTGTTATTAAAGATTCATAAAAGAGTAACAATGCCTCTCCATACGATTGATTTTTAGGAACGCGCTGCTAAATGGAGGACATCTGATGGTTTAATGGATGGACTAACAACCAACGGGGTGCTGGTAATGCATCCAGCGAGGGAGTATGTGGCCGAACCCGCTCCAGGGGTGTGGAGAGAGATCTCAGTATGTGGGAATGTATTTACTCTTCGAGAGACAAGGTCTGCCCAGCAAAGAGGAAAACTGGTGAGAAATAGCTCCACACTTAACCAGTAGGGCTGAGGGTAAACAATTATTTATGCAACGATTAATCTAGCGATTATTTTGTTGATTAGTTGACTAATTGGACGATTAATCTAAAGGATATTTTTCTGTTGCTCGATTAGCAAAAAACAGAATGTATGTCAAATAAATACCAAAAAAATCTTAATAATGTACTTTATTAAACAAAAGTTTTGCACAGAAAAAAATAATCTGTTTTACACAAAATAAAATAAATATAATTATTTACTGTTATACAATATGAAAGACCAGCCTGTGTCTTTACAGTACGAGCATAACTCTCTTGTTCAAAAAATTCTAAAGTTGTAGTGCAAAAAAATCACTGTGCAGTGTTTAACACAATATCAAATTCCGTTTTTTGCGTATATTTTGCTTCATTGCATCTCTTTCCCAAGAATGGATGCCAAGGTCTTTGCTTTGTCCTAGAAAACACAAAAGCAATGCATATTAGAACAACAGCTATGACTGTGGGGTATTTTAAATCTACACTTAACCTCATTGTAGTGCTATGCTATGATAAGTTTATTTGAATGCTAACGTGGCTATCTAGGAGCTGTGCAATTCGGTGGTACTAGGCTAACCAATTAACCAACGTATCTTAGCTCTCTGTGCAGTTTGTTCGTGCTAGGTTAGTAGCGAGCGTTCACGTTAGCTAACGTCAGCTACTATAGAGAGTAGGGATGAGCGAGTACAGCATTATCTGTATCTGTATATGTTAACCATATGAATTATCTGTATCTGTACTCGGATGGGGCGGGGCCTATCCCGGAAGTGGGCGGGACTTAAGTGGGTAGGGTTGTCTTGAGATGGGCGGTGCTATAACCGGAATGTTATTTTAAGCATGCAATTGATATGGGTTGATCAGAAATTGTTATATTTATTGCTGATTAGAAAACTATTTACATGACAGCATCAGCATTGAGCTTCAGATCAATGTTTTTGATCACGATAACAAACAAACTATATAGAAAACAAGTTTTGCAACAATGAATACAACACATGCAACTACCTTTATTTTTTTTATAAAATACAGCAAGAAAGTGTCACTCAGTGCGTGAAGTCAAAAAACTGGTTACAGCCAGCAGACGGTTTACAAAATACAAAAAAACTCAGATGACCGGCAGAGAGAGGGAGAGAGAGAGTGTGTGTGTGTGTGTGTTGCTAATTAATTTGTAATATAGTTTAGTTATACCACTACTTCGAACCAGCAGACGGTTTAACAAAAAAAAAACTCAGATGACCCGCAGAGAGAGTGTGTGTGTAGCTAATTCATTTGTAATATAGTTTTATACCACTACTTCCTTAATTTTTTTTAAGAAATACAGCAAGAAAGTTTCAGACACTCAGTGCGTGAAGTAAAAAAAACTGGTTAGAGCCAGCTGTCGGTTCAAAAAAGGGGTTTGCAAATACCTACCGTAATTTCCGGACTATTGAGCGCACCTGAATATAAGCCGCACCCACTGAATTTGAAAAAAAATATTATTTTGAACATAAATAAGCCGCACATGTCTATAAGCCGCAGGTGCCTACCGGTACATTGAAACGAATGAACTTTACACAGGCTTTAACGAAACACGGCTCGTAACAAAAAAAAATAGGCTTTAACACAACAAGTCTTGTAACAAAAATAAATTGGCTTTAACCAAATCCGGCTTGTCACAAAAAAATAAAAATTAGCAGTAAACAGTAGCCTACCAAGAAAGTCATTAGTCACTATCTTCCTCCTCCTGCGCACTGAAACCACTGAAGTCATCTCCTTCGGTGTCGGAGTTGAATAGCCTCAGAATTGCTTCATCCGATATTGGATCGTTTTCATTGTCGCTCTCGTCACTTTCTTCTTGACGCAAATCCCCCGCTGAGCCCTCTTCAACACGCAGCAGTCCAGCCTTTCGAAACCCGCTAATGATAGTGGATTTTTTGACAATGCTCCACGCTGTCAGGATCCACTGGCAGACTTGACCATAAGTTGCTCTTCGCATGCGGCCCGTTTTAGTGAAGGATTTCTCCCCACTTGTCATCCAATCCTCCCACTGAACATGGAGCGCCACCTTAAATGCACGATTTACACTGATGTCGAGTGGCTGCAAATACTTTGTTGTGCCTCCAGGAATCACAGCTGGAATTGAGTTTTTCCTCTTGATGGCTTCTTTCACCGAATCTGTTATGTGGGCCCTCATGCTGTCCAAAACGAGCAATGCCTTGTTCCTGTGAAAGAATCCTCCCGGTCGCTTGCCGTAACACTCCGTATGCCATTTATGCATTAGGCTTTCCGTCATCCATCCTTTCTTGTTGACTTTCACAACAATTCCTCTCGGGAATTTTTCTTTCGGCATCGTCGTGCGTTTAAAAATCACCATCGGTGGAAGCGTTTCTCCCGATGCCGTGCAGCTCAGCACACAGGTGAAATGCGTTTTTTCATGCCCAGTTGTTTTCAGTGTGACGGATGATTCGCCTTTCCTGTTGACAGTCCGAGTGAGAGGCAGGTCAAACGTCAGAGGAACCTCGTCCATATTTATGATATCGTGCGGGCCGATGGAATGCTCCGCTATCTTTGCATCAGTGAATTTGCGGAAGTTTGAAACTTTTTCCTCGTAGTCGGGAGGGAGCTGCTGACATAGACTCGTCCGTACCCTGATGGACAGGCCTTTACGTCTCATAAATCTGAGACACCACGATGGTCCACCTCTAAAATACTCAAACTTCATTGCGGTGGCGATTGTTTTGGCTTTCAGTCGGATCTGGACAGTTGAAACACCTCGGCCGCCTGCTCTCTGTGTGTTGACCCAATCTTTGAGCTCATTTTCTAGTTCAGGCCATCTGCTTTTCTTTCCTCTGAAAGCTTTAGTTGTCTTTTTGCACTGAGTCAATTCCTCACGCTGCTGTTTCCAACGTCTTATCATCGACTCATTAAGACCAAGCTCCCGTGCAGCAGCTCTATTTCCTTTTCTAACAGCCAGATCAATCGCCTTCAACTTGAAAGCTGCATCGTATGCATTTCTCCGTGTCTTTGCCATGATGAGGGTGACAAAATGACTACCTTAATCAGAATGATGGGAAGTTTGAGCGCGCTCGATTTAATCTAAATAGTAATCAACAAAGTTGTTTGACCTTAACCCGTTCGGCAATTTCATTGGTCTAATGTAAGCTTCATTCCGACAAAAAAGAGTTTGCTCATTACACCATGTACTTTTCTTTATTACACATGTCCCCCTTTGAGTGCCTGTATGGTCCCCCCTGTTTCCCGGGCAGAAGCCAGAGGCTGAGGATCCAGCAGCCACAAAGTTCGTCCGCAGGTGTCGTCACAGGCAGAGAGCCTGTGCTGCCCTCATAAAGAATACCTGACTACAACAGAGACAGGCTAACAAACAAGCATCTGAGAGCTGGACCTACACTCTGCACAGGGTAAACAGTGTGGTTCTCTACCCGAGATCTTCCCCTACGGGTGGAATCCCTCAAGCAGGCTCCCCTTTACATTGGTCCATTCAAGATTGCCAGTAAAATCAATCCAGTCTTGACTTAGCATTCAATCCAGTCTAGACTCCTGCTACCCAGGTCTATGAAAATTCACCCCACTTTCCATGTTACTCAATTAAAAACTGTTGTTTGTTCCACTGTGTCTCCTACCAGGAAGCCTCTTCCTGCACCCTGCATCATTGAAGGACAACCGGCACAATCTCGAGTTGACTGGGAGGGCAATGGACCCTACCCTCATCTCAGAGTTTCTGAGCCAGGACAGAAGACACCGTCTGGGGAACGTCGGGAGTCGTTCTTAGGGAAGGGGCTCCTATAATGATCCTGGACTAAGGACTATGTTTCACCCTGGTCTGCAGGAGGGGCCTTCTAGAGTGTCCTGTCATGCATCACCATATCTTTAGATCAGTGGTCACCAACCCTGCACCTGGAGATCTACCGTCCGCAAGATTTTAGCTCTAACCCCAATTAAACACACTTGAACAATCTAATCAAGGCGTTCAGGTTTGCTTAATAATTAGAGACAGGTGTGCTGAAGCAGGGTTGGAGCTACAGTCTGCAGGACGGTAGATCTCCAGGAGCAGGGTTGGTGACCACTGCTCTAGATGGTCATTACATTATGAGCCTGGTCGCTCCACGCCTGCAGAGGTCACAGCTGCCATGTCAAATAACCTGGTTATCCATTTTGATTGTCCACACTTGTGCTTGACCCTTTATTAGTCTGTTTGTTCACTGACTCAGGGTTCAGTCTTGAGCCATTCATCCTGTAAACCTTGCTGTTGGTCATCTCAAGTTAAGTGCTGTTACGTTAAGTTTTTAGATCCTCTCTTTTAGATGTCTATTTTATGTTAGTCTGTTTTTGGAAAGACGGCTTACAATGTTATTTTGTACTTTATTTTTGTAAAGTGTACTTTATTTTTGTATTAAGACTCAAGCCTCATGTCTCTATGATCTTCTGCTATTGGGTTTATTCACCTTGGGATATATTTCATTGTGTTATCTCTCAAGTCTAGAACACCAGTGTCCCAGGTTCAATTTATACTACATGCAACCATCACAGCAACACTCACGTGCGTACAGTATGTTACACAAGAAATTTGGCATTGCAGTGTTGTAGACAATCACATCAAACTGTAGCACGGCTATTGTGTAGATAGATCCACTGTGCAAAACATTTTGAATAGGAAGCAGTCTATCATCAACTCATTAGCACATTTACATGGAGTGACAGGTGACATGACAAACAAGTTTTGATGTATGGTTCCTTTTACCCTTCACGGCTTCTGCGTAAATGGGGTGATTGCTGTTGTCACAATGTGTTACCCCCAATTATGTTTCTTTGGTCGGCACAATTTCTTTTGAGGCAAAGAAACCAGATCGCCTTTACTTGTTGATTAATGACGTTGTGTTGAAGTCAGAAATGTGCAGGTGCTGCGCAGTTTGACTACATCTAATATTGATTTATGAGTTTGTGTACCCAATCCCACTGTGCAGCATTGAAAACGTTACTCACAAACTGGTTAGTTATTTAACATCATTATGTCAACATAAGAACATGATTCTCATAATTTCACAGCACCCCCAGACCCATTTTCAAAAACTTATCTGATCTAGATGAATCACAAAATTACCCATTTTGGATTCCAAAACGTCAAATTTCCCAAAAATGTGACAAGTTTGCTTCTCTGCTAAATAAATGTAAACAATTTACGTTTGGGTTGCATGCCAAATCGCATCGCTGATCATTCACATAAGTCTGAACTCTCATAAGAGAGTGGCTAACACACCATAGGTGATGAGATTTGAAAAAATGAAATTGTGCATGAAGAGTGATTGACACATTTAACCCTACGGCAGATGTTAAAAAAGAAGCAGTACAGAGTAGCCATTAATGTTTACATTCCTTAATGTGTGATATTTTACTTCACAGGTAGAAAATGAGTCAAACATGCTTATAGATGGTTCCCTTATCGACCTTTGTGGGGCAACTCTGCTTTGGCGGACGACCAGCGGTCTTCGTCACACCCCGACTCTAAAACATTTAGAGTCCCTTCGCCAAGAACTGAATGCCGCCCGTCCGCAGTGCCCTGTTGGCTTCAACACGCTTGCCTTCCCAAGCCTCGCCCAACGTGCCACTATTGACAAGAAACAACCCTGGGTCTATATGAACTGCGGCCATGTGCATGGCTACCACAACTGGGGGTTTCGTATGGAGAAAGTTGTATCCTCTGACTTGGCACTAATTGGTTCTGGTGGGACAGTTCCAGCCAGTACCGGAGAACGTGAGTGCCCCATGTGCAGGGGGGTGGGCCCCTATGTACCTCTCTGGCTAGGTTGTGAAGGGGGTCTGTACCTGGATGCAGGGCCCCCGACACATGCTTTCTGCCCCTGCGGTCACGTGTGCTCAGAAAAGACAGTGCAAGGCTGGAGTCAAATTCCACTGCCGCATGGAACTCATGCTTTTCATGCAGCATGTCCTTTCTGTGGAACATGGCTGACTGGAGAACAAGGCCACATCAAACTCATCTTCCAAGGGCCAGTCGACTGAGTTGAATTAACTGCCATTCAGACTTTGCGACAGGATATCAAGAAATGGGCACAATATGGAAATTAACGCTAGTAAAACAAAGAGGTAGTAAAAAGGCAGAGATAGAAGGGAATATACTTTGTGATGCAGAATGTGTAAAAAAAAGTCAAATGCAATAAAAGCTGTAAAAACAATAATTGTGATTGATTTCTGTAAGAACACCTTCAAACAGGAGAAGGATATGTAAGTATAAACAGTTGAAGGAAAAAATTAAGAACCACTTCAGTTTTGCCTTTAACTCTTTCCCCGCCAGCACTTTTTTACATTTTCACTCAATTTTGATGGCTCACTGTACCTTTTTCTGTACTTAATATATGGACAAACAATTAATCAAATGAAAGAACAGAGTATCTCCTTTAAACAAAATAAACTTTTTTCTTCTATCTTCATGTGTTCTTTCTTTATCACCCCTTAGATGTGGATAGGTTTCTTAAAAATTGCATCACTTTCATGAAACAGCTGAGATAATTAAATTTTTTGTGTCAAAGACTCCACCCAGATTTCACTCAGAACAATCATTAAAAACAGATCAAATATATATGTTCTAGGTTCAGAGATTCTGTACATTTTCCAAAGGTGTGTAACAGCGCCACCTGCTGTACAACAGTACAAACACAGATTGCCGTAATAAATTGCCTTTGGGAGGGAACATTTTTTTAAATGATGAGATAGCTCGTCAAGAGCGGGGAAAGAGTTAATCAACATTTAGCATTGTGACCATTTCCAGTACAGTGTCTGTTGAATAGTAACACAAAAGCAATATGACAGACTTGAGGGAAGCCATGATGCCTGAAAGTTGTTGAAAAGAAAGGCTTATTTCATTATATATTATTTTTCTAACTGATCCTAAAATACATGTAAAAACATTGATAGCACTTTATTTTACAGTATGTGTATTTTCTTGGTAAACATGGTAAATATCGTGTACTTACAGACAAATGTGTATTAACACAAGGTACTTACTTTTGAGAATGTACTTAGTAATTACAAGGGACCCTTATTGTACTTACCAATTGTACATATGTGGTAATTGGTTTTCTAGCTCAAGTCAATATTTGGAACTTGCAGTGTATGTTTATGTACATTACAGTACTGACAAGTATGTATAGATGGTGTAGCGATTTTAGCTTCATATTAAGAAAAGGATGAGTTTAACTCACCAAATATGATTCTCCACCAGATCTATCAAGATCACATCCATGAAATTAGTTATTTAAAACGTCAAATTTCAGTAGAGGAATTAGTTTAGCTCAAATGAAAATATGTATAATAATCGTCATTACGCACACTGTAAAAAATGCCCGTGAAGTTAACAGTAAAATTCTGTTGTTTTCACACAAAAAACCTGTTACCAGAAAGCGTCCGTAAAAAATATGGAAAAAGACTGTAAAATTGTCTGTAAAATTAACAGCCATCGTTTTTACGGAAAAACCCTGTTAAAATGCTTGTGAAATTAACAGTAAAATTCTGTAGTTTTCACCGAGAAAACTGTCATCAAAAAACGTCCGTAAAAATACGAAAAACACTGTTAAATTCTCCGGGAAATGAGCAGTGAAATTCCATAGTTTTCACAAGGAGTTTTTTTCCAACTCCACAAACACTATTATCACCTTCACTTACAGACACCACTGTCACTTTATTTTTGTTGCACGTCTACAAAAGTTGTAATTGAGAATTAACACAAGTTTACATGTTGATGGTTTGTTGAGTCACCATAATGGTGATGAGTGTTTGGTTTAGTTGGGATCTTGACCCTTTAATTCTTATGTTTAGTCACTCCCTTGTTTTAATAATTATATGTTAAAACAGACACGAAAACAGGTGGAAAGAAGCTCAGCAAAGTTCAGCAATGCTTTCTTTCTTCTTGGGAGAGTTATTACATGTTTTAGAGTTTAGGTAGAGACTTAAAGTTATTTGTAATCCTCATTAATGATATTGTATGACATTAAATAATATACTGCTGGTCTATTTAAAAAAAAAAAAAAAAGACCTTTTAAAAATGTTCTAGCAGACATCAACAATATAACAGTTTGGCTCAACAATGGTGAAAACCAAAAAACCTCTGATGATACCCATATTGCATTGCGTTTATCTTAAAAGCACAAAACTCATCCATGACTCCCAGCATGCATTGCGGCTGTGAGATTTTCATTTGTTGGTCACCACTGTTGAGATTCATACACTGATTCTTGATTTTTAAGTCAAAGACCAAATAAAAGCCTTTTGTCGATTTAAAAACTTTTTATATTGACTGTCGCAGGAAATGTGAATTTTAAATGTTAATTCACTCAGACTGTTGTAACATTAAAACCCAATGAGTAATTAAACAACTTCTTAGCAAAATTAAGTGAAAATATATAATCATATTTTCTTTTGATGTCATTTGCTACAAAACTATGTTTCATATAAAACACTGTCACAGCAGCACAAAGAAAACTGAAATTTATTCGAGAATTTTCGATAAGGATGAAAGAACGCAACTGAAGCAAACACTGATCACAATAACGGTGACTTGAGACAACAATAAAACATCAAGTCATGGCTGTTATGCTGCAGTCCTTGTGAAGCAGAAGTGTTGATCGTCTTCAATATTGTGATATATTTCCAAGATGAATAGTGGGTGTGGCTCATGTTTTCCACTGTGAATTGATTGGATGAATAAAAACAGGATATTCCTGTAATTTTACGGTAGCTTGCTGGCAACCACAGCTGCCGGTATTTTTCCGTAAAAACTACGGAATTTGTATTTTCTCTCTTTTTTCTGATATCAAATGTTTGGTGGGTCACCACTACGCTGAAGAGTGGAGTCTGTGTTTAAGTCAAGGTCAGGCAATTACACGCAAATGTCATGCTGCATGTTGCTTTGTTTCATAGTGACTTTGATGTTTTAATAACAAATTACTAAAAAAAATTAAGTAAATGTAATGTTTTCACTTTTGTGCATTGGGACCAAGTTTAAATTTTATATAAAGAAATTCTGTTAATGTAAAAGACTCAAATGTATTAAGTTCATACACAGCTTGAAGTTTGTGCCCTGAAGTTTTAAACTGCAAAGACGTTTACGTTCTTTTCCTGTATTTTTTACGGAATTTTACTGGCAACCACAGCTGCCGGTATTTTTCCGTAAAATTTACGGAACATTTTTTACAGTGCATACATATCTTACAAATTCTGATTAGCAGTATAATGATAAAAATCCTATATGTATTTTTCCAGCAAATGCATCAATGATTTTATACACTAACGTTATCTCATGACCATAAGTAACGTAACTTTACCAAACACAATTCAGAGCAGAGGTAGCATAGATCGAAACACAGTTTAAGTGACCAGTTTGTGAGCGTGAGAAGAAAACCCATCACAAATGTCTTTATGGGTTTTTATTAAACTCTACTCTACATGGTAAACATAAAAGTTCCGAAGTCCGAAGTTCCTGAGGGGAGCCCCAAGCCGGGGTTTCCGTTGGATTGTCCTTGCTTTTCTTTTCTCTTCCAATTCCATATTCCAAAAGCATCCGAAGTGGATCGGTGATGGTGTTTTTAAACACATACCTGCCCTGCCCCCAGGTGGTCTCCGTTCCAATGCCATGAAAGTGATAAGTGGGCCAGAGAAAGTTCCTTTGTTTCTCATGGTGCCTAATTTGCATAACTCTGACAGTATGGTCAATTTGCATTTAATACCTTAACTTAGTTATGGACATAGTATGATGCATGCTATGTTTTTATAACATAGCTCATCATATAGGGAATTCAGAGAGTTGTAGTTACATATGAAAAATGCAAGGCATTGAACTGTGAATCATCCCAATGTATGAATACATCAAATTAACCCTAAATCAAAACGTGTATATCTAACAGTTACAGAGAATCTAAAATGGCACGAGCACCAACACACAACTCAGACATTTAGATACATTGACAGAAAAGGATAGTTTAAATTACATATGTTCCTATTTGTCAGAGAAGTTTCTCTGGTTAGCCTCAGATGTTAAGTTAGAGATTAGACAGAGACTTATCACCAATGTTTTGAAGCTTAGGAGTCGAAAATATCCAACAGAGAAACCAAAGGGTTATCACAGTCTCGGTGAGAGTTCAAAACCTGAAACCAGACCCTTGGAGTGATGAGGGGGTTTATGGCTTTCCTCTCAATGATCCAGTCACTACAATGGTAAGTGTAATAATTAGATAAATCACCGGTGAGGGGAAAGTCTTAACGGGGAAACACGAGGGTGGGGCGAATGACGAAGACACTGAGCGTGTGCTGAGCGAAGACACGACGTGCACTGATACCACAATCAACCCGTAGGCAGAGATTGATAAGCTTCTCCAGGTCTCGGGGAGGAACAAGCGTGGCGATCTTGTCCGCGATGCTGGGATTAAGACCATTGAGGAATCGAGAGCGCAGAGCCCCTGCATTTCAGTCACAGACGGCTGCTAAGGTCTTGAACCGTATGGAGTAGTCAGTAATAGTACCTCTCCCCTGAGCGACGCGAGAGAGCTGGGCGACCGCTCCGTCACCTTGGGCTGATATGTGAAACAGGGTAGTCATCTCAACACAGAAGTTCCACAAAGAATCGACAACACGGATCTTGAGCCTCCCAGACTGGGACTCCTCACTAGTGAACTCGTCTTATCAGCAGGGTCAAAACGAATGCCACTCTCGTCTCCTCAGTAGCGTATCGGCGAGGTTGTGGTGCAAAGACTAAGAGGAGGTTAGTGGGAAGATACCCTTGAAAGGCCGCCTCCACGGAGTAGCTCGGTGACCTGAAGACGTTAAGCTGCTACGTGGCTATGTAGGGCATCTACCTGTTGGGTGATGGCGCTGAGGCAGGACGCCTGCTTTCCAAGCATGATGCCCTGCTGCTGGAGAGCGGCTCTAAGGGGATCCGGCCCCGCTGAGTCGTGTTGGTGGTCTGACCATTCTGTCATAGCAGACAAAGAGAGACTCAGGTGCGGGGTAAATCAATATTTATTAATAAGAACAACAACAAAAATAGTCCAAAAATCAGGCACCAAGGAAAATCCTGCGTGCAACGGAAATGATGCGCCCACTGAAAAGTGTCTTAGAGAATCAGCGGGAGAGATGCAATAGAGACCTGGGTCCGGGGAGTATGCTCGACCCTGAACTCACAATGTGAGAGAATCCGATGAGCCCCGTGAAGGGTGCAGTCCTGAGTCCGCAGGAAAGAGACTGTAGAGATCATGTTGTAGCTTTATTCCTCTTTTGTCCGACATCGACCACAAAACAAGGCCAAACTGGACCCACACAGCCCCAGCAGATGAATCCCCACAACCAACGAGCCCCCCCACTCCTCACAAACACCCACCCAACAACCTCCAATCAGGACCACTGAATGCAGCTATAACTTCAAACTGCTGACATGTGATGTCAATTTAGCATTAAATACCAAGTATTGTAACTTCAGCATTAATGTGACAAGTAGTCCGTCTTTGCTCTTGGTTGGGGATGGAGTAGTCTGAGCTGGGATGGTCCAATGGTCATATTTCTCTTGGGTGGTGGTGGAATTGCCTTAGATGGAGTTGGGATGGTCAGTCAGTCTCCAGCTGTAGCTGGCGTAATCTTTAGGTGGGGATGGGCATATGTCGATCATCTGGAACTGCCGGAATTTCTTCATACCTCTGGATGGGCATCCCGAGGCGAAGGCAGAAGGAGAATAATTAGCGTAGCTGCTGTTCATTAACTATGCATTAAGTGAAAGCTTGGCTGAAAAGATGTGTCTTTAATCTATTTAAATTGGGAGAGTGTGTCTGACCCTCGAATAGTATTAGGAAGGCTATTCCAGAGTTCGTCTGCATAACAGTGGAAGCTAATTCCATGTTTTCTAATAATGTTGCTAAGGGGCAGCATGTATATGGAGAAAAGCAAGGGTCCTAAAACCGATCCCTGAGGTAATCAATCATTTACTTGCATGATGTTTGATGATTTCCCATTTAAATGGACATATTGATATCTGTCTGTTAAGTAAGATCTGAACAATTGTAGTGCCTGGCCCTGAATCCCGGTATAATTGTGTAAACAATCTAATAGTATTTTATGGTCTACAGTATCGAAAGCAGCACCAAGGTCAACCAGGACTATGAGTGAGATGTTACCTTTATTGATGCATGAGACGGTCATTTGTAATTCTAACGAGCGCAGTTTCAGTGCTACGATGCGGTCTAAAGCCAGACTGAAACTTTTCGTGTATGTCATTATTTTGTAGGAAAGTACACAACTGAGTGGACACTACTTTGTCTAGTATTTTAGACAAGTACGGGAGATTTGAAATCGGTCTATAGCTTCCAAGTTATTGGGGTCTAAGTTTGGTTTTTTGATAAGAGGCTTGATTACAGCCAGCTTAAAGGACATGTCCTAGATTAATTGACGAGTTCATAATGTTACAAATGGGCTCAATTGCAACAGGTAGTAGCTCTTTTAATAAGGTAGTCGGAATGGGGTCTAATAAGCATGTTGTCGGTTTGGATGTTGCAAGAAGTTTAATTAAATCTTCCTGACTTATAGGAGAAAAACACTAATGCTTTTCTTTTTGGGTGATGGTCGATACTAATTTTTCAGACACACTTAGAGGTTTGGTTTTAGCTATGGTGTCTCGTATTTTTTGTCTCGTATCGTATTTTTCTCTGCAAAAAAATTCATGAATTCATTGCTACCAAGGTGCGGCGGATTACCCAGGTCAGGAGAAGTCTATTTGTTTGTTAATTTAGCAATTGTACTAAATGAAAACCTTGAAACATCTTCGCTTTGAGGTATAATATTGATATTGTTTAGATCGGCTCCGTGAGATATCATCAAATCTAGTGTATGAATACGTCGATGAGTAGGTCTATTGATGTATTGAGTTACTCGAAAATAGTGTAGTAGCTCTTTCAACGCCACTGCTAATGGATCGTAAGCACTATCTAAGTGGATGTTAAATCTCCGACAATCAGAACTTTATCGATGTTAACCAATATGTCCGATAAGAAGTCTGCGAACTCTATTAGAAAATTAGTGTAAGACCCAGGGGGTCTATACACAGTAGCCAATGTACGAGAAAGCAATGGTTTTCTACTTTTGTTTGGAACGATTATGTTCAACGCAAGCACTTCAAATGATTTAAATGTACACTTTGTTCTCTGAGTTACGGTGAGAAAGTCTCTAAAGATTGTTGCGACACCACCACCTTGACCAACCGGACGTGGCTCGTGCAAATAATTGTATCTTGGTGGAGTAGACTCATTTAGACCAAAATAATCATTTTTGCATTGGTTGTGCTCATTAAATATATTGTCTTTTGGTTTAATCATTATAAGGTTTTTTTATCTGACTTTTGCATAAATTATTATTTGGTTGTATTATTCGGGGGACAGACACAGTCTCTATGCATTTTGAAGTAATAAAATTCTTAACAGTAACATTCTTAACAGTTGGGTGAGAGGAACACAGACTATGGTTAAAGTTTGTACTTACTAGTCAAATGGTGCGTAGCGTCATTGAGATGTTGTCACACAGAATTTCCGCTTCAATGCTGCTGGGGTGCAGGCCGTCGTGGCGGAAAAGCCTTGGTCACTCCCAAAACAGATCAAAATTATTTACAAAGAGCAGCTTCTGTTTGATACACCATGACATTGACCAATTATTAAGCGTAAATAGTCTACTGAACTTTTCGTTCCCTCGTCGGTAAGTAGGAAGCGGCCCTGATATGATGATCCTGGCCGTGGGCGATGCGTTGCGTACAGTATCGACAAGGCTCCTGAAGTCCCTCTTCAGGATCTCCGACTGCCGCATTCTCACATCATTCACCCCCGCCTGCAGTACTATGGCTCCTACTCTTTCTTTGTTACACAACAGATTGCTATAAGGCAGACAAATATTTAGGAAAGGAGGACATCAAGATCTCTTCATCCACACAGTCAACCCCATGAATACATGCTTATATAAATGCTGGAGACATCATGACAGGGATTGGAACTCTTTTTTACTCGTCCCCCACATTGAGCAAGAAAATCTTCCCTAAAGACAGTATACAGTTCCCGTGGGACAACTCCATTGTCATCAATGGCATTTTCATTAGTGAATTCTTTCCGCAGAGCTTGTTTTGCAGTTCAGGTTCGATGAAGATCTCCAGAACATCTTTTCACAATATTTTGTTTCTTTCACACTCTCTGATTCTTCTGATACTTCCATAAGCTGTCCTGCGGAAGATGCTCCATCTGACTGAATGGGTTGATCCCTGAAATGTGGACTGTAACACAGTAAAGAACGTGAAGAGAACACTACCAGCACTGCTCCTTTATGAGTTTTGATCAAATTGTCTAGCAAAACGTAAGTGACTAATTGATGACATCATTTAAAATTTAAAATAGTTTCAATCATAAATATAATTCCCTCCTCTAGGATCCCCGTCTTCTATATTCCAGGGAAGAGTGGAATCAAGGCTGTCAAAACTATAATCAACAATTTCAAACTGGATCTCTGAGTCCTCTAGTTGTATTTCATAGGAAACAGGCTCTTCATTCAAACACACCAAATCATCAGATTCATGGTGATCATCGGTGGATGCACAAATTTTCTCCTCAAAATTGCGACTGGGAGATAACGTGTCCTCCGCTTCATTGGATATTGAAGACTGATAGGCACAGGATCATGTTTGAGGAAGAGGTTGTCTTAATGTTCTTGCTCTTTGTCTGGTTCTCTAATATCTCCTTGTCTGTAGAAAACTACCATGAAAAATGGTATTACAAAAACACATAAATTAATACAAACATTTAAAATATATATATTAAAATACAAATAAATACAACAAACAAAATAACATTGAAATTTATTTATTGGTAATTTATTTTGCAAAATAAGAAATACATTTAAAAACGATAAAGGGTTTTAAAAATTAATTACATTAAACAATTATTAACATGGTGGCTATTTACAGTAAATAATATAACCATATTATAACATATACCATAAGTATAATAAACATAAACATGGGAAAACCCAGGTCAAAACATATCTTTATAGTTGGCAGTTTTTATATTAACCAACAAAACAGAGAATTTTGATGTTGAGTATAACTCGGTAATTCCTAAAATACATACAGTCCATCTCACCATTATTGGCACCCTTGTTAAATATGAGCAAAGGAGGCTGTAAAAATAAATCTGCATTGTTTCTACTTTTGATCTTTTATTAAAAAAATATACAATATTCCAACATTTCATTAGAGTAAAACAATTTTAAGTAGGAGGAATATTACATAGAGAGTTTTTTTCTCTAATACACCCTGGCCACAATTATTTGCACCTTAGAAATTCTTATGAATAAAATACCTCCCAACTCTATTCCCATTGATTTTTACATTTTCTCAGCACACCAAAGGTGACAAGGTGGTTAGATCGTCCATCAGCACATTGGTTCAAAATAAACATCAACATCAATAAAAAATGACTCACTTAACACAAAATCAAGATCCTGCCATAGCCATCCCAGTTCCCTTACCCGAACCCGAAAGAAAATGAGCCGTCTTCATTGAGAGATGAGAAAGAGGAGCGTCTCCCTGGGGGCTCGAAAAGGGGACCTCGGAAGGCCCCCCAGGACCATATTAAGGTCCCAAAAGGGTACGGAGCGAAGACAATGCGGATTCCACCTTCATGTGCTGCTAGGAACCTAATGATCAGGTTGTGATGTCCTAGAGACTTTCCAGCGACTGGTTTGTGATGAGCAACAATGGCGGCTACATACACTTTCAATGTGGAAGGGTAGAGATTACTGTCAAATCTGTGGAAGGCCAGCACATTCTCCTCGAGAAGATCACCAGGACGAGGAGAGGGGTCACTTAAAGGCATACAGCCGCCTTGTGGCAGGGGCCCTAGCCTGAGGGATGGTCTCAACAACCGTATGGGGTTAGCCACTCAGGATTTCCTCCTCCTCCGCTGAGGACGCCATTTCAGGAGCCTCTGGACCGCTGACTGCCGCTTGAAGAGGTTCAAGCATTTCAGCACTGACTGTGTGTGCTCAGTAGTAAGTCGCACTGTCATGGAGACAGAGTCGAGTTCAATACTGAGAGAAACTATGCTCTTCACAGGGGAGAGCTTGCTCTTTTCTTGGTTGACCTGTATTCCCAAACAATCTAGGTGCCGGAGCACCAAGTCCCTGTGTGTACACAAAAGATCTCACGAGTGTGCCAGGATAAGCCAGTCGAGTACCTACAAGCCCTTCTCCGTGAGGGTGGCTTCCACAACCTTCGTGAAAAAACTTGAACACTTCTGGACATGCCAAAACACGCATCGGAAGTTGCTTCAGGAAGGGACAGTTCACTGCACCACTTCATTCAGAATCCAGAAGTCGTAGAAAGTCAGAGACGAACGGATCATAGGATCAAAGGCTCCGAAGAACAAAAGGTG
Organism: Triplophysa tibetana; assembly: GCA_008369825.1. Classification (NCBI taxonomy): domain Eukaryota; kingdom Metazoa; phylum Chordata; class Actinopteri; order Cypriniformes; family Nemacheilidae; genus Triplophysa; species Triplophysa tibetana. Next base: position 9,856,465 of record CM017895.1, read on the forward strand.
AATGAATGCAGCATGCGGTCTCTCCCTTTTATACAAGGATAGCCAGGGGCGGAGTCCGGCATGCAAATTCAATTCACCAATTTCATTGGCCTTTTCAAAACTACTCAGAAGATGATAGGTTCTCAAGCCAAACCCCATCTGTCAGTTCGACACAACGTTGAGACGCCGACAGATAGGGAACTGGTTAATGTTAAATTCAGAACAGTGGCAACGGTTTCCATAGGGTCACCTCGATGATTTGGCGTGGTTTAATGGGCCTTGGTCAAGAGAGTGTCGTGGCGAATCGGCCTTCCATCGCAGAAAGAAATCTCAGAGACAAGGGTTCCAGGTGCCAAGAGTTTAAACTTTATTTGCCCGGGCAAGCAAAGTGGGATATTCAGAGTTCATCTGAAGGGATCCAACGAATACATATCTGACTCCATCTTTTATACATTGTTTTCAAGTTGTTATCACAGTTTAAACCAATCATGTGTGCATGACATGATCTTCTTCCAATCAGGTTTCATATGACATCACTTTTTCATTAGCCCGTCCCTCTGCGCTCATAGTTCCGGCCTACCATATTAAGATTTAATGGTTGCGTGCGCCCCTCAAAAACAGGTGCCTCTTTATCTTGACACTTTCCTGGGGGTTTCGGACGATACATGATTTAACCATGTTTCTATCAAAGATGAGCTCATGGTTTAGCGATAATGAGCTACCCAGTGTCCTTGGTTGTATGGGATTTAATTAGACTTCCCTACAAAATTGTGTGGGTTGTACGTGTTAGTTCTAAAAGATATTTGGTGTGTGTGCAGATGTTCAAGTTCTCAGACTCATAACATTAACTTTGTTAAAATGAGCTCACTGTTTAGAGATACCAGCGTCCTTGACTCTATGCAACAACCCAAACTTCCTTATTAAAAATGATGTGTGGTGTCCGTGCAGCTAAGATAAGATGCTTGTTGTTCATGCAGGTGTTCATTAGCTCATACTTATACATGAGGCCCAATATTGTTTCATAAGAATACATGAAACCTATAACTAACTAAATGTATTATCATATAAGAAAACTCAACACTATAATAGAAAAACCACCATATAATCCCCCCTTTGAGGCTGACAAGCCTCACACTCCAACAAAATGTTATGTGTAAAAAGGAAATTATAGACTAAAATAAAAATCAATAGTGCTCAAATAGAATAATACATTTTTTCCATTCAGTGACTGATAAAATACTTAAGATAATGTACTACGTAAGTTGAAATGATACCTAGGTTCAAATACTTCGGTTATGAGCAAGCAATAAAAAATAAGTAAAAAAATTCCTTCCACCCTTCTCTAAATATTTCATAACATGAGTATATCTGTTTTTAACCCTGTGATATGCATCAGTTTCTTGATAGTTTTTTGTCAATATTGGCATATGTGTGATCATTATTCATGCTATGTTGTGATACAACATAAACAATCATCTGACTGGGAACAGTGGATGCAGCTGTTCGTTGAAATGACTTAATGCATAACGTCAATATAATGCATGCAAGAAAGCAAGCCACAATCAACATCAAATTTTTCATGTTAGTAAACACACTTGTCATCCAGTCCCAATTAAATTCTTCTGAGTCAACCTCAGATTTTGTGAAAGTCTACAATCATTAAAGAGATGATCTTCCTTCCTTGCCGATGAGATGTTCATGCTTCTCTGTAATGTAGGTGCCACAGGTTTCTCCAATTACTGCACAAAGTCCTCCTTTCACAGCGGTAAACTGGTCCAAGACCAGGCGATTTTGCAAAACTGTCCGTCGTAGTCAACGTAGCTCCTCCTTGATGGCTTTCAAAAAAAAAATTCCGTTCATGAATGACGTAAACTCAAATCTGGTGATCTCAACTTCATTCATTAAAGAGCTGACTCCTAACATTGGACTAAAAGCAGCTGAGACTTTCTCCGCCACAGTCCAGATGTGATGATTCTTTGGCACAGAGCTATCAGATAGAAATTCAAACAGTCCTCTTCGTGTCCTCTGTTGTCATGTCATCATGTCATGTGGTATGATGATTGCTCATTGATGTACCTGTACCAAAGAACACAGTCCTTTCCAGTTCCTCTGTATAAGTACACTCAGTACCCACACAGCCAGTAGTTGTCTTCTATGATTCCAGCGCCTCTTTCGTCCGGAACATTTAGAGCAATTTGCTGCTCATCGCTCCTGTTCTGCTTGGTTGTAACCAGATACTGGTACGAAATCCCTGATTTAGTCAGGTCTTCGAACCACTAGTCCATGTTAAGTTGACAATGATCTTTAACCTACACTTTTCTCAGGTATTTCAGACACGCCTCTCTGGTAGTTCATTTGGTTGTTGTCTTCTCATAGATATGTTAACACTTTTTCCTCATGGTTCTTCCCAAGTGATGACGTCTTGTAGACCTTGCGTAACATATCAGATTCTCCGAGAGTCATTTCAATTTCTTCGTCACAGATCTGATTATCCCACCAGTCCCCTCAAGTGGTATTTTTGGGAAACATGGCACAAACATACTAGTTCCTGTAGATTCTTGCCGTCGGTTTGTCAGTCTCTACCACATGTTCATTGCATGATGTTTTTGAGGACCAGGGTGGTCCATCAATGTGTTTAAGGTAGCGCTCAATCCATCGTTGATCTATCGTTTGCTGCTAATTGTTGATCCTTTACTCATAACAGAAGTGTAGTGTCACTCAGTTTGTCAAAGTTCTTTCTCTGTCAATCGTTACATCAAGCTTCACAGTGTCATTTGTTACAGTCCAATTCAGGGTAATATGACCAGGTGTTTGCTAGTCGTGTCAGTAAATCTGGTTCTCTCAAAGATAGTAGTTATTTTCTGTTGTCGGGATGGACATTCCATGTGGTCCCGTAGACTTGTCAAGATGCTTTGGTCCATCGCGTTGCATCGCCTTATGCATGCCCTGGGACCCACACTCGAACTGGTCCAGATGAAAACCGTCTGGACGATGCTGTCTTCATATTTAACACTCACTGGTCCTGTACCGTTGGCACCAACACTTGCTGCTATTTAGATCAGGTTCTTTAGCTTGGTGGGCAGCTTCTCATAATTCAGGAAGATACAATGACAAATAGACATATGTGCACCAGGTGCACTTACATAACAGTTTTGATTATATCAATAAAATAATAAATGAAAATTACATGTTATATATTTTAGATGCAAAAACAATAAACAAAACAAAATAAAATTCACACTTGTGCACCAAGTGCACTCGCATAATAGTGTTTGATTATAGAGCACTAATGATTAACTGAAACATCAAACATTGAAACGTGTTGATGTCAAAATAATAAAAAGTAAAACAAAAATCAATCTAACTACCTGCCTAACAATGTCTAAGGTAATATCTAAAACTATTCCCACGCATGATTATACAATTCTAAGCTCTTCTCCCTTGCTGTCCAAAAAACAATTAGAAATTCATGGGACACTAGTTTTTCTCATCGTATTCCTCATATTTGCTTATAACAGCTAATATATTCAGCATATTTTCTTCAGTGTTGTAATACGCACTTAATTCCCTTCTCAACATCTTCTGTTTATCTGCAGCTTTCAGCCCAATAGCTCTTATAACTGGTAAAAGACTTCAAAATACTACAGAAAATATAGTAAATCCTATTGCTACAAAAACTCCTATCTTAATCAGCTACAAAGTTCATGATCCAAAGATCGATTCTAGCCATTTTCCAATTTCTTTGTCTGAGCCAGCACTAGCTGTCATGTCATCTCTTAAGTTTATACATTTTTCCATTGCTTTTGTTAACGACCCATCAGGGGCAGTTTTGTTTGCAATGTTTGTACAACAGTCCTCTCCAAACATTACACTCCTTTTTGTTGCTAAAAGCCAATTCAGTGCTTTTTTATTTTGCTAGGCCATTTTACTTGTTGGTGCCAAGCAGTTTTGGTCTTAAATTCTTATCCCCACATACCCAAAAATAATCTGCTGTGTGCACACCCTGCTTTCATATGGTAAGATTAATGGGTATGCTAATGTTTGAATTCTCACAATTTTCCATACCTATGATTTTTAAATTGTCAGTTATTGTGGCTGAGGCAAACCTGTTATTCAAATATCTTGCTGTTCCTTTTTCAGGAAACATTTCTCTATTAAGATGCCACATCGTTACACAATTTCCTGGGAACATGCCCATCTGTGCCTCATTAGATTTACGTATTATTTATTTTATTCAACATTTGCAATTCTTTAACAATCGCATATGGTACACAAATGGTTAAGTTTCATTTTCTGCAATTTGACACCAATATGATTGGTTTTGTCTTTTCACTTAAACGTTAGTTGTTTACATCTATAAGGAAAACTAATTATAGTCAGTTTGTTAGAAACCGATTGTTTCATATTCATTTATTTTACACATATTTTATATGCATTTTTCCAAATTAATCTAAAAATATTGTTTCCGTCAACCGTTAGTGATTAGTTCTGCTGTTTAGGGCAATATAAAATATATATCAGGAACATGATATCAATTTAAAACAAACTAAAGTAAGTCACTTAAACATTTTCTCAATTTCTTTTGTTTTGTGGCATTTGTAATGATTATAGTAAGCTATATCTAAGCCATAAATGTGCTCATATGGAATTTATCCATACTCTAGATGCCTTTAAACGTACAGTAATACTTATTGGCTAATTTTATATTCTTTTTTATTTCTAAGAAAACTGATCTTGCTGTAGACAGCAATAGACAGTTTTCTTCATTACTGTCACTGTTATCGACACAGTATACAAAACTATTTAAAATAAAAATTATTTAAAGAAGTCAATCGGTGCTAAACTTTAATGACCCAGTCTATTGTGCAGGACTAAATTAAACACTCTCAACAAATCAGACTCAAAGCTGCCCAAAGATGATTTAATCAACATTTGGACACTTTTGCCTGACGACAGTAAAATCAAAAAAAATATTTTCTATTCGAAATTTGATAAAAAATCTTGACGTGAAACATGACGTCCCAATATTTAACAAAGCCTTTATCACATAATGAATTAGATCAAATTGACTCACTGTGAAATGTGTCCCTTTACTGTATGAGATTCATCATCAATTGCAGTGGGTTACTGTCTTTCATACTCGGTCAGTTCCCCACAGCATGTGTCAGTTTAGTGGTGTCCACTTGACTGTAGTGAAGCTGGTTGTTAGTAAAGCTGACTCGAGAGAAATTGGTCATGCAACTGTTCAAAAAATATCCTTCATAAGAGTCTCTTAAATAACATAATGGCATTAGTCTCCCTGTTTAATACAGTGTCAACTTTTTAATTTTCTTGGTTTACATATGATGGTTCATTAAAGAGAGATTTATAAGGTGCACCTCTCAGATACGTTTAAAAATAGGTGTTTGATTATTATTTATTGTTTAGACCATAAGGATTACTAAATATGAGCTGTAGAAATTATTTATAAAAATAAAAAGAAAGTTTTCTCTTCCTTTACCTCTATTTGTGTTCAAATCCAACCCATTATTTTTCAGGTACTCCTTAAATATCTGATTATATCCTAATATTTTAGTTATAATTCAAAGATCCTACAACTAGATCATCTAATTCAAAGCTCATTATCACAAGTGAAGCCCATACCTCATTATAGGCTTCATATTAATCACATTAAGCATTATGCATTAATTATATTATAATCTTATATCAACATATCTTAAGCAATATTTGAGTAATTATGATAATAATTGTGAACCTTCTTTCCTGTTGGCCACATATAAATGAAAAGGTTTCGAATAATTTAGTTTGGCTAGTGCTGGAGCCCTCTGTAACTCTCTTTTTCTTAAGTTCAGCTTCATCTTGCTCTTCCTGTGTTGTTCGGTCACCAGACATGTCCCTCTGCTGGTGTTATCTGGTATATATTTTCTTATATGCCGTCATGACGTTTCATCAATGTAACTTGAGATATTTCTTTTCTCCAGACTGGGCAGGGTCGCGTCATCTTCCATGGCCCCTCCTCCGACATGACATCTGGCACCTTGCTATATCTTAGTATTTTTCTTCTCAGTCCTGTGGATGTTTTGTCCGGCTCTCGAGCTGTTTGTTCATATCTCTGTCTTCTAGCTGCCTCTAGCTCTGCAGATACCCCAGGATAAATTAATTTATAGACGGGTGTAGCATTCCACTCTGCTTTCCCTCTCTGGTGGTACTCTGGCGTGATGGAAGATTACTCCTGCCGCCTCTCAGCGAATGTGTCTCTTAGAAGTTCATCATCCCTCGACTCCTCTCTTTATCCCCTTCGAGGTCCAGCTCTCCTGTAAACTTAAATTCTCCTTTTCACCAAAGGCATTTGATTATTCAGCTCATTATCTTCCACAATCAATGACAGCTGGCTCCTTAGTACTTCATATGGGGGTGTACTCATAGCCTTCCTCAATTTTTCGCTGACTTTTTCCTCATCCTCTTTCAGGAGCTCCCTTGTTTTCTTTATGTTCTTTAGGAAATTAATTCCTTCCTTCTTAAACAAATTTAATACATCTTGTTCCCTTCTTCTCTTAACTTCTCTCTTGGTGCTTTTGTCCTTAGGTTTATGATTTCTTATCAACCCTTCCATTTCTTCACACACTGTCATATCAAAAGTTCCACTTTCTGGTCATGAAGTTCTTCATTTTTTTTTTTTTTTTTGTTCTCTGCCCATTTCTTAGAATTTTCTCCTATCAGTTCTCTGCTCACAGGATATCTTGTTCCTAGTATCTCTACGGGAGTGGAGGCCATTCTTAATTTATTATCCTCACTTATTCTGTTATAGTGGGGCGCCTCTTTGTTTTATTGCGACCTATGGCCCTAGGTTTTCTGGTGATATCTCCATGATCAGCTTCTTCAGTGTAACGGCCTGAAACTGCACTGGCTCTATTTCTCTGCTCGTTGGTTCTTTCTCAATGTACATATCTCATTAACCTGTATTTCTGAGTGACTGATTAATCTGTATCCTCTTCCTCTACCTCTTTGATAACCTTGTCTTACTCCTTGCAATAAATACAGTTCCACCAGGTTTTTGATTGGGATTTTATGATCAATGAGACACGCTGCAATGTGGTGTCTAGATTGTCAAATCTATTCATTTTATGGTAACAAACTCATTCTAAGTAGTTTCTCAATATCTCTACTTTACAACACCTGCCTACTATATCTCTCCAATTCACATATGGCCACTCCTGCTCAACTCGCTCCAAATTCTGAACTTCTACTAATTCGTCCAAGAAATAATTTTTCTTTTCTTCTGTCAGTGACTTCTTAATGCCTGCTAAGTCCCTATAAAATGATTCCCTCCAGAAATGATCACTAAGTCCCTTAGTCTCAGTCACTGTTCTGGCTACTCTTACTCTCTCAAAATATGATTGTAAGCTTTCCTCATCTAGCAGTTCAATTCCAGCCATATGTCTTTAAAACATCAATAGAACATGAAAATAATTCACAATTCACAATCTAGCAATGCTTTTCACTTTTTACTCAATGTAAAACAGCTTTCACTCAATGTAAAACAGATCTTCACAGCAGCACTCTGGTCTCATACGCTCACAGCAGACAGAATACACACACATACTCCAGAGGCCCTTCTGCTGTCTAATAAATCACTTCTCACAGATTCCAGCACACACACACTCAGGCCTTATGGTCTGAGATTTTGATTTTTCCTGGGTATATTCTACCGACTCTATACCATAAAAGTAGCTCACAATTTTTGCAACATATTTGTAATCAACAAAATCTATCTTCTATTTTTTGTTTGACAATGCTCTTCTTGCTTTAATCAAAGCAGCTCTATTTTTCGGCTGCCGTCAAGTCTCATGCGCTCACAGTGAGCCAAACTCACACATACTCTATGTCCTTCAAATCTTTATCTGACTCCATAAATTACCTCTTTATCTTCAACACACACTCTTGCTTCTCTCATATGCTCAAATAATTTTTCTAATAAACCCTAATTCTTAAACCCTTATTTTGCTTTTATCTTTTTTTTTTTCAAATACTTTTATTACCACATGAAACTTTGGCACAGACACACAGCAAAAACTTGCACCAAGTTCTGAACCGTATGCCTCTTTAAACATCAACAAAACCCTAACACTCCTTCTCATACAGTTTAATAGACACAAGTTATACATCAATTTTTACTTGTTCCATACTATCCGCCTTATTCACTCTGTCAAACACACACTTACGGGGCCTCCTTGTCTCCCACTCTTACACACACACTCACACCCTCTTCTTCACACACACACACAGAGTCTCACAGAGGCTGATGGTTTCTCTCTCTCTCTCTCCCTCACTCCTGGGTTTTTCTATCGTCACAATACAATATACAACAACACAAAAAATATATCACAGCGCATTCATAACCCCCACGTGACCTGTTTCCTAACAGGATTTTAATTCGCTCATACACACACTATATGTACATACTTTACGTCCCGTTGTGCGACTTACTTCCCTAAGTAAGATTTACTCCCGCGTCCCTACGCGACACACCCACTGTGCGACTCACTTCCCTAAGTAAGATTTACTCCCGCGTCCCTACGCGACACACCCACTGTGCGACTTACTTCCCTAAGTAAGATTTACTCCCGCGTCCCTACGCGACACACCCACTGTGCGACTCACTTCCCTAAGTAAGATTTACTCCCGCGTCCCTACGCGACACACCCTCTGTGCGACTTACTTCCCTAAGTAAGATTTACTCCCGCGTCCCTACGCGACACACCCACTGTGCGACTCACTTCCCTAAGTAAGATTTACTCCCGCGTCCCTACGCGACACACCCACTGTGCGACTTACTTCACTAAGTAAGATTTACTCCCCGTCTGCTCCACTGGCAGGACACGTATATACAATCTCTCATGCACACATACACTTTTTCATACACACAATCACGCATACACATTTCTTGAGATCTGGATACCCTTAAGACTTGGCAAACTAGTGCAATTTCTAACATTAAATTTTGTTCAATTTAGGAGAGGCTTTTAGAGGACAAACGACATTCAGAGTTTACCTTTAGCTGACCGCACAAAACGTATACTATAAAGCAAATATGCTCACCTGTTTTTAGGGCCCTTTTTTGTGCGATCAGCTTGTCTGGTTCACCCGTCACAGTCATCAGCCTCCAGCCCTCTAACCTGGATCACGTCTCGGGGTCACCAAATATGTCGTGGCGAATCGGCCTTCCATCGCAGAAAGAAATCTCAGAGACAAGGGTTCCAGGTGCCAAGAGTTTAAACTTTATTTGCCCGGGCAAGCAAAGTGGGATATTCAGAGTTCATCTGAAGGGATCCAACGAATACATATCTGACTCCATCTTTTATACATTGTTTTCAAGTTGTTATCACAGTTTAAACCAATCATGAGTGCATGACATGATCTTCTTCCAATCAGGTTTCATATGACATCACTTTTTCATTAGCCCGTCCCTCTGCGCTCATAGTTCCGGCCTACCATATTAAGATTTAATGGTTGCGTGCGACCCTCAAAAACAGGTGCCTCTTTATCTTGACACTTTCCTGGGGGTTTCGGACGATACATGATTTAACCATGATTCTATCAAAGATGAGCTCATGGTTTAGCGATAATGAGCTACCCAGTGTCCTTGGTTGTATGGGATTTAATTAGACTTCCCTACAAAATTGTGTGGGTTGTACATGTTAGTTCTAAAAGATATTTGGTGTGTGTGCAGATGTTCAAGTTCTCAGACTCATAACATTAACTTTGTTAAAATGAGCTCACTGTTTAGAGATACCAGCGTCCTTGACTCTATGCAACAACCCAAACTTCCTTATTAAAAATGATGTGTGGTGTCCGTGCAGCTAAGATAAGATGCTTGTTGTTCATGCAGGTGTTCATTAGCTCATACTTATACATGAGGCCCAATATTGTTTCATAAGAATACATGAAACCTATAACTAACTAAATGTATTATCATATAAGAAAACTCAACACTATAATAGAAAAACCACCATAAGAGTTATGTTTTTTTTGTTGATTTTGTGCAGGATCATGTAGGAACTGTCCCTATCAAAATCCAGAACGGCTCTCCCACCGACGGCCTACGGCCTTGACTGGGGGGTTCTGGCCATCTGGAGCACCGAAACTTTTCCCGTTGGCCGCTAACATATGGAGCCGGAATGGATGCTAGGCCCTACAGACGGATGTATTATAAACGTGAATGCTCGCAACGCAAAGGCATTAGCGAGTCTGACACGTATGCATGCAATGCAATGACCCTTTACATACAAACCCCCCCGACGACAGAAGGGTGGAGGGCTGATGCCATCAACATTTTATGCACCGATTTTCCTACATCATCTCTGTGTTTGCAAAATGAATGACTCGGGTTCATAAGTAAAACTGCTTTATGTTAAATTCCGTTCAATGGCAACGGTTTCCATAGCATCATCTCGATGATCTTCGTGGTGTAATGTGCCATGGTCAAGACTGTAATGTTTTATTTTTATTATCACTTCGTGCAGCGTTTCATGTAGGAACGGCCCATGGTGTTGACATGACTTTCTGTTTGCTATTGCTTGAAAAAACTTGCACCTATCGAAAGGCAGAGAAGAATTACTTGTAAGTCGTTCATATGCTACACTCTCGCTCCCCTAGCACCCTCTCTGCTAAAGTGACATCCTCTCCTCCCTCCAACTTTACGTCTCTGGATGCTGAAACTGCCACAGACACCTTATGCTCAACACTTTCATCCTGTCTAGATAACCTTTGTCCTCTGTCATCCAGACCAGTTCGCGCCACCCCCTCCTGCCCCTGGCTGTCTGACATTCTCCGTGAACAACGGAGTACACACCAGTCAATACTCTCCTCTTTCTCTGCTACTGTTACCACAACTAAAACGTCTTTCTATACCACCAAGGTGAGCAATGCACTTAACACTTGGCAGCTTTTCAAGACATTTAACGCTCTTCTTTGCGCCCCTCCTCCCCCACCCACTTCATCTTTGACTGGGGAAGACTTCGCTGTATTTTTGACTGAGAAAACATCATCCATCAGGCAACATTTCTCAGCAACTAGGACCTCGGTACACACCAACCTCGCTTCAAACATTGAACTCTCCTCTTTCAACCCACTAACTTACACTGAAGTCACCTGACTTCTCTCCAGCCACCCCACCACCTGTCCCCTTGACCCAACCCTCTCCTCTCATTCAGGCCATATCCAGGTCACTCACACACATCATCAACACCTTTCTGCTCACCGGCACTTTTCCATCCACATTCAAACTGGCCCAGGTCACGCCCTAACTGAAGATAACCACATTGGATCCCTCTACTACCGACAGTTACAGACCTGCCTCTCATCTTCCCTTTATAGCAAAAACACTTGAAGGGGCAGCTTTCAACCAGGGGTTCTCCTACCTATCCCAGAATAAACTACCAGATGACAAGCAGTCTGTCTTCAAAAAAATCCACTCCACTGAGACTGCACTGCTATCAGTCAAAGAAGCACTGCGTCTAGCCAAGGCGGAATCCAGAATCACTCGGTCGTGATTCTGCTAGACCTATATGTAGCGTTTGTCACTGTCAATCACCAGATACTGTTAGTAACCCTGACATCTCTAGGAATCTCAGGCTCTCCTCTCCGCTCGTTCAAATCCTACCTCTCCGGCAGATCCTTCAGGATGTCATGGAGGGACTCGCTTTCCACTGCTCACACAATGATCCCTGGGATCCCACAGGGATCAGTGCTTGGACCGCAGCTTTTTCAACATCTACACAACATTCTTGGGACCGGTCATACGGCACATGCTTCTCGCATAATTGTTATACTGACGACACCCCATTTTCATCTCGTTTCACCCAGACGATACCACTGTAGCAGCTCGAATTACAGCCTGCCTAGAAGACATCTCAGGTTGGATGAAAAAGCATCAGCTCCAGCTGAACGCTGCTAAGACAGAACAACTCGTGTTTCCGGCACACCCCACGCTGCAACACGATCTCACCATCCAACTTATAAATAACACAATTTCTCCTTCCAAAACAGCCAGGAACCTCGGAGTCATATTTGATGAACAGCTGTCCTACAATGATCACATCTCAAAGAGAACGCAGTCATGCCAATATGCCTCATTCAACATTTGAAAGGTTAGACCCTATCTCACTGAGCATGCAGCACAACTCCTTGTCACTGGATCTGCACCGGAATACTTTCACACCCTCCTACATCCCATCAAGATCCCTGCGTTCAGCAAACCAGCGACAACTTGCTTTGCTTTCCCATTAGGGCAGACTCCTAATGGTTGAACATTATTCCTAACTCGATCCGGTCAACCACATCTCTAACAACTTTAAAAAACTACTTAAAACCCATGTCTTCAGTGAATACTGGACAGACAAATGAAAAAAAAAACACTAACACTCTCTTTCTCTCAACAGGTAGTGGTCTAGATTTTGTTGAAACCAGTAACTTTGTATTGTCAGCTATTGAATTATTGCTCCTGAATGACGTATCGCTTATTGCTCCCTAAACTCTTTGTAAGTCGCTTTGGATAAAAGCGTCTGCTAAATGACTAAATGTTAATGTACTTGATTCTGGCGCCATGTGAATCTTCTTTGTATCAAGCTTTTGTTACAACCCACAAGAATATATTTGAGGTTTGCCGGAGCTGAACATAGGTGGCATGCTGGACCCTGCCTATACACATCATATGTAGCTCTTATGATAAACTTAGCCTATTTTTTTTCCATACTCCACAGCTCAATCCTTTTGATTTTGCAATGTTCAATGCCTTCCCACCTCATCCAACGGCCTTGCAGGGCTTGAGAGACCGCTCTGCCGCATCTACATACTTGACACCGAATCTCCTCCACTAAATGGTGATGCTGTTCCTTTGATTTCCTTTCCTTTTCGCCACGTGGGTGTGGTTGATGCCAAACCAAGTCCCCCTCTGCCATATTGCACTTGTCCCACGATGTCCATATGTCTGAGGGACGTCTTTGCATCTCCTATCGCTAGTGTTGGGTTCCATTTCCTTCCTGTCGCTACTGTTGGAGCAGCATCTCTTACACAGGGATCACAGGATTCTGTGAATGTCATCTCTAACCTTGTTTTAGTTCATTTATATTGCAGCTGCTTTGTAGATGCTTTGGTTGTTGCGATGGTTGTCATGTCATCCATGTATGCCCTGATTGGAGGTAGCCGCAAACCATTTTTCAAACGCTCTCCTCCAGCTACCCAGCGCAATGCCCCGTTTAATATTTCCATTGCCATTGTGAAAGGCAGTGATGAAATCGGGCAATCCTTACAACTTCGCCAGTAGAATCTTTACCAAGGAGAAAACTGGGACCCTTAAAATACCTGAAACAGATTTTGAGGAACACCTACGGAAAATGTTTTTCAAAAATCTGTTACAGGTATTTTTAATGATATTATCTAAATAAGGTTCATCAGCTGGCAACCCAAACTATTTTTATTATATTTAAAGAGAAAGGTTGCGATATAACATTTAGTCAAACTGCAGCGACACAGCAATTATTTGGCTAGATTTCACGCCATCTGGGAAGAATTTTAGTGCATTTAAACCATGAAAACCGGCCCAATATGTATGCTGCAATTATTATGATAGAAAAGTTAATCTGCCACTGCAGAAAATAGATTTTGGAGCGTGTTGGTCTAACTTTGTCAAATATGTATCCCCTAAATTCAGCTCTTTTCCTGATATAGCTGTTAATTACATTTTCCGGGTTCTGCACTTTTGTAGACTAAATAATGACACTATAGCAACATATATGATAATATAAATAAGGAGTTCCCAAATACAGGTATAATCAAAGGTAGGCTATCTCATGGCACACCTTTTAAATAGAAAATAATGAAACAACACACATTCACCACCTTTACTCTTCATTTTTCTTGTCATGAATGAATATGTTTAATTTCAGTATCAAAATACCTCATTGTAGGACTGCACAATAATGGCATACTTGTTTATCTCGTTCCTCTTGATATGGTAAGTGTGATTTATAATGTTGATTATATGATAATGTTTTAATGAATGCCGCCATAAACTATGAACATGCTTTGCACTGTAAATGCGGCGCTTGCACATCCAGTGTCCAAGCACAATAAAAGTGTACAAGTAATTGGAAATGACTGGAATAAACTTTTTTTGTATATCGCAACAGCAAGTGGCTATGCATGACTCTCCTACCCAAAGTCTGAGAACCTTGATATGATCATACTGCCAGTTAGTGTAGCGGGTTTGAAAAATTTGGGCATGAGATTGCGGGTTCGCCATCTAATAATATAGATGGTTGGATTTATTTAGCAATTTAGTTTATTTTTATCACATGAGTCCTAATAAATGCAACTTCAACTATTTCTAAAATGCTTATTTAATAAAGAATGCTGCTACCTCACATAACGCAGTGAAACAGTACCTGTATAGAATAGATAATTGATTGTCAAATGATCGATATTCTTTAGTTCAGCACCACCACCATGGACAGCAGCTGGTAACGTGGCACTCAAATAAGTTGCTCAACTCAACTTAATGCGGGTCTGCTTATATTGTTTGGCATAAGGCACATATTATTGGTTTACCTGTATAAAGGTAGTCGAAGAATAAATTAGTTAATTTTACATGATTTCATACAATACATATTTGTTAACATTTAAAATAACATATCAGGGATTTTATCATATAAACTAGCATAAGAGAGATTTAGATTTTTGCCGTCATTCAATAGGACAAATTTGCATATTGATCAGTCAATTACCCTTATACAAATGTTTTATTTCCCCCCTTACAAGATTTTATTTAATGATTATTGATTGAATTATTAAATTAAGCGTATTATTGCCATGTTTTAATTAAATATGTATAACAGCCAACAGGAAAGTGAAGCTGATATAAAATTTCACGTTGCTTTACAGGGAAATGCTTCTCTAGAAGACATTATGGACTTGTTAGGAACCAGTGGCGTAGCACACCTAAAAATGAATGCAGATTTGTTTAAAGTTTTTGTTATTAAACTTATTAAAATTTGTATTTACAATATTTTATAAACGTGAGAAATATGTCAAGAACTGTCACGGTTCTCAGAAGGACTCAGATGCAGGTGAGGTTAACACAGTTTATTTGCACAAAGTTTCACAGCAACAAACAATGAATCGGCAGGGCACTCCTGACCAGAAACATAGATAACCCGGCCGGCTGTAACCTCCGTGAGAGAGAATGTTGGCAGGGCACTCCTCACCGTAAATACTGGAAACTCCGCTAGTAGTAACTCCGTGAGAGAAAAATCCACTGTAAATCCAAAAAGGAACACGAGATCCAAAAGAGAAGTTGTAAGGGAAAATAAGTCCAAACCAGCTCAGAGGATGCCTCGTTCCTACGAAGGGATATATCAAAAAAGGTAACTACAAGCACTGCGAGCAAAACACGGTACAAACAATTTACATCGCCACACGGAGAGAAAGGCAAAACGAGCTGAAATAGAAGGAACACAAATGGGGAGCAGGTGAGGGAAATTAACAACACTAAGAGCCTAAATGGGGTACCAGACGTGAAACAAATGCAAAAGACAAAACACAGCAAACTGAATAAGAATAAACCCAAAATAAAAATAAAACAAAAGGCAAAGCCTGACAAGAACTTGCCTTTATATTTAAACAAAAAAGCCATGAGGTATATATTAGGCTATTCTATCTTTGATTTTTTTTTCTTCACTTTATCTCTTTGGATGGATTCAATTTATTGTCATTACACGTATACAAGTACAGTGTAACCAAATGGATTAAGAAGAAAAATACAGCATAACATGAGGAGAGTGGTGAGAAAAACAGATACACATAATACACCATAGACAAGACTTACAACAAGGGAAGTTAATCCAGCTCCAGCAAGCAACCATCCCGTCCAGTGCCATTACGGCACCGTTCACAGACCCGCTTGTCAGGCTGGCGGTTCAAAGCGACGGAGGCGTGGTATCGGGTCCGGGCAATGTCTGTATGTGTGTGTGTGATAGTTTCTGAGTCTGTAGAGTGGGGGAGGAACGCAAGACCGTCTCACTGCAGTGCTCTTCACAGGGTTGATTTCCAGCTGCGACCTTGGCCAAGGCCAGTGCTGGTTCCGGGGAGTTAAAAAAGATAATATTGCATTTGTTTAGTCTTGAGGCGAGAAACCGTATTCCAATTCACGGCCACTCTTATTGTCCGTTTGATCTCCCACAGCTTCAATCGATATTGGCAGCCTTGTGAGGCTTTGGACAGCTGTTCCCGTTTTATGAATTCTTCGATAACCCAGGGCAAAGCCTAATCCAATCAGCACAAGACCTTTTATCATGTTTCCAAATAGGTAGATGTCTTCAATGTCCTCCACGGAAAAAGCAGCCAGACACACGATCCGTCATCTCTCCCACCCGTCCATCGTGTAGCCAGCTGCGAACATTCCGTCAGGGCAGTTAGGTTCCCCTGAACCCAATGGTGTCAATTGCGTTGAGAGACCAGTTGATCCATAATTTTCAAGTTTTGAAGAGCAGTGCAGAGAGAGTCTCTCAAAAGATAAGACAAGACGAGACAGGAGACAAAGCAGGGAAAATAGGGGCAAGGACAGGGCCTTTCCAAGTGTAAGTAGGTTTCTTTAAATACAACATAGGAAATTGTTCTTTACTCAACGACATTGGCAAAATTGCACTAAGAATTGCTGGGTTAAAAAAGGACCCAACCTTAACCCAGCTGCTGGATAACTATGGGACAGAACACGCGCTGGGTTATTTTGACCAAAGTGCTGGGTTTAACCATTTCACCTAGAGTGCTGGGTTGTTTGTTTGACCCAACAAGTGGGTCAGGTTAACTGTGTTTCTGGGTTAAGCTTACGCCGGCTGAAGCTTACGCCGCGACCCCCCTCCCCCACCTGGGTCAATCTGATCACCTTTCTTTGTTCCTCACCCCCAAGTACTGACCTCTCATTAATCGTGTGAAG
Organism: Triplophysa tibetana; assembly: GCA_008369825.1. Classification (NCBI taxonomy): domain Eukaryota; kingdom Metazoa; phylum Chordata; class Actinopteri; order Cypriniformes; family Nemacheilidae; genus Triplophysa; species Triplophysa tibetana. Next base: position 9,873,434 of record CM017895.1, read on the forward strand.
CCATCAGTGAAGACCATCAAGGTGTGGCCTGCGGGGGCAGACTTTACACTCCAGCAAAGGCTTTTACACACAGACTGGAGTATGTTTGCTTCTCAGGCCACCAGTGGCTCTCACACGGACATAGACAGCTACACCTCCTCTTTATTGGACTACATCAATACCACAATTGATAGTGTCACAACTCAGAAGCAGATCACCATATACCCCAATCAGAAGCCATGGATGAACAAGGAAGTGCACCTCCTGTTGAAAGCACAGCCTTCAGATCAGGTGATGCACAGGCCCATAGTACTTCCAGGGCAAATCTGAAGAGGGGCATCAAAAAGGCCAAGCACTGCTACGAGGTGAAGCTAGAGGAGCATTTTTCCAATTCTGACCCTCGACGCATGTGGCAGGGCATCCAGGCCATTAGTGACTACAAACCCAACCACTCCACCCCCATAGCCACAGATGCTGCCTTCCTGAGCGAGCTTAATGACTTTTATGCACACTTTGAGAGAGACAATAAGGAGCCCGCCATCAGGCTCACACCTGCTACTGACCACCAAATCATCACATTAAACTCCACAGATGTTTACACTGCACTAAGCCGGATAAACGCACGCAAGGCTGCTGGCCCAGATGGTATCCTTGATCGCGTACTCAGGGCATGTGCGGAGCAGCTCGCGGGGTCTTCACGGATATCTTCAACCTGTCCCTCACCCAAGCAGTGGTTCCAGCATGTTTTAAATTCACCTCCATTTTGCCCATTCCAAAACATTCCAGCCCGACATGCCTGAACAACCACCGCCCTGTAGCACTCACACCCATTGTTATGAAGTGCTTTGAGCGGCTGGTCCTGTCACACCTAAAAGACTCTTTACCATCCACACTGGATCCATACCAATTTGCCTACCATAGCAATAGGAGCACAGATGATGCATTGTCCATGGCGCTGCACTCCGTGCTCACACATCTGGATAATAAGGACACTTATGCACGCATGCTGTTTGTAGACTTCAGCTCTGCATTCAATACCGTCATCCCTTCCAAGCTAATCATCAAACTTGGAAACCTAGGCATTAACAACTCAACCTGCAACTGGATTATGGATTTCCTGACGAACAGGCCTCAGGTTGGTAGGTTAGGCCACATCTGCTCCACCACCATCACCCTCAACACTGGTGTACCACAGGGCTGCGTACTGAGCCCCTTTCTCTTCTCCCTTTTCACACGACTGCAGACCTGTGAATGGATCTAACTCCTTCATCAAGTTCGCAGACGATACAACAGTGATTGGTCTCATCAGCAACAACGATGAGACTGCTTGCAGGGAGGAGGTCCGGCACCTGGCCACATGGTGCTCTAACAACAACCTGCTCCTTAACACCTCCAAGACAAAGGAGATCATCGTGGACTCCAGGAAGGCGAAAGGAGGCACACACGACCCCATCCACATTAATGGGATGGCTGTTGAACGTGTTTCCAGTTTTAAGTTCCTGGGGACCCATATTTCAGAGGACCTGTCCTGGACCACCAACACCTCATGCCTGGTCAAGAAGGCTCACCAGCGTCTCTTCTTTCTGAGGACACTGAAGAAGAACCAACTGTCTTCAACTATCCTGGTGAACTTCTATCGCTGAACGATAGAGAGCATCCTGACCAACTGTGTCACATTTACATTTACATTTAATCATTTCGCAGACGCTTTTATCCAAAACGACTTACAAGTAGCGAACAGGGGTGCCTTGCTCAAGGGCACTTCGGTCATTTCCTGGTGGTACTGAGGTTTGAACCAGTGACCTTCTGGCTACGAGTCCAATTCTCTAACTACTAATACACAACTGACGTCACAGTCTGGTACGGGAACTGTTCTGTTGCTGAGCGCAAGGCACTGCAGCGGGTGGTGAAAACAGCCCAGCGCATCAAAGGGACTACACTCTCTTCCATTGAGGACATCCAGAAGAAACGCTGTCTGCATCAAGCTTGCAAGCTTGTTTTATTATTGAACTCTGCCCCCCACTGATTCCACTACCTTTACACCTTAACACCTTAACTTTAATGCTGCTAGTACATTGTGTACATTGCACTACAGGGCTGCCATGCATGACTGAACTGTACACACCAGTTCTTCATGTTATCTGCTCTACCGGACTGTTTACACACACATGGCATCATTTGCACTCTATACTGCTCACTTGCACACCAGGAATATTACACTGAATGCTCATTTGCACTAATGGACTACTTTCATAACTGCATTACCTCTTCTACTGCACTGTAACTTCAGTAACTGCATTAACTCATCTACTGCACTGTAACCTCAATAACTGCACTAACTTATCTACTGCACTGTAACTCTATTAACTGCATCTACTCATCTATTGCACTATAACTTCAATAACTGCATTAACTCATCTACTGCACTGTAAACTTTATAACTGCATTAACTCATGTACTGCATTGTAACCATAATAACCGAATTAACTCTTGTACTGCACCGTACCTTTAATAACCGCACTAACTCATCTATTGCACTGCAACTATAAAAGCTAATGTCTATAATTAATGCACACTTAAGTCACTTGCACTATTGTATAGTCTATATTGTTATCTGTTCATAACCACCTGTACATTAATGTTCACAGTATATAGCCTTCTGTATATATTGTTCATAGTACATACCGACTGTCATATTGTCATAGAACATTCCTTCTGTAAAGTATTTTTATAGTACACGCCCATTGTATAATATTTTCCTAATATTGTATTCAGTATTTATTTACACTGTATATCTGCACATGCTAATTGCACTTCTGGGTAGACCTAAACTACATTTCGTTACACTGTACTTGTATATGTGTAATGACAAAAAAGTTTAATCTAATCTATTCTAATCTAAACATTACCAGAACATTGGGTTATATGTTATCTCATTGCCTTGCGACTTTTTTATTTAGCGATAAAAAGTCATAAAGGAATGCAAAAATATTATTATTTTTCTCCAATTCAATTACACAATACAAATGCAATTGTAAATTTGCATATTTATTAAACTTAAAATTAAAAAAATTTGAAAGGGTGCAATTGTCATACATTTCATCCAACACCTACAGACACATAAAAACAAGTTTTTGTAGATTAGTTTCTTTAAAAACACAACTGGGTGAATTAGGCACTGTAGATTCCTATTCTATAATCAACATTGCAGCATTAGAATTCAGAAATTAGACATAATTAATATTGCATATAAGAATTTATAGTCCGTTTAATATTTGACCTGTGGTTCTTTCTCCTTTATCGCCAATGTGTGCTTTCACTGTGTGTGTGTGCGTCTATGTCAATTTGTGTATGTATGTATGCATATTGTGTGTGTGGAGCATTTGTATGTCTGTCTTTGATGTTTTCACCTTTTTCTTGTTTTTACAGGTATATGCCTTTAGTTGTTTTACTTGTATTCAATGTGTAACAATGAAAATTGTAAAAAGCACTATATAAATAAAGTTGAGTGAGTGAGTGAGAACACTCAAAAATATATTATTGCCACACTAAAATAAGTCCAAACATTTGTGCCATTAAAACTAAGCAAAACTAAGACTCCAAACAACAGACAATACATGACAACGTAAAAAAATGTTACAAGTGTCCAGAAAAAACTGTCCTAAAAACTTCCCACATGAAGACTCCACATGAAGATGTCCATCAATACGATAAACAGCATGCTGGAGAAATTCCTAGGTAGGAAGACAATTCTTAGTTAACATCAAGCACAGAAAAGGACTTGAAACACGGATCAACTGAGCAACGAGTCAGTTTCAATGGCATGGCCCAAAACAATGGCGAAGGTCTGGGATGTCATTGCTGCCTCGTCCCCAAGGCACAAAATGTGCAGAATACATCACTGGTCTCTGCATTTTGCAAGTATTCCACCATGACTGTCCCCACCTGTTAAATATATGACAGTTAGTCAAAACATAACTAACATTTAAGTTGAGTGCATTAATGAACAAACACTGATAATAAATGCTAATTTTAGAAGAAAATTTCAAACTGCACTTTTTGTATTTTACTTCATTCACTACATTCATACTGCATATCATTTACTTCTGAGGAGATATATATATATCACACAGTCGTGGCCAAAATTATAAGAACACTAGTATTTTTACCAGCTAAAAAATTGTTTAAAAGTTAGTCCTTTGTATCTTTTGCTTTAGGGTGTCAGAAGGAAATTTCTGTTTACAATTCCAAACATTATTTTGTTCATTAATTGTTATAATTAGTGAGGTTAAGAAGCATAGCATTTAGCTAATGCAGCTAACGGTAACGTTACCTGAAGGAAAAAATTCGCAAAAATGTTAAATAAAAAATTATGGCTGGTTGGTTGGATCCGGCACGTCTCAGAAAATATCCCCTTACATCAAGTTTTGTATGAAATTATCTAATTATGACTAAACATTACATTACTGTTTGCATTTTTTTACAGTATGCAAACAGTAACCGAACTGTACCATGTATTTCTGACCTAAGGTTAGTTTATACATTTCCATGAGGAGTTAAAGTGAGGGATAAAAACCTATAAAAATGTTCACACGCACACACATATATAAAATAACGATAAATTGTTAAGGCTTTTTTGTAGAAAATATTAGCTTGCTAAGCTACTAAATCACTTAATATTAATCAATCACTGAATATTACACAAACTCCGCGAAATCAGTGTGTTCTTACCACAAGTTATTAAAAAAAATCATATTATCATATCAACTTACCTTATAAAATCATCTTGCTGTGATGTTCGTGGCCGTCTGACAATGAGACGAGTGAAGAATCCAGAAAGTGTGATGAAGAGGTGTTAGATATTGTTTTCCCCATAGATAAATAAGCCCACATATATGCATGAATAAGTGTAGCATATGTGTGGTTTTAAGGCTCACAGAGAGGATAGCTGCTAGCTGAGCAAACAGCTGGCTAAACGTGGAGGAAAAGTGTCTACTTAAAGCTAAACATTCTTTGTCTGACATGCTATGTTTTCTATACCTTATTTGGTATAACCAGTGGCCTATGGCACACTATATAAAGATGTTTCTTCCATATAGTTTCTATACCTTATTTGGTATAACAGGTGTCTTGTTGTGCACTATATAAGTATTTGTGTTCCCTGAAATTTACATTTACATTTACATTTAGTCATTTGGCAGACGCTTTTATCCAAAGCGACTTACAAGTGGGGTAGGTAATGGAAGCAATTAGGACAGCATAAGTACAACAAGAGCATAAGTGCAATCAAAAAGAAGAGGTTTCATATAGCCTAACACAGTATACAGAAACATTCATTCATACATTTTTTTTTTTTTAGAGTAGAGAAGAAAAGAGTAGAGAAGAAACTTGAGTCAGAACAGAACAGTAAGATGTTGGCGGAAGAGATGGGTTTTCAGGCGTTTCTTAAAGATGGCTACAGAATCTGCAGATCTTGTAGCAGCAGGCAGATCATTCCACATAGGTGGAACAGATCCGGAGAAGGTGCGCGAGAGAGATTTTCTACCTTTAAGGGATGGCACCACAAGACGCCGTTCGTTTGCAGAGCGTAGGGATCTGGCGGGTACATATGTCTGCAGTAGTGAGTGAAGATAAGGTGGTGCCAAACCAGTGGTGGTCTTGTAGGCCAGGAGCAGAGTCTTGAATTTGATGCGAGCGACTATAGGGAGCCAGTGTAGCTTAATGAGTAGAGGAGTAACGTGTGCTCTCTTCGGTTCATTAAAGATGACTCTTGCCGCAGCATTCTGGATCATTTGTAGAGGTTTGGTTGTGCAAGCTGGAAGTCCTCCCAGTAGTGCATTGCAGTAGTCCAGTTTGGACAGGACTAGAGCCTGTACTAGGACTTGCGTCCTAGCCTGTACTAGGACTTGCGTCCTATAAATAAACGAGTTCAAAAGCTGGATGCCTTTGTGTCTAGTTCTTGTGCTCCCAGATCTGCAGATCAATTCTCTCACAACATCCAACCTATTTCTGATTCGATCTTAGGGTAATCCAAAACACAGAAAGAAACTTAGTTTTCGAAAGGAACCTAAAGTTTAACAACAGGATAAATGAATAAACCGGTGGGGTCAAAATAACCCAACCCAGCTATTGAGTGGTAAAAAAGAGCCATTTGACCAAGCATGATCAACCCAAATCTGTGTTTACAGTACCTCTGTTAACCGTGTGCTCTCAATGTGTATTCTGTTTTGTTAACCGTGAGCTCCCAATGTGCATTATGTTTTTTTTTTTATTATTATTGATGGATATTTATGTATGAAATGAATGAAATGGCACGTGATGATTAATGTGGGAGTGTACATTTGTGATTGGTTGTTTAATGAATAAAATCACCTTGAGTGAGCACAGCTGCGGCTGTGTGTGTTGCAAGTCAGATACGTTGTTGTGTTTACTCTGTGAACAGGTTATGGGCCCAGAACGTTAGAAAGTCAAGTGCTTGTTTAAGTAGAACCATGAGTAGGCCTAACGCCAGAAAAACGGAACATAGCGGTCGCTGGTCGCGGCTACTGTTCGACGGGGATGAAAGGAATTATGAACTTTGGGAGGTTAAGTTTTTGGGCCACCTCGGGTTGCAAGGCCTGAAAGAGATAATTACTAGGGAATCAGCGGGTGTGGAGACACCGGAAGAAGCGGCTTCAAATGCCGAGACATATGCAGAATTAATCCAGTTCTTGGACGATAAAAGTTTATCGCTTGTAATGCGAGAAGCAGCCGACGATGGGCGCGCAGCACTAAAGATTTTGAGAGACTACTACGCAGGTAAAGGAAAGCCAAGAGTAATAAGCCTGTATAGTGAGCTAACCTCGCTTCAAAAATCAAACAGCGAGAGTGTGACTGAATATGTTATTCGTGCGGAAACTGCTATCACGGCTTTACGAAATGCTGGAGAGACTTTGAGTGACGGACTGCTGGTGGCTATGGTACTAAAGGGGCTTCCTGAGACTTTTAAACAGTTTGCCATCCATATAACGCAAACGGACGACACGATAACGTTTGCTGAATTTAAAACAAAGCTTCGGAGCTACGAGGACATCGAAAAGATGCGTGATCCAGGTGTAGAGGATAATGTAATGGCTGTGCAGACAAAGCAGTGGCCTGCGAGACCCACCAGTGCTGGCGCAACTGAAAGGGCTGCAGCGGATGTGGTGTGCTACAGATGCGGTCTGAAGGGACACATGGCCCGCGCTTGCCGGCGCAAACTGTGGTGCAGCCACTGCAAGAGTAATACTCATCGCGACGTAACCTGCAGGAGGAGATGGCGCCAAGACGCAACATGGAGGGCCACCGAGGAAGCGACCGACGAGTATGTTTTCAGTGTGACCGATGGAGCGGCAGGATTCCAGCCAAACAACCAGGGTGTCGACGTGAAGGGCCTGATGGTCGACTGCGGGGCAACCTTGCATATTGTCACCGACATCTCCAAGTTCAAAAGGTTTCGATGATGAGTTCCAGGCAGGGACTCATTACATGGAGCTAGCTGACGGCACAAGGTGTAAGGGAGTAGCAGAGCGCAGAGGTGATGCTGAGATATGCTTGGTGGACATTCGAGGACGCCACCTAAAAACAATGCTGAGACGGGCACTGTACATTCCCTCGTACCCACAGGACATATTTTCGGTGCAAGCAGCGACTTCCAGTGGAGCAAGTGTAACGTTCAGGAAAGGTGAAGATATTCTGGTGCACAAAGACGGTACAAAATTCCCCATTCATTCACATGATAGATTATATTATTTGCTTACGTATCTGATGGATGTGATGACCAAGTGAATGGATGTTATGATTTAAAAACATGGCATGAGATACTGGGACACTGTAATTTTGAGGATGTCCAAAGATTAGAAGGTGTTGTTGATGGTATGAAAATTGAAGGTTCATCAAACAAACCTATAACTTGTGAAGTGTGCACCCGAGGCAAGTTTACACAAACCAGAAATAGAAAGCCTCATGTAAGAGCTAACATGCCTCTAGAGCTAGTGCACACAGATTTGGCCGGTCCTATTAACCCAGAGTCCAGAGATGGATATAAATATGTTTTGTCATTTACTGATGATTTTACTAGTGCCGTGTTTGTATATAGTCTTAAAAGTAAAAGGGACACACTACAAGCAACGGAGAGGTTTCTTGCCGATATGGCCCCATATGGTAAAATTCAGCGTCTTTGATCAGACAATGGCACCGAGTTTACTGCAAAACAATACAAAACTCTGTTGGTTAAGAATGGTATTAGACACGAGACTTCTGCACCATATTCTCCCCACCAAAACGGTACAGCAGAACGGAATTGGCGTACACTTTTTGACATGGCACGGTGCATGCTGATAGAGAGTGAGTTACCTAAAAATGTATGGCCTTATGGAGTGCAGACCGCAGCTATAATCAGGAACAGGTGCTTTAACAAACGCACCAAACTTACACCAGTTGAGATGCTAACAGGGAGACGGCCCAATCTTGCTAGGATGCAAAAGTTTGGTTCAGAGTGTTTTGTTTATAAACAAGATAAAAGAAAGCTGGATCCAAGAAGTGAAAAGGGTGTCTTTATTGGTTATGATAAAAGCAGTCCAGCATACATTGTCTATTTCCCTGACAGCAGGAAAGTACAAAAGCACAGGTTAGTCAAGTTCCTTTCTAAGACCCGTGTTGAGCAACAGACTCAGACTACCGTTGATGATGATTATGATGATGTTCTGAAAGAAAAAGCCAATAGAACCAGACAGGATGTTAATTCAAGTCAAGCAAAAGACCAGGATTCAGTCAAAGAGGAGGAGCGGAGTAGTAGTCCTCAGACCCAATCAGTTGAAGCTATGCCTGAACCTCCAAGATACCCTTCTAGAGTGAGGAAGAGGCCAGACTATTTACATGACTATGTTTCTCAACAGGCATCTGATGAGGAAACTGATCAGGTGCAGATCAACATAGATTACTGTTATAGAGTGACATGTAATATACCTGTAACTTTCACAGAAGCTGTAACCTCGGATAGATCAAATGAGTGGGTCACTGCAATGGATGAGGAGATGCAATCACTTAGAGAAAATCACACATTTATCTTAAGTAGTTTGCCTGAGGGTAAGAAAGCAGTGGGGGGCAGATGGGTTTATGCGATTAAGAATAACATAGATGGATCTGAAAAGTGCAAAGCACGCTATGTAGCCAAAGGATACAGTCAGAAGAGAGGTGTTGATTATGAAGAGACTTTTTCCCCTACAACTAACTTGGCAAGTATCCGTGTGATAATACAAAAAGCAGTACAAGAAAACTTGATTTTGCACCACATGGATGTAAAAACTGCCTATCTGAACGCACCAATAGATCATGAAATTTACATAGAACAACCAGAGGGTTATGAAGTAAAATCAGGCACAAATGCAAAATTGGTTTGTAGATTGGAAAGGTCATTGTATGGGCTAAAACAATCGGGCAGAAACTGGAACAAGGTACTACATGAGTACTTGATCAAAAATCACTTTGTGCAGAATCAAGCTGACTATTGTGTGTACACATGGGAAACAGCTAATGAAAAAGTGATCATTGTAATATGGGTTGATGATTTGTTGATTGGGGCAAGTGATGAAAATGTTCTTAGACGTATGAAGGACATGCTTACTGAAAGATTCCAAATGAAAGACTTGGGCCAATTAAAGCATTTTTTTAGGTGTTGATTTTAACCAGAATGACAACTGTGTGAGAATGTCACAAGCAAAATATGTGACAAAAATATTGCAAAGGTTTAACATGCAGGATTGCAAACCCAGATCGACTCCTTGTGAACAAAAACTTGACTATAATAACGATGCCGAAAAGTTGATTGATGTGACAAAATATAGAGAGGCAGTAGGAAGCCTCATCTATTTGACCATCTGTACTAGACCTGATATAAGTTTTGTTGTAAGCAAACTGTCACAACATTTCACAGAACCAACTGTTGAGCAATGGTCCACAGTTAAACAGGTACTGAGGTATCTTAAAGGTACACTTGACAAAGAACTGTGTTACAGAAAATGTAATGAGACACTGGGAATAAGAGCATATAGTGATGCAGACTGGGCAGCTAGTAATGACAGACGTAGTACAACAGGCTATTGTGTAAGTTTAACTGAATGCGGTGCTTTGATTTCATGGAAAACAAAGAAACAGCCAACTGTCGCACTGTCCACCTGTGAGGCAGAGTATATAGCCCTAGCCACAACCATACAGGAGTGTCTCTATCTTAAACAGCTGTTGGAAAATCTTGATACATGTCAATACTCGCAACCTAAAGTATATGAAGATAACCAAGGTACAATCGCCTTAGCTAAAAACCCTGTGAGCAGGCAGAGATGCAAACATGTAGACATCAAGTACCATTTTATTAGGTCTTCTGTAAATAATGGTGACATTACATTAGTGTATTGTCCCACTAATGAGATGGTAGCAGATGTGTTGACAAAGCCTGCAACAAAGTGTAAGATGATGAAGTTTGATTCATTGATTTTTGGAAAATGATGCGTTATACACTGTTAACAATGTGAGAGCAAGTGGGGGTGTTAACCGTGTGCTCTCAATGTGTATTCTGTTTTGTTAACCGTGAGCTCCCAATGTGCATTATGTTTTTTTTTTTATTATTATTGATGGATATTTATGTATGAAATGAATGAAATGGCACGTGATGATTAATGTGGGAGTGTACATTTGTGATTGGTTGTTTAATGAATAAAATCACCTTGAGTGAGCACAGCTGCGGCTGTGTGTGTTGCAAGTCAGATACGTTGTTGCGTTTACTCTGTGAACAACCTCAAACAGCCCAAAATTATGACCCAGCACAACTTGTCATGGTCGAACACAGATGAGACCCAAATGCGGGGTAAGAATGTATTTATTAAGGAAAATACAGACAACAGCACAATAATAGTCCAAAGGCTGGGCCTCTCGTCCACAGTGGAGAGAAGACTGAATCCCGGATACCGGCAGATCTGTAGCGGAAGATCACCTCAATTCCGTGCAAGAGTGTGTGGTAACCGGAAGAGTAGTCCTGAGGCGTCAATGCGAGCTGAGGGTACAATACCAGAGGGTAAGATGTGGAGACACAGATGCCGCCGGGTAGTCGATCTCACAGGACAAGGAGTGGAAGAGTGGTGAGTAGGTCTAGGAACTGTGACAAAAGGTAGCAACAAGACAGACTAGACAGGAATAATAACAAGATTTCATTAGATGAGCCGCAGCTACATCTAGGGCAGTCTGAACTGGCAAGGTGCAACGGTCAGACAACGGACAACAGACACAGAGGGATAATATAGGAAATTTAGCAAGAGTAAATGGCTAACAGGTGCGGGAGAGGTAACAAGCTAAATGAGAGATTGTAAACAGGTGTGTGAGTATCAGTGGAAAATCACCCGTGTTGGGGAATCCTGAGGAAACACCCCCGTGTCTCTGCGGGGAGAGTTACGCAGACACTGAGCACGCGGTTAACCCAAAAAAGTGTTTACAGAAATGAACCAGCAATTTTTTGAGTGTGATTTTGACAATGACGATCAGGCATAACAGTAACGCTTGTTTTGGGGCTGTGAAAGCTGTAATTATGTATAACAAAACCGGTAAAAAAACTAATGGACTCTGTAAATTGCGGAGAAGGGTTGCATGATAAATAAGGGAAAGTCTCATGAATGCAACATTATGAGGAACTATTAACAACAAAACGACCTACCTCAAGAAACGTCTGAAAGGAATGTGTATCATAAAGAAGCGGGGAAAACACTTTATAAAAATGAATTAGCAGTCACAACGTTATTTTTAAGGATATTTTAAATTTAATCTTTTGGCTTCCATTGTAGGCTTATTGGCTCATTATATAAATATTTGTATGCTTTAGCCTACATTGTTGAACTGTAGTTATATTATATGTTAAGAAATAGTTGCAACCAGGGCCTGAAGTTAACTTTTTTGTCCACCACACCAGCCACTGTGGCAGGTGGATTTAAAAATCCAAAAATAGAAATCACACAATCATTATTCTTTAACTTGTAAAAATACACATTTAAGTGCTGTCAAGTTATTAACGAAATCATTAACTGTTAGACTATATATATGTTTATCTTTTTATTACTTGATTTGCTGTGTCAGAGACAAAGTCTTTATCTCATCTCATCCCATCTCACCAACAGTTTAATACTTACTCGCACATCCAGACGTAGTCAGAGAAGGGCGTAATCTTCTTGCCGATCGCGTGAACATTCCGAAAACAGGAGTCGCATCTTCCCAAACTGCCCTGCTTTCATGGACGTCAGTGCCTTGACCGCAGCGGTCTCCTCCGGAAGCGCACGCAGTCTTTGATATTTTGCAACTTATTGTGTGTTGGTGGCTTTTTGATGACTCGTGGTCCTTAATTGCTTCTAATTTTAAGTTTTTAGTCCCGATTACAAAGGGATTTGACTTCGCTTTCTCTGAGCCATACATACCCAGCAAGCAAAAATGTGTTTCTTAGACGTTTCTTAGACGTTCATTAGACCACTCCAGTCCACGAGCATTACGACTGGGAATGTTTTGGATGTCTCCCTAACAACACATAAACAAGTTAATGAGTTAAATCAGGTTGAGTTAAGGAATCAATAACCTCTATAGATTACATCTCTGTTTTGAAAGATTAGATGGAAGCAGCAGACATCTAAACTGTCAAAACTTTTTTACAGTTTAAACTTCCAAACATCAAGAATCAGCTTATGACTCTCAACAATGGTGACAAAGTAGAGTTGCATCTTTTCTTCATGCAGCAATGCATTCTGGGAGTCATGGAGGAGTTCCGTTCTAGGCTGTTACCCACTAGGCATAGACGCATGAAGCTTTCTTTTGTTGAGTGTCATGACTGTTGAGTTTCATGAGCTGATTCTTGATGTCTAAATTGTTCAGGTGATATTTCTACTATTGTAATAGTAAAAAAAATATTCCTTAGCAAAAATTTTCACCTCAATGTTTCATACAATAACAGATCACATCTACATTTAACTATTAAGTCCTCTATTGCAATTACCACCTGAAAGAGAAACAATCCATTTTACCTTTTGTCAAGGTGTTTTGAATGTGCTTCAGAAACACACTATTACAACTAACAACAAACTTTCCATAATGAATCAAGGGTGAGTGGCCCACTAAAGGAAACACTAAACACTATTATGGTGACTTCTTATTATGTCTGGTTTATTTCACTGATTGTTGTTGTTATTTGATCATTAATGAGATAATGAAGTGACAGTTGATGCCTCAACTCAACCCGATTTAACTCATTAACTTGTTCATGTGTTATTTAGAGAGACATCCAAAACATTCAGGGTGAGAATGCACGTGGACTGGAGTGGTCTATGGAACACACCTTTTGCTAGCTGGGTACGGCAGTCACTGCAGTACATTTCGTCTGTACTGCGGTCATAAATCAGCCACTCACGAACCTTGCCGTTGTCGCAAATTGTCCACTTCGTATTAAAACGTCGTCTTTTACTTTTCTTTGACTCATCCTCATCTTTTTGTTGGTTGTTCGTTTAAGCTGGCCTCTTTACCCCAGTAATGTGCCGCCACATTTTGAGCTAAAATCCAACGAAATGGCGGACTTAAAAAAAAAGACGCAAAACCAACAACTAATGTGTAATGTAAGAGAATACGGTGGAGGTGTCTTGGAGTTAATGAGGGATGGGGACTAAGGTAATTGAAGTGTACAGGTGATGCGGATTAAAAGGCTGATAAAAAGACTGTTGGAGAGGCTGCTTCGGGGTTCGGGAGCTCGAGTGTGGGTGACACGCTAAACGGCCCCTCGAGATAATTAGTGTCTCCGGCGGTGAAGACAGGTAGCTAGATAGAGGGGGAGTTACTAGAGCTAGTCAGTGAGGGCCTTCTTTGTTGGTTAGGAGAGCTCCTGATTCGTAGCGAAAGCTGACAACGTGCGAGATCTGAGTGACTGCTAGAGCTGCGGCATTTACTGTGCTGGTGCCTCTGAACCCTGGACTACAGCCTGACCCCGTGCGAGATCGAACTCTGTGTCTCCTGTCTTCAGGGATCGGTTGGTGGCTGGGAGATTGAAGCAAGCCTTGACTAAAGGGGGGTAATGTGCCGTATTGGAGGTAATGTGCCAATCTACCCGCCAATGTGGCAGGTAGATTGACAGTTTTACCGTCCAATTGCAAAATTCACCCGCATTTGGCGTGTGGTCGGGTGTTCATTTCAGGCCCTGGTCGCAACACACGTTTTTATAAAGAAACCACTGCAATGTGATTTTCTTCTCATGTCAATATTAGTAATATATGTGGGCCGAAACAAACCTCCGATCTAGCGCTACATTTTGCCAAATCCGACGGATTTCACAACGGTCAATTTTCAACGACAAATTTTTGATCTTAATTTAAACGAACAAGCCCCAAAAAAGCAATAGCATCTGCCTTCAGACGAGATGCACTGTCAGACAAATGCACTCTCAGCAGCGCATGTGCACTTAGGCACATGCACACACAGCCCCACACATTGCGGTGGGTCGAAAACAGATGTAGGTCAAAAATGCTGTGAAAAACGACTTAAAATGAACTTCCTGTGACAACCGCATGAAAATATTTGAAAATAAGAACCTATTTCACGAGGTGAACTGTAAGATTCTATTAATAAAATGTGAAGGTTACTGCTTTTTAAGAGTACCGTGAAGACTTGTGGTTCGGGTCAAGGCCAGGTATTTATTATAATTATATCTGACATACATTAATCGACATCTACACTAATAATGTCCGATTATTTTGGGAAATATTGGGAAAATACATTACTAAATAAAACCTTTTCTTCTACACGTATTCTTCCGGCTAAAAATTTAAACAAACACACATATATAAATAAATGTCTCATTCTACAATAAACAGGTGCTTGTTAATCAATGGTTTAATGATAAAGTTGTATTATGTATACATACCATATATATATATATAAATATGTAAGAGCAGGAAGGGTCACGTCTGTTTTTGCGAAATTGAGGCTTCTGCATATGTGACATTACACATCATGGCATTGCGAAAAAATGTAACATAAAACATAACACAAAACAAAAAATGGACAACCCTGTTCAATTTTGTACGTGACCAAAGACTCTTAGATGCATTTTGTCCACTACATTCTCTAGAAATGTATGCATGTCCTGCATAAAAGTAAAAACAAACATCAGGGGCTCTACACTATTATGCTCTATGAAATCTGTACTGAAGAACTGGGGCCCGTTTCAATAAGGAAGTTCAACCAACACCGAGTTAAAATCTGAACTCTGAGTTGATTTACTCAGAGAATCGCTACTCTGAGTTTTCAGTTACAGACCAGATGATTTGAGTTAGTTCAATCCACTCTGAGTAAATTCACTCTAGGTTATGTGCGTGCAGCATGGCGATGAAAAGCCATCATCAATTGAGTGAAGATAGCACGATTCACCATGGCAACGGCACGTGACAAAAGCACGTGTTCATTTGTTGCCAATCAAATTGAAGGTAATGTTACAAGCGTACGGTGAATATGAGCACATATTTAGAAAAAAAATATTCACTTGTTAATGCGCAAGTTTAAATGTCAATCACTTTTATATTTATTTTGTTGAAACTGTGAAAATGGGAATTATATTTAACGCTCCCTCTCTCTCTCTCTCTCTCTCTCTCTCTCTCTCTCTGTCTGTCTCTCATGGAGGTGCAATCCTTCTGCAATAAAAAGATCTCGGCAGAAGCTGAATATGAAATACAAGAACATATTTCAGGAAAGTTTAAAGAAATAAAATGCTCTTGATAGTGGGATGCCTGTTTGGGAAATGTTAAATATACGACTTAAAGTGGCCTTAAAAGTTAAGATAAAACGTCCAAACGGGGTCTCACAATTCTCTCCCGACATAAATGTAACTCTTTGCGAATTAATGCAGCTTCCTCATCTATGAGTTCCTGAATAAACGGACATGACATTTTAAGTGCTGTGTGAGTAAATTGAGCGCGATTAAACAGATGAATCAATAAACAAATGGCGTATGCAATTTCAACACAGCTCGCGCTTCTGAAAGGGGGTGGAGATTGAAACAAACCCTGGGTATGTTGAATAAAACCTGCTCCCGACCGGGTTAGGTTCACGGAGTATGTTACTCTGGTTACTCACTCGGAGCATAAGATACCTCGATTTCTGAAATGGGCTTGACTTACCCCGCGGTCGCGGGTTTGACATACCTGGCGTACTGAAACCAAAAACCCTGAGTATTCCGTTTTCTGGGGTTAACTTACTCTGAGTTTGCACTTACCCTGCTTTCTGAAACGGGCCCCTGTTCCAAGGCCTCTGCAGCTTCATCATCCTCCATACACATTATAAGTGGAAGCTGAACTGAGCCAAGAAGATCCCCAGAGTTCTCCAAGCACCACTGACTGACAACAATGCAGAAGATGATAAATAAAAATATGCTGAACAATAATGGCCACAACCTCTAACAAAACCTACTTTTCGTGGAGACTGAACCACCTGCTTCTCCTATGCAAACTCACAGATGAAAAAATTGGATTCAACTACCTAAAAAGCAAATATTAATTTTAGTTAACTTCAGGACTACCTTTTTAAGGTCACTGGTACTTTTACTGAGGAGTTACCTGAGAAGTTACCTGTCCGTCAAAAGTCTCTTCCTGTTAGTGGAGAAAATAAAGCACAAGTTTACCAAGTCAGTCATGACAACATGCCCTTTTTAACCTTATGATTAGTATATGCCTTTCCCTGAGAGATTTCTTCCAAGTTCCTTAAATGTTTGAACCAACATGCTGGGTTGTTTTACTTATATCAACTATTGCTTAAAAATTACATTGCTGGTTTAAAACATATAAAAAAATTATGAAAATGATAATAATAAAATCACAGAGAATTACTTGAGGCATTAGTATGAATAAAATATTTAAGGTTTATTAAGGATCGAAATGCAAGAAAAAAGGAATTCATAAAAACATGCAATATTTGAATGCTCAATGAACAATAAAACGGGATATAAAACACTTCAATGAAATATATGTTTATACATATTAAAAATAAGTAAACATCAATAAATTACATTATTTTAGATTTTAACATATACATTTGACAAGGTTATTAAAGTGGCACAAGTAAATATAAATAGTTTGACAACTTTCCACTTCAAAAACTCTTTTGAACTTTTTACAAAATACAGTTAACAAAGTGGCACGAGTAAAATGCTTTAGGGCAATTGCAGCATTATGGATGTGACATAAAAACACAAAAATAAAAAATTTGTTACCAATATACTGAACCATTTATTTATATTTTACAAAACCCTTGTTGATAGAATTGCACTGATAAATATCAGTCTATACACAAGTTTTCCAGGGCTCTAGACTTACTTTTTGCACTGGTTGCACTGGTGCGCCTAACTTTATTTCATAGGTGCACCAGCACAAAAGTTATATTTTCGAGCGCATCGCATTTAACACATTTTTTTAAATGTCCATACAGGCAAAATTTACTTGTAAATGATTAACTAACAATCTGGTCAACACAAAGTTCTTTATTTGAAGCACAAATCTATAAGAAAGGTAACTTACTGAAAAAGTGTTGGTGTATAAAGTGCTTCAATGAACTGAAATTTAAACTTAAAAGATCTCAAGATAAATGGACCAGGGCTTGATATAACGTCGAAGGTTGAGGGCTCCGTGTCAGAGGATTGCTTATGATTTTCGGACAGATCAGGCATTAACTTAACATTATTCACGAAAAAGTTGTCTATCGTTCTTTCATCTTCTCTCATCATCCGCAGCTACATCCACTCTGTTTAACTGACTGCATTTGGATACTCACCTCTCTCTCTGACTGCAGCACACACATTTTCAAACGTCCACACCAGAGGTTGCGCTAGACTTTTCATTGAGCGTCCTTTTGATTGACAGGCTCGTAAAAAATCCATCATAATCTATTATTACCCGTCAATATGGTGCAATGTGGCGTTAAGTGGTTATTTGTATGTTCGTGACGTCATCAAGCTTGCGTCTCGGAACTTGTTATATTTTAATATAACCGAATGCCCAATAAAGCCGTTATTATTTATATTAATTTATATATTAAATCTTTTAATGTTTATGTTCATATGTGATTAGATCTGGGAAAACCCAACACATGGTGCAAATTTATATACAGTTTTTGATACCATATTCAAGCCCTTTCCAATTAGGTTTTTATTTTGCTCATATCTTGTATATGTAACTAAAGTTATGGCTGAGGTCGACTGAAGCGCTGTGATGTTCAGGAACGGAATTTGGAGAAAAACGTGTTTAAAGTTAAGTGATGAAAATAAAAGCACAACAGTCCAGTATCACAAGTAAAAGTCACTTTACAGTGGCAAGATACTTACTCTAATAACAATTTAATAAAAAAACATTTCCTGGTGTTGAGGTCTGTAAAAATACTGTACAAAACCTTTTAAATAAAACGAAAGTAAGGAAAATGGTTAAGCGCACATTTTAAGAATGAAAGCTTTGCCATTATCACTACACACGGAAACTAACAAACATTACAGACAACAACTAATAACTAGTGAAGCAAGTTTTACGTTGTTTATCATGTCCAGTGTCTGGACTTTTGATCCTCCCTTACATGTTTCGGCTCGCATGAGCAGCAGAGCAGGGATAACTCCTGGTGCTGCAGACTGGGAGCTCTGTGTCATCTCACGAAAACATTGTATAAAACAACTTTGTGTGCCATAGTTTACACAGGACTGGCCGGAAATGTGCATTGATCTCATTCATTCTTCATGTTATGCAGTTTACTTTGATAGGTGAACTGTCTTTCCCGCGTCCCAGCACAACATCCGACGGGTTTTTCCAGAACGCATCACATATGTCTAGTCAGTAACAATGACGGGGGAAAACACGAAGGTCGCTTCGAGATTACTATCGCTCGAATGAAAGGAAACGGGTATTTACAATTTCCCCTCATTGTAATCTGCCAAAATGACGGACGATCTTCAGATTTTTCCGTCATTGGAAAAAAACCCATCAATGACAGAGAATTTTTGATTAACGCGACCTCTGGTACACACACGTACAGGAATATCTGGACCACGTCCAATCAGAGGGGGGTCCGCCCTTCATCAACTTTGATTGGTTTAAACCGCTATATGGACTTGATGTCTTTTGTCGAATCACAGGGAATTGCGGAGACTTTTTTTCTAATTCGAACGGCTAGTCGCAGCGGTGCGACCTCTGATTATTTTTAGTCGTACCATTGAAAAATAAGGTTGCATTTGCGACCAAATCTGTCGCACTCTAGAGCCCTGTTTTCTATTTAAAAATAAAGGCCTTAACTTGGAGAGACCTCACACGGGTATTTGAACCACCAAATGTTGATAAGGTGCAGTAAGTACAGTAAAACCTTTGGTAAAAAAAATTTTTTTTCATGGTATTGGTTGACATTTGCAGGGAATGTGTTAGTCTGAGAACTTTCCTCTTCATAGAAACTCACAGAACATTTTAAAGAGCGTTAGTTCTTTCGGTTCCAGTATTGCTTACCCTGACATATTCAAGGAGCAGTCTTACTGAATAGGATTCTTTTCCTGGGAGTTTGCAGACAACAGTGTGGTGTGCACTTTTGTAAGTGGATGTCCAGCAGGAGGGTTTCTTTAACAATTTGTTCATCTATAAAGAGAAAAATGGAGAAGACAAGAGAAGAATGTAAAGAAACTGGCCTAACCAGAGCACAATGGGTTATAATAAAAATATAAAGAAGTACATTAGCATTTTACCTAAATAAAGTTTACCTTTAAGCTTCGTATCAGTACATCCACATTCCAGTCTTCTTGTGCATCCAGCTGTTATTCTGCACCCTGTCAGTGTAGGAAAAGAAGAAGAGGGGTAGAGGCTGTAAGTTCTAGGGCTCTAGTACAGAAAGTGAAATACAGTCTTAAAAAAAATATGATGATACTTAACACAACCCTTAAACTAATGAGACACACTCAGGGATATGTGGAAGAATAAAAAGACCAACAATTGTTCGTTTCATATACCCAAAATGAATTATATCGAACGGACAACCACTAACGTTATAAGAGCCAGCGGTTATTTCCTGAGCACTGGCCGAGGTAGAGGTGCCTTCACCGGACCTACGACCGCTGACAGCCTGATGCTCACACCTCCTTAAGCGTCCAAACAAATTCTCAAAGAGGCGTTATGTTTATATATAAATCACGTATTTGAGGTCTAAACAACTACATTCTCGTCTAAAAGACTCTTAATACTATGTTCCGTCACCGAACATTAGTGGTACATTATTTATATAAACAAATTAGCTGGATGTTTGCTTTTTGACACAATGCTGTGGCGTCAATCTTAAAATATATCAAGATGCGCACATTTCCGAACTAAATGACTTGCACAAGTCATAAATTTCAGAGGAAATGATGACCAAAAAGGACTTTTGTTAAGTTGTAAAGTTAAGGTATAACAACGTGGGCATAACATTACAGACTAGCTATCCAAAGCTAACAAAGCTAGATTGTAAAGTTACTTTTCAAACCTAATGCCAACAGCCAAATTTAGCATACTTTTGCATTTTTTGATGTAAAGTAATAGTTTTATAGATTAAAACCTCTCAAACATACCTTTTTTTCTCCGAATAACAGCTGTCCTAGCTTGTTTCTCAGGTGGATCAAAATGTTGGGAAGGTAGAGTTTGTCTGAGGCGTCGAGGAGTGGGAGGGGTTTACTCTCTCAACTGTCAATCAATTGGACCCGACTGGTAACCCAGCATTTGGATTACTCAAAAAATGACCCAACACTGAGAAAATAACCCAACAAAATGACCCAACAGGCTCTAGCTGTTGGGTAAAAAAATAACCCTGCATTTTAAGAGTGTAAATACAGGCTGCTGATCACCTCTCAGGAAGGCTTTGGACTCCTCTGTATAGTGGGCAAACAATTTTCCATGCCTGGAAAATAGTGTTTGAATATTGAATGTTAGATAATTCCTTTCTCATAAAAGTTTAAATATTCAAAATACAAACAATTCCATACAGGTCAAGTCCAAAGTTCTCCATTAACATGACGCACCACCATTTCCTCAGCTCTACCATGTCCTGCTGCTCAAAACATAAAAGTCAATGCCCTTTGTCTCAAAAAAGTCTCAAAGTTATTGAAAACTGTACTAACCCTTACAATTGTGTAGTCAAATAGGGCATCCAGCACAATGTACAATGCAGACTATAAATGAAAGAGACATCATGATTATGGCTAAACAATATAATATTAACTACAAACATAATGTACATCTTACCATCAACATAAACACACCACAGTCGTTGCAATATGATTGTACTGAGAACCCTTAAATATAAAGAAAGGAGGGAATAAGCAAACTTTCCTAGAAAGATAGATACATAAGACTTAAAGAGATGGATGGATGGGATAGATAAATGGACGATACGATACGATTTAGATAAATAGAAAGATTTGAATAGACAGACGAATATATATGGATGAATAGATAGCCAACCTGCAAATCAAGGCCTGTTTTTTCAGTCCATTTTACGGGTTTTATCCTTTGTGCAATGGCCCTGTCAAAAATGCAAAAAACAAATACGTAAATAATAATTGCTGTGTAGAAATATAAGGCTGTACAAGCTTATGTACATTATGCACAATGTTATTGAATATATATATAATCCGAATCATCTGAATATTTACTCTCTCCATATCTATCTCTAAATATATTTATCATATCATTATTTACATACAAACATATAAAAACATACATATACCCAAGTTTTGGCCTAAGAACAACCTTTCCCCCATACATCAAGATCTTCATCCTGTGTCTCAAATGGGGGTCTGTTTACAGATACTCTGGACACTTATAATCTCTGAGAACAGTGAGTTTTTTTTAAATAAAACATAATTTATTATACAAAGAAACGTGAAGCATTTAAGAAATAATACAAGGAAAGTTATTCATTTTTTTAAATAAATCGTGAATAAATCGCATCGTGACCTGAGTGAATCGTTACATCCCGATATTTTATAGATTTCAACGTCATATTAAATAATGTTGAGTAAGTAACACATTGTCTAAAAAATAATTGTATAGTGCAGGTCACCTACAAACTTTCCTGTAAGTTTTCAGAACAACGCTACAAAATTAATTTGGATAACGTTAGTTCTTCACTAAATTACTGTATGAAGAACATGTATCGTTACCCAAATATCAAAAATGCGATATATGTGGTATCATTGATTATAAGGATTAAGTTAGTTTCCGAAAGCATTATCTTATTAAAACAATACTTTTACATCTATCTAATACTGTATGAATGAAATCAATATACTTACAACATTCGTCTGATAATGTTAAAGAACGTTTTCGATTTGTCAAATAATTCATAATAACACTTTACTTCGACTAAGTGTTGTTTTAACTATATTAAATTCGAACAAGATTTTTACTTCGACTTAATATTGTATGAGAATAAATAGATTGAATAAATATACTTACAATTGGCCTGTAGGTGCATTTAATTCACACACGTGAATTACAATGCATGTGTTGGAGTGCGCATGCGCGGTTGAGACTGGGTGGGAAGTTAACCCTTTGGGGCGTATACGATCACACCGGTGTCATTGGAACGTTCGGCGCTTTGGCTGGCACTGAGCCAAAGACAGACTTACTCAATCTTCTCACATATCACAACTATGCAGCAAATAATGTTTATTTTAGGATTCATACATTTAAATTCACGTGCTGTAAATGCAGCACAAACAAACATCACAGCGCTTGCTTATAACTGTTAGCTCAACTAACGAGATCATTATAAAAGTGTTTTACACAAAAACACATTCATATACACATATTTGACAATCGGAATATAAGATTTCATATCATGGTTAACACGTTTGTGAATACTTTGAATAGAAAAGAGAAATTACGTAAAAGCAAAACATCATTCATATGCTACAGCTGCTGTCGTTCTGTCTGTCACATGATTAGCAGTCCCAAGTCGGCATGGAAATATTAAAGTGATACGTTCTAACGGTTGCCTTGAACAATTCAATTGCTGACCGCGCGCGCAACTGCCCAAACGGACGAGACGTTTATACTTGACGCGTCAGCCCTGGTTATACTCGACGCATTCGCTACATTGTTGCCAACTCTCGCGAGACAAATAAGCAACCTCAGCTTTAAAAACAAGCCCAAAACAAGCCCAATATAATTCGATTTTTTTTCTATTGTTCTAGTTTATCATTAACTATTTTTTTACAATAAATGAGCATGCAATATTTAAAATTCTCGTTTATTTTAAAATGAAGTGCAGAAGATATTTAGGAAAAATCAGCAAACGGCAACAAAAGGTGAGGGGACGCTCTAACCACTGCAGAATATTTGTTGTACTTTTTTCCATACTTGGACCACTTTGTTGGTGCCATTGTTTTCTAAATATTTACATGTTTTATTTATGTCCATCTAAATGTCATCGCTTGGATTACAACGTCACGCACCTGCACTTTGAATTAGATTTTTCTCCAATGAAGGGAGAGGGGGAGGAGGGGGCTGAATGTTTTGACGAAATTGATATTACTTCATTGATTGGCAATTAGCTGTAATCTGAAAGTGTCAAATCAATGCATGCGAGTAAAACGGGGACCATAAATTTAAAGAAGTTGCTTGTCAAATTTCCCTTACAAATACTTTTTAAATAAGCAAAAAACCGCAACCCGCGACTTGTGATTTTTTAACGCGACTTGATAAAAAAACAAGCCCAAAGTCGCGGATTATAAACGGACTTGGCAACTATGATTCGCGGAGTTCGCTTTGGGTGAGCGCGTGCTCATTTCGCGTGGCGGCGTGCACACAATTTTTTGTGGCTCGAGCGAACAGTTCGCGCGGCGCCGCAGTCAACAAGAAAGCTTTGAAGAGATTTTGGCTGAACAGGTTTGCCTGTACAGACATCTTTTATCATCAGTGTGTCTGTTTTATATTGTATTCAGAATAAAACAATATTTATCAACATTGCTCTTTTGAACTGTTCTTATATCTTCTCATTTTATATAACAAAGACATCAAATGGGTTAATCTATGGCAATGTACATTTAGCAGTCTCTAACGAATAAAATCTATATATGTGTCTGCATTATGCACAGAAATGAAAGAGTGAAAAAAAAGTTTGATATAAAAATTTATTAAATCAACAAACAATAGTTTGAAATGCATTTCCCAGTCCATCAAACGCATCTGCTTCATAAGACTGATGTATTCTACATCTCCATGCTCCTATTCTACAACACACTGGGAGACGCTTGCCGCGTCAGTACATGTACAGTCGTGGCCAAAAGTTTTGAGAATTACATAAATATTAGTTTTCAAAAAGTTTGCTGCTAAACTGCTTTTAGATCTTTGTTTCAGTTGTTTCTGTGATGTACTGAAATATAATTACAAGCACTTCATACGTTTCAAAGGCTTTTATCGACAATTACATGACATTTATGCAAAGAGTCAGTATTTGCAGTGTTGGCCCTTCTTTTTCAGGACCTCTGCAATTCGACTGGGCATGCTCTCAATCAACTTCTGGGCCAAATCCTGAGTGATAGCAACCCATTCTCTCATAATAACTTTTTGAAGTTTGTCAGAATTAGTGGGTTTTTGTTTGTCCACCCGCCTCTTGAGGATTGACCACAAGTTCTCAATGGGATTAAGATCTGGGGAGTTTCCAGGCCATGGACCCAAAATTTCAACATTCTGGTCCCGAGCCATTTAGTTATCACTTTTGCCTTATGGCACGGTGCTCCATCGTGCTGGAAAATGCATTGTTCTTCACCAAACTGTTGTTGGATTGTTGGAAGAAGTTGCTGTTGGAGGGTGTTTTGGTACCATTCTTTATTCATGGCTGTGTTTTTGGGCAGAACTGTGAGTGAGCCCACTCCCTTGGATGAGAAGCAACCCCACACATGAATGGTGTTAGGATGCTTTACTGTTGGCATGACACAGGACTGATGGTAGCGCTCACCTTTTCTTCTCCGGACAAGCCTTTTTCCAGATGCCCCAAACAATCGGAAAGGGGCTTCATCGGAGAATATGACTTTGCCCCAGTCCACAGCAGTCCATTCACTATACTTTGTTCAGAAGATCAATCTGTCCCTGATGTTTTTTTTGGAGAGAAGTGGCTTCTTTGCTGCCCTTCTTGACACCAGGCCATCTTCCAAAAGTCTTCGCCTCACTGTGGGTACAGATGCGCTCACACCTTCCTGCTGCCATTCCTGAGCAAGCTCTGCACTGGTGGCACTCCGATCCCCCAGCTGAATCCTCTTTTGGAGACGATCCTGGCGCTTGCTGGACTTTCTTGGACGCCCTGAAGCCTTCTTTACAAGAATTGAACCTCTTTCCTTGAAGTTCTTGATGAACCTATAAATTGTTGATTTAGGTGCAATCTTAGTAGCCACAATATCCTTACCTGTAAAGCCATTTTTATGCAACGCAATGATGGCTGCACGCGTTTCTTTGCAGGTCACCATGGTTAACAATGGAAGAACAATGATTTCAAGCATCACCCTCCTTTTAACATGTCAAGTCTGCCATTCTAACCCAATCAGCCTGACATAATGATCTCCAGCCTTGTGCTTGTCAACATTCTCACCTGAGTTAACAAGATGATTACTGAAATGATCTCAGCAGGTCCTTTAATGACAGCAATGAAATGCAGTGGAAAGGTTTTTTTGGGATTAAGTTAATTTTCATGGCAAAGAAGGACTATGCAATTCATCTGATCACTCTTCATAACATTCTGGAGTATATGCAAATTGCTATTATAAAAACTTAAGCAGCAACTTTTGAAATTTCCAATATTTATGTAATTCTCAAAACTTTTGGCCACGACTGTAGAGTCCTTAACTGAACGTTGCTAGCTAGATAAATGTCTCCGAGCTCACCGCCTATTTTTTTAGCCAAAAACTCCAGCTACATATCTCCCGGACACAAGGCCTAATGTTACAGGGAACGAGAGCTCACAGAAACACTGGACCCAGATGACATAATTGAATAATTCAAGGTAAGGCCACGCCGTCTCCCCCTTTGAGGCATTATTAACGGTACTGTTTAAGTGTTATGGCGTTGTTGTTGATGAATGTAATCAATAGTTATATTTGATCATTTATATATATATATAATTTATATAGTTTTTATGGATATTTGGCGAGTTTAGTTTTACACATCAGCCCAGTATATTCTGTGACGTTATATGCAGAGTTGGGTTTTTTGCACTTTAATCCGTTAATAAATGTGGCACACCTAGTTTTTCAAATGCACACCCAGAGTCTCTTTTCTGGCTATGCTACTGTTGGGAACAACATGATGATGATTTTTTGCTCAACAACATTCCGATGTCATGAAAAGTTATATACAGTGTTAGATATATCTGTAATTTTCACAGTTATTTACTTTATATCACCCAGTATAATACAGCAATTTATCTATACAGCAAATAACTGTAATTTCCATTGCATTGTGGGAATTTTGCATGACGTCAAACACTAAACAATTCAATTCAATTGCTGACCGCGCGCGCAACTCCCCAAACGGACGAGACGTTTATACTTGACGCGTTCAGCTCTGGTTATACTCGACGCATTCGCTACATAGTAGCCAACTCTCGCGAGACAAATAAGCAACCTCAGCTTTAAAAACAAGCCCAAAACAAGCCCAATATAATTCGATTTTTTTTCCATCGTTCTAAGTTATCATTAACTATTTTTTTACAATAAATGAGCATGCAATATTTAAACTGGAAATTCTCGTTTATTTTAAAATGAAGTGCAGAAGATATTTAGCAAAAATCAGCAAACGGCAACAAAACGTGAGGGGACGCTCTAACCACTGCAGAATAGGGTTGGAGAGATGGAAAAGAAGGAAAAGATAAGAGCCTTAAAGGGTTTTGTTGTACTTTTTTCCATACTTAGACCACTTTGTTGGTGCCATTGTTTTCTAAATATTTACATGTTTTATTTATGTCCATCTAAATAAATAACTGTAATTTCCATTGCATTGTGGGAATTTTGCATGACGTCAAACACTAAATACAGTGATTTACTGTATTTTTTTAATTGATGTACTATACTGTTTTCCCCCTAACGGTCTTTGGCGGTCTTTAAACACGAAGTAATTATTTTGCTAATTTCTGAGGGACAGCATAGGCTTAGCTCTAGACTCTTTGAAAAAGGAACCCCACCGCAGAACGGAGAAGGTTTTAACGGGGAAGTATATTTGAGTGACACAGTTCCTTGAAAAACCTGAGGATGAAAATGTAATGGTGTGTTTTCGGCGGAGCTGAGAGAGACTGTGACTTTTAAATTAATATTTTAAACCAGAGAGAACCGAACATTTCCAGCGGAGCTGAGATAACTTTCCCGAAAAACCTGAGGATGAAAATGTAACCGTGTGTTTTCGGCGGAGCTGAGAGAGACTGTGACTTTTAAATTAATATTTTAAACCAGAGAGAACCGAACATTTCCAGCGGAGCTGAGATAACTTTCCCGACGGAGCCGAAAGAACCGTACATTTACGACGATGCTGATAGAACCGCACGACGGAGCTGAGAGAAATTTAAATTTCCAACGAAGATTGTATTCCCAAGAGTGAAAAAAACAAGCTAAAGTATTATTGTATGGGATCAGAATTGTTTCATTATTCTGTATAAATAAACTACGATTCGCAAATAAATATAGACAATTTCACAAACATTTTTTAAATCCACATATGCACAAAAAGCGAACCATAAATACATGTTAGACGTTCCACAAAAATAAATGGAATTCACAAATAAATACAATGAGATTTGCAAATAAAAATTATTTACAAATGTATTTTAATGATATTTATTTGTAGATCGCCTTCTTCACATTTGTGGATCGCTTTCTGCACATTTGTGGATCGCTTTCTGCACATTTGTGGATCGCTTTCTGTGCATTTGTGAATCGCTGCACTCATTTGTGGATCAGTGCACGCATTTGTGGATCAGTGCACGCATTTGTGGATTGCTCTCTGTGCATTTGTGGATTTTGAAACATTTCTAACGTCAAATCGGCGCACAATCCACAAATAGGTGGACTCCGCCCACTATCTACGCAGCCAATCGGTTAACTTCCGCTTTTGTTGTCCAATAGGCCACGTTCTA
Organism: Triplophysa tibetana; assembly: GCA_008369825.1. NCBI lineage: Eukaryota > Metazoa > Chordata > Actinopteri > Cypriniformes > Nemacheilidae > Triplophysa > Triplophysa tibetana. Next base: position 9,901,604 of record CM017895.1, read on the forward strand.
ACTTCAGCCAATCACGTTTCGCTCTGCACTAAGATTCAAGGAGATAACATGGCGACTAGTGGCGGTCTAAAATGTGTGTTATACTAAGAAATGATAATGGCCTCTTCTTTATACTATGTAATGATTGCTTGTGTTCAGATGTCCGTATTGTTACATATAGGCTGTATATAAACGTTTATGACTTGATAACAGCGTGCACGGACTGGTTTGGAGAATCCCGGTGACGGAATCCTGCCAGCCGTTTTATTGTGTTTATGTACTAAAGGGCTAGATTCCGATTTTTTGCAACTGTCGTTGTACTACAAGTATAACGGTGGCAGAATTAATGTGGGGGAAATCATCAGCATTTTGAATTACTATGTCATTCATAATTCAATATTAAACGTAATTTCATCAGTCATCTCGGTTTATCCCATTCCTGAATGATCTCTGCTGCTATGGCTAAACTGTTCTGTTTACTGTCTAACTCTCTGCCATGAAGGATGTCGATTCTTTTACTATGATCTTGTGCACACAATATATTCTTAAATTCAACCCCAAAAGTTAAAGATGTGAGACTATACAATTTTTGTTTTCGAACCTTACCAAAGTAAATATTGGTATAGGCTACAACTGCAGATAATCAATTTACTGTAGTTAATAAAAATGGACGTGGCAGTGCTCTCAGTAGCGTGTTATACGATAAACGTCTCCATTTTACCTGGTGCTAAATAAATAATTATTGTTGGGTTATAATTATGTATATATTGCTGCCTTTTAAATGACATATAGGACAGTTTTAAAATACTGTTTATTTCCATTATTTAATGGCAAATAAAAAACAACGGGGGCATTAAGAATGCAAGGGAGGCAACACAACTATTCTCTCTCAATTTCAGTAAACATGCTCGGGACACATACAAACTCCGAATACTACAGCGGATATTTCAGACTGCTGAGCGAATCACTGGTAGACTACTGTTATCACTGCAAGAACTTTACTCATCCAGAGTGAGCGAGTAAAATGGCGCGCAAGATTCGCTGGACCCCTCCCACCCAGCACACTATCTCTTTGAACTGCTGCCGTCTGGTCAGCGCTACAGAGCACTGAGCACCAAAACAGCCAAACATAGGACAAGTTTCTTTCCTCAGGCCATCTACCCCATGAACAGTTGAACAGTTAAAAGATCTCCCCACTTTGCAATATATATGTGCGATACTAAACTACTCACTTATACTCATATTTATTTATTATACATATGTTACTGATTTAATAAATCATGTAGCTATCCCATTACCTTACACAATTTTTTATAACACGTAATAACTCCAGTTCTCTTTTGACATGTATTGTTTTTTTTCAAATGTGTATTATATTACATATTCAATTTTTATTATTTTGTTACCTGCGTCTTGTCACTTTATGTGAGCTGTTTAGTAAATGTATAACAATATAATATAATGTTTAAAAAGCCTTCCTGTAGCTCAGTGGTATGAGCATTGCGTTAACAACGCAATGGGTTCGATCCCAGGGGATTGCAAATACCTATTTAAAATGTATAGGATAAAGCAATGTAAGTCGCTTTGGATAAAAGCGTCAGCCAAATGCCTAAATTTAAATGTATTATACTACTACAGTATTTCTATGTGGGGAATTGTGGACAGACTTGTCCCACATGATCATCTTGCAATATAGCCTACCACTAAAGACTACGCCTACTATTGTTAATGTTTATAACAGGTATCATATAGTTTTGTCATGGCAAAGAGTTAGACAGTAAACAGAACAGTGTAGCGATAGCAGCAGAGATCATTCAGGAATGGGATAAACCGAGATGACTGCAGAAATTACGTTTTATTTAGAATTATGAATGAAATAGAAATTCACAATGCTGATGATTCCCCTCACGTTAATTCTGCCATCGTTATACTGGTAGTACACCAACGGTTGCAAAAAATCAGAATTTAGCCCTTTGGTACATAAACACAATAAAACGGCTGGCAGTAGACCAAATCAGTCCCGACTCCGTCACGGGATTTTCCACTCCAGTCCGTGCACGCTGTTATCAAGTCATAAACGTTTATATACAGCATATATGTAACAATACGGACAACGTATCTGAACACAAGCAATCATTACATAGTATAAAGAAGAGGCCATTATCATTTCTTAGTATAACACACATTTTAGACCGCCACTAGTCGCCATGTTATCTCCTTGAATCTTAGTGCAGAGCGAAACGTGATTGGCTGAAGTTAGAACGTGGCCTATTGGACAACAAAAGCGGAAGTTAACCGATTGGCTGCGTAGATAGTGGGCGGAGTCCACCTATTTGTGGATTGTGCGCCGATTTGACGTTAGAAATGTTTCAAAATCCACAAATGCAGAGAGCAATCCACAAATGCGTGCACTGATCCACAAATGCGTGCAGCGATTCACAAATGCACAGAAAGCGATCCACAAATGTGCAGAAAGCGATCCACAAATGTGAAGAAGGCGATCTACAAATAAATATCTTTAAAATACATTTGTAAATAATTTTTATTTGCAAATCTCATTGTATTTATTTGTGAATTCCATTTATTTTTGTGGAACGTCTAACATGTATTTATGGTTCGCTTTTTGGGCATATGTGGATTTAAAAAATGTTTGTGAAATTGTCTATATTTATTTGCGAATCGTAGTTTATTTATACAGAATAATGAAACAATTCTGATCCCATATTATTGCTACGTGGTTGTAAGCATTCCGTGAAAGATTGCTAGCAATATGTATTTCTGTAAGGTTTGTAACCACCATACTGCCAATTTTAAAACTTTTTTTGCCCATGCAAAAAGTCATAGAAACCTTGCTAATTACAGATTTTCATGTGGCATAGAACATTGTCCCGGGAATTTCAGAACGTTTTCTGCATTGAAGTCTCACATGTACAGAAATCACACACCTGGTCTGTTACAGAAACCAAGTTCATTTCAGTATAGTGGTAAGTTACTAGTACTTAATAGATTTAGACTAGTACATATTCACGAGATACTACTACTTTTTTCAATGGTCACTAGTGAGATATTTTATTTTACTACTAAGACTTGCAATTGAACTCTACAATGGCCTTTCTGACTAGTCATTACAAATGACAGGTAAAAAAACAACTGTGACCAGTAAGATAAGAAATGTTACTAGTAACAAACGTAAAAGACACTAGTGTCTTATATATAAGTTCAAGTACTTAATGAATTACTACTAGTGCCTATTAAATAGGTACTAGTAAACATTGAATACAAATCCAGTATTTAAAAACAAGTACTAGCATTTAATGAATACATACTAGTAGTATCAAAAAGATACTAGTCATTATTGTAATACGTACTAGTCAGAAATTAGAACCTGATATATAAAACAGAATACTACTAGTACCTATTCATTTGAAGATATCTTCTGCCTTAAAAGGAACTAGTAAGGTGAGTTTGAAGATATCTTGATTCAAACACATTATTGCATAAACATGACTACCCCTCTGTCATCCAATCAGAGCACAAAAACACAAATAAGGATGTGTTTAATATCACTATTATTGTTTTTGATGTGGAATATAAAGATAAGTTTAACTTTGTTAGATGGTTTGGGATCTTGCACGTGGGCGCTAATATTTGATGTAGCCTAACGGTGGATTTAGCACGAGGCTGAATCGAGCTTCTTATTCACAGTTTCTTATTGACGCTATCCGTTCCACCTTAATAACGCGAAGCATCGGCTTTTCCAATTTCTTATTCACGCTTAGCTTAGGGACCATCTCGCCTTTCTCTTCTTTAACGTTTTTTTTTTAAACCTTTGTGTGTGTGTGTGTGTGTGTGTGTGTGTCTGTGGGCGTGTCTCTGTGTGTTTGTGCGTGTGTGTCTCTGTTGGCGTGTGTGGGTCGCGTGTCTGTATGTGCGTGGGTTCATGCGTGTGTGTGTGTGTGTGTGTGTGTGTGTGCGCGTGGGTTCATGCGTGCGTGCGTGGGTGTGAGAGAGAGCACAGAGGATCTGCTGCTTGCTGTCTAAGTCATGACATGCTGAATGCCCCTTGAGATGACCGTGAACTTCACGTGGAACCTCCATCACCCACTCCCCTTACCATCCTCAATATTACTTTGATAGAACAGTTTTTAGGCAGCCTTTCTCCACCATGAATATTAATCTCATCCAATAGTAACTACATGTTTGAAAGTGCAATATTCTAGTGCAGAGCATGGAATACGGTTTATGCATAATTAAGTTAATTAATTTTGAGAATGGTAAGGGGAGTAGGTGATGGAGGTTCCACGTGAAGTTCACTGTCATGTCAAGGGCTATTCTGCATGTCATGACTCAGACAGCAAAGCAGCAGTCCATCCTCTGTGCACTCTCACACACACGCACGCGTGCAAGCACGCACATACAGACACTCGCACAGACGCAAACACACGCACAGACAAACGTACGCAGGCACAGCCACACTCACACACACATACACGCCAACAGACACACACACACACACACACACACACACACGCACACAGACACGCCCACAGACACACACAACAAAAGTTATAAAAAAAACGTAAAAGAAGAGAAAGGCGAAATGGTCCCTCAGCTAAAGCCTGGCTCAGACTACAGGAGTTTTAAAATCCTGACAGATTTTAAATTCTGGTGGCGGCTCACACATAAGGAGAATCTTAACAGATTCTCTTATGAAAAATCTTAGACCTGGCTCAAGCCTGGCTCAGACTACAGGATTCTCGGCCAGATTTTAGCCCAATTTCCCCTCCCGAGAATCTTTGAAAAAATCGGGCCTAGAAACGCGATCGGGCCCGAGAATCGGCCCAGATTATCACGTAATGTGAGGTGTTCACAGATCGAATCTTAGAACTCCCGATCTGCTCCGAGAGAAATCTTAGCCGCCCCGATCATATCAAACATGTTTGATATTTAGGATTTTAAATCGGGCTGATGACGTTGGTACTTTCGCTACAGCCAATGAGAGACACATCTCCAAGGTGACGGAGGTAACTACCAGACCCTTTAAAATGTCGAGCGCCAAAGATCCTGCAAGGGTACGTTGGACAGCGGAGATGGAGGAACAACTTGTGGAGTTGTGGCAACAACATGATTGTTTATTTAATGTATCCTCCAAAAAATACCACAACCGCACAGACAAGGAAAAGTGCTGGGGAGAAGTCGCGTCGGTTTTAAACGTACCGGGTAAGTCAACTGCTAACGTTACCGTGCTAGCTTGGAAATGTAAACAATAAAGCTTTTGAAACGTGAGTAATCAGTTTGGTTAAAAATGTTTTGTAGTTGTGAGGAGAATTGTTTGTCTGTTAATTGTGCTGTTGTTCACTATTAACGTTGCCGTCGCTTTTGTAACGTTAGTTCTACTACGTAGATACGTCGAAGCAAGAACCCGTTTCATTACATTTACATTACAATTTTTTTTGTAATATTAGCAGTACTGTTTATTTACTTTTTTAGTAGAGGAAGTGAAGATAAGAGCAACAACACTGAGGACCCAGTTTACAAAACTTCTTAAACCCAAACCAAGTGTGAGTGGGGAGAAAGATCTTACACAGAAGCAGAGCTGGCTGCTAAGAAACTTGGAGTTTCTCAAGAAACATGTTCTCCAACGCCCCAGTGAAACCACTGTGAGCACAACAGTATAACTATGAAATATAGTGGAATGCAAACGCATGTACATCCCACTGACTGAACTATTTTTCAGCTTGATTGGTCTGTTAAAGACATAATCTATAGCCAGGCGACGCATGACCCTCTCAGTGATGAAGATATTCTGGAGACATCAGAAGCACCAGGTAAATATCACAATTGGGGATGTGCAAGACTCAAAAATACTGATACAATGATGACTGTTGACTTGTCTTGTCCTCATTTAAAGCCCACAAATTTAGAGATAATGGCTTTTCATGCATTTCAAATGGTTTGGGTCGTATTCTAGGACTTTTTATTTACTTATACATCACTATTAGGGGTGTTTGACGACCCCAAATTCCTTAAAAGCTTAAATGTGCTTCAAATGATATGGTCAGTTATAGACCATGTATAGTTATAGAGATCTGCATTTTACGGCTGAAAAGAAGGCTCCTGGATCATGTAAGAATCAGAACACATAATGAAGAAATTTCACTTATGTGGATATGATCAAATGTAGTTAAGGTATAGTTAAAAAACATATATTTACTCGCCTCCTTTAAACCTCTACTTATTTTTTACTCAAGAACGCAAATTAATAAATTTTAATGCAGAATTTGGATGTATGCAAAAACTTAGTTCAACACTGACTGTAGATCTTTTAAAAACAATCATGTCACATTGTTTAATACATTTTTATTTTTTTAGGACCACATTCCTCCGCCACACAAGGTGAGGAAGACCATGCCTCTCCTTTTCCCAAAGCCAGACATGGACTAAAGCGCAACAAAGGAGATCCAGATACTATCGAGCAACAAAAGCTTAAATTGTTAGAAAAGATGTCTGCCTCCGTTCTTACAGCTCCAGATCCATACAGTGCTTTCGGAAATCAGGTTGCAGTGGAACTTGGATTAATTAAAAATAAAAGCATTCAAACCAAGGTAAAAAGACAAATAATGAATGCCTTTGTTTGAGGGCCAGGAGGCTGACCAGTCCATCCAATCACCATCCTCACACATGCCACCTTCCACATACTCGTCTCTCACACCTACATACATATCCCCATCACTCTCTCACCACTACTACCAGCACCTTCCCCATCAGGGCCCTGTTCCGCCTCAAAATTATTTAAGCACTCTTCGAGATTTGGAGGAGTAATTAAAGTAACAGCAAAACTGTTGATGTTGTTAATTTGTTGCTTCATTAAGCTTTTTATAATTGTTTAAATGAATATTGGTTTTAACATATTGTAAACATAAATTTAAATTGTATTTATTATATATTTATTATTTATATGCAAAAATGTATTTTATTTATTGTTTTGTTTTTACTTTATATATTTATTTTTAGTAAAATTTATGAGTAATACTTGAAAATACTTAAATAAATACCTGAAATGTGATTGTGATTGTATTTATTTTAATTGTAACAGATAGACTTGCATAACACATATACAAAAAGTACATTAAACGTATATATACTGCCAAGCATGTTGCAGTAGGCTACTTGTTATCAAAAGCTAAACCTTGCAAATGCTTGGTCAATTCTCTAAACATGGTTATCTTGCCATGGCACTTGGCCAGCAGGTGAAACAAAGTAATCTCTTAGGAGATCACGTTGCTGCTTAGCAGTGAGGGTGGGGTTCCGTGCCCTGCCGGCTTGCATACATTGCATGGCCCACACACCATCCCTCCTCCATGCTCCCTCGTGAATTCTGTGGTCTGCATCCTCACAGTCTGCTAGTGCTGATGGTATATAAGCCTCTGAACGGCACTCACAAAGGAAGTTGTGAAGACAAGCTGATGCCAGAGTGATCTTGGTCACACTGTCTGGGTGAAGAAGGATTGTTGAGCGGAACACTCTAAACCTATTGGCGAGAATGCCAAAGGCATTTTCTACGACTCTGCGTGCCCGTGAAAGGCGGTAGTTGAAGATCCTCTGGCTGTGGTCCAGCTGCCTGAAGGGGTAGGGTTTCATCAGATCGGTTCTGAGAGGGTACGCCTCATCACCCACAAACAAATAGGGTAGCACAACATCAGAACTGATAAGCCTTTCTGGAGGAGGAACATTTAGAAGACCCTGGTCTAATGCTTTCTTTAGGTCAGAATGGGCAAAGAGCCCAGCATCTGAGACCCTGCCTTGAGTACCAACACTAATATAAAGGAACTTATAATTTGCATCTACAACTGCCATCATAAGAACTGAAAATCGGCTTTTATAATTGTGCCAGATGCTGCCACTGTGAGCTGGTGGCTGGATGTAGATATGTTTGCCATCAAGGGCATCCAGGCAATGTGGAAACTGCCATTTTTCCATGAAGTTATTGGAAATTGCACGCCATTCCTCCTCTTTGGTTGGTGTCTGCAAAAATAAGAGTAGAAGTATACATGCACAATTTAAGTGGAATACAATCTGAATTTACTAATTATGCACAACTGTCAAGATGAGAGAATTATCTGCACTATTAATTATATAACAAGCCATGGTTTTATTATAGTAAAAGTGTAATCAAGTTTTTGTTGTATTGATTACCATTTATATAACCAAGTTGTACAACAATACCATGGTTAAACTATGCTTACTGTAGCAAAACAGTGGTATTTCTCAGTTTAACATTATTAATTTGCTTGTATTCATATTTTTGTACACAATATCTCAATCATTCTTCCTGTAATACTTATGACAAATAATATTCACTAATACTAACCTTTAGAAAATCATCCTTTAAGACCTGATGTAGGGCTGCACATGTGCGATTTACTATTTCAGACAGAGTAGTGGCCCCAATTCTGAATTGGAAACTAAGTGATTTGTAGGTTTCCCCTTTATCAAAAAAGGTAACATTACTGCAAAATGTAAACACAAAACACAAACATGTTAGATGTCTATACAAACCTGTTGCCAAGAATCTGAGGGTCAAGGAGAGGCTCTCCTTGGCTGTAATCGCTCTCCTCATTTTGGTGTTCTGTCTGGTGATTAGTGGTTCAACTCTCTCTAGCAGAATGTCAAACTCATCTGAGGTCTTCCGCAGCAGCTCTTTAAAGCCTGACCTGTCCTCCAACTATTGAGAAACAAAACAGAATTCGTATAAATGACTCATACTTTAATACATAAGCTTTAAAAATAGCATATTCTTTACACAGAATATTTGACCCACTAGGCCACTAAATTAACTAAAATAAAAAAATCAACAAAAATACAATATCTTGAATAAGTATGACACCTGTTGCCATCAATTAACCTTATCATCATCATAAGAGGTGTGTGTGTGGCTGACTGAGTGTGTGTGGTGTGATGTGTGTGCATTTGTCCAAATAGCGCAAAACGAAATTTGGTTTTCCCATTGTTTATTATAGGTCGATGCAAACTGCCAACGTTAGCTTGTAGTTTCGTTGAACAGATTGTTATTTGGCTATACTCATACATATAACATGCGTTTATGTGTTTGTTTTTATGCTGTATCTCATAATCACATTGGCATTCTTCTTTGTTCTTGGCAGCGACAATTTTTTTCTTCTGTTATTTATTAACATTAAACTTAAGCTGCTCGCCAAAAGCACAGTCATAACTTCAGCAATAGCAAAAAAGCATTATAGCACCCGAGGCTTTGGACAGACAGACAGACAGACAGAGAATCATAGAGCGACAAAGACACTTTCAGGGTTGAACGTTACATAGGCCTACCTAGCTACAGTTTGCTACAGTTACCTTTACATGCCTGTTTTGCTACACGTGTAAATGCCTTGATACTATTTTCTACAGTAATATGTTTGCTTTTCACCGCGGATGCGCCGTAGTACAGTTAAAACAGTACAGTTACTAACTCTATAACTTTTGCACAGCCGCTGAATTTTCTGCATCTATTGGAAATACACTTTTTTCATAATATGACCAATATTATGTTCATAACTCACACCATTCTACATGGCAACAGTGATCAATTTCGCTTATGAGCATATTCTAGGTTAGCATAAACAGAAAAAAAGGCAGGTAAAATCCTACCTCCAGTTCTCGCTGAAGAACAGACAGCCCAAGTTGACCCCGTCTCCCCAACCAGGTTCGCATCCAAACTCGTTTCTTCTTTTTCTTTTGTTTTGTGTCGCTACAAAGAATAGCGACAGCAACCGCTAGATGTCGCTTCGCGCTTTCCATTGTTACAGATCCGTTGCCAGGTGAGATCACGTGAAATTAACTGCGATGTCCCTTTGTTTACTTGTGTTTCCCGGTGAGATGACGTAGGAGGCGTCCTCTGGCATGATAATCTTAATATTATCCTGTATTTGGGTGTCTTAAAATAAATGTCTTTTGTTGCAATTATGAAATAAAAACTTCCAATTAAACTTTCTAAATCAGTTTTTTGCACTTGTTACCTTTTGTCGTATTTATAAACACAACTTTACCACCAACGTTTTCTTCTCTGGACATTGGACATTTCACATTCATAAATGCAAGTGTACAAAGGGGAAACCTATTTTTGTAGTGCTTGAAAAAGAGATTAAAAGGAAGATTTTACATAAGAGAATCTGGCAAGATTCTCCTTATGTGTGAGGTGCAACCAGAGTTTAAAATCTGTCAGGATTTAAGAACTCCTGTAGTCTGAAGCCTGGCTCAGACTACAGGAGTTTTAAAATCCTGACAGATTTTAAATTCTGGTTGCCCATTCTGACCTAAAGAAAGCATTAGACCAGGGTCTTCTAAATGTTCCTCCTCCAGAAAGGCTTATCAGTTCTGATGTTGTGCTACCCTATTTGTTTGTGGGTGATGAGGCGTACCCTCTCAGAACCGATCTGATGAAACCCTACCCCTTCAGGCAGCTGGACCACAGCCAGAGGATCTTCAACTACCGCCTTTCACGGGCACGCAGAGTCGTAGAAAATGCCTTTGGCATTCTCGCCAATAGGTTTAGAGTGTTCCGCTCAACAATCCTTCTTCACCCAGACAGTGTGACCAAGATCACTCTGGCATCAGCATGTCTTCACAACTTCCTTTGTGAGTGCCGTTCAGAGGCTTATATACCATCAGCACTAGCAGACTGGGAGGATGCAGACCACAGAATTCACGAGGGAGCATGGAGGAGGGATGGTGTGTGGGCCATGCAATGTATGCAAGCCGGCAGGGCACGGAACCCCACCCTCACTGCTAAGCAGCAACGTGATCTCCTAAGAGATTATATTGTGTATAAATTCTGATCATATTCAGTATGCTATGGGACTTTCATTCACCCTGGTTATGAAAGAATGTTTTTAAACATTAACTTGATGTTTTGAAGAAGTATTCATAGGAATGTTTGTAAACATTAACTTAGTGTGTTAGTAAATCAAAAATCACATTACTAGTGGGTCAGAAATCGCATTAACTTAGACTCACGATAAGATTGTTTGCATGAGAGAATCAATCACTACATATTCTAATCAAAATCCAGGGATGGTTTGAAGGCCAGACCCAAATAAATTGTATCACTGTTCATTTTTAATTAAAAAAATGAGTTAAGGTTGAAATTCCACCATTAGACCAGAAACCTTGTTGCCTAAAAATAATGGTGGCGGACAAGGATAGTTGGATAATAAAAATAAGAGATAACGGGAAATTACCTGATTGGTTTCGAAAGGAAACACCTTTGGGAAGTTTTACTATAACTAGAGGCTGGAAAACACCAAGTTTTCAGATGTTTTTGGAGACTTGGGACATCTCACTTTGTTTGACTTGTACAAATAAAGTTGAAACTTTGGCACCTGGACCTTCCTTGTCTGAGCAATTTTTTGAGCGTGAAGATCAACGTTTTTTCCCCATCATATTTGGCGCCCAACGTGGGGCTGGACAGAGGCTGAAGGCATTCGACGACACCTGAGGACGGACCATCTGGCTGACTGCACAGATCAGGTGAGCATACTTTTCCTTAAAGTGTAAATTTTTGGTATCTGTGTGGTCTGCCGGAGGTGAGTTCTGGGTAGAGTTGATGTCTATAAGAAGCTTCTCCAGTCTAAGAACTAATTGACACTAATATTGCAGGAGGGCCCCAGGTCTCAAAGTGAAGAATGAATGTGGGTGAATGAATGATGTCTAGACATAATGTAAATAAGTGATACCCGTTTTGAGAGGGTATTTGCCCGTTCTGAGAGGGCAATGTAAATAAGTGTCACCTGTTCTGAGAGGGTGACGGCCTTTTGTGAGTGGGCCATGTAAATAAGTGTCGCCTGTTCTGAGAGGGTGACGGCCTTTTGTGAGTGGGCCATGTAAATAAGTCTTACCTGAAGGTAACTGCCTGCTTGGAGAAGGCACGTATTTATTACATAGAAGAAAACCACGTGGGGATGTAAAATAGTTCTGTTTGTCTGTGTTATTGTCTGTTATTGTCTCTGTCAGTGTCTAAAGAAATTGAGAGAGTAGGAAGGAGGGGCTGCTGGCCACAGTCCCAGAATGAGTAGTGACTATGTGTGTGAGAGCAATGTGTGTGTGAGAAGTCATGTGTGAAGGAGCAAGGAGCAAGGGAGAAGATAGAAAACTATAATAAGTAAAGCTCTTTATTTTAAAGAATGAGTTTAGGATATGAATAAGAGTTTTGAATGTATTTTGGAAATGATTTATTATAAATAATGTGATATTCTGAAAAGGAATAAGAAAATGTCATTGTATGCTGAAATATTGTGACCAAAGTAAAAAAGAACATGAGGTGTATATGAGACGATCAGGGCATTGCTTTGTGAGAGCTCATATAGAACGAACACCTAGACAAAAGAAGGTGATATATTAGGGACGATCACGGCTGAAAGGCTGTGTGAGAGCCAACATAGGAAAATCACCCATGGTCACGATACGATGCATGTACTGCATTTTTTTTCCAAGCTTATTTAATAATAAAGGAAACGCTAGTAACAAACCATATAAAAATAGAAGTAGTTTGAGTCTCAATCTGGAAGTATTTGATTTATTAGACTCAACCAAATACATTATTGTTTGAACATTAAGAATATTCCCTCTTGGAAAGATTAAGTCTTGTAATTTTTTAGTATCAAGTTTTATGAATTACCTTTCCCCAACAGCAACTATTTTTATTTTTTATTTTTATTGTAGCATATCAAAGAAGTGAGGTTGAGGTTTTCTGATAATTGCTCCTCTCTATTGATATTGTTGAATGATATGAAACCCTCGTTGCCCATATTGAACATTGATCTTAAATTAATTGTTAAATTTCATGTCTTAAACTTTTTGCCCCATTGGTGATTTTTGCCTTATGTTGTTTTTTATTTCAGTTTACTGCATTACAGTTGCATGGCTGAAGAGGGGCCAGGCCTTGATTATGAGAGAAGAGAGGCCTTTCATACTAAGATACTGACCCTAAGAAAAGTACTGTCTGAAACTAGGGGAATTGGAAATCACTTTTGGCAAGAAGATACATACATTGATGAGAAGGGGGTAGAACAAGTTCTGTTACAAGAAAGAAAAGACTGGTACCTGAATCAACTGACAGAGATTCGAAATTTAGAAATTGTCCAATCGGAGTGGCCTTACGTAAATTGGGAAGAAATTGTAAAAACCTGTTGTAAAGTAGATGTGTTGAAACACTACCTGAATGAGGTCTGTGTATATCAGTATAACAGATCTAATTGTCCCTCAGGTCTGACAGCAAGAACATTATTGGTTCAAAGGATCCCCATTGGTGGCCTAACAGGAGATTACTATGAGATAGGAGAGCTGCAGGGGTTTTCCTTAGGGCGGGGACAAACTGGGCGGCTTATTGGTTTCCCCGAGCTGAGAGTCTATGCAGAAACTCGATATGTAAACTGGGCAAGTAAGATCTTATGTACTTGGAATGAATTTGGAGAAGTGGTTCCTCAACAGTTTGTGGCAGTAACTTTGAAAAAATTGGTGATGGAAATAGCCCCAGAGAACCCTAGGTCCTGGTTTGCACCTTAATGCTTAAATAAACCAATGAAACGCATCTAAAATCTCTGTACTTTTCTCTTTATAATAATACATTTAGGAATATTACTGATTTGTGCATTGTTTAAGTATGTCGTCCACCCCTGTAGATTTGTTGGGGTCCAGATATCCGGTATGCAAAAATTCAATAGAAAGAATATCTAAGAAATGGGCCGTTAGAACCAAAAACTTGAGAACAATATGGCCAGAAAATGGTACCTTTGATGTAACAGTGTGTGAGGAAATGGAGGGACTAATTAAGAACCATAAACCAAAAGACAGAAGCAAAAAACGAGAAGAAAAGAGAAAATTAGAACAGGAAGTACTCAACCTGTTCAAAAATGAAGGAGTTAAGTTCCTGAAAAATATGAGGAAAATAAGAGAAGTGTTAAAAAAGGATGATGAAAAAAATGAAGAAAACTTTGAGAAAATGACTCAGCCACCTCCCTATGAACCTCCCAGCCAAAAGTTAGAAAAGATACAAACATCAACTCAAATGCCAATGGTAGCAATATCAGGAGAGGTCAAGATAGAAGGACAAGTAGAAATAGATACAGATACAACTGAGAGAGACAGAAAGAAAGCAGAAAAGGGTGAGGACGACAGGGCCAGTCAACACTCCCCAGGTTATAGACACCTAGAGGATGAGGGAGGCAGAGGTGCATGCGGTCCTGATCCTTATAGAAAACTGACACAAGCACTGGACGACTTAGTAAAGAGGCGCGAGGAGACCTACGAAAGGGTGACAGAAGATTTAATACAGATACGTACAGATTCTGAACAGGTTTTAAGTCAAGTTTCAGGCAACAGCTCACAAGGAGAAGATGAAGAAGAAGAAGATGCCCCTAACGTCAGAAGCCAAGAAAAAACACAACGTCCGAAAATCGACAAAAGAGCCCCTCCGGGATCAGCCTCAAGAAGCCTTCCAAGAGGGGAGCGAAAGCTGGTCACAGGGAGCCTCTATCTCCAGGATGACCCTGAGCAGTGGCACCTACCCTGGACCCGAGCACCACAGGGGAGACTGACCAGATCTGCAAGTGTCACACTCTTTCCTGAAGGCGCAATACCGAAGTCACGTGACACAAAAAAAGGAAAGCAGTTCCCCATTTTGATAAAAGGGGCTCAAGCACAGTACGTGCCATGGGCATCTCAGGACCTGGATGGACTGGTTGCGCGTCTACCAAACTTAGATGAAGGGGCAGGCAAGTGGATCAGACTGCTGGAGGAGGAGACAACAGGGAAGCTATTGGCATTGGGGGATATCAAAGCACTCCTTGCCAAGTGCGTGGGAAGTTCCAAGCTGAATGAACTTTTAAGAGCAGCAGACATCCAAGCGATAGACACCCCAGATCTTGATGGACACCCATTTAATTTATATAGGAGGGGTATATGGCGTGGGTTAAGGGAAGAGTTTCCCAACCGCATCGATCCCCGAGCCCTCAAGGGAGAACAGATGGGAGAGGAAGAGAACTCTGCCACCTACATACAGAAACAACTGAGGAAGTGGAAGCAAGAACTTGAAAGAGATCCTGATGAAGACTTATTGATGACGACATTGTTCAGAAATGCTGTTGTCGATGCAATGCCTCCACTAGTAAAGGCCAAACTGGAAGATGTAGTGGGTCTGCACTCCAAGTCACACAAAGAGTTCTGTGATCATGTGACCCACGCAGTCGAACAGTATAGAAGAAATTAACTAAAACTGAGAAATCAAGAAAAAGATCTTCAAAGAAAACTGGTGCAGCTGCAGCTCGAAGAACTGGCAAGAAAGAAAAAGACGCAAGCCGTGGTCAAAGACAAAGATGAAGAAAAAGATCATGCAGCAATGATGGCTCCAGTAAATGTCCCAGTTCCTATGGCACCGCAACCGGGTGCAGCCACTGTACAACAAACACCTGGGAGTGGACCTCAGCAGCCAGCGCCTATCGTCATCTATGTAAAGCCTGAACAACAAAACAGATTTGGTCCAAGGCCCGGGCAAGGTGAGCAAGGAAGACAGAATAGAGGAAGGAACTCATGTTGGGGATGCGGACAACAGGGGCACAACAGAAGAGAATGTCCCACCAACCCTTGGAATGCAAACCAGCAACAAGGTTCCCGATGGCAAGCAGGCCAACAACAACGACCTCCATGGCAAAATCAGAGGCAACAGCGACCCCAATGGCAGGAAGGGCAACAACAACCCCCATGGCAAGAGCAGAATCAACAGGGGCCCCGCTGGCAGGACCAACCAAATCAACCAGAACAAGGACATCAGCAACAGGGACCAGTCAACCCATGGCGAGGTCCAGATGTCGGATACTAGGGCTGCCAAGAA
Organism: Triplophysa tibetana; assembly: GCA_008369825.1. NCBI lineage: Eukaryota > Metazoa > Chordata > Actinopteri > Cypriniformes > Nemacheilidae > Triplophysa > Triplophysa tibetana. Next base: position 9,917,484 of record CM017895.1, read on the forward strand.
GATCCTACGGGGAGGGGTCAGCACCCAATGATAACTGAAGATGCTGATGCAGAACCGATGCTGCAGGTCAATATTGAAGGCAAGAACACACCAATGATGATAGACACTGGAGCAACTTATACATGTATAAGCTCAAGTCATGCCTCACACCTCCCCATGTCTGGCAAGTTCACAAAGACAGTAGGATTTTCTGGACAAACGCAGCTAATTCCAATAACGGCTCCAGTGCGTCTAAGGACAAAGGACAAAGAAGTAACTCTGCCTATCCTAGTATCAGAGCAGACCCCTGTTAATCTGTTAGGGAGGGATGCCCTTTGTAAACTAAAGCTACAAATATCATGTTCCCCTGAAGGTATTTACATTGGCAGCAAGGGGGTTAGGCAAATGGTAGTCACAGCCCCCCAGGCCAATGCCTACTGGATAGGAGAGTTAGAGGAAGAGGTAGGGAAGACAGTGCGAAAATGGGAAAAGTTTGTTAAAGAACAACTCAAAGACCCCAAGTTACCTGAATTAGAATTTCACTGCACCATGATATATGACCCACTGAGGAGAGTAGACATAGAGAAAAAGTGGTTGCAAGAAACCAAAGATAAGAAAGTTCCCCTCATTTCACAGCATATAATAATAGGACCACAAGGAGCGGCATTACAAGTTGACAGTAATGAGTTTATTGAAGAATGGTTCCAGATCCCAAATTCAGTCCCCCATATTACATTGTATTTAGAGAAGGGAAGTGAGAACAAAGAAATAGGCCCAATGACGAGAAAAGCCAAAGGAATACAATGGAAAAGCACGGACAACCCCTTAATTTTTATTTCAGCAGATAAACATTTCATGATAATTGCATGCGCAACAATTATGCAGGGAACTCCTAGAGAGGTGGAAGTCAGTAATCAAAGACACATGAATTTGGAAATCATCTTGGAAAAAGAGATGAAACAAACGGAGCTGATTGAAGAGATGGAGCAATTAGTTCCTGAAGAATTGTGGTCAAAACATGACACGGATGTTGGACTGATAAAATCTGCTAGCCCTATAGTAATTAAGACAAAACCAGGGGCTAAGTTACCACACAAGTACCAATATCCATTAAAACCTGAAGCCATAAAAGGCATCAGAGGAGCAATTGAAGGACTAACCACAGCAGGAGTGCTGTTTGAGACATCCAGTCCTTGTAACACTCCTATATTGCCAGTTACCAAAGCAGATAAAGCCAAATGGCGCTTGGTACATGATTTAAGGGCAATCAATGAGATAGTAGAAGATTGGCCAGCAGAAGTTCCGAATCCTCACACCCTGCTTACAAATGTGCCACCCGATGCTAAGTATTTTACAGTGATTGATCTTTGCTCTGCCTTTTTCAGCATTCCATCCGCAGAAAGTAGCAGACATTTGTTTGCTTTTACTTATGAGGGGAAGCTAATATCCTATACCAGGGTCCCTCAAGGGTTCCGCCATAGCCCTCACATATTTAATCAGCTGTTAAAGGCTGATCTGGACGATCTGGTACTGGACAGTACACTTCTCCAGTATGTGGATGACTTGTTGATCTGTGCCCCTACACTTGAGCAATGCCACAGAGATTCCATTAAAGTCCTGACTAAATTAGCAGAAGGAGGACATAAAGCCTCAAAGACAAAGCTGCAGTATTGCCTTCCCCAAGTAGAGTACTTGGGAAGATTAATTGCATATAAAACCAAAGCAATATCACAAAGCCAATTGGAAGGAATTAGCAAAGTGCCGCTTCCACAGACTGTTGGTCATATGATGACATTCCTGGGCATGACTGGATTCAGCTCAGATTGGATAGAGGATTATGCAATCAAAACTGCCCCATCGAGAGCCTTAATGAAACAGGCAGGGCAGCAAAATTTAAGAACCACACTCACATGGAATAATGATGCGACAATAGCATTCGAATCCATTAAGAGAGAACTGCAAAGTGCTCCAGCTCTCACAAGTCCTGACTATACAAAACCCTTTCACCTCTATGTAGCTAACAGAAAAGAGGGATATGCCTCTGCAGTATTAATGCAGGAGACTTGTAAGGGGAGGGGAAAACAGCCCATTGCCTTTTATAGTACAAGGTTGGACAGTGTAGCACAGGGGTATCCTCCTTGTTATCAAGGACTCGCAGCTGTATATTATGCTTATGAGAAGGCTTCTACTTTAACTATGGGATACCCTGTGATAATATATGCACATCATAAGGTGGTGGAAATGTTGGAACAAGGTAGATTTGTTTTAACACAGGCCAGAAGCCTGGCATATTCAGCTCTTTTGACATATCCTGATGTAACATTAAAGCATTGTGCTACTGTAAACCCAGCAAATTACATACCTCTGGATAATGAAGGCACGCCACATGATTGTGTGGCTGAATCATTGGCGTTTACCCGTCTTAGACCAGATTTAGAGTCTACGCCCATACTAAATGCGGTGGCTGATTATTTTGTAGATGGCTCTTGCTTCAGAGACCATTTGGGAAATCATGCTGGTTTTGCTGTGGTTAAACGAGAAGGGAGTGAGTTTCTTCCTGTAGTTTCTCAACACTGTGAACAGCCTTGTTCAGCACAACTGGCTGAGTTGAAAGCCTTGACAACAGCTTGCCAGCTGGCAAAGGGGCAAGTTGTAAATATTTATACAGACTCTGCGTATGCGCATGGAGTTTGTCATCTTTATGGAGCAGTTTGGAAACAAAGAGGGTTCAGAAAAAGTGATGGTACCCCAATACAGCATGCCGAGCAGATTGTACAGTTAATTTCAGCTATGATGCAACCCAAACTCTTGGGTATTATTAAATGCCAAGCGCACAAAAAGGGAAATGACTTTGTAATACAAGGAAATAATGCTGCCGATGCAGAGGCTAGAAAAGCCTCAGGGTGTCAAGTTGCTGTAATGGCCCCCATGGTGTTAATACAGCCTGAGCCCCGAATTGCAGACCTTGCTCGCATACAAGAGCAGGCTAGTGCTGTCGAACAATCAGTATGGCAGCAAAGGGGGGCCACAAGAGATGTGAATGGAGTATGGCGATCTCATGAAGGACTAATCATTGCACCACATGCTCTATTGACTGTGTTAATTTCTGAGACACATGAATTTGATCATTGCGGTCGAAATGAGATACTTAGAAAAATCAAGCAACAAGGATATTGGTCACCTTATTTGCAAGCGACAGTGGATGATTTTCTAACAGGGTGTGATATTTGTGCTCAGAACAATGTGAGAAAAGGGACTTCAGCACCTATAGGGCACATCCCTGTACCCGAAGGACCTTTTAAACACTTGGTAATGGATTATGTCGACATGATCAAGCCAGTCAGAGGCAAAAGATACATGCTGGTGATAATAGATAGATTCAGCAGATGGGTGGAGGCTGTGCCATCATCTGACCAGGGCTCTGGGACTGTGATTAAATTTTTGACAAGAGACGTGATTCCCAGGTTTGGAATTCCATCTGAGATCAGTTCCGACAACGGCTCCTCATTTATTCAAAGAACGGTAAAGACTGTCTTGCAACAGTTGCGAATAAAACAGCGGCTAGGGTGTGTTTACCATCCCCAATCTCAAGGAATGGTGGAGAAAGCAAACGGAACCCTAAAGGCAAAGATTAGCAAAATCTGTGCAGACACCAAATTGAACTGGGTAGATGCCTTACCACTAGCGCTAATGAACTATCGCATGCAAACTAACAGGACTACAAATTTGACTCCACATGAGATGCTCACGGGTAGGCCTATGCCAGTGCCTTACTTAAGAGGCCCTTATGATGGACCGCCTTTGGAGCAATTGCAAGTTGAGTTAAGAACGTACATGAGGCAATTAACTGCTATACATGAGGCTATATCTTCACAGGAACAACGCCGAGGGCCTAGAGAGGACGAAGAAGCTCCGTGTGCAATCGTTCCAGGAGACAAAGTGTATCTAAGAGTCTTCAGAAGAAAATGGAATGAGCCAAGGCGGGAGGGACCCTACACAGTCACACGAGCAACACCGACAGCAGTACAAGTGGAGGGGAGCACTACCTGGTACCATCTGAATCACTGCACCAGAGTACCAAAACTGCGACGGCGAGATCCTGAGCAAACTGACGAGGAAGCCGAGGACTTATCAGAAATTTCAGACGAAGGTCAGAGCCAAGATGATAGTCAGAGAACCCCTGAGGGGATTCCAGAGTCCGCACCGGAGACGTCTAGGGCAGCTGAGGGACAACCGGAGCAGCTCCCGCAGCACGAGCCAGAGCGGAGGACACAGCAGGAGGAGCCACACCAGGAGCCAGAGCCGGCACAGACAGAGCACGAATCACAGACAGAACAGGAGCCCGACGAGACAAGACAGAGCACAGAACAGGGACACCCGGAGGAACATGCTATCAGGACTATATACGATCCTGACATACATGGGGAACATGCTCTTCTTCCGGCTTTGCTACTGATCGGACGCATTTACTAGCGCTCCCTGCTTTGCGCTTCTGCTTTTATGCTTTATCTTATTTAAACACCAGCAGTTCAGTACAGTGCTCAGACTAAACAATTAGGCACTAAAACCAAAGACTGGGAAATACTTCAAAACTTTCGCTAAGCAACCAGGAATTCTGTAAGGATCGTGATTTACCAGCTTGCTGCTAACAATTGAAACTCTTCAGGATAACTCCGCTGCCCACTCTCAAACTGGTGTGAAGATGCCTTCTTTTGGATCAACAACCACCTGCTGCTCACACTGCCACAAACTTCTACAAAAGATTGCAGTTCTCGAAACAAAGCTACTCACAATATTGCCGTCCCTGCAAGAACACACAGCTGATACTCGCCGTGGACCCCCTCAGCATATAGCCGGTGAGTTCCGTGAACGCAGCACTTCTCATCAGATTATAGTGAGCTCAGACAAACCTGTACAGATGCAAACAAAGGTAGCTGAGGACACAAACCGCTGGCAAAAAAAGGGCGCAAGACCTAAAGATGCTCGTAATATCAGACTGTCAAGAGTTTCACAAATTGCCGCATTAGCTTCCTCTACCCCAGATATGGCTAAGACTCGACAAGACACTGTTGGTACTCTGCCACCCCCTATACATCTTAAAAATAGATTTGAGGCACTAATGAATATGGGTGAAGAATCCCCAAATGTGGTCAGGCAAAAATCAAAGGTGGACACTGCAGTTGGCAGACTCTCTGTGTCAAACAGGCAACGACACTGTCAGGGTCGGGGATCGAACTCGGGTCTCTTGTGTAGCGAATCCCCGACTCCACCACTGAGCCACGGATAACAGTGAGGAGAACCCAATTGCAGGCAGACACAAAGGCGATGGTACGGGTCACAAAGGGTATTTATTATATATAACAAAAACAGGAACAAAACAAAAACCCACGAGGGGGAAAACAATACAGGATAAATAATAAAGTTAACAAAGACACTTACTAAATAAACTAGAAAACAAACACTTGAGACACGAACTACACTTACTAACAACTCGAGGACACCAGGAACTAGCAACAACTGGAGACACTGAAGAACATCAAACGTACTGCAAACAACCAATGAACCAGCGACGAGACAGAGAAACATGAGGACTCTTTATAGGGGAGAGAACTTAAGGGGGAACAGGTGCGGGGAATTAACACTCAAGGGAAAGCTAATCAACACAAACTAAGAAACAGGAGGGCAGGAACAAATGACATAGACTTGAGAAACAAAGGATCCTGTATGATTTCACCTCAAGACCAAGAATTACCTAACCAGAAGAGGTGGAATCATGACAGGACCCCCGCCTTAAGGAGCAGCATCCTGATGCTCCTCAAAGGCACAAACAGGACAAGAGAGACTGAGACAAAGACAGGACCCAGAGAGACACGGTTAACAAAATAAGTGGCAAACATGACATGACAACTAGAGGGCTCGGGTGTGACAATAGAAACAACAGACAAGGGAGGGGAGGTGGGGGCAAACAAGAGAAAACAGGGGGAAGTCCAGAAGGGGCGGGGCTGGGTGGTGAAGTCCTAGCCCGCGGGGGCGCGCGAGCGCGCTGAGACCCAGGAGACTCAGGAAAACCGGACGGGACCGGCTGGAGAGGCTCGGGAAAGCCGGACGGGACCGGCTGGAGAGGCCCGGGAAAGCCGGACGGGACCGGCTGGAGAGGCTCGGGAAAGCCGGACGGGACCGGCTGGAGAGGCTCGGGAAAGCCGGACGGGACCGGCTGGAGAGGCTCGGGAAAGCCGGACGGGACCGGCTGTGGAGACCCGGGAAGGCCGGACGGGACCGGCTGTGGAGACCCGGGAAGGCCGGACGGGACCGGCTGTGGAGACCCGGGAAGGCCGGACGGGACCGGCTGTGGAGACCCGGGAAGACCGGACGGGACCGGCTGGAGAGGCCTGGGACGGCCGGACGGGGCCGGCTGGAGAGGCTCGGGAAGGCTTGGTTCCGGCTCCTGGACCGGGCTTGGTTCCGGCTCCTGGACCGGGCTTGGTTCCGGCTCCTGGACCGGGCTTGGTTCCGGCTCCTGCACCGGGCTTGGTTCCGGCTCCTGCACCGGGCTTGGTTCCGGCTCCTGCACCGGGCTTGGTTCCGGCTCCTGCACCGGGCTTGGTTCCGGCTCCTGCACCGGGCTTGGTTCCGGCTCCTGCACCGGGCTTGGTTCCGGCTCCTGCACCGGGCTTGGTTCCGGCTCCTGCACCGGGCTTGGTTCCGGCTCCTGCACCGGGCTTGGTTCCGGCTCCTGCACCGGGCTTGGTTCCGGCTCCTGCACCGGGCTTGGTTCCGGCTCCTGCACCGGGCTTGGTTCCGGCTCCTCTGGGGATCCTACGGCCGAGCGAGCCGCTCGGGCCTTCACCTCCCCACGGCGCCCCCCCAAAAAATATTTGGGACTCGGGACCACTGGACTCGGAACGACCGGACTCGGGACCACCGGACTCGGGACCTCCTGGCTTCGGGCTTTCCTTCTCCTCCGCTTGCCAATGGTACTGGTGGGCGGTGGAGTGGCTACAGGAGGCGAGGAGGAGGGCAGTGTGGAATTGCCCAAGGTGAGAGCACCCACCACACGGTCCTCTGGGATCGGGTCCTTCCCCGTGGGAGAATCCGCCCCAGAAAGATCCCTGGACCACTGTCGCTCCAGCAAGATCTTAACCAGGTCCTCAAATCTCTGGGTTTTTAGCTGGCGCATCTCAGCAGGACCTAGGGGCTCATCGAGGCAACTATTAAAAATGACTTTTAGTTCAGCCTCGCTGAACCCCGAGTAACGGGCTGCGCCCAGGAATTCCATGAGAAAGTCCTGGATGAGCTGCCCCTTCTGACTAAAGCCAAACAGGACCTTGGCTAGGAGGCCCCTTGATGCTGCCAGCTGGGTTCGTTGTGGCTGGTTCATTCTGTCAGGGTCGGGGATCGAACTCGGGTCTCTTGTGTAGCGAATCCCCGACTCCACCACTGAGCCACGGATAACAGTGAGGAGAACCCAATTGCAGGCAGACACAAAGGCGATGGTACGGGTCACAAAGGGTATTTATTATATATAACAAAAACAGGAACAAAACAAAAACCCACGAGGGGGAAAACAATACAGGATAAATAATAAAGTTAACAAAGACACTTACTAAATAAACTAGAAAACAAACACTTGAGACACGAACTACACTTACTAACAACTCGAGGACACCAGGAACTAGCAACAACTGGAGACACTGAAGAACATCAAACGTACTGCAAACAACCAATGAACCAGCGACGAGACAGAGAAACATGAGGACTCTTTATAGGGGAGAGAACTTAAGGGGGAACAGGTGCGGGGAATTAACACTCAAGGGAAAGCTAATCAACACAAACTAAGAAACAGGAGGGCAGGAACAAATGACATAGACTTGAGAAACAAAGGATCCTGTATGATTTCACCTCAAGACCAAGAATTACCTAACCAGAAGAGGTGGAATCATGACAGGACCCCCGCCTTAAGGAGCAGCATCCTGATGCTCCTCAAAGGCACAAACAGGACAAGAGAGACTGAGACAAAGACAGGACCCAGAGAGACACGGTTAACAAAATAAGTGGCAAACATGACATGACAACTAGAGGGCTCGGGTGTGACAATAGAAACAACAGACAAGGGAGGGGAGGTGGGGGCAAACAAGAGAAAACAGGGGGAAGTCCAGAAGGGGCGGGGCTGGGTGGTGAAGTCCTAGCCCGCGGGGGCGCGCGAGCGCGCTGAGACCCAGGAGACTCAGGAAAACCGGACGGGACCGGCTGGAGAGGCTCGGGAAAGCCGGACGGGACCGGCTGGAGAGGCCCGGGAAAGCCGGACGGGACCGGCTGGAGAGGCCCGGGAAAGCCGGACGGGACCGGCTGGAGAGGCTCGGGAAAGCCGGACGGGACCGGCTGGAGAGGCTCGGGAAAGCCGGACGGGACCGGCTGTGGAGACCCGGGAAGGCCGGACGGGACCGGCTGTGGAGACCCGGGAAGGCCGGACGGGACCGGCTGTGGAGACCCGGGAAGGCCGGACGGGACCGGCTGTGGAGACCCGGGAAGACCGGACGGGACCGGCTGGAGAGGCCTGGGACGGCCGGACGGGGCCGGCTGGAGAGGCTCGGGAAGGCTTGGTTCCGGCTCCTGGACCGGGCTTGGTTCCGGCTCCTGGACCGGGCTTGGTTCCGGCTCCTGGACCGGGCTTGGTTCCGGCTCCTGGACCGGGCTTGGTTCCGGCTCCTGCACCGGGCTTGGTTCCGGCTCCTGCACCGGGCTTGGTTCCGGCTCCTGCACCGGGCTTGGTTCCGGCTCCTGCACCGGGCTTGGTTCCGGCTCCTGCACCGGGCTTGGTTCCGGCTCCTGCACCGGGCTTGGTTCCGGCTCCTGCACCGGGCTTGGTTCCGGCTCCTGCACCGGGCTTGGTTCCGGCTCCTGCACCGGGCTTGGTTCCGGCTCCTGCACCGGGCTTGGTTCCGGCTCCTGCACCGGGCTTGGTTCCGGCTCCTGCACCGGGCTTGGTTCCGGCTCCTCTGGGGATCCTACGGCCGAGCGAGCCGCTCGGGCCTTCACCTCCCCACGGCGCCCCCCAAAAAATATTTGGGACTCGGGACCACTGGACTCGGAACGACCGGACTCGGGACCACCGGACTCGGGACCTCCTGGCTTCGGGCTTTCCTTCTCCTCCGCTTGCCAATGGTACTGGTGGGCGGTGGAGTGGCTACAGGAGGCGAGGAGGAGGGCAGTGTGGAATTGCCCAAGGTGAGAGCACCCACCACACGGTCCTCTGGGATCGGGTCCTTCCCCGTGGGAGAATCCGCCCCAGAAAGATCCCTGGACCACTGTCGCTCCAGCAAGATCTTAACCAGGTCCTCAAATCTCTGGGTTTTTAGCTGGCGCATCTCAGCAGGACCTAGGGGCTCATCGAGGCAACTATTAAAAATGACTTTTAGTTCAGCCTCGCTGAACCCCGAGTAACGGGCTGCGCCCAGGAATTCCATGAGAAAGTCCTGGATGAGCTGCCCCTTCTGACTAAAGCCAAACAGGACCTTGGCTAGGAGGCCCCTTGATGCTGCCAGCTGGGTTCGTTGTGGCTGGTTCATTCTGTCAGGGTCGGGGATCGAACTCGGGTCTCTTGTGTAGCGAATCCCCGACTCCACCACTGAGCCACGGATAACAGTGAGGAGAACCCAATTGCAGGCAGACACAAAGGCGATGGTACGGGTCACAAAGGGTATTTATTATATATAACAAAAACAGGAACAAAACAAAAACCCACGAGGGGGAAAACAATACAGGATAAATAATAAAGTTAACAAAGACACTTACTAAATAAACTAGAAAACAAACACTTGAGACACGAACTACACTTACTAACAACTCGAGGACACCAGGAACTAGCAACAACTGGAGACACTGAAGAACATCAAACGTACTGCAAACAACCAATGAACCAGCGACGAGACAGAGAAACATGAGGACTCTTTATAGGGGAGAGAACTTAAGGGGGAACAGGTGCGGGGAATTAACACTCAAGGGAAAGCTAATCAACACAAACTAAGAAACAGGAGGGCAGGAACAAATGACATAGACTTGAGAAACAAAGGATCCTGTATGATTTCACCTCAAGACCAAGAATTACCTAACCAGAAGAGGTGGAATCATGACAGGACCCCCGCCTTAAGGAGCAGCATCCTGATGCTCCTCAAAGGCACAAACAGGACAAGAGAGACTGAGACAAAGACAGGACCCAGAGAGACACGGTTAACAAAATAAGTGGCAAACATGACATGACAACTAGAGGGCTCGGGTGTGACAATAGAAACAACAGACAAGGGAGGGGAGGTGGGGGCAAACAAGAGAAAACAGGGGGAAGTCCAGAAGGGGCGGGGCTGGGTGGTGAAGTCCTAGCCCGCGGGGGCGCGCGAGAGCGCGCTGAGACCCAGGAGACTCAGGAAAACCGGACGGGACCGGCTGGAGAGGCTCGGGAAAGCCGGACGGGACCGGCTGGAGAGGCCCGGGAAAGCCGGACGGGACCGGCTGGAGAGGCCCGGGAAAGCCGGACGGGACCGGCTGGAGAGGCTCGGGAAAGCCGGACGGGACCGGCTGGAGAGGCTCGGGAAAGCCGGACGGGACCGGCTGTGGAGACCCGGGAAGGCCGGACGGGACCGGCTGTGGAGACCCGGGAAGGCCGGACGGGACCGGCTGTGGAGACCCGGGAAGGCCGGACGGGACCGGCTGTGGAGACCCGGGAAGACCGGACGGGACCGGCTGGAGAGGCCTGGGACGGCCGGACGGGGCCGGCTGGAGAGGCTCGGGAAGGCTTGGTTCCGGCTCCTGGACCGGGCTTGGTTCCGGCTCCTGGACCGGGCTTGGTTCCGGCTCCTGGACCGGGCTTGGTTCCGGCTCCTGGACCGGGCTTGGTTCCGGCTCCTGCACCGGGCTTGGTTCCGGCTCCTGCACCGGGCTTGGTTCCGGCTCCTGCACCGGGCTTGGTTCCGGCTCCTGCACCGGGCTTGGTTCCGGCTCCTGCACCGGGCTTGGTTCCGGCTCCTGCACCGGGCTTGGTTCCGGCTCCTGCACCGGGCTTGGTTCCGGCTCCTGCACCGGGCTTGGTTCCGGCTCCTGCACCGGGCTTGGTTCCGGCTCCTGCACCGGGCTTGGTTCCGGCTCCTGCACCGGGCTTGGTTCCGGCTCCTGCACCGGGCTTGGTTCCGGCTCCTGCACCGGGCTTGGTTCCGGCTCCTGCACCGGGCTTGGTTCCGGCTCCTCTGGGGATCCTACGGCCGAGCGAGCCGCTCGGGCCTTCACCTCCCCACGGCGCCCCCCCAAAAAATATTTGGGACTCGGGACCACTGGACTCGGAACGACCGGACTCGGGACCACCGGACTCGGGACCTCCTGGCTTCGGGCTTTCCTTCTCCTCCGCTTGCCAATGGTACTGGTGGGCGGTGGAGTGGCTACAGGAGGCGAGGAGGAGGGCAGTGTGGAATTGCCCAAGGTGAGAGCACCCACCACACGGTCCTCTGGGATCGGGTCCTTCCCCGTGGGAGAATCCGCCCCAGAAAGATCCCTGGACCACTGTCGCTCCAGCAAGATCTTAACCAGGTCCTCAAATCTCTGGGTTTTTAGCTGGCGCATCTCAGCAGGACCTAGGGGCTCATCGAGGCAACTATTAAAAATGACTTTTAGTTCAGCCTCGCTGAACCCCGAGTAACGGGCTGCGCCCAGGAATTCCATGAGAAAGTCCTGGATGAGCTGCCCCTTCTGACTAAAGCCAAACAGGACCTTGGCTAGGAGGCCCCTTGATGCTGCCAGCTGGGTTCGTTGTGGCTGGTTCATTCTGTCAGGGTCGGGGATCGAACTCGGGTCTCTTGTGTAGCGAATCCCCGACTCCACCACTGAGCCACGGATAACAGTGAGGAGAACCCAATTGCAGGCAGACACAAAGGCGATGGTACGGGTCACAAAGGGTATTTATTATATATAACAAAAACAGGAACAAAACAAAAACCCACGAGGGGGAAAACAATACAGGATAAATAATAAAGTTAACAAAGACACTTACTAAATAAACTAGAAAACAAACACTTGAGACACGAACTACACTTACTAACAACTCGAGGACACCAGGAACTAGCAACAACTGGAGACACTGAAGAACATCAAACGTACTGCAAACAACCAATGAACCAGCGACGAGACAGAGAAACATGAGGACTCTTTATAGGGGAGAGAACTTAAGGGGGAACAGGTGCGGGGAATTAACACTCAAGGGAAAGCTAATCAACACAAACTAAGAAACAGGAGGGCAGGAACAAATGACATAGACTTGAGAAACAAAGGATCCTGTATGATTTCACCTCAAGACCAAGAATTACCTAACCAGAAGAGGTGGAATCATGACAGACACTCTGCTCAGAAAGCACCCGAGCCAAATACTCTGATAGTGGGGGACTCTATTATCAGAAACCTTCGTGGCAGGGCCATACGTACATACTTTTTCCCTCAAGCGATGATTGCTGATGTAAGCAAGGAACTGTCAAACATCCTGAAACAACACAAGTCTGTAAATCGGATTGTCATACATGTGGGGAAAAATGATACTCGAAAAGAGCAGTCAGAGCTCCTAAAAAGGGATTTTAATGAACTCTTTGAAATGCTTGGAAAGCTAAAAGTTCAATCATTCATCAGTGGACCTCTCCCAGCTCGGGGAACGAATATGTTCTCTCGGCTACTCGGTCTGAACATTTGGCTGCAAAAAACATGCAACACGAGAGGACTGAACTTCATTGACAACTTTAATCTCTTTTGGAGTCAAAGACAACTTTTTACAACAGATGGCCTCCACCCAAACAATCTTGGTTCAAGAGTGCTAAAGGACAATATCCTCTTCTCCCTTCTTCACCCATCAGTAGAGTGTGCTACTCCACTCCTAAATGGCACAAATACACCTGGCCATAGTGACCCACCTCAGAAGTTGGATGGACATTTGGATAACACCACTCAGGCTGTACCCTGCCCAGTGACATCACATCAGTTAGAAGATGACGAGGACTCGACACCCAAGGACGTTTCTGTGGATAACAACCGGGAGAGCCAAAACAACATACTTCAGTCTTCAGAAACACCAGACTTGCAGCCCCTCTCACTACACACTTTCTCCCTCTCTACCACATCATCTCTTTTGAGCTTCTCAGAGAAAATGGAGGAACTAGTATTTGCTGGAACAAAACTCTCCCACTCTATTGTCGCGAGTCCACAGGTTTCAACTAAAAAGCGACGGGCCCCACAACCACCAAAGACTCTGGGTCAATCTGGCCAACCTGTTCCCTCTGAAAGAGCTCTCCGTCCTCTGCCACAACGCCAGGGATCACACAAACCCCCATCTGCTGGAGATGGACTAAACAAGACTGCAAATAGCACTGGTAACTGATATGAATTGGGTCCCTGCTATGATAACACCAGCAATCTCAAATATTTACAGAACAAGTGGGAACCCAGTGTTCCTTTAGTTTTCCCTATATCTGTCCTGACAAGTGATCGCAAAACTAAGGCCTTTTCCAGTCGTATGGCAAAGCTATCTAATCTAATACCTTTTAGACATCACTCTGAGAATGACAGGGGTAAAAATCTAAAAACAGTTACTATTCAATTAGCACTTTTAAACATCCGTTCACTAAAAAACAAATCCTTTTTGGTCAATGACCTCATCACCAGTAACAAACTGGACTTCATGTTTCTAAATGAAACTTGGTTAGATGATAGTTGTAGTGCTACAATCCTCAATGAATCTGCCCCCCCAAACTTTACTTTTATAAATGTCTGCAGAGCTGTAAGGAGAGGTGGAGGAATAGCTGCTCTATTTAAAAATCTCTTTGACTGCAAGCAAGTTTTACTTGGTGACTACCTGTCGTTTGAATACTTGAGTATTGCTTTAAAAGGTTCACCACGCATTCTGTTTACAATTATTTACAGACCTCCCAAATACTCCCCAGTCTTTGTTGATGATTTTTCAGAACTGTTATCAGCTATATCCTCAGAATTTGACTGCTTTGTTATTGCTGGAGATTTTAATATTCATGTAGACAAGACAGAAAACAATAATGCAAATGAACTTTTAAATGTTTTAAACACTTTTGATCTGATCCAGCATGTGCACGGTCCCACACACAATCGTGGACACACTCTGGATCTGCTCATTAGCAAAGGTCTAAACATTTCATCCACTATTATTAGAGATGTGGCACTGTCTGATCATTTCTGTATTTTCTTTGATATATCAATTAGTCCTGCCACTGAAGATAGACCTGTCTCTATAAAAAAGAGATTCATAAATGAGAACACCAGTGAGCTATTTATGAATGCTATGTCTTTGTCACCGAGTATATCTGCAGACTCTATTGATGTTCTCCTCGATAGCTTTAATGAAAAAGTAAAAAATGCTATCGATGACATTGCTCCAGTAAAGGTCAAAGCGATAACTGGCAGGCATAAAGCACCCTGGAGAAACTCACCAGAAGTACAAAGCATGAAAAGAACATGCAGAAAAGCTGAGCGTATGTGGCGAAAAACCAAACTTGAAGTTCACTATAACATCTATAAAGACAGCCTGCATGCCTTCAATGTTGACTTAGGCAAAGCCAGACAGAATTTTTTCTCTAACATTATAAACAGCAAAATAAATAACACTCGCACCCTTTTTGCAACTGTAGAGAGACTAACAAATCCCCCTAGTCAAGTTCCGAGGGAAATGCTGTCTGATGACAAATGCAATGAGTTTGCAACTTTTTTCCTTCAAAAGATCAGTAATATCAGAATTGAAATCAGCAAAGCTCCATGCAGCAGTCAGGTCAGTCTGACTTCAGTACATCAGAAATTAGTTACTTTGTCTGAATTTCAGACAATTGATCTCAAAACCCTGGAGGAAACGGTCCAGCATCTTAAGGCGTCAACTTGCAGCCTTGACACACTTCCCACATCCTTTTTCAAAAGAGTGTTTAACTGTTTGGAAGCAGATCTCCTAAAAATAGTTAATACCTCACTGCTCTCAGGAACTTTCCCCGAGTCCCTAAAAAATGCAGTTGTCAAACCTCTTCTAAAAAAGGCCAATCTAGACAAAACCTTACTGTCTAACTACAGACCAATATCAAATCTTCCTTTTATAGGCAAGATCATTGAAAAGGTTGTCTTCAATCAGCTGACCAAATTCTTGAACTCAAATGGCTACCTGGACAATTATCAGTCTGGTTTCCGTCAGCATCATAGCACAGAGACAGTGCTCATAAAAATAATTAATGATATTCGATTGAATTCTGATTCAGGCAAAATATCAGTTCTGGTTTTACTAGATCTCAGTGCTGCTTTTGACACAGTGGATCACACCATACTCCTAAATAGGCTGGAAAACTGGGTAGGGCTTTCTGGATTGATACTTAAATGGTTTGGGTCATACCTTAAAGGGAGAGGTTACTATGTGAACATAGGCAACCATAAATCTGACTGGACACCCATGACTTGTGGTGTTCCACAGGGCTCAATTCTAGCTCCGCTCCTCTTCAACCTGTATATGCTCCCACTTGGCCAAATAATGAAAAAGTACCAAATTGCCTACCACAGCTATGCAGACGACACTCAGATCTACCTAGCCCTCGCACCCAATGACTACAGGCCTATTGACTCTCTTTGCCAATGCATTGATGAAATTAACAGCTGGATGTGTCAAAACTTCCTTCAGTTAAATAAAAACAAAACTGAAGTCATTGTTTTTGGTAACAAGGATGAAACTAACAAGGTAAACACATACCTTGACTTAAGAGGTCTAAAGACACAAAGCAAGGTAAAAAATCTTGGGGTCATTTTGGAGTCTGATCTTAGTTTCAGCAGTCATGTCAAAGCAATAAGCAAATCAGCGTACTACCATCTCAGAAACATAGCCAGGATCAGATGTTTTGTCTCAAGCCAAGATTTAGAGAAACTAGTTCATGCTTTCATCACCAGCAGGGTGGATTACTGTAATGGACTCCTTACAGGTCTTCCCAAAAAGACCATCAGACAGCTGCAGCTCATACAGAACGCTGCTGCCAGGATTCTGACCAGAACCAAAAAATCTGAGCATATCACTCCAATCCTCAGGTCCTTACACTGGTTGCCAGTTACTTTTAGAATCAACTTCAAAGTATTATTAATTGTCTATAAATCACTCAATGGTCTAGGACCTAAATACATCTCAGATATGCTCATTGAATATAAACCAATCAGACTTCTCAGATCATCAGGATCAAGTCAGTTAGAGATAACAAGGGTTCACTCAAAACAGGGCGAGTCAGCGTTTAGCCATTACGCCACTCGTAGCTGGAATCTGCTTCCAGAAGACATCAGACGTTCACCAACAGTAGATACTTTTAAGTCCAGATTAAAAACTCACTTGTTTAGCTGTGCATTCACAACCTGAGCACTGTGCTGCTTTACATCAACTGCACTTCTATTTCTAATTTATTTTTATTTTGCTCTTATTCTTTTTATATA
This sequence comes from Triplophysa tibetana, assembly GCA_008369825.1. NCBI lineage: Eukaryota > Metazoa > Chordata > Actinopteri > Cypriniformes > Nemacheilidae > Triplophysa > Triplophysa tibetana. Next base: position 9,933,954 of record CM017895.1, read on the forward strand.
TACACTCACATTTTTAATCAATTTTATTGCTGTTTTATTGTTTTAAATAATTTGCATTTTAAAGATACGTTTTATTCTTTCTGTCAATCATTTTATGTAAAGCACTTTGAATTGCACTTGTGTATGAAATGTGCTATATAAATAAACTTGCCTTGCCTTGCCTTGCCTAGTGCAACAAGAGATAGCCGCTATAGACCAGAACCAGACACCACCCCAACCACAGCAGGTGCCGGTGAACCACGGCCGGGCCCAAGTCGGGAGGGAGATGCAGGACCTTATGGTCACGGTACTACTCTTGATGAGCTTGGTGCAGACCGTACCACAGACCGAGAGCTTGCCAGCCCAGAATTATCCGCCGAGCAACTACTGGCAGAAGAATTCCCAACAATTAACTTGTCGGCACTTGAATGGTCACCCGACGATTTCAACATGTGATGAAGTATCCCAGTATGAGAGACTTTGGGACAGTGCTGTTCAAAATGAATGGTACAAGTGGGCACATTTCACAGTAGATCAATCATTCATGGACAGTTGTGTGTTTTGCACCCCATCACCAATGAGCAGGCTGATTGTTGTACCAAACCCATATGATTACAGACATTGTGCTGGACATTATTCAAAGCAGTGTGATGCAGAGAGAAACAATGTTCCTTTTTGCCATGCAGAATGTTTAGCCCTGGCAGGACGTGAAAACAGGGAACGCTACTATACTCATGCATTATGGGGAGAGGAGTGCATGGATATTGATGTAAGGATCCCAACGAATATGATTGAAGTTCCAGTAGTTTATGAAATAGATTATACATTGCAGTACGAATGTTATAATAGTACAAATGAAAAAGCGGGTCTAAATGTGGGAATTTTTGGAGGAAATTGTATAACTATTTGGCATTTAGATAAAAATATGCGAAGTCAGAAGGGAGTACATAGACAATGGGATAAAAGGTTTGCTTCTGCTACACTTACAGATAACTTCACAGTAATAGGATGGGAAGATTGCCCAAACATGACAATTGGATGGCCCTTGATTGAATCTTATGAGACTCAGGTTAATGCTATAGCCGACTACTTTTGGGTGTGTGGGGAAAGCAAACTAAGACCGACACTACCAAAACATTGGAGAGGTTTATGTGCAAGAGTAAAACTAATACAAGATGCCACTATGATCACATGGGATCCGAATGAGAATGTTAAAAGTGAACCAAAACAGAAAATAGTGAAAAGGGCTTACCAAAGTGACCCAAATGTTTATATTGATGCCATTGGTCAACCTAGAAATATCCCACACCAGTTTAAAGCAAGAGATGAAGTTAAATCTGGATTTGAGTCTATTTTTGTATGGATTACACCAAATGAGAACACAGAATGGATTAATTATGTGTATTACAATCAACAGAGATTTATTAATTACACAAATGATGCACTTAAGCTCTTGGGGAACAATTAGCCCCAACAAGTAAAATGGCCTGGCAAAACAGACAAGCTCTAAATTGGTTATTAGCTGAAAAAGGAGGAGTCTGTGTGATGTTCGGAGAAGATTGCTGTACTTACATTCCTAATAATACTGCCCCTGATGGTTCGTTTACTCGTGCTATGGAAAAATTGAAAAACCTTAGAGATGAAATAACAGCTAATGCTGGAAGAGATAAGGCAGTTGGGACATGGTTTGAGTCAATGTTTGGGTTCTGGGGCGAATGGCTGACCAAAGTAGGAGTAACGATTGTTATTGTGTTGGTAGTCTCTGCAGTGTTGTTCTGTTGTGTTCTCCCCATACTAAGATCTTTGTTGGTTAAGGCCACAGCTAGACAAATGTTACTGCATACAGAGTTGAATGTACAGCATGACTCTGAGGCATTTATGTTAACCATGATTACAGCAATGGACAAATGTGAAGAATATGAGACCCCTTAGCTTGTTAAACAACCAAACCAGAAAAAGGGTGCCACTTTTATTTTACTATTATGACGCTGTTTGTATATAAGAAAGGGAGAGAGTCTAGAATTGTATTTCCTTTTGGGGCGTGTAGTGTAGTTATAGTCTTCTAGATATAAATAGGCAGGAAGACAGTTTTGTTTGTTGTTTTTGGCAAAAACCCTTTCCCCTTGCTTTTCTTTGCCCATGGTAGATCCCAAAATGTCAATAAGAGGGATATGCATTATGTATTTCTTTCTTTCTTTCTTTCTGCCACTATCATCACAATATACAGGCCAATACTGGGGGTGTTCCAGAGGAGGTTGCAGGTGATCGTCAAACTGTCGTCCACAGCGAAATTCAGAAAACGGCAGGAGGTTAAACTCAGATGGGAACGATGTCTTCCGCTGCAAGAAGACGAGTGTTCCCGGGAAGGGTGCCCAACGTGGTATAGGAGAGTAGTGCTACATCCTGCACGACCGGGGTACCCAAGACGACACCTAGGACCAGTGGCAAGGCAAATATTGGAACAGGATCCAGCGGTTCTGGCAGTAGGACAGTCAGTTGTTGTCCCAGCTGACTACGACAACCAGGTCGGGATAACTTTTGTCTTTTTCTTCACAAAACCTGGACATCGACCAGTTATAGACCGAGGAGAGAGCACTTTGAAAACAACACGTCATAATTTACCAATCACGGAGTGGGAATACCAGTGTGCGCATTACCCAAGGAACTAGACCTGTGAGTAGGAGTACAAGGGCAAAAGTGCCAGTGGAAGAACCACTTCTTTTAGTGAAGGTGGGGGCCACCCACTGGACGAACATAGTTAGCTTAAAAATCATTAGTTACCCTTAAAAGAACTCCTTTAGTGACCTCACCCATTCACGACCACTATGGACGCAATTCTCGAACGCAGAAAAGAGCAATAAATGATTGATGTCAGCTGCCTTTAAACAGTTTGCTGAGAAGTTCAGGCCTTATCATATAAACGACACCCCCCACCGACAACTACCTGCTTCCCGAGTATTTTTTCCATCCAGATGTGAATGTATTGAGAGACAGTGCGACTATGACTTGATACTATCCGGTTATGTATCTGTATCTTCACGACAAAGACAACCAGAGTCACAGACAGAAACTTTGAGAGTGCTGACAAAGGACGAAGCCATACTTGCTGTAGGATTTACTTCAACACAAGATGATGGATGGACTGAGAGGAGCCCAAGTTGGATTTTAACTGTGTACACCCAATATTTGCTTTGGCCATCAGTTAATCAACATACAGGAGTTTTGGCATTAAGATCACATAATTGTTACACACGATTTAAAGCAGGATCCAGATTATGACCAGGTCAGTGGATGATCTTCAATTATCGTACCAGAGGAAACGAGGTGAATTGAACCATAGCGGCTGTCACAATGGAAGAAAGACGACACCCATGGCATCCCAGGAGGGTCCGAGGACTGTGTGGAGAGCAAAACATAGCTTCTTTGATGTTCTTTTTGACATGTATGATAATAATACCAATCATTATGAGAAATGGCCTGGGTATGGACCAAAATGACATGGACGTCTTGAACACTACCTTGGGGCAGATGAACACTACCTTGGGGCAGATGAACACTACCTTGGGACGGGTGGACTGTGGAGTAAATGGTACATCATCTGAACATTTGTTCTGCGGTCTACTGGTTCCAGAGGCTGAGTCAAAGCACCGAAAGAAAAGACAGAGTGTCAGCAGCAAGACGGGACAGCTTTCCGACGCCTGGATGGATCACCCTAATCCTCCTCATCCTTATGCTACTAACATGTGGTGGCGATGGACGAATCATACCGTTAGAATGAATGCTGCCAGAGACTGTTATGTTTGTGCTCACTTTCCTCACAGCGCCACTGGAGGAGATTGGTGGCCACATCAAAATCCCAACAACACATTTGAAGCAGCCAAGGCTGCAGTAGCAGCAGCTGGACTGAAGGAAGGCCTATACGCTGAACTTCGAGAATCAATAGATGCAATATTAGCAGATGGATTAAAGCTCCCCCAAAATGAGAAGAATATGATGCACGACACTTGGATCCCACACCCTTTTCCTAATAGACTTTTTGCTCAGATAGCAACTGTAAAGCATGTCCCTAACAATCTAGTCTGTTATGAAAGAAAGTCAGGAAATCATGCTTTGGGAACGATACCAGAGCGGAAATTTTCCTATGTCTACCAACCTGTAAACGAATCGGTGAAACGGAGTTGTATGGCCTGTCTTCGTTATGCAGATGACCCAAGTCCCCCAGTTACGCCTGTTATCGTTACTCATGAAGCACCACAACCAATTGTTGCATACCAATATATTTTTACTTCCAAAACAGGACGAGCAAAATGTCCATCATGTTCGACTGTACATGTTCCTGATCACGAGGGAACTGGAGTCGTTGAGGGATACTACTGGCTGTGTGGCTATCAAGTATATTTGTCGTTGCCAAAGAACTGGACAGGACTGTGTGCTTTAGTTCAGCTACATGGAGGGGCTATCATCTTGCCTCATCACGCAATGAACAGTCAACGGCGTGTGAGAAGAGGATTATTCAATTTCCTAACGGACAGCCCGGTGCCAAAAAATCATCACATATGGACAATTGCTCCAGCACTAGGAGTAGAATCACTGATGACTGGTTTAGAAATCACCAGATATGAGTTGTCCTCATTCATCAACACGACGAAACTCGTGATGGAAGGAATCAAGGAAGAATTACAAGGATTACGTCTTACTGCTCTTCAGAATCGTTTGGTATTGGATCAACTTACTGCATCGCAAGGAGGTGTTTGTGCTATGATTGGAGAGACTTGTTGCACATACATACCAGACAACGACGCGGATGGACATCTCATTGAACAAGGAATAAAAAATATTTCAATGCTTTCTGCCATGATGGCGAAGGATGAAGTAGATTCAGATAATACAATGTGGAACTGGATTAACAACATATTTCCCAATTTGCATAACATATTGATGTTGATAATCTGCATTGTGGCGCCAATTCTGATACTACTGTGCTTTTGGCCTTGCATAATGCAGGCGGTAAGGGGATTGCTAGATCTGATCCCCACCATCAGATGTAAGTGTACTCAGTCAGGGATGATCACCTTTTTGCAATCTAATATAGAAGGCATTTCTGTGGAAAAATGGTAACAAGCAGGAGTTGTCCGTGTTACGAGATAACCTAGACGGTCAGATGGATTTCAATTTCTATGGCTTATAAGCATATCCTTAGGGAAATAAGTATTATCATTAATGTTGATTATTCTTGCTCACGCACACATATTGTTTTTAAAGCACACATATATTCTTTTTGAAGTAGAAATTCCTCCTGTGATAGTACTAATCAAGTGTGGGACTCTTATTGAGCCCCAAAGGGGGGAATATATTGTGTATAAATTCTGATCATATTCAGTATGCTATGGGACTTTCATTCACCCTGGTTATGAAAGAATGTTTTTAAACATTAACTTGATGTTTTGAAGAAGTATTCATAGGAATGTTTGTAAACATTAACTTAGTGTGTTAGTAAATCAAAAATCACATTACTAGTGGGTCAGAAATCGCATTAACTTAGACTCACGATAAGATTGTTTGCATGAGAGAATCAATCACTACATATTCTAATCAAAATCCAGGGATGGTTTGAAGGCCAGACCCAAATAAATTGTATCACTGTTCATTTTTAATTAAAAAAATGAGTTAAGGTTGAAATTCCACCATTAGACGAGAAACCTTGTTGCCTAAAAATAATGGTGGCGGACAAGGATAGTTGGATAATAAAAATAAGAGATAACGGGAAATTACCTGATTGGTTTCGAAAGGAAACACCTTTGGGAAGTTTTACTATAACTAGAGGCTGGAAAACACCAAGTTTTCAGATGTTTTTGGAGACTTGGGACATCTCACTTTGTTTGACTTGTACAAATAAAGTTGAAACTTTGGCACCTGGACCTTCCTTGTCTGAGCAATTTTTTGAGCGTGAAGATCAACGTTTTTTCCCCATCAATTACTTTGTTTCACCTGCTGGCCAAGTGCCATGGCAAGATAACCATGTTTAGAGAATTGACCAAGCATTTGCAAGGTTTAGCTTTTGATAACAAGTAGCCTACTGCAACATGCTTGGCAGTATATATACGTTTAATGTACTTTTTGTATATGTGTTATGCAAGTCTATCTGTTACAATTAAAATAAATACAATCACAATCACATTTCAGGTATTTATTTAAGTATTTTCAAGTATTACTCATAAATTTTACTAAAAATAAATATATAAAGTAAAAACAAAACAATAAATAAAATACATTTTTGCATATAAATAATAAATATGTAATAAATACAATTTAAATTTATGTTTACAATATGTTAAAACCAATATTCATTTAAACAATTATAAAAAGCTTAATGAAGCAACAAATTAACAACATCAACAGTTTTGCTGTTACTTTAATTACTCCTCCAAATCTCGAAGAGTGCTTAAATAATTTTGAGGCGGAACAGGGCCCTGATGGGGAAGGTGCTGGTAGTAGTGGTGAGAGAGTGATGGGGATATGTATGTAGGTGTGAGAGACGAGTATGTGGAAGGTGGCATGTGTGAGGATGGTGATTGGATGGACTGGTCAGCCTCCTGGCCCTCAAACAAAGCATTCATTATTTGTCTTTTTACCTTGGTTTGAATGCTTTTATTTTTAATTAATCCAAGTTCCACTGCAACCTGATTTCCGAAAGCACTGTATGGATCTGGAGCTGTAAGAACGGAGGCAGACATCTTTTCTAACAATTTAAGCTTTTGTTGCTCGATAGTATCTGGATCTCCTTTGTTGCGCTTTAGTCCATGTCTGGCTTTGGGAAAAGGAGAGGCATGGTCTTCCTCACCTTGTGTGGCGGAGGAATGTGGTCCTAAAAAAATAAAAATGTATTAAACAATGTGACATGATTGTTTTTAAAAGATCTACAGTCGGTGTTGAACTAAGTTTTTGCATACATCCAAATTCTGCATTAAAATTTATTAATTTGCGTTCTTGAGTAAAAAATAAGTAGAGGTTTAAAGGAGGCGAGTAAATATATGTTTTTTAACTATACCTTAACTACATTTGATCATATCCACATAAGTGAAATTTCTTCATTATGTGTTCTGATTCTTACATGATCCAGGAGCCTTCTTTTCAGCCGTAAAATGCAGATCTCTATAACTATACATGGTCTATAACTGACCATATCATTTGAAGCACATTTAAGCTTTTAAGGAATTTGGGGTCGTCAAACACCCCTAATAGTGATGTATAAGTAAATAAAAAGTCCTAGAATACGACCCAAACCATTTGAAATGCATGAAAAGCCATTATCTCTAAATTTGTGGGCTTTAAATGAGGACAAGACAAGTCAACAGTCATCATTGTATCAGTATTTTTGAGTCTTGCACATCCCCAATTGTGATATTTACCTGGTGCTTCTGATGTCTCCAGAATATCTTCATCACTGAGAGGGTCATGCGTCGCCTGGCTATAGATTATGTCTTTAACAGACCAATCAAGCTGAAAAATAGTTCAGTCAGTGGGATGTACATGCGTTTGCATTCCACTATATTTCATAGTTATACTGTTGTGCTCACAGTGGTTTCACTGGGGCGTTGGAGAACATGTTTCTTGAGAAACTCCAAGTTTCTTAGCAGCCAGCTCTGCTTCTGTGTAAGATCTTTCTCCCCACTCACACTTGGTTTGGGTTTAAGAAGTTTTGTAAACTGGGTCCTCAGTGTTGTTGCTCTTATCTTCACTTCCTCTACTAAAAAAGTAAATAAACAGTACTGCTAATATTACAAAAAAAATTGTAATGTAAATGTAATGAAACGGGTTCTTGCTTCGACGTATCTACGTAGTAGAACTAACGTTACAAAAGCGACGGCAACGTTAATAGTGAACAACAGCACAATTAACAGACAAACAATTCTCCTCACAACTACAAAACATTTTTAAGAAAGCTGTGAGGACGTGTATCTTGTGATAGACCAAACTGATTACTCACGTTTCAAAAGCTTTATTGTTTACATTTCCAAGCTAGCACGGTAACGTTAGCAGTTGACTTACCCGGTACGTTTAAAACCGACGCGACTTCTCCCCAGCACTTTTCCTTGTCTGTGCGGTTGTGGTATTTTTTGGAGGATACATTAAATAAACAATCATGTTGTTGCCACAACTCCACAAGTTGTTCCTCCATCTCCGCTGTCCAACGTACCCTTGCAGGATCTTTGGCGCTCGACATTTTAAAGGGTCTGGTAGTTACCTCCGTCACCTTGGAGATGTGTCTCTCATTGGCTGTAGTGAAAGTACCAACGTCATCAGCCCGATTTAAAATCCTAAATATCAAACATGTTTGATATGATCGGGGCGGCTAAGATTTCTCTCGGAGCAGATCGGGAGTTCTAAGATTCGATCTGTGAACACCTCACATTACGTGATAATCTGGGCCGATTCTCGGGCCCGATCGCGTTTCTAGGCCCGATTTTTTCAAAGATTCTCGGGAGGGGAAATCGGGCTAAAATCTGGCCGAGAATCCTGTAGTCTGAGCCAGGCTTAAGCGTGAATAAAAAACAGGAAAAGCAGATGCTTCGCGTTTTTAAGGTGGAACGGATAGTCAATAAAAAACTGAGAATAAGAAGCTGGATTTAGTCTCGTGGATTTAGCCCTATTCATGGAGGAGAGCGGGTACGAAACCCAGATAGCACACGTACGTTTGGCCGGCGTCGGCCTAAAAGCGGAACATCGGCCCCCTACCAAAGACGGATAATTCAGTCAGTTAGTGCTCTAACCAGCTCTCCGTTACATCGGCTTTGGGTCGCCTCATTACCGCAAGCCGATGCCGCGCTTATCTATTTGTGCATGCACATTTGTCTATTTGCAACCCAGCATGCCCTCGATTCTTCTTAAGTTCACTAAACACGAATTAATGTCCCTCAGCTGTGGGCTGCCGAAGTGACCATGTTGAAATGTTCTTTCGATAAAGCTGCATTTTCTCTGTATGTGCTCGAGAACCTCCATTTTGCACCTTCTTTCTTACTCTCCGGCCCGATCTTCCTTACATGCCACGTTGTCTTTTTAATATTCAACATTTAATTTGCATACTGAGCATAAGCTTAAACTAGTATCTATTATGTTCAGGATATCTTTGATCTAAAAAGTTACTAGTATGTAATGAATAAGTACTAGTATCTAATGATTAAGTACTAGTGTCTAATAAATAAGCACTAGTATCTAATTTTAGGTACTAGTATGTAATGAATAAGTACTAGTATCTAATGATTAAGTACCAGTATCTATTGAATAAGTACTAGTATCTAATTTGTAGGTACTAGTATCTAATGAATAAGTACTAGTATCTAATGGAATAGTAACTAGTGACTAAACAATAAGCACTAGTAGCTTAAAAATAGATACTAGTAAACCTCAAGGGTTAAATGACACAATGGCTTACCATAAGCTGCGGACTTGCCAGATATTGACAAGTCAATGAATTTAACATACGTTTATCAGCGTCACATGATAAACAGCTGCCCTCCACAAAGTTTGAATTCAATTGAAGAACAATGGCCTTTCCTCTTTACAAAAAGGGGACTCTGTGCCCATTTAAAAACTCTCACAGGTATTGATATCTGTGATCGAATTGGAGAGGCTCTACAAACCAAGGGGAAGAGGATCATACATTTCTTCCAAAGACAGACTCAGAACAGACACGTTCAGGGACTTCTACAGGACTATGAAAATGACCCATCAGACATGCCGGATAACCGGACCGGCACAGCAACAGTACTTCTTTTGATGAAGCACTTTCTTGAAAAAGAAGACTCCATCTTCATTTTGGCAGATGTAAGTAGGCTTATATTCTTATTAATATTAGCTCAACAAATTAACAGTTCAAGTCATTTTAAGCAGTATTTTAAGCATGTTGGAAACACTGTGTTTTAAAGCCAACTGCAACAAAGCAATTCATTGAGAAAGACATGCCAGCCACTCCTAGACTGATTATGCTTGGTAAGTGAACACTTCCCTGTGACTTTGAGAAAAGTTTGTGTTTTCCATTTGTGTTATACTTGAAGGTGTGTAATATGTACATTGTTTTCAGTGAACACATTTCTCTCTGCAAGAAAGTGGATGGTGAACCTTGACGGAAAAGTGGCGTATGTTTTGGAGGATCACCTTGGTTTTGCAGACGCCTTGTCGATCTTCTTTGCAACCTTCTATGTTTTCAACATAGAATATCAGGAGCAAGCTTGTGCTACATTGGAACTAATTCAACGGTAAATGCCTCTCTTTGTTTCTCCAAATCAGGGATAGGCAAAGTTGGTCCTGGAATGCCACCGTCCAGCAGATTTTAGGTCTAACCCTAGTTTGATTAGGGTTGGAGCTAAAATCTTAAGGACCACAGCACTCCAGGACCTACGTTGTTTATTCCTGCTTCACATGTTACTTTAAAAGGAGAAGCTCTTTGAATAATACATATTTTCCTATAGTTTACACATCCTCATGCCATCTTAGCTGTGTATGTCAGCCAAACAGAGTGCAAGTGATTGTTTACCCAAAAATGTAAGTTCTGTCTTCATTTACTAACCATCTTGTCAGTGCAAACCTGTATGACTTTGTTTCTTCCACAGAACACAAAAGAAGATATTTTGAAGAATGTTGGTTGCTGGTGCCCATTCATTGCATTCGTTTTGTGTTCATACAAAAGAAGTTAATGGGTGCCGCTGCTATTCAGTTACCAACATTCTTCAAAATATCTTCTTTTGTGTTCTGTAGAAGAAAGAAAGTCATGCAGTTCTGAAAATGACAAGAGGGTGAGTAAATATGTGAAACGTATGGATGCTTATTACTTATTTTCCTATTTTTTCAATTATTTCCCTGTTAATATAAGATTTTTAATGAGGATAAATCCAGAGGACGGAACAAAGTGCAGACTGGCGAAATTGTGAAGAGAAAAACAACAGCAATAAAAACCAGGGTATCATCCTTCCTTCGCCACCTCAGGGAATTTGAGTGGAAGAACTTTGATTAGGTTAGACACTGCTCATTGCACAATAGGATATGTACAGTAGACAGATAGTTTCCAGTTTATTATTATTTCTAAGTACAGCTATAAGTCTAACCGACTTAAAATAAATCTCAACATATTACAGCGTTGTTTGTGTTGAAATAGTAAAAAAAGAGTATATGTGTAAATAATATTGAGAATGTTATTAACTTAGTGAACTGCATTATGTACTGACAGTTTTTTTGGGGTGCAATTTATTTATTTCTATGCCCTACAGGAATACCGAAGGATCTTCCGTGATAATTTTCCTGTAGGACTCTCACAGGACCAGGAGTCCAAAGGAAACCTACAGGATTTTGTTAGGAATGTAATGTATCCTGTACTTTGGGTTTTTATGCTCTTCTACAGGATTTCACAATTATTTTATTTTATTAAGTTATTTAAAAATGAATTTCCTTCACATTTGATGCTGTTAAGTGCTGTTTGATGCAGATGATGGTGAATTCCATTTAAAATGAGTTCTGTTTGTATTCCAGATACAATTCTATAAAATAATTTATTTCTTTACATTTAATATTTATATTAATATATATAAGTTAATTGCGAAACTCACGTTACGTAGTCCAAGTACAATTCGCATAATATTTTTTTACTTTACATTTGATACAGTGGTTTGAATGACTTGCATTGCTGCAAATAACATTAATTGTCTTAAATGTATTTTTGTTTTTAAAGCATTTGTAATGTTTAAATTAATTTAAATTAGGGCTGTCAAACGATTAAATTTTTTAATCTAATTAATCACAAGGTTTCTTGAATTAATTTCGATTAACCACAATACTAAATATGATTGAAAAATTCACGTTTTCTGTGTAGTCTACTGTTCTCAGAACAGAAAGATAAATGACAAGAAGCGGATATTACATTCGTCTCTTCTTTTTTATTATTGACAAATCCAAATAACTATTTTAATTCTAAACAATTTTGGCAATTTAGCCATTGCTCTTAGCAAATAAGTGAATGGAACGTTTTTCTTTTCGAGAAATCTATTTTTTTCTTCAATTTCCCTCTTGTGTGCCACTATTTGAAACTGTTGAGCACATACCTCTACAAAGTGACGCTCTTCTGTTTTCATTAAGGTTAAAGCAAATTACATTACTTTCCAGGTTTTAGTTATGTGATGCGCCGTCACATCCAGATAATTGTTGTTAGTAAAGGAGGTCCAGTGGTCTTCTGTCAAAGCAACATATCCGCTGAAGCCAAATCCTATTCCTTCGTTTTCTTTTCAGCGTCAGTTGATTTTTGTCATCACTATGCCTCTCGACAGTAGCTTGTAGAATGCGTCTAAACTTGCCGCTTTCAAAAATTCTGCGAGGGCCATGTCCTCGACAATATTAATCGGTTTACATTTCTTGTCCATCCAGAGGGCCAACGGGTTCTTCCGACACCTCCAGCTCGCTCGTGTCACCCATGCTATTTACGCGACGAGGAATGAACGCGGCGAGGGTTGAATTGGGGGTAAAACATGGCGGGAATGAGTTAATGCGTTAATAAAAGTATCGCCGTTAATTCCAGAAATTAATCATCTCGCGTTAACGCGTTAATTTTGACAGCCCTAATTTAAATAAAGAACACTTTTTCAATATTGTATTGGGAGTTATTGTCAGTACGTGTGTTGGATAAAAGTAAATTTTATATAAATATTATAAACTCTAATTTATATTTACTGAAAACATAAACCAATGAATAGGATTACAATAGTGTACTGTTAATCTAGGTGTTTACAGAACATGGACTGTATTATATAGTTACAGTAGTGTTTAATTACTGTAAAAGTGAAATACAGTTATGGTACTGTAAATCTCAATTACAGTAACTTACTGGCAACACAAGTTACTGTATAAACCCTTTGAAATGTCTAACAGTTTACATAAATTTAAGTTTATTAAAGTGAAAGCAGTCTTTTATACCCTTCACAATGAGATCTTGTAATATTGTAAATTCCTTCAATTTGTAAAACACAAAATAGCAATCAAGCTTTTCGCCACAATAAAAAATGTTTTGGAATATTTCATAACATAAAATTATTAATGTAATGTGTAAAATAACCAGCACACTGACACAGAGAGTTGAAAGTTTAATGGATCAGACTTCTCTGTCTAATAATCTTTCAAAATACAACCAAACCCTTCTGATTTGATCAGAAAGTAGCCCATATTAGTTTTGCCAACAATTTTTTATGGTGATAGTTCAAATCCTTTTTGTAGAACTCAAAAGTAGTATTTTAGCATCAGACATTTCCAGTTATTATAGGACAAGCAGCACTATAAACGTAATCAACTCGTGCTCTATATTTAAAGTCTACCGAAACCTGGTTTGGTGAGGAATATCAAAACCAATGAAAATTTAATTATTTCCCACCATCATAGAACTCAAACCTAAACCATATTAGCATATAATCAATCTTTGCAAGTCAAGATTTCATAGGAATCACACAAGAATGGCAATTCACGTCACTTGACATCAACATTTTGTCTCCATGTTGTCAAATATTGAGGATGCAGTGGTTACTGTATTTTAGAGTAAAACAATCATGACTGCTAGATTTAAGACCCAGTATATTACTAAACCCCTAAAAAAATACTCAATTTCAAAGCTCACAATTTGGTAACAGGTTCTATTAAGAGCCGAATAAGATTCTTAGAATTTCAGAGTATCAAAAAGTGGACAAAATGGTTGTGCCTTTGTAATTTCATTTCATTATATAAAGCTCATAAATGCACCGTCTGCTTTACTACTTTACTTTGTAAGAGAGATATCATTGCAATCTGGTGTCTTTATCTTTGCACATTCTAAAATGGCAGGTAAAGTGAGTAATAGGAGGCCGTCCAGCGCCGCACAGGTTTACTGACTCTTCCTATGACTGGTAATTTGTGAGCGTAAACACGAGGTGGAAGGGAAGTAAGAGGTGGGGTTGGAATAAAACTTGTCTGGAAGCGTCTACCCTGGCAACGGCGACCCATCTGACGTCCACCAATAATGAAAGTAAAGGCCGGAGGTCCAGCCTGAGGGGGCGGGAAACGGGCCTTGGGGAAAACTTCTCGGGATTGGCTTGATGAACGGCCTGCTTGTGATGAAGAAGATCTGGAACGTGAGACAGAGGATGAAGAAGAGCGGGCAAATGATCTGCAAATAAAAGACCACAGGTAAGAAAGAAATGTACATGGCCCAAAATCTTTGCTGCAGATAAATAACGTTTACTGTTCAACATAATTAACCAAGGTCGGAAAAATGCCGAAAGAAAATAATTTATATTTTAATAATTTATGTGAAAAGTGTTACAAAGTTATAAATTTGGAAGTAGATACATGAGGTGAAGCATATATGAGGTGAAGCCTTCGTGATTATGAGAATAAACTCTATGGACTAAACTGGGACTAAGGTAAATGCTTGTAACAGTCAAATCTTCATTTGATAGTGATTTCTGTAGTCTACTGTAAACTATAGTTTAGTGTAAGCCAGAAGTCTTCAACGTTTTTCGGGGCAAGGATCCCTAAGATGAGATGGAGCATGGACCCCCTACTACTTAATGTGTTATCAGAGCTATTTAAACAGAAACAACCCTATTGTCACAGTAATATTATGTTAAGACATTACATTAGCACTTTTATGCATGTTATTGTTGCACATACATACTTTTCTGTGTATTATTTTAATTGTTAATATAGATTGTTTGATTATTTTTTAGGGATTTGCAGCATGATACATTTTCATTTTACTGTGAGACGGACAGTTAAACATTGAAGCCTAAATAAAAAAAAGTTCAGGATAATCAATGAAATGACTGACCCTGGTTAATGGCTCAAAGACTATTCTAGTGGAGGTAGTAGACCTTGTCTCAGGATGCGAAAAAAAAGGAGTGCATGTGTTATGCATTTTGTTGTAAAAGAAGGCGGTTTTATTAACTCTTTCCCCGCTGGAGGTGCGCGGATAAGCTAAAATGTCACCCGCATCCACTGCTTCAAATAAATTATCCACCCGCCACCCGTATAATTTAATCAGAATGTATTTTTTTATTAGCCGACCCACCCGACCCGCGGATCATCCGCAGCGGCCGCGGATTTAACCGCCATCCGCGCATCACTATTCCCCACCATTAGTTAATATGTCAATCAATGTTTGTACTGTTGTACAGGAGGTGGCACGGTTACACACCTTAGGTAAAAGTACAGAATCTCTGAACCTAGAACGGATATATTTAATCTGTTTTCAATGATTGTTCGGAGAAATGTTTTTTGGTCAAAGACCACAATCTTTCAATCATCTCAGCTGTTTAATCAAAGTGATGCATTTTTGAAGAAACCTACCCACATCAAAAAAAGAACAAATGAAGATAGAATACAGTTTCTTTTGTTTGAAAGCAGATACTTTCATTTGATATATTGTTTGTCCATAAATTAATTACAGAAAATGTACTGTGAGCCATCCAAATTGAGAGCATATCAAACAAAACGATGGTGCTCGCTGGCAAACTTTTTTTTAAAGGCTGGCGGGGAAAGAGCTAAGTTGAATATTATTTTTTCCGCTTCTCTGTGTGTTGCAGAACACACCGCTGTTTCATTATTGTGAGCTCCATTGTCTGTCGGGTGGATCAGCATTGTCGCGGCTGTTACAGGACAATTCACGAGTCTGCGTTATTTTTGTGGTTATTTGTCTGAAGTGCACCATCAGTACATGGTGCGTGTTTCATTAATTTAAAAAACGTGTTTACAATGTAGAAACGGTGTGGTGCCATTTGCCTGTCAAGTTTGTGCTTTACAGCTCATATATTTCTGAACTTCTGTTAAAAATTTAATTAGAAAATGCACTTCTTTGCACGCAACTCGTTTCATGCGGAATTTATTGGAAGGGAGACAGAGAATGCACTGATTCTAAACCTGCAGTCTAGTAATTCGAAAACTTATTTGATTTGGGCCCTATCGGTTTTTAGGATGCAGATGTAAAGTTTATTCTATCGCTTCTGCTGCCTGAATGGATATTTTTGTCCACACAATTTGCGGGAGCTTCAATGAGTCCACGCGGTCGTGCATGTGTGCATCCCGAAGAGAACATTGATTGTAATATTTCTGTACCCATGCTTTACAGTTTTTACAAAAACTTGCCTGTGAGTAAACTTTAATTAGCAGACCCCTTGTGGTTGAAGACCCATGGTGTAAGCCAACACAAAGGTTACAAACTATCAATAACATTTTTAAGTGGAGTCAATTACATGAGTCTCCTGTTCCCTACCTCCCTGGGGCAGTAGCAGCCAGACTGGGTGGTTGTTCTGTGTGAGGGCTTTCATCTTGTCGCGGGCTGATGTTCATATTGGCAGTCAGTTGGGGCATCTTTCGTGTACTTTCAAGATTGGTGGCACCACTAGCTGGCTCCTTCCTGTTATGAATTTGCTGACAGGACAATGCAGTTGGGATGCCAACTTGTGGTGAGTCAGTACTAAAACGCATCGCCAAACTGTCTCCAAAGAAGGAGTAGAGCTCACAGTACATAGCAGGAAGAGAAACAGGGGTCCAGTCCTCCCATGGGCAACCAGCTCCACCAGCATGTAAATGGCTTGCAATGCCAAGAGGGGGTTCAGAGATGGGTTCAAGAGGAGGGCTGAGACCTGGGGAACTTTCTCTGAAACCAACAGATCTTGCAACAGATCCTTCTAAAGTGGCACTGCCTCCTCCAGCTGTTGTGGTCAGACTATGTGCTTTCATCTTCAGCAAACGTTCAACTGCCACCTTCAAGAAGTAAAGGTAAGTGGTCAATGAAAGATGACAGACCTTTGGCTTGTACAGAGTATTTGACAGAGCAAAATCTATACTTAATGTGCTGTGTACTAATAGTTGCAATTTACTCTATAGATATACATTTTTATACCCTGGAATAAATAGAGAAAAATGAAAATTCTATCAAGAATTACTCACCCCCAAGTCGTTCGTCAACCCTAGGACTTACGTTTATCTTCAGAATACAAATTTATATAATTTTGAAGTGGTCCATTTGTTTTTTATTCAAAATTGATGGAAAAAAATTGCAGTTTTTCCAATTTATGCTATTTATAAAATCCGGAAAAACAAGAATTTAGCATGACTTCTCATTTTTCATATAGTAATTGAATATTCAAGCCGTTTATTCAGCTAAAGATCAAACCGCACCTTCCCAGAAGACATTTCTCATTATTCATGACTGCGCCTTGTGATTGGAGTGCCCGTCTCCCATGCCGGAACCTTCGTCGGTTTTTAACCGCTCTTCTTCTTACAGCGTTCATTTTAATTGCATTTTTCAAAAACGACAGTAAGGTAGAATGCTGCTGAAAGGGGAGATTTTGTGATGCTTTAATAGAACTAAATTTCTTTCTCAACATTATCCAGACTAACAAATGGCTCGACATATACCATATCAGGGCCGAGCCTTAAGCCTGCCTAGACAGGGCATTCTTCTGTTTCCACTGTGTTTGTTTGTTTGTTTCTTTAGTTAGTTAACAGGGACTCTGTACATTAATAAACATTGCTGTAAATGTATGAGAATGAGCAGAAGCTATTTTTCATCTGTAGTCCCATGTACAGAATGTTACATGTCACCCTAAAAGAATGTGGTAACAACATGTTATTAATTTTTTTTTTAAACAAAATGAATAAACACTTAATTAAAATATTCGAGGAAGGAAAGCCAGCAAATACATCAAAATTCTAATGTTGACAATAAGTAACAAGAAATTAATAATTATTAACCGTTCCTTAAACTGAGCTCCAAATAATTAATAAGACTTCAAATCTCTTATAGATGTTAGAATAGTATTCCATTCACGTGCAGCTTTAATGGAAAAAGCGGACTGACTACAATTACTCTGAGTGGTACAATACAATCACCTCACATTGCAACTTCTAGCGGACCGATAAATTGTTGTTCTATTACTAACAAATTTACTAAGAGGAGAACTTAAACCTTGGATGATTTTGTACATCAAACACACATTTGCATATTTTTTGCACATTTTCCCAACTGTGCAGATTATATTTTTTATAACCTGCCTTCAAACTCACTTTTAAAATTCAGGTTAAAAAGTTTTAGAGTCAATCAATAGTAAAATATATTTAAATTGAGAAACTACCTGACGCCTCACCCCTGACACAATAACATCTGTCTTTTTGACAATACTGTTTGATTTGGAGAAGAACATGCATATAGTTTTGGACAAATTTGAGAGCAAACAATTATTCTCTTGCCTTACTGAAACATGAGCCACAGAGTCGGTTAATTAATTGGCAACTTGTGTCATTATTACCATGCAAGTTTTCTCCACGTACACTTGTATGTTAACGCCCGGACATGCAGAAGGTAGATCATTTTGTATAGAGCTAAGAACATTTGTCCCAAGATAGATCCCTGAGGGACACCTGTAGATGTACATAAACCGATGAATGATTATTTTGAACTCTAACAGGCTGAGACCGACCTGATAGATATGATTCTAATCTATGTCAGCAAAATTTAAACTACATAACTTCGATACACTAAGACCGATCAGTAAATTAAAGAAATTGAATAAAATATATACACTGTGCTCTCTTATACCCATAATAGTATTTGTATCTCTGCTAAACTTCACAGAATAACACACATCAGCCAGAAAAATCACTTTTGTGCTTTGTTGGAACAACTTGTGTCCAATTTTAGAGCTTGTCCTGGAAAAAGCTGCGCACACTAAATAGAAGTTCTGGATTTATGACCTCTAGGTTAGTCGGTTACATTTCTTGATGCCTGATTAGAGATGTAACAGTGTGAAAAACTTAAGATCGTGATTATAGTGAACAGCATTTCATGGTTATCAATATTATCGCGGTTATAGTAACATGTTTTGGAAATTAAACTGATGTAAACCAAATTTAATATTGAGTTTACCTGTAAATGTAGTTTTCTTTGATTTACATCAAAAAAAATAATAATACTAGTCATGGCATGGTGGGGCACGAGGTACAATTTTCCTGGTTCAGATTAAACAACCTTAAGTGAGTAAATCAGATTTTCATATAAACTAGTGGTGGGCCGTTATCGGCGTTAACGTGAGACTCTTATCGCGCGATAAAAAAAATGTCGCCGTTAATCTATTCTCAAAGTTGGGTTGGGAGCTGGGTCTATACTACGCAAGCTATGATGACTTTCACCTTGATATTTTAGCGCGGATGTATACCTAGCTTAATTGCACTGTAGGGGGCGAGAACGAGATTTTTCAACTCGCGTCATTCGCGCCGCCTCATCATCTCATAACCAGGGCTTCATTCGCGCGATTCGCGCAGCAAGTAGGTCTATCGCCTCTTTGCATTGACTTAACATGTAAATCACTCAACATAACGTTACTGTGAAATTACCACATCAAACATGACGTGCTAACATGGATGCAGCTATGAAGCCGCCGGGTTTGCTTCAGGGAAATTTTATTTTTAAGAAGCTTCCCAATGGAAACCTCGACAAGACTAAGGTTGTTTGCACCTTGTTCAATGTGGAATTGGTTTACTGTACGGAATTGGTTTACATACAGTTGGTTTAAAAAAAAAAAAACTTTCTCTCAACAGGTAGTGGTCTAGCTTTAGTTGAAACCAGTAACTTTGTATTGGCACCTAATGTATTATGGCTCCTGTATGACATATCGCTTGTTGCTCCCTAACTCTTTGTAAGTCGCTTTGGATAAAAGCGTCTGCTAAATGACTAAATGTAAATGTACTGTAGGAGCTCTTCCAGTCTCAAGTACCACCTAAACGCAAAGCATCCCTTAGCTAATGCGGAAGTAAACACAAGTACATCTTATTGAACATAATTACATTTTCATCACAAATTATCATAGAACAGCTTTCATAAGCAGTTTGTGATGCATTTTGGAAACAGGAGATGAGCCCCTGGTCTAATGCGCCACCTGGCTTGAGAAACCCGTTCTCAAAGACTTACAGCACACATATTCTGAATGCCTTCGGCAGAATTCAAATGAGCCATTTTAATCTAGATTAAACTAGATTAATTCCAAGATTAATCTAGATTAATCTAAATTAAAAAAAAATATCTATAACCACCACTAATATAAACACAACAATTCAGCAAATCATCTGTGTGTGTTCGGTGTTGTGAGAAATATGTTATACTTTACGACCCAGGAGAAAGCGGCATCTGCGCGCACGACATCTGCGCTCATAACGGCGCTCATTGCAGAAGATACAAGCTGAACAGAGTTTCAAACTCGTCATATCACATCATTTAATGAAAAATGAATAGAAAGGATGGGACTGTATAAAGAAATATGAAGTGAACGGGTTGTCCGTATATCTAAATGTCCACAAATGTGCACATTTTTGATTAAAGTCCTTATTTGTAAAGCACTGTAATCACAAACTCACACGAGCAGATGTGACTCCTGATTTACTCTCTCGAAAAAGAAGTAACATGAAACGTGGGATTTGTTCATTTAAGTTATAAGCTACTCTTGATAACTTTGTTTGATGATGGACAGGGTTTTGAAGCCATAACACTGTAGTAATAATAATATGACACGGTAATTAAAAAATGATGCAGTAATACTAACTGTTGGACGTTATTATCAAGGTAAACCATCAAACCGGTAATCGTTACATTCCTATGCCCGATTAACATACTACAGTTAGTTTTTGATTGGGCTACCTTTGGTTGAATTTCAAGTAATGTAAAGTGTTATATGACTCCGTGATAAGTATCCATAGTAGATTAAACATATCTCCTCTCTTTAAGGTACATGTTGATGCAGATTCCGGCAGGTTGCTGTTCTTCGTGGTCTCCCCGTCTATATGATTGAGGGTTACTATTCAGAAGATATGGTATGAAAGTGAGCTTACTGAGAATTTATCTGTCGGTTAATCGTGGAATACAGTTGATATTTTTCACAATTCTTGTATAATCTGCCCTAGGTTGATTTTGTAAAATAAGGGGGGAATTCTTCAAATCTTTTATCTCTACTGCCAATCAGATCTCATAGAATAGTTGTCAATCGATCAATTGAAATTGTAGTTATTGCATGTAATAGAATTGTTTGGAGTAAATAGTTGAAAATCAAGAGTAATGTACATTCATCATGTGGTCAAGTTTAAAGCAATAGTTCACTAAAGAATGATAATTCTGTAATGAATTACTAATCCCCAAGTCGCTTCACTCCTGTAAGACCTTGGTTTAGCTTTAGACCACAAATTAAGATAGTTTTGATGAGTCCTGGAGCTTTCTGACTCCTCCATAGACAGCAACGTAATGTACAATCAAAGTGCAGAAAGATATTTAACACATTGTTAAAGATTCTGTGTCACTCCAGGGTTTCAAACTTAATTTAATGAAGCGGCAAGAAATGCACAATAAAACACATTTTATGCAAAATAAAAAATAATTATTTTATTCAATTATTTCCTTTCTTATTAGTCTTCGACAAGCTATGTTCTGAAGATAAATGGAGGTTTTACGGTTGTGAAACGACTTGAGTACTGTACATAAGTACACTTTTTGAGATCTGTTCTATACTTACATATTATTTTTTTTGGATACTTTTTACTGTACTTCACTACATTAACCGATTAATCAATTAATACAAAAGATTATCATCAAATGAATCGTTAGTTGCAGCCCTAGAACTTAACCATTTAATAGTTCCATTTATCTGTAGAGAAATCTAAGTCCAGAAATGAATACTAAATGTTATTTGGTTGAAGTCTATAAAATAAACAATAATTTTTCATGTTTTTGTTTCGACAGAAACCCCATCAGAGAAATTGTCAGACTGGCTGATGCTCTTTGCTGTGATTAAGGGTCTGGATATAGGCTACCCAAACGAGTGGTCTAACAAATTTGACTGTCCACAAAGACTTTGCGGGTATGCAGAATGAGAAGTTATGGCCCAGAGTGTTGAATCTTACAAATTAACGTGTAAGGTGTTAGTCAAGATTTTATTTGTTTGAAAATATTTTACAGATGCCTACAAAAGTATTTAATGCATGCTTACAAAAGTATACTTGTTTTTATATGAATGTAAAGTTTAAATGTGTTTAAATTATGATGCGTTTACACATGCACTTGAAGGATTACAGAAACCTTGCGACACTGTAGCCATATCTGGGAAACAAATGTATTGTTTGTTTTATGGCAATTTAATAAAAGTATTCTTTTAACTAGTGTGAGTCCTTCTGTTATTTCAAAATGTGAATGTTTTTACAATGTTTTAGGTGTACAAATGAAACATTAAATGCTTTTAGATTACGGTAATAAAAAATGTATGTAGTCAGTACTGAACTGATATTAATTTGTACTGAACTCGGACAAAACAGAAGTGTGAATTACTGGACCGAAAACCGCCAAACATAACAACTAAGAATACTGCTCAACTATTGACGGATGCCCCATAAAATCCTCGTCGTCAGCCAAGAATCTTTGTGTTGTATTCGATAGTACGCTGTCATTTGAGAGCCGTGTCGCCAACACCTGTAAAATTGCATTTTTCCATCTTAAAAATATATCTAAACTACGTCATATGCTGTCACTGTCAGATGCAGAGAAATTAATTAATGTATTCATGACATCAAGGCTAGATTACTGTAGTGCACTTTTAGGTAGTTGCCCTGCCGGCGTATTACAAAATCTACAACTGGTTAAAAACATGGCAGCTCGAGTTCTTACACGTACAAAAAATATGAGCATATAACCCCGGTTCTGTCAACCTTGCACTTGTTACCTATAAAGCATCACATTAACTTTAAGATCTTGCTTATTACCTACAAAGTCCTACATGGTCTAGCGCCGCAGTATTTGAATGAACTTCTATTGTATTACAGTCCTCCATGTGCATTACGCTCTCAGGTGTCCTGTCAGTTGGTAATACCTAAAATTTGAAAATCAAGTGAAGGTGGTAGATCCTTTTCTTATCTAGCGCCTAAACTTTGGAATATTCTTGCCTACACTGTTCAGAAGGCCGACACACTCTGTCAGTTTAAATCTAGACTAAACACGCATCTTTTCAATCTTGCATTCACTACACTTCCATAATATTAATCCTCAGAGGATTTAGGCTGCATTATTTAGAACAACCGGAACCAGGACCACATCCAACAACAAATGATATACTTGTTGCATCAAAGAGTGCAGAACAGTACTCTACTCTGAGCCAGGCTTATCTCTTTGTTCCAAGGCTACTGCAGGATGCAGTTCATGCCCAGACCTGATGGCAGAGCTGAGAATGGGAAGTGGTGATCTTACAAGAGCAGAGATGATAGAGCTGGATAAAGGACGCGGCGACTTGACACGATTTCACTACAAAATTTCAAATGCTTTTAGTTTGTTAATGATAATCTCAAATCTATAATTTACCTTTATTAAGTTTATTTATTTTTTATTTAGCCTTGTTGTCCAAGCACTTTTGAGCTTGTGCAGAGGCAGCAGCTTTTGCTAGAGGGGAACTGGAATCCCCTGGTTGGGCCTGGGTTCTCCTGAGTTTTTTTTTCTCGATTGGAGTTTTGGGTTCCTCGCCACCGTTTGCATACTGTTTTGCAGTATTTGCCTGGCTGGGGGGGGGCTGCTTAAGAATTCAGAAGTTAAACGTAATTAATATTGCATATAAGAATGTATAGTCCATTTAATATTTGACCTGCGGTTCTCTCCTGTATCTCAAATGTGTGCTTTCACTGTGCGTGTGTGTGTTTGTGCGTCTATGACAATGTGTGTAAGTATGCATATTGTGTGTGTGGAGCATTTGTATGTCTGTCTTTTGTGTTTTCACCTTTTTCTTGTTTTTACAGATTTTAGTTGTTTTACTCGTATTCACTGTGTCTCAATTTACAGCTGCTTTGTAACAATGAAAATTGTAAACGCGCTATATAAATAAGGTTGAGTTGAGTTAAGTACTGTGATCTCAAAAATAATTTTTTTTTCTTAATCCAAAATAGACGATTTCTTAATTGGAGATTTTGAGGGAGTGTTACTAAAAAAGAGTTTTAATCATTTTTGAGTCAAGTTAATTTATCGGGCTTTACATATAAGTGTATAAGAATTTTGTGATTGACAGAATCAAAGGCATTCTACAAAAAAAGGAACATGGCTCAAACCACACCACCTTTGTCTAAGAGGGATTTCATATCTTCTTTTAAGAAACAATTGTCAATATCTGTATAATGATAAATTATCTTACGCCTTGCAACAATTGGGTATATGGGAGTGTGTTACGGCTTTCATATCTTGGTCATTAAATATCTTTGTGTATTTGCGAGTGAAAACTGCAGCAGGATTCCACAGATTTTATTGTTCGTCACTGACAAGTATTCACAAACGACAAGAGTGCATTAGTCTCCTTTGATTCGCAAATTTGTATTACAGCAGCAAATCTTTAATAGATTTGGGATTCCTATCCTATCTTACAAAATTCTATCTTATCTCTATTTAGGAAATCTTAAATTGTACCATCAAGCTCGGCAATCCATTTTCAGATCTGTTACTAAATAACCAAGTGCCGCAGAAAAAGAAACTTCTGCGTTCTTCATTTTCAATTATTAATCAATTTAATGCAATTGTTTGACAGCGCAATTGTGAGTGTTCTTTCTGTTAGTTTTCCAATCATTTTGAAGTAAGGGAAGCTGTGGGGTCATCCTAAAGTCAAGACGTTTATTTGTCGAGTCAAGATGCTTCTGTAATGCCCCTTTCCTATATGTGGTTAAGATAAGATTATGCATTTAGGAAGTGCTGTTCTGTAATAGCTTTTGTCCTAAATGAGGTCCTATCTGAAATTACCATGGTTACCAAACAGATACGCGTGACATGCACATTTTACTTATCACACACAGCCTACACTGGTGGGCTCAAGAGCTACTCGTCTTTCCACGTGAAATAACAACTAGAAGAAATAAAAATTGTGTAGGTCGTACATGCGCAAATACTTGTTGAAAAGTACATTGTCTTGAAAACCGGTCGCAAAATGCAATTTGGTGGTAGTCTGGAGCCCTCATAGAATTGTTTTTAATAGTTTTGGCAGATGGCCATCCAGCAAACTAATATAACCCTGCCCCCCGATGTCATCGTCCATAACGATGTTTCACTGTAGGCATCGTCCGATGCCAATTTGGTAGAAATCGCACAACCCTAGCGTAAACACACTGTATCACACCAAATAAACACAATTATGTTAATTTTAGCCATCCAATACGACCCCTTTAAATAAAGAACAACTGAACGAAAACACATATTTATTTGCTATTCACACTTATAAATATGATCAGAGAGTCTGAACATAGCCTAATAGTCCTCAAGTTCATGTTGTGCTGCAAAGACTTACCAGCATGTGAAATAGTATGGTGTGAGCGATTCAAAAGCATATAAAGCATTTTACACAATGTATTTTGATGTTATACTTCAGTTGGTCTGTCCAGTGCCGCATAAAGTGTAACAAACCAAAGCAGTAAAAATGTATATTCATGCACCCACAACAAGGCATCTGTGTATGAGAGTACAATGCTGGTGCAATGCACCAAGTCACAAAAAATAAGTGAAATAAGAAATTCACATCCCATCAAATGAACTACAAAAGGATTTAACCTCCCCCAACAATCTGAAAAAAAAATAGATTGATTGGCCATTTTATTTCAATTGAGGCATTTACATGGAATATTTAGATTTGGATTTCCCTTTTAAATCGACCTGAAAAAAATAAACCTGTTCAGGGTGATGCAAAGCTTTTGTTTGTTTCATGGGGTTTGACATTATGAATAGATATTTATCTTAACATCCTCGAAGGAAACACTGTAATTACCAGAATGGCTCCATAGACTTTGTGGCCGTCTGCCTTCACTTGAGCATTGGACACGGAGTAATCATCTAACACAGCTTGTAAATTTGCCCAGTAGGCAGGCAGGTGAGGATACAGCACTCGTTCAACAGCCTGTGCCAGAAAAAACACAAAGACAAACCAGTGTAACATTAAGAAGAGAAATAGAGCTTTGGAATCTACGTCATTGTTCATTGCATTCTGGGCAGTCACCAGCATGTTTCGCCACAGCAAATACAAATCATCAGAGGGAAAAATTACTGCGTATACGTTAAACTTTTTAAGAGCTGCTTGCACTTGCTTAGAATAAATAGACTAATATTTGCATCACTTGTTCATTCAAAGGAGCACTCCCTTGTGGACACTGAGTGATCATGAAAAGAGCTGTATCACATTTCTAAAGGCATTTAGCTAATTCTCATATATCTATATATTAGGGCGGTCAACGTTAATGTGTCAACGCATGCGGTTAATTATTCCAGATTCAAGCCCATTGCATTTTGTCTAGTATTGTTGCAAGAACAGTCTTCAACGAGTTCAATAAGTCCTAAATTAATTGTTAAAATAGGAATCGCATAAGACCTTCAAAGAGCTGCAGCTCTTAAAGGGGCTGCGTTCTTAAACGTGCTGCTGTGACTCCTGCCACTAATGTTAATCAAAGGAAAAGAAGAAATCAATGTGATTTGTAGTTTTAATGAGTTTGTGAACATTATCAATTTTCTTTACATTTCCTACCTGTAAGACAGACATCAGTTGCAAAGCTAACAATATTAGAATGTTGGCTTTCATTCATAAAATGATATAGATAAAATGTGAAATTATGAGAATGTAAAAGTATATTTAAAAACAAATGCTGTGTAAGATTAGTAAAACAAAATTGATTGACGGCATATAAACTCAGCAAAAAAAGAAACATCCCTTTTTCAGGACTGTGTATTTCAACAATAATGTTGTAAAAATCCAAATAACTTTACAGATCTTCAATGTAAAGGGTTTAAACAATGTTTTCCATGCATGTTCAATTAACCATAATCAATTAATTGACATGCACCTGTGGAATGGTCGTTTAGACCTTAACAGCTTACAGAGAGTAGGCATTTAAGGTCACCGTTCTAAAAACGCAGGACACTAAAGAGACTTGTCTACCGACTGTGAAAAACACCCAAAGAAAGATGCCCAGGGTCCCTGCTCATCTGCGTGAACGTGCATTAGGCATGCTGCAGGGAGGCATGAGGACTGCTGATGTGGCTAGGGCAATAGATTGCCATGTCCGCACTGTGAGACGCCTAAGACAGCGCTACAGGGAGACAGGAAGGACAGCTGATCATCCTCGCAGTGGAAGACCACGTGTAACAACACCTGCACAGGATCGGTACATCCGAATATCACACCTTCGTGACAGGTACAGGATGGCCACAACAACTGCCCGAGTCACACCAGGAACACACAATCCCTCCATCAGTGCTCAGACTGTCCGCAATAGGCTGAGAGAGGCTGGACTGAGGGCTTGTAGGCCTGTTGTAAGGCAAGTCCTTACCAGACATCACCAGCAACAACGCCGCCTATGGGCACAAACCCACCTTCGCTGGACCAGACAGGAGTGGCAAAAAGTGCTCTTCTCTGATGAGTCATGGATTTGTCTCACCTGGGGTGATGGACGGATTCGTGTTTATCGTCGAAGGAATGAGCGTTACACCGAGGCCTGTACCCTGGAGCGGGATCGATTTGGAGGTGGGGGGTCCGTCATGGTCTGGGGCGGTATATCACATCACCATCGGACTGAGCTTGTCGTCATTGCAGGCAATCTCAATGCCTTGCGGTACAGGGAAGACATCCTCCTCCCTCATGTGGTACCCTTTATGCATGCTCATCCGGACATGATCCTCCAGCAGGAAAATGCCACCAGCCATACTGCTCGTTCTGTGCGTGAGTTTCTGCATGACAGCAATGTCAGTGTTCTGCCATGGCCAGCGAAGAGCCCGGATCTCAATCCCATTGAGCACGTCTGGGACCTGTTGGATCGCAGGGTGAGGGCTAAGGCCATTCCCCCCAGAAATGTCCAGGAACTTGCAAGTGCCTTGGTGGAAGAGTGGGGTAACATCTCACAGCAAGAACTGACAAATCTGGTCCAGTCCATGAGGAGGAGATGCACTGCAGTACTTCAAGCAGCTGGTGGCCACACCAGATACTGACTGGTACTTTTGATTTTGAGCCTACCTTCATTCAGGGTGTAGTACCTGAGACGGATCAGACACGCATAACTACTTAAATTTCTTAAATATTACAACAACACCCCTCACCCCACCAGCACGCTAGTCGCTTGGGGGTCAACCCCCAATCTGCAACTTACACCAAGGGCAGGACAAGATCTCTGGTGACCATAGCAACTCACATCAATTCATCAAGATAGAGTATTTTACGACCCATTGGAATGTAAGGAGCTGAACTCTCTTTACTCACTTTGGGGATAGACCTACATTATAAATGCATTTATATGGAAATGTACACATTCATTTATAACATTTCCATGTATTAATGTTCATGTTGTTATGTCTGTTTTAACATTAATCCAACGTATCCATGAATGTGTGTTTAACTACTGGAATTATTAGATTTGTAGTATCTCATTTAACCAAGAAGATATTTAGATCATGTTTGGTGTCTATGAGCTACATTTGTGATGTCCTTCGCGTTGATGTTTGTTGTGTTTTGGTAACTCTTTTCTTATTAGTTTTATCAAACTCTTAGTAGTCTTCTAGTGAACATCCAATCAGCTTTCACATGCAAAACACCATCTGAAAGACAAAAACAGTTAACTTTCCCTCCAAAGTTGCCATCTCCTGATTGGAACAGTCACGTCTGTAGGATGTGACATCCTCACAGTTTAAAAGAGACCACGAGAAGATTCTTTCTCTCTCTTCCTCGCGCTTCCTTTTCTCTTGGTTTTTGCTCTTCTTTCTCTCCATGCGTTCTGCATCTCCAAAGGATGGACTAGAAGAAGACTTCACCTTTAACCCATAAGTTTGTGCCAGGCTGCGGCCTCGTCTTTCCAGATACAGATCCTCTGCATAAAACTGGTTCTCTCTGATCACTTCCAGCCAAGATCAACTGGAGCCTTAACAAACTGCATCAGGACTCTTTCTTCTTTTGATGGGCAAGACGTGCAAGTATCAAACTTAGTCTTATTAATGGATGCATAGGGCATCATTAATCCTTTTAACAAAGGTCCTTTACAAGAAGAAACTGATGTTTAGTTCAGGCTATTGATCTTCTGAATATCATATACTGCCATAATCCATGCTCTGTTCTTCTCTCTGCTTCAACTTCAACCATCTTCAAATGCTTAACTGTATGTGTGTGTATGTTAGATTAGTATGTGTCTAGTCTAGATAATAAAGTCTTGTTTTATTTCACACGTGATGTTGTTTGTAGTTCATGCTCATAATCCGGAGTCCCTAAACATGCCGATTCTTGCTACCTGCTCGTAATGCTAAGTGATTTCCCCAAATCATGAATTTGATCCAGATAATTATAATTGATCATTATTAATTAAATTCATCCCAATTTGGATTGATATTTGTTTCCCTTACAAAGGGTGGTGGAGAAAATATTACTTATAATTGGAATCAAAGCTCATGATAATTCTTACATATTTGATGAAGAATAGTGTTTAAATAATTCTGTTCCTCATTGAATTCACTACAAGGGACACATTATTCTATTTCTGTTAGTCACATGTCTTTGAAACATTTTTAGTTTATGTCTTATGGTGTTGACTCTTTTAGTGTTCATACAAATATTTACACATATTAAGTTTACTGAAAGTAAAAACAGTTGAAAGTCAGAGGACGTTTCTTTTTTTGCTGAGTTTATATATATATATATATACTGACTGTGCTATGGAATGAGAGAGTACAAAGTAAAACAGTGACAAGTTAAGGTTTTATGCACGAGCCACGTCCGGTTGGTCGAGGTGGTGGTGTCGCAACAATCTTTAGAGACTTTCTCACCATAACTCAGAGAACAAAGCGTACATTTGAATCATTTGAAGTGCTTGCGTTGAACATAATTGTTCCAAACAAAAGTCAAAAAAACATTGCTTTCTCTTACATTGGCTATTGTGTATAGACCCCTGGGCCTTACACTAATTTTCTGATAGAGTTCGCAGACTTCTTATCGGACCTAATGGTTAACGTCGATAAAGTACTGATTGTCGGAGATTTTAATATCCACGTAGATATTGCTAACGATCCATTAGCTGTAGCGTTTAAAGAGCTACTACTCTCTTGTGTAACGCAATACATCAATAGACCTACTCATCGATGCAATCATACACTAGATTTGATTCTATTTCACGGAGCCGATCTAACCTATATCGATATTATACCTCAAAGCGACGATGTTTCCGATCACCATCTTATAACATTTACACTGCGCACTGCAGAAATCAGTTGTATAACTCGTTATCGACAGGGTAGAACAATCACCTCAACTACTAAAGATAGTTTCATAAGGATCCTGCAAGATCTGACTCCATTAATAACCCTGCCAACAAATGTAGAATCGCTCGACAACATGACCAACAACATGGGCATTATTTTCTCTAATACATTAGAAGCGGTCGCACCTATTAAGTCAAAAAAGATGAATGAAAAGATCATAGCACCATGGTACAATAGCACCACTCGCGCCCTAAAAAAGAGAAACCCGTAAACTGGAGCGCAATTGGAAACAAACCCAATTAGAGGTCTTTAAGATTGCTACAAAAAGGCACTTAAAGCAGCAAAAGCCGAGCACCTCCGTAACCTCATAGAAAATAACAAAAACAATCCAAGGTTTTTATTTAGTACAATTGCTAAATTAACAAACAAACAGACTTCACCTTACCTGGCTATTCTGCCGCACCTTGGTAGCAATAAATTCATGAAATTTTTTGCAGAGAAAATCGAAAAAATACGAGACAACATGTATAAAACCAAATCTCCAAGTGTGTCTGCAGAATTATTATCGACCATCAACCAAAAAGAAAAGCTACAATGTTTTTCTCCTGTAAGTCAGGAAGATTTAATTAAACTTATTGCAACATCCAAGACGACAACATGCTTATTAGACCCCATTCCGACTACTTTATTAAAAGAGCTACTACCTGTTGCCATTGAGCCCATTTGTAACATTATTAACTCGTCAATTAATCTAGGACATGTCCCAGGACCCTTTAAGCTGGCTGTAATTAAGCCTCTTATCAAAAAACAAACTTAGACCCCAACGAACTTGGAAGCTATAGACCGATTTCAAATCTCCCGTAATTGTCTAAAATAGTAGACAAAGTAGTGTCCACTCAGTTGTGTACTTTCCTACAAAATAATGACATAGACGAAAAGTTTCAGTCTGGCTTCAGACCGCATCATAGCACTGAATCTGCGCTCGTTAGAATTACAAATGACCTTCTTATTGCATCAGATAAAGGTAACATCTCACTCTTAGTCCTGCTTGACCTTAGTGCTGCTTTCGATACTGTAGACCATAAAATACTATTAGATCGTTTACACAATTATACCGGTATTCAGGGACAGGCACTACAATGGTTCAGATCTTGCTTAACAGACAGATATCAATACGTCCATTTAAATGGAAAATCGTCAAATCTCACGCAAGTAAATTATGGATTACCTCAGGGATCGGTTTTAGGACACTTGCTTTTCTCCATATACATGCTGCCCCTTGGCAACATTATTAGAAAACATGGAATTACCTTCCACTGTTATGCAGATGATACTCCGATATATATCTCATCAAGACCAAATGATTCCTTCAAGCTATCCAAACTGGCAGAGTGCATCGAGGACATAAAACATTGGATGACTAGTAATTTCCTTCTTTTAAACTCTAAAAAAACGGAAATATTACTTATAGCACCAAAAACACGTAAACAGAATATCTCCGATTACAGCCTGCAAATTGAAGGCTGCACTGTTACTCCAACAAATACAGTTAAAGACCTAGGCGTTATATTATACGGCAACCTGTCATTTAAAAATCACATCTCAAATATCACAAAAACAGCCTTCTTCCACCTTAGAAATGTTTCCAAGTTACAAAATATTTTATGTTTTGCTGACGCAGAAAAGCTTATTCATGCATTTGTGACCTCACGACTTGACTACTGTAATGCTCTACTTAGTGGTTGTCCTGCATCATCGATAAACAAACTACAGTTAGTTCAGAATGCAGCTGCCAGAGTTCTTCCTAGGTCAAGAAAATACGATCACATAACCCCAGTTTTGTCAATGGCTACCCATTAAGTATCGTATTGATTTTAAAATTCTTTTAATTACTTACAAAGCCTTAAACGGTTTAGCCCCTACTTACTTAACAGAGCTTTTATCACGTTACAAACCAACACGCTCTCTAAGATCTCAAAACTTAGGACTTTTGACAACACCTAGAATAACTAAATCCACCAAAGGGGGTCGAGCTTTCTCATACGTAGCACCTAAACTCTGGAATGGCCTTCCTGATACTATTCGAGGGTCAGACACACTCTCCCAATTAGCTACGCTAATTATTCTCTTTATTCTCTTTATTCTCTTTCCGCCTCTGCCTCGGGATGCCCATCCCGAGGTAGGAAGAAGTTCCACCATGTCCAGATGACCGACAGATGCCGATCCCCAATTTGAGATAACGCCAGCTACAGCTGCAGACTGACTGAGCATCCCAGCTCCATCTAAGGCAATTCCACCACCAGCCAAGAGAAACATGAGCATCGGACCATCCCAGCTCAGACCAATACGCCCCCAACCAAGAGCAAAGACGGACTATTTGTCTCATTAATGCTGAAGTTACAATATTTGGTATTAAATGTTAAACTTAAATCACATGTCAGCAGTTTGAGTGCAGCTATGACACATCAGAGGGGATCTGGCCCTCCCGGTTGAGCCTGGTTTCTCCCCAGGTTTTTTTCTCCATTAATCAATCATTGGAGTTTGGGTTCCTCGCCACAGCAGGGCAGTGTTGGCCTGGGCACCGGGAGACTGCATTTATTTATTTATTTAGAAATTATATATTATTTATTAGTATGATCTTACTCGTTGTATAAATACAATGCACTGTGCTGTGTTTTACCTTTTCTGTTTTTCCTGTTTGCCCTGTAAAGCTGCTTTGAAACAATACACATTGTGAAAAGCGCTATATAAATAAACTTGAATTGAATCGACATATGCCCATCCCCACCTAAAGATTACGCCAGCTACAGTTGCAGACTGACTGGCCATCCCAGCTCCTTCTAAGGCAATTCCACCAGCACCCAAGAGAAATACGACCATCGGACCATCCCAGCTCTGACCACTCCATCCCCAACCAAGAGCAAAGACGGACTACTTGTCACATTAATGCTGAAGTTACACTTGGCATTTAATGCTAAACTAACATCACATGTCAGCAGTTTGAAGTTATAGCTACATTCAGTGGCCCTGATTGGAGGTTGTTTGGTGGGTGTTTGTGGGGAGTGGGGGGGCTCGTTGGTTGTGGGGATTCATCTGCTGGGGCTGTGTGGACCCGGTTTGGCCTTGTTTTGGGCAACAGAGGAATAAAGCTACAACATGCATGCCATTACTATTTTCCCTGGTTGTACCTCTGTTTTCTGGTGTCGATCGTGGAGTGGGACAAGGTCGACCTGCACTGTTTTCGGTGAATGGGACTTTCTGGGTTGCACATGGTGGGCTCTCCCTCCTCCTCGTGGATATTTGCTCTGTGGCTTTTGGTCGGAGTCACTGAGTGCAGCTATGACACGTCAGAGGGGATCTGACCCTCCCGGCTGAGCCTAGTTTCTCCCGAGGTTTTTTTCGCCATTAATCAATCATTGGAGTTTGGGTTCCTCGCCACAGCAGGGCAGTGTTGGCTTGCTCACCGGGAGACTGCATTTATTTATTTTTAATTAGATATTATTTATTAGAATGATCTTGCTTGTTCTATTAACACCATGCACTGTACTGTATTTTACATTTTCTGTTTTCCTGTTTGCCCCTGTAAAGCTCCTTTGGAACAATGCACATTGTGAAAAGAGCTATATAAAGAAACTTGAATTGAAATCTAGTGGCAGAAATAAAAATAATACTGACTGGCGGAGACGCACACAGACTACACTATGCACAGAGCGGAAAAGGCTACATTATTTTTATGTTTGACAATGACAAGGTTGAGCACATTGCAGTACACAGGACATGTTACCAAGAAATAATTTGTTGATTGTATGATGCATTAATGGAGACAGAGCAAAGGTAGATGAAAGATACATGGCGGAGGCAGAGAAATCCGCACGACCCAAGTGATCCAAGGAGTGGGAACATTTCACACTAAATACACAGAAAAAGTGTGTTTACTGCAAAATATG
The DNA here is from genome assembly GCA_008369825.1 of Triplophysa tibetana. NCBI lineage: Eukaryota > Metazoa > Chordata > Actinopteri > Cypriniformes > Nemacheilidae > Triplophysa > Triplophysa tibetana. The sequence continues at coordinate 9,968,160 of CM017895.1, forward strand.
CAAAAGCGGCATGGCATGGCACGGGAGCACCACGGCAATGATCCAGCACCTGAAACACAAACATGTTGGAGTCTTTGATGAGGAGGAAGAGCGTTCATAGCATATTAAGTCATTACAGAATACTACTTTTGTTCTGTTTTGAAGTGAGGAACGTATTATCCCTGCTGCTGGTGTTTACCTGTTATCCAGCTTGACAAGCATGACAAGTTAGCGTTAGCTCATTAATTACAGTGGTAAAGCAGGGGTGATATAGTTAGTTTGCACTTTGCATTGCAAGACTAAAGACACGTTTTTATTTACTTGACTTTTTTGGACCATTCATTTATCAATCTGTTGTCATGTATAGCTACACTGCAAAAAAAGCTTTTCTTTCTTAGTAAATTTGTCTCGTTTCCAGTCCAAATATCTAAATAAATCTTAAATCAAGATTACTAGACAAGAAAAAAAAATGGCATGAGAAAATTAAATGATGCTTAAAACTTCTGTTTGAAATTATATCTCATTAAGATTATTTTTCGTACCCCATTGGCAGATAATTTTGCTTGTTTTAAGTTAACAATCAATTCATTTTGAGGTGTTTTTTTCAGAAAACAAAACAATTTCTTATGCTATTTCATGTGTCTAGTAAATGTATCTTGATTTAAGATTTTTTTGATATTTGGACTGACAACAGGACAAAACTTCTAAATTAGAAAAGCAATATTTTCAGTGTAAATTCTGTGCTTTGTCCCATATAGGTTATTACTGACAAATATATTTGTGTGTGTTTTACTTTTTAATTTAATTTTAAAGTTCTTTTATAGCACTTGGTCATGTTAGGCTGTGTTTAAATGTGGTGTATAAATGAACCTTGCACTTACTACAATGATGGTAATAATTTAAAGAATAAGCTTCAAGTGAACTTGAGAGAGAGAGAGAGAGAGTGTGTGTGTGTGTGTGTCAGTGTGAGAGTTTGTGGATCTGCAAAAGTGTGTGCATCTGCGAGTGTGTGCGTCTGCAGTGTAGTGTAGAGAACAAGTTCTGACATTCAAACAAATCCTGTTCAATTTTCTGATTTGTTTGTTCTCTATTTTTTATAAATTATTTATTGTTCTGGCAGCTCAGATGGCAGTTTATTTTTAAAAAAAAGTCTATATATTTGGCAAATGTAAAGCATACATGTGTATGTTTTTTGTGTAAGTCCATTTTTATTTTATTATTATTATAACAGCTCAGGGATGTTCAAGGAGCAACATGTTTGTGCACTTTCTAAAGATTTTGTTCTGTTTTTGAATAAAGGGTTGGAAATAAAAGATTTTTTTTAATCCAATTCACCGATGAATCGAAAAAAAACGATAGATTAATCGATTATAAAAATAATCGTTAGTTGCAGCCTTACATTAAACGCAGTACAACTATAGGCTATACAAACTATACGCAAAGCCTTGCAATCACATCCGGGAAATAAGTCAGTAAATTCGAGGAAAATCATGCCGTGCGATTGCGTCACATGAAATACTGATGGAGGGAGCTCATTCATAAATCACAGAAGCTCTCGAGATAATATTAATGCCATGCGAAAACTATGAATGATGCTAATGTGTAACCTCATGTTACATCTCTAACCATATTCACACAAGGCATTATAAAACAAAAGCACAGTTCATGAGACCATTAAGTATACCCATTAAGCTCAGAGCTCAAGGCTGGTCTTGAATTGAGAAACATTTGAGGTGGACAAACAAAATGTGTTCACCTTCAACTAATAAGACTGAATAAACTGGTGAATTTGTGACACAAATCTGTCAAATCCTACTATGGTCTATAACGATTATTAGGGCAAAGTCACGGGGTCCTATGTTGGGCTTGGCCCCGTAGAACTGCTTGCAGTTCTTGTTATAACTTGTTCTGAAATTGCTGCATAATTAAAAAGGCAATGTTTCTGATGTTGTCAACATCATTTAAATAAACAAATAACGAAACATATGTTTTTAATCATTTAATTCATTGTTGTTAAATATTTTAAGTTTCATGATTTCAGTGTAATAGACACACTTTTACTAAACTTTAATTTGTTTGCAAAAACGATCCAGTCAGGGTTGGCGCATCAACAAATGCAGAAATACTACCGATCCTAACGTTAGTAAAGTGGAACAAATATACCAGTTTTAGCTTCATTCATTATTGGATTTGACTGTTTGACTAATACATTCTTTAGTTTTAAAATGGATAGGCCATTACATACGCCTTACACAAAGTTTTTGGACCACCTTCTGTGCCATTCCTAGTTTTATAGTAGTCAACAACAGGGTCACAAAACTTTCTTTAAAACGACTGTCAAATCAGTCGTAGAGCACATCCCTAATTTATTTGGACACGTTTACCAAGCCCTTATTTTATTTATCTGCTTTTGTTTTGGATGTTTAATTCCTATTTGAATGTCAAGTTAAGCTAGTGAACTTTTTGCAATTGTTGCACTGATGCTTGTTTGATAAATAATTCTCTGAACTTGTGAATAATTTGTTTGTTTTTTGTTTTACAGGGTTAGGAAATTATTGTAATGGTTGAGCCTGATGCCTTGCACAGTGCATACGGTTTCCTTTCGTTCCCTAGAGAAGCAAGCGCAGCCTCTGTGAATGTTTGGATCTGCACTACGCTGTACGGCTACCTAAACACTGCTTCTCTTAAACTTTCTAAAAGGACAATCGATTTAAACTTGACACTTGCACGCAGCTTGTGTTTCTCTATGCTATGCTCGCTCCTAGCTCCGCACCGCAAGTCTCCATGTGCGCTCGCAAGTGCACATCCCAGCAGCCTGTCACAAAACAAAAAGGTTCTCGTTTTAGGTTTCAAACTTGGTGTTGAAATTTTATATTTACTAATGTGAAAAGAAAAACAATTCAATAATTGCATTTTAAATGTAGTTTAAAATAATATAAATATAATTGTAACGAGGAAGTCGAGACAAAAGCCGTGAGGCGGGGCCGGTGGCGTGTGTGATAGTGGGAATCAGCCGTGCGCACATCGGTACCGCATATCTCACAGAGGAGATCGGGAGCATAAGAGGACGAGCGACAGGACTACAGACGAGAGAGGACAGGGCCCAGACATGTTTAAGTATGTGTTTATGTTCTTTTAGCCGGCAAATTGTATGCTTGTCCCCATGTTATTCGTCCTCACCTATAACCTCAAAGGCATGTGTGCTTAGTTGTATAGTTAGTCATTTAGTCTTTTATATTTAACATTTACATTTACATTTAGTCATTTGGCAGACGCTTTTATCCAAAGCGACTTACAGTGCACTTATTACAGGGACAATCCCCCTGGAGCAACATGGAGTAAAGTGTCTTGCTCAAGGACACACTGGTGGTGGCTGCTGGGATTTAAAGTTCTATCTTAGTCTTTTATATTTACATTCGGTTACAAACTACATGTCAATGTACCTATAATCCTTGCATGTTTCATATCTTAATGTTTCCCTTTTCATTCCTTACAAGATGGTGTATGGCACAGTAATGTATTTTATATCATACTCATGTTATCTTATTCTAAGAGCATTACAGCTCCAAACCTCTAGGACACCATAAATGCAAATGAGCTAGTAAGCAGGACAAAGAAAGATGGTTTTCGCGCCCAAAATCATCTCATCGCATTGGTTAGCCCACCTTGGAGGGGCGTGAAACCCCCGGGCTTAAAACATCTGTGCACGGCGGAAACCATGCTCATCTCGTGATTCATGCGCTCGTGCTCGGTAACGTCATCGAAACCCGTCTCTCCCCTTGGAGACAGCTTCTTCCGGCCGTTTGCTTCACCCAAGTTTGTTCTACCTTCGTCAACCAATCCGGTTCTAAGAAAGAATTAGACGGACTCACCCGCTTCCTTTGAAACCATCAGGACTCTGAAAAAACTTTTCCAAGCGTACAAGAACTTGTCCCAGCACACTCAGGAAGCCAGTGCAAGTATCTCGCCTATATACTAAACAGCTGCGTTTAAGCTGTAACCCCTTTTAACAAAGTAGACTGTCCTCGATGGTTTATGCAGATGTGAATAGCTGTTTGTAATACTGCCACTCTTTGCTTTGTCTATTTCTTTCACTTCTTTACTGCTTTTAAGTTTCATGTGTTGTTTGTTTAGCGTTGTTATTTGTTAGTAAGTGGGATTGTGTTCCCTTTATTGTGGTAAATAAACCCGCATTTGTATCCACAGTCAAATTGTTTCTATGTTTACTTATCACATATTAATGTCACTTAAACTGCTTGATTTCGTTATAATTTCTGAAGCGGTACCGCACTACAGTAAGAGTGTTATATTTCCAGGGCCAGGAAAGTAATATTTCTTAGAGTTGAAATACGATCTGCTGATCACATGCTGGACCAGTGCATTTAGTTTGTTGCTGTTATTAGGTCTACAGCATCAGGTAAAGTGTGTAAAAAAAGGTATGGTTAATCACCATTAATTATACGTATTTTATTGTGGTTAAACCCATATGTGGCAAGGGGGACGTGGTCTAGCGGAGTCTGGAGAGAGAGGGACAGGAAATCGGCGGGAAAAAAGTAGGTCAAAGACCAATTGTAAACACTTGTCCGTAATTACAGTGATTGGCGGGAAGAGGATAAAAGCCAGCACGAGGAGAGATTCTGGACAGAGAGTTTGGCTGCGTTCGAGACGGTGTGATCGAGAGCGAGATCGAAACAAGAAGTCTATACCTGCGTCGAGAGGACACACTTAAATATTATTTACTTTTACTTTATGTTTTGCCTTATAAGAAATAAAGAATACTTACCAGCCACAGAGACCCTTTCTCCTTCCTTCCGTAACAAAGAAACCGTTCGACACCATAGTTTTCCCCAAAATACACTACAGTGCGCATGTCAGCAGATTATATCGGATTAGAAGCTTTGATCAGATCACTAATTTACCTTTCATGTAAATGCTACATTCAGATTGCACAATCGGATTAAATGTGTCATGGGGCTCAAAATGTGTCCCTGTTAACGCAGCTAGTGAGTGTGTCACGTGTTTGCAGGATGGCCGAAGGAGATGAATCCTTGGAAATTTCTTCCTTGTTGATGAAGACGCAGTTTAAAAAAAATGCTGGCATCATTTGGTTATAAATAGCAGCCGAATGCCATGACTTCAGAGGCAGCGTCTGGTTACGAAGGCAGCCCAGAGTAATAAATAGGCAGCGCAACGGAAGTCTATTTGAATTATAAACAGATGGTCTTTGCAATAACTTGTCACATATTTAAAAACTTAAATACAAGTTTTTCGCTAGAAATGCATTCGAAGTTGTTGAAAGTGAAAATTAAACATATTATTTATAGAAAACTATGCTCCAACTGGCGTTTTGGCCGCCATTTTATTTTTCGAGCATTCTGATTATTGTTGAGCTACAGGTTAAGGCAAACTTAACTGAGTGCATTGATTTTAATTAAATTAAGAAGAACTTAAATATTTATTCTAATTTATAATAAATTATTATTATAACCTGACATGTTTACCGTTCTAGAATGTTCAAAACGCGGAAAAAAGCGTTTTTTTTATTTAAAAATAAAACATTGTAGATATCTTATGGTAATACAGTGACACCGTGGTAGGTTTGCTCAAGGTTCCCATACCATCAGAATATCATACCGGCTCAAGCCTTCATAGCCATATAAAAACTTTGAGCTTGCCTTTGTTTCGGGGTGACTCGCCTGCAGTCGCACTTCAAGTTTGCAGCGTTTTACCGGCGATCTAAGAAAAATAAGACCCTTTGTAAACCGCGTGGAGACACAGAATATATGGCTGTGCTAACCCTTCTCCCAGAGACTTCTCTCTACCAAGTAAATGAGATGAGCAGTAATACGCTCAAACTGAAGTCGGCCAGGTGGGACAAGAATATTTTTGTCTCGTTTACAGTGGTTGATAAAAATGTCACTATATTTTTATTACTGTTTCCGTTACCATGCATTCATTTTTATTTTTTGTATCGTCTCGTTTTCATCAGTGAAATTAACACTGACCGACATGTACCAGTTCATTATTTCTCATTTTGACTCAATTGACTCGTTTCGTCAGTGAAGGACGTATTGATTCAATATATTCAACCAATGAAACTCTCTGACAGAGCTCACACACAAACGCCATTGGCTCGTGCCTCTTTAAGCTGCACTCTCAAAAAGACATTACATATACTATATTACATTTCTTCAATCATGCAAATCACACACTTTGTTCGATTTTTAGCACGTCATTCAAACTTTAATGTGGAGTACGACTCACTTCATCACTTATCTAATCTGTACAGAGGTGGTTGTTTTTGGCTTACTTTAGGTTGCATATCAAGTTATGCAGCAGCTCACGTTAGCAGATAAATTAACATTGGCATATAAAAACGTTTGTGCTTGCCCTTGTGTAATGGTGTGGCCAAGAACAGGCAGGACAGGTAGTGAACAGAATGAGAAAATGTATTTCTCCCAAAGGGAAAAAAAAGATACAAGGGCAGGAAAATGTAAATAATTTCCAAAAATAAAGTCAGAGACTTTAAGATGGAAGTTGACTGAAACTAATACAAATTAAACAGGCCTAGAAAAATAAATAACTCTCCCCTGTTAGATAACAAGAAACAAAACCACCAATGTCAGCAGACCATGATGTTACTGTGCCTGAACAAAGCTGACTAACCTCTGATCTTTCCACCACTGTTATATACCTTTAGCTTCTACCAAAAAAAAATAGAGGTAAACATCAAATGACACTTTCCCCAATTAACAATAATATTTACAACAAAATGTACACTGGGTCGTAATTAACATAATACAATCAATTACTTGAAGCACAATACAAAACTACTCCAAACAAACAAAACACAATGAAACTAAATGAAATTACATAACAAAATCCCCCTCCGAATCGAATCATGATGGTACAGTTCAATTTCCTCCGGAAAAGCACAAGTTGAGGCTGAAGCCCCGCCTCTCCCTTTGTTTGCTGCCACATGGAATCTAGGACTCAGGTAGAGTTAAACAGCAAAGAAGAATATTAGTGTGCACCCTTCTATATCTTCAAAACTTTAATAAACTGTTAACCTGTCAACTTGTCCTGTGTTTATTATATTAAGAGGATTTAAATAAAGTAAACCATATTGAATTAAACTTCAAAACAACTAATTCAAACTATGGTAGTTAACCATGTGAGGTGAGCTACGCACCCGTCACACCTTGTAATGAGTTTCCGGGGTGACTCGCCAGCAGTCATGGTCAAGTTTGCCGTGTGCCCGAACTGTGGATTGTGCACCTCAAATGGGAAGCCAGGGGAATAAGGTGGGTCGCGTAAGTCACTTGGCTGTTACGGTGCATTACAGTTAAAACAATGAACATGGCCAGTGCAAAACCCCTGGTTCATCTGTGCTGTAAATGCGCTGGTGTCACATCCATGAAAGGGATAAAAATGTCATTGTTACTTTTTAGAATAAACTTTTTGTCTAATGCACTGCAGGAGCCAAATGAGTTGATGGGTCATAACCATTTTTATAATAGAAAAATATTATACTAAAATTAGTGGTGGGCATAGATTAATTTATTTTAATCTCGATTAATCTAGATTAATCTTGGAATTAATCTAGATTAAAATGGCTCATTTGAATTCAGCCGAAGGCATACAGAATATGTGTGCTACCCAAATAATGACTAAGTAAGTCTTTGAGAACGGGTTTCTCAAGCCAGGTGGCACATTAGACCAGGGGCTCATCTCCTGTTTCCAAAATGCTTCACAAACTGGTTGAGAAAGCTGTTCTACAATGATAATTTGTGATGAAAATTAAATTATGTTCAATAAGATGTACTTGTGTTTACTTCCGCATTAGCTAAGGGATGCTTTGCGTTTAGGTGGTACTTGAGACTGGAAGAGATCCTACAGTACATTTACATTTAGTCATTTAGCAGACGCTTTTATCCAAAGCGACTTACAAAGAGTTAGGGAGCAACAAGCGATATGTCATACAGGAGCCATAATACATTAGGTGCCAATACAAAGTTACTGGTTTCAACTAAAGCTAGACCACTACCTGTTGAGAGAAAGTTTTTTTTTTTTTTAAACCAACTGTATGTAAACAAATTCCGTACAGTAAACCAATTCCACATTGAACAAGGTGCAAACAACCTTAGTCTTGTCGAGGTTTCCATTGGGAAGCTTCTTAAAAATAAAATTTTTAATTTATTAATTTCACTCGTCCCTTAGGTATTATCGGTTTACACTAGTTTTTGCAAACGAGTTTATGCATGCGTGGTCCGTATTAAACATTGCTGACCATTTCTGTCATTTTTCTTGGTGTGGGAAAGTGTTATCCGTCGTGGATGTGTTATGGTAAAATTCCTGAGCGTCATCGGCAACGGCAGACGACGCTCGCCTTAGACTGCTCGAACCCGATGATTGCTGCTTGCAGCTATATTTCAATGGAGTCATTTCCGGTCCTATTTACTCCGTTACGGATGTAATTTTAAATTTAACGAATATAGTGCTGCAACTAACGATTATTTTAATAATCTATTAATCTGTCGATTATTTTTCCGTTTAATCGATGAATCTGATAATAAACAAAAAAAAAACAAGAAAAGCATTCATTTCCCCAACCCTTTATTCAAAAACAGAACTAAATTAGAGAAAGAAAGTGCACAAACATGCTGCTCCTTGAACATCCCTGAGATGTTATAATAATAATAAAATAAAATAAAAATGGACTAACACAAAAAACATACATATGTATGCTTTACATCTTCCAAATATATAGACTTTTTTTTAAATAAACTGCCACTTGAGCTGCCAGAACAATAAATCATTTATAAAAATAAAGAACAATACAAATCAGAAAATTTAACAGGATTTGTTTGAATGTCAAAACTTGTTCTCTACACTACACTGCAGACGCGCACACTCGCAGATGCACACACTTTTGCAGACACTAAAAAATGTCAGCCTGACACACACAAACACTTTCTCTCTCTCTCTCAAGTTCACTTGTACCGTATCTTTCTCTGCCTCCGCCACGTATCTTTCTCTGCCTCCGCCACGTATCTTTCTCTGCCTCCGCCACGTATCTTTCTCTGCCTCCGCCACGTATCTTTCTCTGCCTCCGCCACGTATCTTTCTCTGCCTCCGCCACGTATCTTTCTCTGCCTCCGCCACGTATCTTTCTCTGCCTCCGCCACGTATCTTTCTCTGCCTCCGCCACGTATCTTTCTCTGCCTCCGCCACGTATCTTTCTCTGCCTCCGCTCGTTTATTTTATTTTTGCTCCGCCCTGTCTATGAGGCGCCGAAATCTGCTAGCACCAGTGCGCAAGAGAGACCGAGTGTGTTCACTCCGCGCTCAAATAAAGTTTTTTTTTTCTAAATAAGCAAACGCCTCCGCGTCGCGCGACAACGAATCGATTATGAAATTCGCTGCCAACTCTTTTAGTAATCGATTTAATCGATTCGTTGTTGCAGCACTACTTAAGTACAAGTAAAATTAAAGTTTATAAAAGCTTCTTAAAATAGTACAAGTACACATCAAACCTACCCTGTAGAGTAACACGAGAAAATGTAATTAATTACTTTCCACCTCTGGTCATAACTTGCAAACAGCATTTATTTTATATAACTCATTACTCCATGACTTATTTTTAAAACCAAAGCACACCCACACATCAGCTCTGAGAGCAGGAAGCGTTCTTATATTTTTCGCCATGCTCGCTTACACGTATTTTTTTTTATTTTTTTTAAATCATGCCATTAACATATGGCCAAAAGTATGATAATTAAATTTATCAATATTTTTGCACAACCCTTTTGTCAACGTAGAAAAGCCTACTCATAATTTTTGTTTAAACCACACAGTTGAGTTCAATACTTATCAATAAAGTTAGTATGTCTGTTTTTATGCATTTATGTATTACTGCTTAATGATGTAAGCAATATTGTTTATTGTTGTAGCCTATTAAACTGCAATGCTATTTTACTTAGTCTTTTTGATTCTGAATCAAAACATAGCACTATCTTTTAATTAACCTTTATCTGCAGGTACTGCCCACCTTAGTTATCATTATCAGCAAAACCCAATCTTGGTTGACCTCTAATAAATACTAATGACAAGGCATCACTTAGTCCAGTGGTTGATTTTCATTAAGTTGCACCTTCACCATTGTGTTGTTTTTAAGCTGCGAAGCGTAATATTGCGCTTCATTTCAGATCCGTTTTCCACTCAGATCATGAGAGCAGATATGGCAGTTCATGACAAAGAAAGTGTTCTGCATTCTAATGTGTTTTTAACAGTATAAAAAACATTTAAACATCTACCTCTACTATTTCCCAGTCTGTAGTGCAGTGTCTGTGTCCTAAAGTCCCAGAATGCATTGCATTGATGACATCACGTTCCCATTCTCTATTTTGACAAACCCGTGAAATGTTCAGAAGACAAATTGTGTTTGTTTTGCTGGGACTTTACCTTCCAGCCGAGAGCATGCAGACCCACTACAGCTCCATAGTGTGAACAGAGAGGTCTAACAGGATCGGAAAGAACTTTCTGCAGAGAAAGCAAGATCTGATGGTACAGCCCACTCACAAGATCCCCATGTGTCCTAAAAGTCAGAATGGGGAGTGGTTATCAATGTTTGTAGTCAAAAAATGCTCACAGCAAACATGGTTTTGAATTTGTAACACTTTAAAATTGTAATGATTTCTGCAAGCCGTTTGTTTCGACAGTCTCTAAAAAAAATGTCTCTGAAAAAGTTAAAAAGCACCAAAAGTACTGATTTACTATGGACAAGTCTGACAACAAATTGTTGTTTTAATCTTTGAAACATAACAAACGTGCCTTAGAGAAGAGATTGTGTACAGTGTTGTTTAGTTTAACAAATATCTCAACATGAACTGTATCGAAATTAGGTTTGAGTATTAGATGAGTTTGCAGATGAGTGCCATTTTGATTAGGATGTCTCCTTAAAAGCCAGCTGGCTATAGATGGAATTCATGTCAGTTTTAGGTTTTGAAACAATCTCTATTTACCAGAAGATGTGGCTCAAAAGCAGGGCAGCATAGTCTCTCAGGGTCCAGTGGTCATTGAGAGGATTGATGGAAGCAGCTAGAGGCTCCAAGATGCAATACATGACACTGGACACCAAACTACGTACGTATGACCCCAGGTACAGATACGGGTTCTGCATCAAACTTTTCACCATATGTAAAAGCCTGTTTAACTGGTCCAGGTCATGACTTACAGACTTCACCTGAAAAAGCAAAGAGTACAATAAAAATTATATAGAAACATTCTTACACCAATAAACTTGACTGAAATTAGTGTTTGTTACAGTAAATCTTAGGATATCCAAGTAAAATGCTATTATATAAGCTAAAATTTATAAACTTAATATTAAAAAACATGTACTTCTTGGACAAAACGTTCATACCCCACTGATGACATATACAAAGTATGGCAGGAGGGCAGCAATCTTTGAATTGTACTGAAGGTCTAGCAGAGCTACCTAGAGAAAAAAGATTTCAGTAAAAGAACGCAAACTGTTTCTGTCTGGAATAGAAAGTAGGGATGCACTGATATGTAATTTTTTGCCGATAACGATAATTCTTGAAAATTGGAAGGGGATAACCGATATATTGGCCCATATAGAGCATCTAAAGATTAATGTAAAATTCCCCAAGACTGAAATAAAAGGCAAAAAGTGGACAACTGCATTAACTTGAAAAAATTCACTGCAGAAAACAAGGTGACCATTAATTTTCCCACCTGAAAATCATGTACATAACCTACTTTACATACGTAACAATTAATTAACCTTCAAACGTTTCTGGTACATTTTTTATTTAATAAAATTAAGTATGTTCTACATTTACATTTAATCATTTAAGCAGACGCTTTATCAAAAACGACTTACAGATGAGGGAAACAATTGAAGCAATTGGAAAAACATAAGGACAAAAAAAGCATAAGTGCAATAAAAAAAAAAACTGGTCTCATATAGCCTACCACAGAATACAGAGAGTCAGGCGAGTTGTTGATTTTAGCGTGGTAATAATGGGTTTTTGCAGAGGAGATATCAGCAGAGTACAAAGAGAGGAGGAGGTGAGCAGGTTATTTAGATGTGTGCCACTTTCTCTCAGCAGACCCGAGCATGGCATGATGCTCAAAGAGAACATCAGAAAACCAGGGGCCAGGAGCAGAGTCTTGAATTTGACTCGAGCGACTAAAGGGAGCCAATTTAATTTGATGAAGAGAGGAGTGACGTGCAGTCTATTTGGTTCATTGAAGACCACTCTTGCCGCCTGCATTATGGATCATCTGTAGAGGTTTGGTTGTGCGGGCTGGAAGTACAGCCAGTAGCACATTGCAGTAGTCCAGTCTGGAAAGAACAGGAGCCTGGACTAGGACTTGCGTCGCATGCTCGGATAGGTAAATTCTAATTCTCCTAATATTATAGAGGATGAATCTACAGGGACGGGTGGTAGTGGCAAACTGATCGGTGAAGTTTAGCTGATCGTTGATCAACACTCCCAGGTTTCTGGTCATTCGGGAAGATGTGATGGTTGATGAGCCCAGTTGAATAAGAAGTTGAATGGAGAAGAAGTTGTGATGAATCATTTTGTCGGCCGAGATTACAAGCAGTTCTGTTTTTTCCGGATTCAGCTGCAGGTGATGGTCGTTCATCCAGAGATGAAATGTCGGATCAGAATGTCCGCATTCCAGTGAAAGGAAAAGCCATGTTTCCGAATGACAGAGCCTAGGGATCACCTACCTGTGAGCTAAGACCTGAACCATTGTAGCACCACTCTAGAGACACCCACAGCCTTGAGGGTCGACAGGGGTATGTGGTGGTTAACTGTGTCAAAGGCAGCAGATAGATACAGTAGGATAAGTACAGATGAGTTAGAGGCGGTTCTTGACAGTCTCAGGGCTTCAATGACAGAGAGCAGTGCAGTCTCAGTGGAATGACCACTCTTGAAACCAGACTGGTTGCTGTCCAGGAGGTTGTACTGGGTGAGAAATGATGAGAGCTGGCTACATCACAAGTTTCAGCAATGAAGGGTATGAAGGATACCGGTCTGTAGTTCTCAAGAATGCAGGATTAAGGGTGGGTTTCTTCATGAGCGAGGTAAACGGGTCTCTTTGAAGACTGTGGGAAATGTACCAGTGGTGAGAGATGAGTTGATAATGTGAGTCAGAGCGAGAACAACCGATGGAGAGATGGCCTGGAGGAGATGAGTGTGGATGGGATCTAGCGGGCAGGTAGTTGAGTGGTTAGAAGACATGACCTTGGAGACATCATCTTGAGATAGAAGAAAGCGGGGAACAAGCATGTGTCTGTGAGTGTCAGTGGCACTGTTAGTATCCAAGAGAGAGAGCTGTTCAGAGGGAAGGAGCATGGCAGAGACCGCAGAGGATAATAGGGAGGGAGAGAGTGTTCATAGGTTGCGCCGAAATGTGACCCATGGGGAAGCATGTGTAGTGTCTGGAGAAATTAAGTTGAGATCAAGAGTGATGAGGAAATGATCCAGCGTGTGCAGCCTGGGAGTGTCAAGTGGAGCAGTGTTGTGTGTAGATAAGATCTAGTTGATTTCCAGACTTAAGGGTTGCTAAATTGTGAATTCGATTGAGGTCAAAGATGCAGTCAGGTTGTTGAAGTAAGCAGCCTGTGTTTTTTTTAAGGTGGATGTTGAAGTCTCAGAGGACCACCATAGGAGAACCATCCTCAGGGAAGGATGACAGAATTGTTTCCATCTCCAAGAAATCTCCAAGCTGACCTGGGGGACGGTAGATAACCACAACATGAGGTTTAACATGGTGGATGATAGTAACAGCATGTGACTCGAAGGAGATGTTGTCACACGAGGGGGTCAGCTGTTTGAGTTAGAGGTCGACCGATATGCGTTTTTCAGGGCCGATATCGATTATTACGGGTCAACTAGACAGACACCCAATATTTTGATCGGATATCTATGTGTGGTGTAAAAATTTCTAAATTTCAAAATTAAGAATGACAAGAGCTCTGACAAAAACTTTGCTCAAAAGTTAGGTGCACCCAAATTTTAGACCTGCATTTAACGCATTTAACATTTACCTGCTTCTACCAGTTCACTTTTTTAATGTCCATATAGGCAAAATTTACTTGTCTATCTAACAAACTGTTTAAGTACTGTACATTAAGTTCTTTATTTGAAGCACAAATCTACAAGAAAGGTAACTTACTGAAAAAGTGTTTGTGCTTAAATTGCTTCAGTGAAGTGAAATTTAAACTTAAAAGATCCCAAGATAAATGGACCAGGGCTTGAAGGCTCCGTGTCAGAGCATTGCTTATGATTTTCGGATGGATCAGGCCTTAACTTTAATCAGGCCTTATCCTCTAACTTTAACATTATTCGTGAAAAAGTTGTGAATTGTTCTTTTCATCATCTGTCATCATCCCCTGCTACATCCACTCTGTTTAACTAACAGCATTAGTCTACTCACCTCTCTGTCTGACTGCAGCACACGCATTAGACAAACGCGGTAGTAAACAAAGCAACACACAACATTTAAACTCAATAACACAAGATTAATCAATTACACTTATGCGCTTCAGTTGACTCCAGCTGCAACAAAATGCTTCTCCCACCAACTGACCAAACCCAAGTACCTGGATTTGGTCACGCCTCCCAATATGTTGCAATAACAACTGAAAACAGCACCAGAACAAACGTGACTTCAATACGTGACAAACGCGGTATTACACAAAGCAACAACACTGCGTTTAAACTCAATAAGAGACTTAATCAATTACACTTACGCGCTTCTGTCTACTTCAGCTGCAACAAAATCCTTCTCCCAATTTATTATCATTTTTAATGTTAATTCCAAAGCAACCCAGAAGAACGTTCTTAATAGTCACAATTCTAACAGCTCTCAAGACAGAAACGCGCTGACAGCAGTCTGAATCAAGCAATATGCTTTTGTTCCTGTAATTTAGACATTCATTAATACTGTATTTACATACTGTGCCTACATCAACAATGTTATGCTTATACCAGTGAATGATCATAACAGTAAGACAACACTGTACTTAACTGTGGGCAGGGTGCAGCTGAATAAGTTAAACCAGAAGAAAATGATTTATGATTTATCGGCTACAATATATATACCTAAATTTTATTATTGATGAAACTGATCAAATTAAAAATAATAATTTATCGGCCAATACAGATATGGTCGATCATTTATTGTGCATCCCCAATAGAAAGTTTATATTTGAATGCTGCAGGTTTCAGATAAGTGGTTAAGTGAATAAATGAGTACCTTCATGAGATGTGGGTCTTCTCCTAAAATTGCTCGAGTTACTTGTTGGTAATACTTAAGCAGATCATCTGATAGAGACTGAACAGCAGTGGGTACTTAAGAACAGAAGAACAGAAGTGTTTAGTGTCTAATACCTAACAATGAGATGGGCTGGCCAATATATTAAAAATTTACATTTTCAGAATTATTTTTATGTGCCTTTTATGATGGCTTGTCTACTTTGAATAAAAAACCAGGGGAACTCCCAGGTCCATTTTTTTTCGGCCTTATGGGAGGTATCTTCGTGCTTATAGGATGTCTGGGACCCCAAGCCCTTTTTAGTTCTAACACTGTCCTTGAGGTTCAAGAAGGTTTACCTGTGGCTTGAGGTTCAAGGTTGCCTTTCCCATCAAGATATGATACATGTACTGCAAGGAAGACAAAACATACAACAGAAAGCTACAGTTTTTATAATGCAGTATATTAACATTTATGCATTTGGCTGATGCTTTTATATGAAGCCATTAACAACGGATTCAAGCTGTATTCATATCCGTCACTAGAAAATCAAAGGTATTAACTCTCCACTACGGTGGTATTGAAGTGTAAAACAAAACAATAAATGCAAAACTAATAACAATCAAAATAAAAATACAAAATCACAACTACAAATTTGCATCTTGCATTAGGAGTAGATGCGTGTCCAGCTGTTTCACACTGGATGTATGAGAAGAGCCTTCGCGTTGCACGAGCGTTGTAATTTTAATGCGACTGCACATCTTCATATCAGGGGTGTGACGAGTCACTTATCTCACGAAACGAGACAAGAAACAAGCCTGAGTTCACGAAACAAGATTTTAAGACTATATCTAAGAGTTAATTCAGAGAAATTTGCACGTAAAACATACCTTCCCGAAAACTTTCCTCCGGATTCACAAGTACTTTGTAAATGTCCGATTTGATAGTAAAGTGTGTTAATGAATTCCTATCACTCCTTAACAGGACGCGCTCATTCACAATTAGCATAAACCTCCCCTATGAATTACAGCTACGCAAATAACTTGTCTAGGAATGCTGGAATCCTCTGGATTTCATTCTCTGGTTTGGCTACATTATATTCCATAAATGCATAAGATAATAATAGGCTATTTGCTTACCAATAATTGATTCAATTAAGCCATGTCCACCAAAACGTGTTTAGCCAGCAGCTAAAATAATAATACCTGGTGCTCTTCTGAAAACAATCCACTGGTGGCGCCTGAGAATGCATTGGATGCACTGCGCGTTATTACAGAGATGCGTTGGTTGCTATGATTTAGAAAATCCGCAAAAGTTATCTTATTTTAAAGAATATTACTTAATATTAAAATGCAGTAACCATTAATATTAATTTATCCATTGTTGTGTATGATGGTTGGTTAATGTATGGTTTGTCCTGCCTCTTCTCCACTGTGATTGGACGGCTGTGTAAAAAGGACAGAGACACGCTCTGCCACAGTTTACCCAAACTTATAAAGGAAAAAATTATAAAAGACAGGGTAAAAGAACTTGTGAAATATCATTATGATGAAAAGTGCATCAAAATGCACTCTTACTTTGTATTGTTCTATTTTTTGAAGTTGTACAAACAAAACCATAGCAAAGTTATCGCTTTCCAGTGTGGCTTCACATTTCTGCCGAGACGTGAAGCACCGGTTATATTGTATGCATTATGTAAGGGGAAAACAATCACGCATGGTACACCTCTCTGCCTTTCGCAGTTGCATTACTATGAACTAGGGATGCCACAAAGATATATAACAATATAACATTGAACCGTTCGGTACGACCTCCAAGGTTCAAGAGGTGTGAGTGAATTGCGGCTTTCTGGTTTGCTTTTAAATGTTTTATTTAAATTTTTACACTTAATTGCACTGTGAACTGGCTCAGTCCGCGTTTGTCTGTATGGCGAGTTTAAAACGCATCCCCAATATCTAATAGCGATTGATGATCGGGAGGTGAAGCGAGACTGCCAGCAACACGAGAAGGAATGTGATGTTGTCAAGTATAATGATGACTAACAGATGCAAGCTGGCTTTATTGTATTTTTACACTGTATACAAAAGCTGCACGTTCGCGTTTCTCTCAGCACATGCAGAAAGAACATCTACAGCACCACGCCAAAGTCCGTTTAACGAAAGTCATGCCACCTGGCGGCCTTTCCGACAGCTATTACATCATAGAAAGAGCGCCTCCAAGCAGCTATTTGGATTGCATTTCTTTAAATTTATTGCAGTGATACACAATGTTAATATATTATCTTTGGCCATTCCCAATGAGCGCACATTTACTGCGATTTTAGCAACCGCAAGTTTTGCATTACGTCATTTAAATTAATCTGATTAAACCTCTTCAAGAAGTATATTTTTCTGGCATGTTGATGAACAGGTAAACCAAAAACTGCTGTGAGCTTCCAGTGTAAATCTTTACCTTTATTAAATACTCAGAAATTTGTACAAGTTGTTTTTTGCTTAAAGATAATAAATAAATAAAAAACTTTTACTGAAATTCTCTTTATTTTACTTCACTAAAGTTTTTACTGTTCCTGTCACATTAGCATAAAACAATCAAAAAATAATTTAATGTGCCGAAGCCAGCAAATCCGAACCTAAAAACCTAAAAAAAGCGAGGTTCGTATTGAATCGTGGGTGAGCTGTATTGTTGCATCCCTACTATGAACGCTACTCAGGGCTCATGCGATGCAAAAAGAGCCTGTTTTAACTTTATTGAAGGTCTCCTCATACGACCTCTTTCAACAAGTTGGTAGGTTCTTTGTGAAATGTCTGGAATATATTTTGCTTAAAAACATTCAACGGGTGAGTAAACAAAACCCTTCTTGCCTCGTCAATACAGCTCTGCTCAAAGCAAACCGTTTTAGTGCATGTCTCTTTAAATTATAATGAGTTATAGCGCACCCCACCTCCTTTCCGTCCGGCTTGTCAACAAAACAAATGCATAGTACTGCTATGGCAATGGTTTAGCTAAATTATGTTTCGCGAATTCCTCTACAGTTAGCTTCGTCTTAAATGACTCAAATCATTCGTCCGGGGAAAAAAACGTCATAGCAAACAGCGCTCACGTTGTGTTTGCCAAAAATCTGCAGATCTCAGCAGAATAACATGGATTTTAGCACTTATCGTTGACAAGTTATGACTTTACAAACACAACGTAAAAAGCACAACCAGTAAGCTGTGAATGATTCACATATGCTATCATATGCTAACGTTATCCTCCTATATAGAGGGTTTTATTATTTTTAGTTGCACCATTCAAAAATAAGGTTGCACCATTGAAAAATAAGGTTGCATTTGCGACAAAATTGGTTACACTCTACAGCCCTGAATGTCCCTTCTCATAGTGAGCGTCCTGGATATTTTGATTGACAGGAGAGTCGTCCAATCAGCAGTTGCTATCCCATTCCAACAAAAGACCTACTTTTCCCATTTTGACAGATTTGTGGTTGTGTTTTCTTGTCTATGACGTACATATGTGGGGGTGTGGTTACACAAGGTGTTTCAGGCAGGTGTGGGTTCGCATTCGCTTTTAGATAGAATGCATCCTCTGTTCCGACACTTAGATTTTTTCAATTTTACGTGTCTAATACATGCATGGGCAACTTATAACACACCAAAGACACGGAAAAACACGTATTTCCGCATTATGACCCCTTTAAGATTTGTTATTTGTTTTGCGATTTGTTGTTTTGATTTGCACTTCATGGATACCGTACTGCACTGTTAGCACAATGCTCAACTAAACTTTAGAGCAACTTTCATCAATATGTATGTTTATGCCTGACCTACCTCGAACCATAGTCTCTGCACAGCCTTTGGGGATGTTGGTAGCAAGTGCCAACTCTACCAAGTTTATCTCCCGATCCTCTACAAAGAAAAGTTCACATTCCTTTAATGGACGGAACGGTAAGGCATCTTGAGCACCGTAGCCACAAACGCTCTAGAACACATACAACAGATGTAATGTTATTCTCAAAGACTTATGTTGTTACAAACAGCAGTTCACCATGAATAAGCATACACATACGTCCCCCATGAATAAACACACTAATAGAATATACCTCAGTATTGCTGCACCGCAACGCTCTATTGAAGTCTTCTACGCTCAGCTTTTTTCTTTTAGCATGTCTCATGAACTGTGAGCTGTTCTGTTGTGGCCGAGAAAAAGTAAGGCTTTAAGTCGATACGTTTGATACTTCAGATGCTTTCTAAAAAAATTCTACAATGCAACAAACAGACATAAAGCTTCAAACACGAATGTACAAATTTGTAAAAACCTGTGTTGCTTCCCTGAGACGATAACACACATCCTCGGCAAGCAGAGCGGCGACCTCTTCGCTGAGCTCCACGCCAATGCTCTCCGCCATGAGTTTAATGGATTCTCGGGGCACCTCCACGAAGCGCCGTTCTTCCCTTTCCATCATCTTCGTTGAACCGGGAAAACGCTCTCAGTTGGATATCGGGTTATACGAAAGGTTCAACTTAAAAGCTAAAGCGACATGGCGTCATAAATTAAAGGCGTAAAAACATTCACACGTTAAACAGTTTAGGCTTAAATATACGATTTAAGCCTATAGTGGCTGAATTTACACAACGTCCGACAAAGACATTCATTAGGCAAGACTACCTCTCATCATGTTGTTTCACACAAACTTAGATGGTCAATATAGCAGCATCATACCTTAACGTCACAGACAGAAACCGGAAACCAAGTCTCATCGCATCCGGTTAAAGTCTTTTGTACAAATGCTGTCTGTGAAACCGCTCCGACGCTTACTCCTTCACTATTCCCTATATAGCGAATGACATTTGTGTCCACTATCTGAGGAAGATGTAAATGAAAATAAGTTAACGATTCCGGACACTGACGTAATATAACCTAAGTAATGTTGCGGACATTCGACATAAAGGTTTTTGTCGTTGCACGATCCGAGATGCCTGCACAAGCAGTCCGCGCATGCGCAAATTATAATTTTTTTTTGCGAAGATTTATGACACTGCACGATCTGTTCCACGTTTGCGCACCTCTGTACCGCGACACTTCCATTTACTCACAGAGAAAGAAAAGAGAAATTTGCCCTTTAATAAAGGTTCAAATTGCCACATATACATGTCAAGTGAACCAATTAATTGCTAAATATCTTAGTATGAATAATCATCATAGTTAAGAATAGATATAATTTTTTATTAACATAAATAATGACTTCTTAACACAATAAACAAGTGGAAACATTTTTTATGATTTATTTTGTGATATAAAAAATATCTCAGCTGGGAATTTTGGACACATTCAGCTTTATTTCTCCCCTTATCATTATTCACAGTATAAATTATGACTCAAATTAAATCAAATTCAGTTATTATTAATATTTAGATTATTGAAGGGATTATTTAGATTATATAAATATATTAGTCTATATAGATCCATACAAATACAAAATTACTCAATTTAAAGATGACTAATATTTGCAGCTTTTAATAAAAAAACGACACAACCTGCCTTTGACAATACTACTGACCTCAGATCGAAACACGGCAAGTAAAGTAGGCCTAATGCCACACAGCAATGAATCGCAAAGGGGATTATGGAGGAAACTGAAGGCTTGAAGGGACAGAAAGACTAAGACTTTAGAGATGTAACCAAAATCGTGTAAGTTCATGTAACAACTCCTTTATTATTTTGGATTGGCAACCATGTAAACACATAGTAATGCTACATTTAAAAAAAATCAAAATACTGAATTGTTAAATGAAAAACACAATTTAGCATACAAAAATATGCCGTCAGTTATGCCGATGGCCGTCAAGTTTTTCATCACATGTGTAATACAAGTAGTGTAGAGAAACCGTGACGTTTTCTACAACGTAATTATGCGCATGCGGAGTACGGATCGTGCAGGCATGCCGGATCGAGTACCGACAGTTATATTACGTATATGTGTGTCTTCATGGATTGCTTAATTAAATGATAGCGTTCATTTTCACATTATTTGTCACTCTTTTGTATTCGTTTTTAATAAAGAGAACAACACCCTAACGTTTATTTACCCTAACGTTTAATAAACGTGTTTAAAATATTTATAAGTAACATTAGATCATGAAAATTACATTTCATGCAGCGTGTTATGTTATAGTGTTTGAAAGTAAGCAGTTTCCCAAGTTGTAAGTCAAGGTGAATAAATAATGTGACGAGGGCATGCGGTGTAAAGAGATATAAATCAAAACCAAAAACCGACTACGCCACCCCGGATCAGGTCTGGGGACCCGAAATTAATAAACACCAAAAAGCTCACAGATTCATTATTGGCTGGGACAGATAACAGACAAAAAGGGAGATGGCAAACCATTTATTTCACATTCAAGATAAAATACAAGTTAACATTTAATTTAGAGCCTTAAAACTCATGCCATCAAATTAATAATACTAGAGACACTCAATCACTCACACACACAAACAGAAATCCTCCGGCCGAGAATTGGGGAAAGTCGTCCAATGGATCCGATCACTCAGCAACCGTTGTGCTCACTCACGTCACCACATGCCAAAAACGTCTCTGTTGTGAACACTGCAAACCAATCAACCACAGCACCACACACAGAGGATCTCGGCCGCAACCAATTCCCCAATTCTAGGACAAAAGAAAATAAAAAAAACAATAAAACAAATTTAAACCAAATCATTTTACACAAAACAAATTAACCACAAAATAACAAATTATTATTCGTATATCATCCTCTAGTACGGTTATCACCCCTCTCAAAGTCCTCAGAGAGAGAGAGAGAGTTTGATGTCATTGCCTATAGCCATGTCAGCAGCGAGGAGCAGAACGCTTCACAGAGGCAAGTCGAGAGAAACAAAATAATTATTATGCCCTAGAAGTAACTGTCCATTAAGTAGAAGTATTACTCGACTAAACCCGGAACAAAGACACGGTCCCAGGCACGGCAAAGAGAGAGATCACGTGAATCAGCACGAGAAGCGGCGAACTGTCCACTTCGTCCCGGGATAACCCGGTTCAGGCATCCACTACGTGGTTAGATGAGAGAGAAGGTAAATTCAGCAAATCAGCGCGAACAATAGTGACACTGTCTATCTCCGGTCAGAAAAACAACCCGGTTCAGGCATCCGCTACGAAGTTAGATGAGAGAAAAGGTAAATGAACGAATCAGCACGAATAGTAGTGACACTGTCTATCTCACGTCCAGAAACACTCCAGTTCAGGCAGTCATTATACGTGCAGGTAGTATGATAGCGCTACTCCATAAGGGAGAATCACAGCCTTTAAATGGCGCCGGTTTAGCCGTCTGATAGCGTCGGTTCAGGCTTCTGATAGCGTTGGTTCAGCCTTTAAATGGTGCCGGTTCAGCCTGCTGCAACACCTCCAACACCCCAAGTCACTGCAGAAATATAACAAACGAATGAATTAGAGGGAAAATACGTTCCCATAACCCCATACGTGAGTAACACACCTGCAGCTAATGACACGTAATGCACCACGCACATGACACGGAACTTGTCTAATGGCTCACGAAAAATAAACAGCCATTCAAAGTCCCTGCAGTACTCCTCAGCCACACTGTAATTAAATGAATCTCTATTTACCCTGTTCGACATTAAATCTCTACAATTTAACTGCCACTGGTAGCTCTTACCTGCTGGACGTGTAGCCCAACCCACCGGAAATAAATGACACTTCCCGAAGGCCTGTAGGACACACCTATCTGGCTTACCAGTGCTGTCTACTTTTATACCCCTGGACCGTACCATTTCCTCAAGCATAGGTAGATCGGGCGATTGCATCACCACAATCACAAAATTATTGGCTTTTTAACATTTACATTTACATTTAGTCATTTAGCAGACGCTTTTATCCAAAGCGACTTACAAGTGGGGTAAGTAATGGAAGCAATTAGGACAGCATAAGTACAACAGGAGCATAAGTGCAATCACAAAGAAGACTGGTCTCATATAGCCTAACACAGTACACAGAATCATTCATTCATACATTTTTTTTTTTAGAGTAGAGAAGAAACGAGTAGAGAAGAAAAGAGTAGAGAAGAAACTTGAGTCAGAACAGATCAGTCAGATGTTGGCGGAAGAGATGGGTTTTCAGGCGTTTCTTAAAGATGGCTACAGAATCTGCAGATCTTGTAGCAGCAGGCAGATCATTCCACATAGGTGGAACAGATCCGGAGAAGGTGCGTGTGGCAAGGGGGCGTGGTTTAGCACGGACTGCGGAGAGAGGGCGTGTCGGGAGAATGACGGTGAGTAAGCAGATCAACACTATAGTGAAATCACCTGCTTCTCGTTCTAGTAATTGGCGAGGAGACGCATTTAAGGCACGAAGGAGGAAGCGAGAAGAGAGAGAGAATTCAGGGTGTTGGTGGATTCAGGGTGTAACCAAACCTCAATTCACCAAAGCCTGATTCAATTTGAGGCAATGGATACGAGCCGCGGGGTTAAGGTAAGGTGCGTACACGGGGACGTGGTGAACTACCCTTTGGTGCACTTGACCATACAATTCAAGGGACAAAAACATAGTGTGGTGGTGGCTGTTAACGAGCACCTCCGGCATCCGCTAATTTTGGGAACAAATTGGCCATTATTTCCGACATTATTGGGACACTAATGTGCGGATGTTTCTGGGCGAAACCAAGTGCGATGGGGAGGGGCGGTCGCGCAGATGGGAGAGGTGGAGCCGGGAACTCTGATGGCGGCCCCAGAGGAACGGAGCGCTGTTTAGAGAAGAAATCTCTCCCAGGGCGATGATTTTCCTCTGGAGCAGTCTCAGGACAAGACGCTTAAACATGCGTTTGATCAGGTCCGCACGATCGACGGACAACTTCTCAACATCCTACGCAACCGCTCACCTACCCATATTTCGCTATTTTAAAGACCGGTTGTATCGAGTGACCCAGGATACAACCCAGTTGGTCATACCGAAAAGCCGTCGGGAAATGCTTTTCCAGGCGGCTCATTGTAATCCAATGGCGGGACACCTGGGACAATCCACAACTATAAATCGCCTAACGACCCGTTTTTTTTGGCCGGGCATTCACGAGAACGTGCGCAGGTGGTGCGCGTCTTGTCCTGAATGCCAGCTGGTAAACCCACCGGCCACTCCAAGGGCACCATTGTGCCCGCTTCCTCTTATTCAGGTCCCCTTCGAGCGAATTGGTATGGACCTGATCGGGCCGTTAGAGCGATTTGCACGAGGACATCGATTTGCATTGGTCATTGTGGACTATGCAACCCGATATCCTGAGGCAGGGGCGTTGCGCAATATCTCAGCAACCAGTGTTGCGGATGCCCTGTTTCGATTAATCTCCCGTGAGGGAATCCCGAAGGAGATTCTCACAGATCAAGGCACGGCGTTTATTTCACGGACACTCCGCGAACTGTACGGATTACTGGGGATTAAGACGATTCGGACCAGCGTCTATCACCTACAAACAGATGGGCTTGTCGAACGTTTTAATCGTACGTTAAAAACCATGATCCGGAAATTCGTACAAGAAGATGCCAAAAATTGGGATAAGTGGTTGGAACCTCTGTTATTTGCGGTCCGCGAGGTCCCCCAAGGCTCCACGGGGTTTTCACCCTTCGAGCTTCTCTATGGTCGCCATCCTCGCGGGGTTTTAGACGTCTTAAGAGAAGCTTGGGAGGACGGGCCTTCCGCGAGCAAAAACCAAATTCAGTATGTCCTGGACCTGCGAACAAAACTCCATACACTAGGGCGGCTCTCTATGGAGAATTTGTTACAGGCACAGGACAGACAGAGCCGACATTATAACAGAGGCGCCAGGCTACGTAAATTTTCACCGGGAGAGAAAGTGCTTGTATTGCTCCCAACATCTAGTTCTAAACTACTCGCCAAGTGGCAAGGACCATTTGAGGTCACACGACGAATAGGAGATCTCAATTACGAGGTAGTACGATCGGACAGGAGCGGGGCACATCAGATTTATAACCTCAACCTCCTAAAAAAATGGAGTGAGGCGAACACCGTGATGCTGGCGATGACAGTGAGTAGAGTAGATGATCTCGGGCCAGAAGCGAACATCAAAGTGCAATCTCTCGCTCTGGCTCCAGGGGGAGATCATCTCTCGTCCTCCCAGTTTACGGATGTTGCGAAGTTACAGGCAGAATTTGCAGATGTTTTCTCGCCCCTGCCCGGCCGCACGAATCTCATAGAGCACCATATTGAGACAAAACCGGGGTAGTGCGCAGTCGCCCATATAGGTTACCTGAACACAAAAAAATTGTGGTTCAGAAGGAATTAGATGCTATGCTGGACATGGGGGTAATAGAAGAGTCCAATAGTGACTGGGCGAGCCCGATAGTTTTAGTACCGAAGACCGACGGCTCGGTCCGGTTCTGTGTGGACTATCGCAAAGTGAATGCGGTGTCTATCCAATGCCTCGAATTGACGAACTACTTGACCGGCTAGGGACGGCTTGTTTTTATTCGACATTGGATCTGACGAAAGGATATTGGCAGATCCCCCTATCTCCCTTATCCAAAGAGAAAACAGCATTTACTACGCCGTTCGGTTTACACCAATTCGTCACACTTCCGTTCGGCTTATTTGGAGCCCCGGTTACGTTTCAGCGTCTCATGTACCGTATTCTCAGACCTCACGCGACATATGCCACAGCCTGATATCATAATGATATCATCTCGATGATATCATTATATACAGTAATGATTGGCAGCGGCATATTCAGCACTTGAGAGCGGTCCTGAGTTCGCTGAGGAGTACGGGGCTGACGGCTAACCCGAAGAAGTGTGCGGTTGGGCGAGTAGAGGTAAGGTATCTGGGCTTCCACTTGGGTCACAGAGAGGTGCGTCCCCAAATTGATAAGACGGCAGCGATTGCAATCCAAGACCAAAAAGGAGATGCGGCAGTTCCTGGGGCTGGTGGGATATTATAGACGATTTGTACCCAATTATTCGGACCTCACCAGCCCGCTGACTGACCTCACTAAAAAGGGGGAACCGGATACCGTCCAATGGATCGAGCAGTGTCAGCGAGGGCTTACCCAGGTGAAAGCTGCTCTGTGTGGCGGGCCGTTATTGCACTCTCCCGATTTTTCACTCCCTTTTCTGTTGCAGACTGATGCCTCGGACAGGGGCGTGGGCGCGGTCCTGTCCCAGGAGGTAGAGGGGGAGGATCGTCCGGTGCTACTGTCACGGACTGAGATGAGGTACAGCACCATCGAGAAGGAATGTTTGGCGATCCGGTGGGCGGTCCTCACCCCCCGTTATTATCTCCTGGGGCGGGAGTTCACGCTCTGTTCGGACCACGCGCCCCTCCAATGGCTCCACCGCATGAAGGACACCAACGCGCGGATCACTCGTTGGTATCTTGCTTTGCAACCATTCAAGTTCCAGGTGGTGCGAACCCAGAAGCTGAACCCGGAAGCTGAACCCGGAAGTATTATTATTTGTTTTGGAAATAAAGTTACGTGTTTCCCAGCCACGCCGACCCGCCTCCTTTCTTCCTACCTAGCGAACTTGTTACAGTGCGCGAGAGACATTTTCAAGCTTTATGGGATGGCACCACAAGACGCCGTTCGTTTGCAGAGCGTAGGGATCTGGCTGGTACATATGTCTGCATTAGTGAGTGAAGATAAGGTGGTGCCAAACCAGTGCTGGTCTTGTAGGCCAGGAGCAGAGACTTGAATTTAATGCGAGTGACTATAGGGAGCCAATGTAGCTTAATGAGTAGAGGAGTGACGTGTGCTCTCTTCGGTTCATTAAAGATTTTTAAAAAGGGAGACGACTCTGAACCACGCAAACGAGACGTGTCTCTAACCACCGCGTATCTACGTCACTTGACATAGTCCCCGCCTACGTTCTATTTAGGACTGCCGCGAAAACTTCACTCTCTCCTCCCCCAAAACACTGTCGCTCGTTCGTGATGCTTGTGCCGTCTAAAACCTGTGTTCTGTGCTTCAATAATCTTGGCACGTTTACTCCAGGATATGTTAAAAGATTATCCTTGAAAGGGGGAAAAACCAATCTTATGTGGACCTGTTAGCTCCACCGAATCACAACCTGTAAGTGTGACTATTTATTTCCCAGCAAACAATGACCTGGGAAAAATCAAAAGCTTTACATAACTCTATTTAAAGACTTGCAACTGTCTTGCTTCTTGTAGTTCAACACTAGTACTAGCACAATATTTACTGTTGATGATTTGTACATGCATGCAAGTCTATGATGCAGTTCACTATATAATGAAAGATTAAAATCAACCATAAAAAATGTGCAGAAGACTATCTTTTACAGTCTCAATATATTTTTATTGTAAAATTTGACAAAATGAAAAAATTCTCTTAACAAAATTATTAATTATTATTATAATTATTACTGAAAGATTTTGAAAGAAAAACGATCAAACTTAAATATATATCAACTTTTCAATCCAAATAAATTAACGTCATCCTCTCAAAACAATGAAAACTGCAGATTTTTTTACTTAGCTGCACATATCTAGCTAAACGTTTCCTGCACTGATTGAATCGTGATTAAATGTAGGCTAGCACTAGTCTGTAGCTAGCTATCTTATTTTACTATTGACATTAAGCCAAAATATTGGCTACCAACCTTTCTTTGTGACAAACTGAGTTACAGTTTGACACCCTTTCCTTTGTGTTTCCTCTCTCTCTTTTCTCTCTTTTCCTTTTCGAAAACCAGATTTTGGTTCAATGTGATTAGTTGTGCAACGTTGTGGTCACTGTAGTTCTGGCGCATCTACTGACTGTACCTAAACACTGTCACTGATACCCACTTTCCACCAGCAGGAACCAGGTGCTAGTTCAAAGCCAGTGCTATTGCCAGTTCTTAGCTGGTTCGACCGGCGAGCCCAATTAAGAACCAGTTGCTTTTCCACAGACCCTAGGAGCTATGTTGTCTGGGGCTATGTTGTGCGTGAGGTTCAGAGATTCCGACTAGATGTAGTTGGGATCACCTCTACGCACAGCTTGGGCTCTGGAACCACACTCCATCGAGAGAGAGGATGGACTCTTCACCACTCTGGAGTTGCCCATGGTCAGAGGCGGCGGGCTGGTGTGGGTTTGCTTAAAGCCCCCCAGCTCAGCCGCCATGTGTTGGAGTTTACCCCGGTGAACGAGAGGGTCGCTTCCCTGCACCTTCGGGTCCGGGCTAGGTCTCTCACTGTCGTGTGCGGCTATGGGCCAAACGGCAGTGTAGAGTACCCGGCCTTCTTGGAGACTCTGGGAGTGGTGCTGGAAAGCGCTCCAACTGGGGACTCCGACGTTCTGCTGGGGGACTTCAACGCCCACGTGGGCAATGACAGTGACACTTGGAGGGGCGTGATTGGGAGGAAGGGCCCCCTGATCTGAACCCGAGTGGTATTCTGTTATTGGACTTCTGTGCTAGTTCCAGCTTGTCCATAACGAACACCATGTTCAAGCATAAGGGTGTCCATTAGTGCACATGGCACCAGGACACCCTTGGCCGGAGGTCGATGATCGACTTTGTGGTTGTGTTTATCTGACCTCCGGCCGTATGTCTTGGACACTCAGGTGAAGAGAGGGGCGGAGCTGTCAACTGATCACCACCTGGTGGTGAGTTGGATCTGATGGGGGGGGAGGAAGCTGGACAGACTCGGCTGACCCAAACATACAGTGAGGGTCTGTTGGGAACGTTTGGCCAAATCCCCTGTCAGAGAGATCTTCAACTTCCACCTCCGGCAGAGCTTCGACCAGATCCCGAGGGAGTCTGGAGATATTGAGTCCCAGTGGACCATGTTCTCCACCTCCATTGTCAACGCGGTACCCGTCAGCTGCCTCCGGAGTCCCACAAGCCAACCAGGCCCGATAGGACTCCTTCTTCAGCTTGACGGCATCCCTTACTTCCGGTGTTCACCACCGGGTTTGGGGATTGCCGCCTCGACAGGCACCGGCGACCTTACGCCCACAGCTCCGAGTGGCCGCGTTGACAATGGAGGTGGAGAACATGGTACATCATTTTTATGGACAGAATTTCTAGGCGCAGCCAGGGGCCGGAGGGCGTCGGGTATGGGAATGACACGATTTCATCTCTGCTGTTTGCAGATGATGTCGTCGTGCTGTCCCCATTAAACCAGGACCTTCAGCATGCACCTGGACGGTTTGCAACCGAGTGTGAAGTGGCTGGGATGAGAATCAGCACCTCCAAATCTGAGGCCATGGTTCTCAGTCGGAAAAGGGTGGCTTGCCCAGTTTAGGAGGGTGGAGAATTCCTGCCTCAAGTGGAGGAGTTCAAGTATCTGGGGGTCTTGTTCATGAGTGAGGGAAGGATGGAACTGGAGATTGACAGACGGATCGGTGCAGCTTCTGCAGTAATGCGGTCGCTGTACCGGTCTGTCGTGGTGAAGAAGGAGCTGAGCCGCAAGGTGAAGCTCTTGATTTACCGGTCAATCCACGTTCCTACTCTCACCCATGGTCATGAGCTGTGGGTCATGACGGAAAGGACAAGATCCCTGATACAGGCGGCCGAAATGAGCGTTCTCCGCAGGGTGGCTGGGCGATCCCTTAGAGATAGGTTGAGAAGCTCGGTCACTCGGGAGGAGCTCAGAGTAGTTTCCGCTGCTCCTCCACATCGAGAGGGGCCAGCTGAGGTGGCTCGGGCATCTTTTCCGGATGCCCCCTGGACGCCTTCCCGGGATGGTGTTCCGGGCATGTCCCACCGGGAGGAGACCCCGGGGAAGACCTATGGGACTATGTCTCCCGGCTGGCCTGGGAGCGCCTCGGTGTCCCCCCGGGAGAGCTGGAGGAAGTGTCTAGGGAGAGGGAAGTCTGGGCATCCCTGCTTAGACTGCTGCCCCAGCGACCCAGCCCTGGATAAGCGGAAGAAAATGGATGGATGGATGGATGTAAGTTCATTTTTTTTCCTCATTAATGAACACACAACACCCCATATTGACAGAAAAACACAGAATTGTTAACATTTTTGTAGATTTATTAAAAAAGAAAATCTGAAACATCACATGGTCATAAATATTCAGACCCTTTGCTGTAACACAAATATATTTAACTCAGGTGCTGTCCATTTCTTCTGATCATCCTTCAGATGGTTCTACTCCTTCCTTTGAGTCCATCTGTGTTTGATTATACTGATTGGACTTGATTAAGAAAGCCGCACACCTGTCTATATAGGACCTCACAGATCACAGTGCATGTCAGAGCAAATGACAATTATTAGGTCAAAGGAACTGCCTGAAGAGCTCAGAGACAGAATTGTGGCAAGGCACAGATCTGGCCAAAGTTATATAAAAAATTCTGCTACACTTAAGGTTCCTAAGAGCACAGTGGCCTCCATAATCCTTAAATGGAAGACGTTTGGGACGACCAGAATCCTTCCTAGACCTGGCAGTCCGGCCATACAGAGCTATCTGGGGAGAAGAGCCTTGGTGAGAGAGGTAATGAAGAACCCAAAGATCACTGTGGCTGAGCTCCAGAGATGCACTCGGGAGATGGGAGAAAGTTGTAGAAAGTCAACCATCACTGCAGCCCTCCACCAGTCGGGGCTTTATGACAGAGTGGACCGACGGAAGCCTCTCCTCAGTGTAAGACACATGAAATCCTGCATGGAGTTTGCTAAAAAAACCCTGAAGGACTCCAAGATGGTGACAAATAAGATTATCTGGTCTGATGAGACCAAGATAGAACTTTTTGGCCTTAATTCTAAGCGGTATGTGTGGTGAAAACCAGGCACTGCTCATCACCTGTCCAATATAGTCCCAACGGTAAAGCATGGTGGTGGCAGCATCATGCTGTGGGGGTAGGACGACTGGTTGCAATCGAGGGAAAGATGAATGCGGCCAAGAACAGGGAAATCCTGGACGAAAACCTTCTCCAGAGTGCTCAGGACCTCAGACCGGGCTGACAAGTCAATGACCCTAAGCACACAGTTAAAATGACGAAGGAGTGAAGTGAAAGTGGAAGTGGAAGTGGAAGTGAAAGTGAAGTGGAAGTGAAAGTGAAAGTGAAGTGAAAGTGACCGATTCGTCAGGTATGGTGACCCATAGCCGAAATGTGGACTCTGCTTTTAACCCATCCAGTGATTAGTGAGCACACGCACAGCAAGTGGTGAGTACACTGACACCTGGAGCAGCTATCACTGCAGTGCCCGGGGAGCAAGTAGGGGTTGCCTTGCTCAAGGGCACCGCAATCGTTACCCGCCGGCCCTGAGGATCGAACCGCCAACCTTCTGGTCAAAAGTTCGACTCTCTAACCATTAGGGCACGATTGCCCGTGGCTTCACAACATGACCTAAAAATGGCTGTCCACCATCATTTACCATCGAACCTGACAGAACTGGAGAGGATATGCAAGGAGGAATGGTGAGGTTCCCCACATCCAGGTGTGAAAAACTTGTTTCATCTTTTCCCAAAAGACTTAAGACTGGGTGTATAAAATCAAAAGGGTGCTTCTACTACATACTGAGCAAAGGGTCTGAATACTACAGACCATGTGATATTTCAATTTTTCTTTTTTAATAAATCTGCAAAAATGTCAACAATTCTGTGTTTTTCTTTCAATATGGGGTCCTCTGTGTACATTAACGAGGAAACAAAATTAACTTAAATGATTTTAGCAAATGGCAGCAATATAACAAAGAGTGAATAATGTAAGGGTTTTAGAATACTTTCCGTACTCACTGTATATATATGCTGAATGATTATGGTTTAATAATTTGGTATTAGTTTTTAAATAGTTTTGGGGCCCCTGTCAGTCATGGGCCCTTGGAATTGTCCTAACATTTCCCCCCTATACGGCGCCCGTGCCACCAGGGCCTTGCTGCCGCTGGACCTCTGTTGGTACAGCAGTGGCAAATTTACAAATCATGATTTCTTTATTTATTTTTACAGTCAAAGTAATCCCAAGGATGGATATACTGGCTAAATAGTTTAATTTAATATAATAGTACGCTAATAATTATTTAATAAAGGCAAACATTAGTATAAAAAACTATCTTTTCCAGGTAAATCAAAAGGCTATTCATTTGCAATTTAATCCCCTATGTAGCCTAAATGCTGCTTGATTAATGGGTGTTCGTTGCGAGCTGGACATTCGTGTGGCATTCAAACACTGTAGCGGAGGGAGTTACCATGGAAACGGGGCGGCACCAGGAACTGACAAGCAGCAAGCTTTGTTTCTGATGGTTTTCTTCAGTGTTTTCAGAAGAGTTTAGTAACTCAAATCATACAAGTAATACACACAACTATTGTTGACTCTTTTATTACTTGTGTTTGACACGTATCTTTTAATTTTTCCTTATTTATTTAAAAAAATAGTCTGTTAACATCTCAACCGTTTTCAGAAGAGGCTAATGTTAACTTTATAGCTCTACCGCTTGTTTATCAAAATTTGGGCTTCTAATAACGTCTTTATTTTGTAGATGAGAGGTTTTGATAGCTTTTTACATGCTGTCAATGTATTATTGCATGTATTTATGTGCAATGTAACCTTCTGCAACTTACATGGGGCACAGAAGTGTGCTGCAACTAATTCAAGCATGGTTTGATGTTTTATCATAAACAGATATGGTCAAAAAGTTGTTCTCTGATTTCATGAGTGACAAAATAACACATTGAGGAGAATGTCGAGATTTCAACATTTCTGAAAGGAGTTACAGAGAGCTAGAATTTATGTGAGTTAAGAAAGCTACAATCATTAAATCACCTCATGTACTTTTATTTTACATCATATGACCATGCATCTATTTCCTTTGAATTTTTTACAGTTATTTTAAGGGTTTGACATCCAAACAAATATATTTTTGTACATTTTCAGAATACTATACTTTTTGTTTTCTGTGTTTTGCCTTACTCTTGTTTGTTTTCTTTTAATGAATCTGGGAGTGCATACAAAATTTTCTTGACTCTGTGATGTTAAACTGGATGTTATGTTTGTAGATTCTTCCTCGCTGATGGCCGAGCAGCAGAGGTGGAGCAGACCTCCTGTCAGAAAACGTCTCTAAAGCACTGTAAACCATATAAATAGTAAGTAAAACCACAAACATATACACTACTGTTTAACTGTTTAGTTTAGTTGAACAAAAAATACTGTATAAACTGAAATATTGTTAAATGTTATCACTATTAAAATGAGATGTTTTTAATGTGAATATATACCAAAGTGTTATTTATTTCTTTGATGTTAGGCTGAATGTGCAGCATCATTAGTGAATTATTCAGTGTCGCGTGAATTTTTCTTGAGCTGCAAATCAGCGTATAAGAATGATAAATAAGGTCACAAAACTCTGGACTGTTGGTAGTCCATTACACTGAAGCATTTTACTCCTAGACTGTCCCAGTTTGAATTTAGATTTAAACACATCTTTTTAGTCAAGCATTCACAAAACACATCTTGTAATCTTGTTCACCAGTAATGATATAGAAAATGCACATGATCATCATTTGGTTAAAATAATACAATCAGCGGTTATGCTAATCCTTCTGCTTTTGCTTTCCTGTTTCTCCCTCCGAGGGATGCACATCCTAAAGTAGAGATTAGAGTAGCTCCAGTTTTGGATCCAGGATAACTTGTGAAGACTTCTGATGACACCAACACTCATGACAACTTCAGATGATGAGAAATATAGATGGACATACAAAACTACCAAATATGATATATTATGATCTTTGCCTAAGTTTGCGACCCACTTTGTAGAATATTGGCAATATATCTGAACAGACAATGTTTACTCTTTTCAATGTTTACTCTTTTTCAAACTGAGGTTTTGATATAAAGGTTTTACTATGGTAATATTATAGGAATACAGGAGTGCTGTGGTAGTGTGACGGGTGAAGCAACGACACGTACACCAAAGAACAATATATCACCCCGGAGGGTATTTTTATTTAGGTAAGTATGAGTAGAATTCAGAAATTAGACATAATTAATATTGCATATAAGAATTTATAATCCGTTTAATATTTGACCTGTGGTTCTTTCTCCTTTATCGCCAATGTGTGCTTTCACTGTGTGTGTGTGCGTCTATGTCAATGTGTGTGTGTGTGTATGTATGTTTGCATATTGTGTGTGTGGAGCATTTGTATGTCTGTCTTTGTTGTTTTCACCTTTGTCTTGTTTTTACAGGTATATGCCTTTAGTTTTTTTACTTGTATTCAATGTGTCTCATGTACAGCTGCTTTGTAACAATGAAAATTGTAAAAAGCGCTATATAAATAAAGTTGAGTTGAGTTGAGTTGAGTTGAGTTGCCACTGTGCGGGTTGTGTCAAGATGCTTGCTTCTGTGGTATCTTGAAGTGTATGTCCTCTCTTCTTCTACGAAGTGGTAAGTATCCGGTTCCGTCCGTCTTTAGATTTACTTCCGGGTTGTCCGGGAATATCCTTCTTCCGTCTTCCTTCCTTCTTCTACACGTCAGAACCTGGGGGAATAAACAGTGACACGAACTCAGTGGCAGTCATACTACTGGAGACGTTGCTCACCTTCCTCGGTTTGGCAGCGGCTTATATAGCCGCTGAGAATCCGCATCAGGTGGTGACGAGCGGCAGCTGTGCCGCCCTGATTGTCTCCGTCTCCATGACGACACTGATAGCGCCAGGGGTGACTCGTCACAGGTAGCCTATAGTTTTTGAAAACCATGGGAACAGTTTATAATATGGATTACTACTATGGATGTAAGACCATGGTTATTTTTGGATTTATTGTGGTTTTACTACAATTATCAAAGTTATTATTGGTTTATTTTGTGTTTACTATGGTCTTACTGGAAACATTTACATTTACATTTACATTTAGTCATTTAGCAGACGCTTTTATCCAAAGCGACTTACAAGTGGGGTAGGTAATGGAAGCAATTAGGACAGCATAAGTACAACAAGAGCATAAGTGCAATCAAAAAGAAGACTGGTTTCATATAGCCTAACACAGTATACAGAAACATTCATTCATACATTTTTTTTTTTTTTAGAGTAGAGAAGAAACGAGTAAAGAAGAAAAGAGTAGAGAAGAAACTTGAGTCAGAACAGAACAGTAAGATGTTGGCGGAAGAGATGGGTTTTCAGGCGTTTCTTAAAGATGCCTACAGAATCTGCAGATCTTGTAGCAGCAGGCAGATCATTCCACATAGGTGGAACAGATCCGGAGAAGGTGCGCGAGAGAGATTTTCTACCTTTATGGGATGGCACCACAAGACGCCGTTCGTTTGCAAAGCGTAGGGATCTGGCGGGTACATATGTCTGCATTAGTGAGTGAAGATAAGGTGGTGCCAAACCAGTGGTGGTCTTGTAGGCCAGGAGCAGAGTCTTGAATTTGATGCGAGCGACTATAGGGAGCCAATGCAGCTTAATGAGTAGAGTAACGTGTGCTCTCTTCGGTTCATTAAAGATGACTCTTGCCGCAGCATTCTGGATCATCTGTAGAGGTTTGGTTGTGCAAGCTGGAAGTCCTCCCAGTAGTGCATTGCAGTAGTCCAGTTTGGACAGGACTAGAGCCTGTACTAGGACTTGCGTAGCATGCTCTGATAGGAAGGGTCTAATTTTCCTGATATTGTAGAGGATGAATCTACAGGACCGGGTGGTGCTGGCAACTTGATCTGTGAAGTTGAGCTGATCATCGATCACCACTCCCAGGTTTCTTGCCTTTCTGGAAGGTGTGATGGTTGATGAGCCCAGTTGAATGGAAAGGTTGTGATAAGTCTTTATATCAGTCGGGATTACAAGCAGTTCTGTTTTTGAAAGGTTCAACTGCATGTGATGGCCGTTCATCCAGAGTGAGATGTCGGCTAGGCAAGCTGAGATGCCTGCTGAGACAGTCGGATCGTCAGGGCGAAAAGACAGGTGGAGTTGTGTATCATCCGCATAGCAGTGATAGGAAAAGCCATGTTTCCTAATGACAGAGCCAAGGGATGTCATGTATACAGAGAATAGCAACGGACCAAGCACTGAGCCCTGAGGCACACCTGTGTCGAGATGTTGGGACTCAGACACCTCACCCCTCCAAGATACTCTAAATGACCTACCTGTGAGGTAAGACCTGAGCCATTGTAGCACCATTCCGGAGACCCCCATAGCCTTGAGAGTGGACAGGAGGATGTGATGGTTAACAGTGTCAAAGGCGGCAGATAGATCCAGTTGGATGAGAACAGATGAGTTAGAGGAAGCTCTTTCCAGTCTCAGGGCTTCGATAACAGAGAGCAGCGCAGTCTCAGTGGAATGACCGCTCTTGAACCCAGACT
This sequence comes from Triplophysa tibetana, assembly GCA_008369825.1. NCBI lineage: Eukaryota > Metazoa > Chordata > Actinopteri > Cypriniformes > Nemacheilidae > Triplophysa > Triplophysa tibetana. The sequence continues at coordinate 10,004,691 of CM017895.1, forward strand.
AATTGCTGTCCAGGAGGTTGTTCTGGGTGAGGAAGGATGAGAGCTGGTTACAGACAACACGTTCTAGAGTTTTAGCAGCGAAGGGGAGTAGGGATACCGGTCTGTAGTTTTCTAACAGTGCAGGATTAAGAGTAGGCTTCTTTAGTAGTGGGGTAATACGGGCCTCTTTGAAGAGAGTAGGAAATGTGCCAGTGGTGAGGGAGGAGTTGATAATGTGAGTCAGAGAGGGTACAACTGATGGAGAGATGGCCTGGAGGAGATGGGTGGGGATGGGATCTAGGGGGCAGGTAGTCGGGTGGTTAGAAGAAATTGCCTTGGAAACTTCCTCTTCAGATAGGAGAGAGAACGAGGGGAACGAGCATGTGTCTGGGGATTGACTGTGGTCAAGAGGTGGTGGCGCAGAGAATTGATTGCTGATGGTGTTTGTTTTCTTTACAAAGAACGATGCAAAATCGTCAGCTGTTAAGTCTGAAGGAGGTGAGGGGGTAGGCGGGCAAAGGAGAGCAGAAAAGGTTTTAAGAGAGTACGAGGGTCAGGAGAGTTGTTGATTTTAGTGTGGTAGTATTGGGTTTTCGCAGAGGAGACATCCGCAGAGAAGGAAGAGAGAATAGACTGGTAGAGAGAGAGGTCAGTGGGTTCTTTTGATTTGCGCCACTTTCTCTCAGCAGACCTGAGAGAGGCGCGATGCTCACGGAGAACATCAGATAACCAGGGGGCAGAAGGAGATGCACGAGATGGCCTAGATCTCAGAGGGCATAAGATGTCTAAGCAGGAGGTTAGTGTGGAGCAAAGGCTGTGGGTGGCGGTGTTAGTATCAAGTAGAGAGAACTGTTTAGGGGGTGGGAGAGTAGCAGAGACTGCAGAGGATAGGCGGGAGGGAGAGAGTGATCGTAGGTTGCGTCTGAATGTGACCAGTGGGGAGGCATGTGTAGTGTCTGGAGAAGTTAAGTCGAGATCAAGAGTGATGAGGAAATGATCCGACGTGTGCAGTGGGGTGACCTGGGAGTGATGGGTGGAGCAATAGCGTGTGTAGATGAGATCAAGTTGATTACCAGATTTATGGGTTGCTGAAGTGAGGACTCGCTTTAGGTCAAACGATGCAGTCAGGTTGTTGAAGTCAACAGCCTGTGGTTTTTCCAGGTGGATGTTGAAGTCTCCAAGTACCACCAGAGGAGTACCATCCTCGGGGAATGATGACAGAAGTGTATCCAATTCCACCAAGAAGAGTCCAAGGTGCCCTGGAGGGCGATAGAGAACTACAACATGTATTACAACAGCGTGGATGACAGTGACAGCATGAAACTCAAAGGCGGTGTTGTTGCATGAGGGTGCCAGCTGTTTAAATTTCCAGTCATTAGGAATAAGTAGACCGGTTCCTCCGCCCCTTCCTGATATGCGTGGGCTGTGGGAGAAAGTGTAATTATTAGAGAGGGCAGCCGGTGTGGCAGTGTCCTCTGGTTTGAACCAGGTTTCAGTAAGTGCTAAAAGAGAAAGACCAGAATGTTTTGCAATAGCTGTGATGAATTCTGCCTTGTTTACAGCGGATTGGCAGTTCCATAAACCAATTGGAAAGGTAATAGAGGTAGTGTTGGATGCTGAAAGAGTACGCAGGTTGTAAGCATTAGCCATGCGTGGCCTTCTGCGAGTTACCGTTGGTTTACGAGATGTAATGACAGTGTGGATTTGAAAACACATTGTGAAATAATGAAGGAATGTACAAGACAAATAAAGAAAATTGAATAAAGATAATAGTTAAAGTGGCAATAGTCGACGTGCAAACAGTAGTACTCAAGTGCCTTGTCTGTTTCGTTGCTCGGTGGAGTCGCACAGGTAGAGTCGATGGTCTTTACTCTCTTCGGTCTTCACGCGATGAGGGCTGCACGCGACTGCAGCACGCGGTGGTCAATCCCATTTAAATACCCTATTCAATCACGCAATTGAATTCAGCAGGACACGCCTTCCAAATGTCCCAATATTAACACACAAACAAATGCAAACTAACAGCGCGTGACTCAGCGGACGCAAACAAAGGAAACGAAACTGCGTTAGACTCAATAAAACACTAATGATCGATTTCACTTACGAGTACCAGTTGATTCTTAGGCTGCAACAAAAACTGCTTCTCCCGAAACATGGATAACGATATAAGTATGGATACAAATTAATGTTATCTGAATTGCTTCTATTTGTGTAACATTGGTTAAAACCATTTGATAAATGTAATGCATTTGTGTATTTGATCTGTTATAATAATAAATTTGCCGTTGCTATTGACCATGTTTGATCCATTATTGTGTTTTAAGGACATTTTTGTTAGCGTGATTTAACAATTATGAACGGTTATCAAAGTGCATTGTGGGTAAAAAAAGAGTGAATAAATGTAGGGAATCAAGTAGTTCACTCAGGTTTCGGACACCACTACAAAATGGCGGACACCTAATATAGGGCACTATATAGGTGATAGGGAGCGGTTTCAAACACAGCCAAAGAATACACTCTTGTCTTTGCGTTCCAATCCGTCCCTAGTATGGTGAAAATAGTATTCCAAAGATTCCTGGGTGGTCTGCTACTTCCGGTAGAAATTTGAAGTGCAGAATGATGCACTCTGGCCCTGTCCCAAATGGCGCACTTCATGTAGACTTGCGATCACGTGGACTTAAATTGCGTGTGCTCGCCATGTCTATGAGTCCGAAGGGTGTCCCATTTGTCCTTTTAGCGTGTCCCATTTGTCCTTTTAGCGCTCAGAAGTCTGAGCACAAAATTAATTCATTACAAACACAAGTATCTATTGCATAATGCTTGCAATACAGACCAATAAAAACCGGCCGCTCCAGTCCAAAATAACTACAATGGGTGTGTTCAAACAAAAAGAAGTGTTCACGGAGCGATCGATGCGCGGACTGATCAGTGAATGACAACAAAGTAGGCTACTGCGAGAGTGATTAGAAAGCACCGGTTGCTCTTTCTGCTGTGATGACCTCAGGTCTGTCCCAAAATGCACTCCCATGTGCCCTTGTGGACTCGTGCCTAGTGCCCCGTAGGTCTGCACGTCCTGACGTCACCAAGTGTGAACTCTGAGGAGGTCCACAAGACCGGAGTGCGCCATTTGGGACGGGGCCTCTGACGGCTGATATTACCCCCAAGTTAGGACCGAGCAGGACACAATTAGTCTGCCTGTGTCGATGCACCCGTCGCGTGAACACACTAAAAATAGATTATCGAAAGATTGTTTTCAATCACGTGGTTTTGATTTGAATTTAATATAGATTTGAGAAGTTTATTTCTGTTTTCTGAAGCTGTTTCCGTATAATGGACTTATAATGGAAGAAACGCATAACGCGTGTTTTATTACTTTTTTCGTTTAATAAGGACTCGTTCTTTTAAAAGCAGGCATGACAACCCAAGCAAACAATGACCTGGCGGTCCACCGGCGGTTTTTGGGCGGCATAGATTCAGCAGCTTAACTCAGTCGGACCACCGTCGGCACACTGTCAATTAGCCGATCAATGTAAAAATGCTGTCGGTCTGCCAGGTTTTTTGGGGGGGCACGCCACCAGCGGCTTGCCACCAGTGTGCCTCTGTTGGTACAGCAGTGGCAAAATGGGCGCCACAGATTCAGCAGCTTGACACAGACTGACCACTGTCGGGACACTGTCGGCATGCCGACCAATGTAAAAATTCTGTCGGCTAGCCATCTTTTTGTGGGTGGCACACCACCAGCGGCTTGCCACAGGTGGACCTCTGTTGGTATAGCAGTGGCTAAATGATAGTCTTCTTCATGCTCTTACAGGACATTTTTATACAGTCAAGGCATCGATGGAATACAGGCTAAATTATTAAACAGGCACATTTTATTAGGCTATATGTATATACCTTTTTAAAATATAAAGGCTATTAATTTGCAATTTAATAATAATTTATGAGATTTTAAATTCTTACATGTATTATAGCTTTCCTGTAGCTCAGTGGTAAGAGCAGGTTGTGGGTTCGATCCCAGGGGATTGCAAATACCTGTGTAAAATGTATAGGATAAAGCAATGTAAGTCGCTTTGGATAAAAGCGTCTGCCAAATGCCTAAATGTAAATGTATTAATCCCAGCTAGATGTGTATTAACGGGTGTGGGTTGCGTAGGTGAATGTGTGTCAGTGTCACACACTGGAGCGGAGGAAAGTTACTATGGAAACGGGGCGGTACCAGGGACTGACAAGCATCAAGTTTAAGCCAATTACACCTGGCCTGTATGCATATCTAATGAGCAATCTCATGCCTGGATACGGTCAGGTCGTCGCTTCAGGTAGGCCTAAATCTGTAAGTAATAACTTGTTTTAGTTAAAAATATAACAAAAATATGTCAAATTGATTACTTGAAATGAAAATGCTTACATTTTACTTGTTTATTATAAGCCCGTGCTTGCAGTTTAAGCAGTGAGTCAGACTAGCTGGACATTCCCGCTTAAAGTTTCTGAGGTATTCTGGAAAAATATGTCAGAATCGGTCAATTATATGATTACATTGGGCATATTTAGATGGTTAAGTGTTTATATTTATAGGATGTCTAAACAGAAAACGTATCAATGGTCTTGCGCTTGTCGGAATTGCTTTTATTGATATTTTGTCTGAGGTAAATGTTCCGCTAATGGGTGTGGATGAGATGATTTTTGTTTTTATACGGTATTAATGTTCCAGGTAGTTTAGTCAATGCTACATAAAATGAGCCTTGATGACTGATTGATTAGCATTAGCCAATTCAAAACTGCTTTTAGGAAACTTATTATATGTAATCTCTGACAGATGTTTGTATACCTCCCATATAACTATATTTTCATTCTTTAACATTCAAAACAGATGAAGGACCTTTTGAATTTTAGGGCTGGGCAAAAAAAGTTTTTCAATTAACAGATTTTTTAATATAGTTGTTTTGATCCTATTTTAATGAATCAATATTTTAGAAATATTTCCCGCAAACACTGAATCTGATGACTGTGAACGTTATTACGTTCTATTAACGTGACCTATTAAAAATGAAAGAAAATCACAAACAAGGCGACTAGGATACTGTTGACTGAAAAAAGAGTTTGCAATGCCTTAGATGTTGTTAATCAAAGGGGCTTTAGCAGGCCATCCAGTCACAAAAATAAAGTTTTGATATATTTATCGGTGGAAATTTAAATATCTTCATGGATCTTTACATAATATTGCAATGATTTTTGGCATAAAAGAAAATTGATCATTTTGACCCATACAATGTATTTTTGGCTATTGCTACAAATGTTCTTGTGCTACTTATTAGGTGGGCAGAGACATAATTCTGTCAAAAGTCCACATGTATGCAAATAAGCATTTTAACAGCCTGAATTGTGTAATATATCTTTATGGGGTGCTTCTATAATGCATATCTGTGAGATTGTAACAAGAAAGTTGTTTACATTTTTAAAATAAGCCATTTCCCATAATTTGAGAATATTGCGACTGAGCAAAATTGGAGTGATGAGGATAAAACTGTATTGTTACAAACTACGTTAATTGGTCGTACTCAGAAGGCATTTGTGGCTTTACCGTCTTCTGAAAAGAGGGTCTATAGTTGCGTCAATGCGGCAGTGTTAAAGTGTTATGAGTTAGTCCCTGAGGCTTATAGACAGCGTTTTCAGTCATGGAAAAAAGCAGATAAGCAAACTTACGCTGAATGGGCTAGGGAATTAACCTGTTTTTTTCATCGTTGGCGTACAGCTGAAGAGATTGATTCTTTTGATGAGTTGTGTGATCTTATGATATTAGAACAACTTAAGAACACTTTGCCTGATCGCATAAGTACTTACATTAGCGAACATCAAGTAAAAACAGCCGCAGATGCTGCTGTTCTTGCTGATAATTTTTCTCTCATACACAAGACTCCAGCTCATGATTTTCGTCTGCGTGCTAATATTAATTCCAAAGAAGGTCGCTATAGTCATGTTAATGCAGACACATCTGTTTTTTCAAATTCAATTGCACGTGGTAAACCATCGGATTTTGATTTTAAAACAGACTGTAATTACTGTTTTGGTAAAAATCATTGGAAAAAAATTGCCCGGTGTTATTGAAGTATAATAGGGGGAAGGCTGATGGAGGAAAAGTTGGCCTCTGCGCCTCATATGTTCCTGCGGTGCACTCAGGGAGTAAAGCTAAGAAAATTCCAGGAAAGACATGGGATCGCGCACAATGTACAGTGTCAATTGATAAAGGTTTGAGCAATGTTCAATGTGATGAATTTGAAATTTCTGCATCTAGTATAACAGATTATGCACCGTTTGTCACGGAGGGTTTTGTGGCATTGGTTGGAGACGCACATCGTGTTCCAGTGAAAATTCTGCGTGATAAGGGTGCGTCAGAAAGTTTCATTTGTCAAAAATTCAATTGTTTTCTGGTTTTCTGAGCGGGGAAGTAACTATTGCAGTGCGTCCGTCTTTACCTATAGAGGGAATTGATCTGATTGTGGGTAATAAATTTGCTCATGACCGTGATTTTCCTGATCAGGTTTCACCACCTCCTGTGGTTAAGACTGGAGCTTCTCTATTGAATGAGACAGATAAATGTCAAAAAGATTTTCCAGATGTTTTAACGGCATGTGCTGTGACGCGCGCAATGGCAAATATGCAGGATGACGACTCGTCTGATGCATTGAAGCACACGTCTACTCAGATATTTATTCCGCAGTTACCAGCACCTTTGTCTAAATCTGACATTGTTGAGGCTCAAAAGAGTGATCAGAGCTTACAGAAATATTTTGACTTGACTGCAGATGACAATTTAGATCGCTGTTATTTTGTGAAGGATGGTTTGTTGCTAAGAAGGTGGTCACCTAATGCAGGAACTGATGAAACAGATCAGATGTGGCAAGTGGTGATGCCTGAAAAGTTTCGTGAAGTGGCACTAAAAACAGCTCATGGGGAAATAGCGGGTCATTTTGGGGTAAAGAAAACATACAATCAGTTGTTAAAACATTGCTACTGGCCACGGATAAAAAGGGATGTTGCACGGTTCGTTCAAACTTGCCATGTATGTCAGGTGGCAGGTTAGCCAAATGTTGTCATAAAGCCTGCGCCTTTACAGCCCATTCCGTCTGTTGGTAAGCCTTTCGAGCATTTGGTCATTGATTGTGTGGGCCCTTTACCCCAGTCAAAATAAGGCTGTGTTTATTTGTTTACCATCATGTGCCAGGCGACTCGCTATCCTGCTGCGTATGCTGTGAGGACCATTACTACAAGGTCTATAGTGAAATCATTGTCGTAGTTTATTTCAATATTTGGTCTTCCCAAAATCATTCAAAGTGAAAGGGGTTCAAATTTCACATCAAAAACATTTGCAGCAGCTTTGAAACAGCTGCATATCCAGCACAACTTGAGTAGCGCATATCACGCGCAAAGTCAAGGGGTTTTGGAACGTTTCCACGCCACTCTTAAGTCTCTATTGCGTTCTTACTGCATAGAGATGAAACGGGAGTGGGAGGAGGGTTTACCTTGGCTAATGTTGGCGGCTAGAGCGGTTGTGCAAGAAAGCACAGGGTTAGTCCCAATGAATTTGTATTTGGTCACAGGGTTCGTACCCCATTGTCTGTGTTGTCAAATGATCTGGATGTATCTGAACCACCCAAGAGTTTGTCTAATTATGTGTATGGTTTCCGTCGCAGGTTACTTTTAGCATGTAAAATGGCAACCGAAAATTTGACTGATGCCCAAAGAAAAATGAAGCGAAATTATAACCGTAAAGCAGAAGTTCGTATCTTTAGCCCAGGGGATCAGGTGGTGGCCTTGTTGCCTATACCTGGTTCTCATTTTGGTGCAAAGTATGCAGGGCCTTACAGTGTGGTTCGTCAAGTGTCAGAGACAAATTATGTGGTTGCTACGCCTGATCGTAGGCGGGCGACACAGTTATGTCATATCAATTTACTCAAGCCATATTATGTCTCTATTGGTTGTCCGGTTCCTGATTGCATCGCTGCCAGCGGCTAGTTTGTATCCTCTGACACTTGCTTCACCTCACATTTTTTCCTGGTCTTAATATTAGTGTATTTTACTATCGTTACCTATCACTGTCGTTGCCGAATTAGCTATAACTTTATTTTCTAAACCTATATTAATTGAATCGTAACGCCGCTAGCATATTAGCATATTAGCGTGTTAGCTTGCCTTCTGTTTACACTGTGGAATATCATCTCCCCCTGTTTGTCCTGTGTGCTAACTGTTTCTCTTTTTAAGTGTATATACTAAGACTCATCAAGCAACCTTGGTAAGTTAGGATTGCACTTCATACCAGTCATGGCTTCTATTCCTATTGTTGTTACTGCACCTCATGTCATATGTTTAGCTTAGCCTTCTCTGTCAGCGGCGAGGGTTTTACATGTGATAAATGTAGGGAAGTAGTTAGGCTGACGGAGAAGATTTCAGAATTAGAGTCTCGCATCCAATCCTTATTTGAGGATAGTAAGAGTGTTAGGACCGTAGAAAACATTTTGGATGCGAGCGATGTTAGCGCACACAGCTCGGTTCCGGTTGAAAATCCCCTGCAGCTGGGAAACTTTGTGACGGTGAGACGGCATAGTCGCAGGACAAAACATCACTCAACCGTTCCGATTAAAGTCTCGAACAGGTTTGCCCCGCTCAGTGACGCACCGACTGAGAAACCTGCTGAAAGTGCCCTAGTGATCGGTGATTCTATTGTCCGGAACGTTACCATAGAGGCACCAGCCACCATAGTCAAATGTTTACCGGGAGCCAGAGCGCCTGACATCAAGTCAAATTTAAATGTGCTGGCTAAGACTAATCGTAAATTCAGTAAGATTGTTATTCACGTCGGCACAAATGATGTTAGACTCCGTCAATCGGAGATCACTAAAGATAATATTAAAGAGGTGTGTGAGCTCGCAAAAACGATGTCAGACACTGTAATATTCTCTGGCCCCCTCACTGCTTACCGTGGTGATGAGATTTATAGCAGATTATCATCACTAAATGGCTGGTTGTCTGAGTGGTGCCTGCAGAATAATATAGATTTTATAAATAACTGGAAGAGTTTTGAGGGCAGACCTGACCTGTTGAAACGAGATGGTCTCCATCCCTCCTGGGATGGGGTTTCCCTCCTCTCTAGAAATTGGGCACACAGTCTTAATAATGCTAAAGTCTGACTACATAGGGCCCAGGTCAGGAAGGAGACTGAATGGCTTAACCAACTGTCTGCTCGCCGTCTCGCGTTACAGAATACACAAAATATGCAACATGTAATAATCCCTTTTTACAAACAACATAAAATAGAGACTGTGTCTGTCCCCCGGATTAGCAAACATAAGATATTGCGTAAACCTCTTGAAAGTAATTTAATAAACGTTAAACAAGTTAAACATGAACAAAATACAGATAATCAACTGTTACGACTCGGATTGCTTAATATTTGATCTCTCTCAAATAAAGCACTTTTTGTTAACGATATGATAACCGATCATAAAATAGACATGCTTTGTTTGACAGAAACATGGCTGAAGCCAGATGATTATATTACTCTAAATGAATCCGTTCCTCAAGACTATTACTATAAACACGAGCCTCGCCTAAAAGGTAGAGGGGGAGGTGTTGCTGCACTTTACAATAATTATTTTAGCATCTCTCAGAAGTCTAAATTTAAATACAATTCTTTTGAAGTCATGGTACTTCACGTATCGACACCTAATACTAAGGACAAAACATTTTTAAATTTTATTCTAGCTATTGTATATAGGCCTCCAGGGCACCACACAGATTTTATTAAAGATTTTGGTGGGTTCTTATCAGAACTAGTACTGGCCGCAGATAGAGTCCTTGTCGTCGGTGACTTTAATATCCATGTAGACAATGATACAGATGCCTTGGGCATGGCTTTCAAAGACACTCTTAACTCCATGGGCGTTAGTCAACATGTGTCAGGACCCACTCACCTTCGTAATCATACTTTAGATTTAATACTTTCTTATGGTATAAATGTGGACGATGTTAAAATCGTTCAGCAGAGTGAAGACATTTCGGATCATTGTCTGATATTATGTTTGCTTCAATGGCCTACGGCTGCAAATCAAACTCCTTGCTACAAATATGGTAGAACGATTACTTCAACTACCAAAGATGCGTTTCTCGATAATCTGCCTGAATTGTCTAAAATATCTAGCATGTGTAAAAATGTTGACGATTTTGACACTTCTATTGAAAATTTTAACTCTACCTTCTCGGAAATATTAGACATAGTTGCTCCTCTGCGTTTAAAGAAAATTAAAAATAGCAGCCCAACACCGTGGTATAATGAACACACTCTAAAGAAAGCGTCCCGGAAAATGGAGCGCAACTTTAAGAAAACTAATTTAGAGGTATTTCCTATAGCATGGAAGGATAGTACTCGAAAATACAGGAATGCCATAAAAACTTCTAGATCCGCCTACTTTTCATCACTAATAGAGGAAAACCATCACAACCCTAGGTTTTTATTTAACACCGTGGCTAAATTAACAAAAGATAAGTCGTCAGCGACGTCAGATTCTGATTATCAGCATAACAGTGATGAATTTATGAACTACTTCACTAGTAAAATCCAAGATATAAGAGAAAAAATTATAACAATGCAACCTGTAGTGAAACCCGCTGAACAAACTAACTACAGTACCCCTAAGGAGAAATTGCAATTATTTTCTACAGTTGATCACGATGAACTGTCTAAAATCATTAGATCATCTAAATCAACAACATGCATGCTAGACCCTATACCTACAAAACTACTGAAAGAAATGCTCCCAGAACTTATAGATCCTCTTCTTAGTATTATTAACTCATCTCTGACATTAGGACATGTGCCTAAAGCATTTAAGGTGGCTGTTATAAGGCCTCTTTTAAAAATACCCAAACTCGACCCTAAAGAACTAGGGAATTACAGGCCTATATCGAATTTACCATTTATATGTAAAGTTCTGGAAAAAGTAGTTTCAACTCAATTATGCTCCTTCCTCCAAAGGAATGACATTAATGATGAATTCCAGTCCGGATTTCGAGCATGTCACAGTACAGAGACTGCTTTGATCAGAGTTACAAATGATCTGCTTTTAGCGACTGACCGTGGCTGTATTTCGTTATTGGTGCTGCTAGACCTCAGTGCTGCATTTGACACCATTGACCACAGCATACTTCTACATAGACTCGAAAATTACGTCGGCATTAACGGAATAGCATTGAAATGGATTAAGTCTTATTTATCTGACCGTTTTCAATTTGTAGCAATAAACAATGAGGTGTCCCGCAAATCACAAGTCCAGTACGGTGTACCACAGGGCTCAGTTTTGGGGCCTCTGCTCTTCGCATTATACATGCTACCTCTAGGAGATATAATAAAGCGACACGGAATTAGCTTTCACTGTTATGCTGATGATACTCAACTTTATATTTCCTCGAAGCCTCATGAAACCCAGCAGTTCCATCGAATAAAGGAATGCATAGTTGACTTAAAAATGTGGATGAGTAACAATTTTTTACTACTAAACTCGGACAAAACAGAAGTGTTACTTACTGGACCGAAAACCGCTATACGTAAAAAACCAAGAATACCGCTTAACGATTGATGGATGCTCCATAAAATCCTCGTCATCAGCTAAGAATCTTGGCGTTGTATTCGATAGTACTCTGTCATTTGAAAGCCATGTCGCCAACACCTGTAAAATTGCATTTTTCCATCTTAAGAATATATCTAAACTACGTAATATGCTGTCACTGTCAGATGCAGAGAAATTAATTCATGCATTCATGACATCAAGACTAGATTATTGTAATGCACTTCTAGGTGGATGCCCTGCAGGCCTATTACAAAAACTGCAACTTGTTCAAAACGCGGCAGCTCGAGTTCTTACACGTACAAAAAGTATGAGCATATAACCCCGGTTCTGTCAACCTTGCACTTGTTACCTATAAAGCATCGCATTAACTTTAAGATCTTGCTTATTACCTATAAAGCCCTACATGGTCTAGCGCCGCAGTATTTGAATGAACCTCTATTGTATTACAGACCTCAACGTACATTACGCTCTCAGGCGTCCTGTCAGTTGGTAATACCTAGAATTTCAAAATCAAGTGCAGGTGGTAGATCCTTTTCGTATCTAGCGCCTAAACTTTGGAATATTCTTCCCTGCACGGTCCGGGAGGCAGACACACTCTGTCAGTTTAAATCTAGACTAAAGACTCATCTTTTTAATCTTGCATACAATACTCCTCCATAATATTAATCCTCAGAGGATTTAGGCTGCATTATTTAGATCAACCGGAACCAGAAACACATCCAATAACAAATGATGTACTTGTTGCATCAAAGAGTGCAGAACAGTACTCTACTCTCAGCCAGTCTTGTCTCTTTGTTCCAAGGTTACCGCAGGATGCAGTTCATGCCCAGACCCGATGGCAGAGCTGAGAATGGGAAGCGGTGACCTGACAAGAGCTAAGAGGATAGAGCTGGATAAAGGACGCCACAACTTTGATTTTCCTACAACATTTCAAATGTTATTAGATTGTGAATGATAATCTTAAATCTATCATTTACCTTATTAAGTTTATTTTTTATTTTTATTTAGCCTTGTTGTGCAAGCACTGTTGAGCTTGTACAGAGGCAGCAGCTTTTGCCAGAGGGGAACTGGAATCCCCTGGTTGGGCCTGGGTTCTCCTGAGGTTTTTTTTCTCGATGGGAGTTTTGGGTTCCTCACCACCGTTTGCATATTGTTTTGCACTATCTGCCTGGCCGGGGGGGCTGCTTTAGAATTCAGAAATTAGACATAATTAATATTGCATATAAGAATTTATAGTCCGTTTAATATTTGACCTGTGGTTCTTTCTCCTTTATCGCCAATGTGTGCTTTCACTGTGTGTGTGTGCGTCCATGTCAATGTGTGTGTGTGTATGTATGTTTGCATATTGTGTGTGTGGAGCATTTGTATGTCTGTCTTTGTTGTTTTCACCTTTGTCTTGTTTTTAAAGGTATATGCCTTTAGTTTTTTTACTTGTATTCAATGTGTCTCATGTACAGCTGCTTTGTAACAATGAAAATTGTAAAAAGCGCTATATAAATAAAGTTGAGTTGAGTTGAGTTATGCATCGTCACAGTCGCCTAGGTGTAAAGGTGAATCATCTGTCGTGGTAGGCACGACTGTAGCCTCTCCAGAGTTAGAGGAAGATGTGCAGGGCCCTGACGATTCCATGTTGCATGCTCGTCTCAAAAATTCAGAGACGTTGGCCAAATTAGAAGGAGTTTTAGATCAGTTTGGATTTGCAACAGCAAGCAGAATTGAAAGCTTTAATCTTTGAATTTCCTTGTCTGTTTTCAGATACTCCGACCTGTACAACTTTAATCGAGCATGACATAGAAGTTGGTGATGCAAAGCCGATCCGTCAGAGGTTTTACCGCACAGGTCCTGATAAGCGTAAAAGTCTGGATGATAGTGTCCAATATCTTCTGAAAAATGGTCTTGCGGTACAGTCGTACTCTTGCTGGGCTTCGCCCTGTTTGTTAGTAAAGAAATCTGATCATACGTACAGATTTTGCACGGATTACAGAAAAGTGTATAGTGTAACAAAAGCAGACTCGTATCCACTGCCTAGGATAGAAGATTGTGTGGATCAAGTCGGTGCAGCACGTTGTGTGAGCAAATTTGACTTGTTATAAGGTTATTACCAGGTTCCTCTTACTGCTAGGGCACAAGAGATCTCTGCCTTTATTACGCCATCGGGACTCTATTCTTATACGAGAATGGCTTTTGGGTTGCGAAACGCCCCATCCAGTTTCCAGCGGCTCATGAATCGAGCCGTTGCGGGACTGGAGGGGTGCTCTGTGTATATTGATGATGTGGTGTGTTATTCAGATACTTGGACAATCCACCTTGCCCGCATACGTCCATTATTTGAGCGGTTTGAAGCTGCAAACCTCACTGTGAACTTGGCAAAGTGTGAGTTTGCTCAGGCTACAGTGGTATATCTGGGAAAGGTGGTTGGAAAGGGGAACGTTCGGCCAGTGAGAGAGAAGGTCCTTTCCATTGACAAATTCCCACGTCCTGTTACTAAGAAGGAATTGATGCGCTTCCTCTGTATGATAGGGTATAACAGAAATTTTTACTGTAATTTTTCATCTGTCGTTGCCCCACTAACTAACCTGTTAAAGGGTTCAGTTAAATTCAATTGGACTGCGGATTGCCAACAGGCATTTGAAAACGCTAAGTCTCTTCTGAGTTCTGCACCTGTCCTGGCTGCTCCTAGGTTGGAGGAGCCTTTCCAGCTGCAAGTAGATGCCAGCCAGGTAGGGGCATGTGCCGTCCTACTTCAAAAGGATGAGAATGAAATAGATAGACCAGTTTCTTATTTTTCTCGGAAATTTAATTGTCACCAATTTAACTATTCAACCATTGAAAAGGAGGCCCTGGCCCTTATTTGGGCACTCCAACATTTTGAGGTTTATGTTGGTGGTGGGTTACACCCTGTGGTGGTCTTCTCTGACCATAATCCTCTTACTTTCCTCTCTTCTCTTCAAAATACTAATCAGCGCCTCATGCGCTGGGCTCTTTTTCTACAGCTATATAACCTGTCTATTAGACACATCAAGGGGTCCGACAACGTCATGGCCGATGCCTTGTCGCGGGCTCTTGATGACTGTTAAGGGGTATTTATACTCTTCTCCAGTCTCTGGTTCTTTTCTCTTGTCTCCTGTCTTTCCATTCTTAAAATGCTATCCAGGTGCCAGGATCTGGTGGGTGGGAAGGAAAGGGGGGCGGGGGGGAAGAATAGGTGGGTTTGGGGGGGTAAATGAGTCATTTCTTATGGGTGATGTTGTATTGAGGGTGATGAGAGTTGGGTTTAGTCTAACTTTAGTCTTTCGGAGTAATTGGGGAAAAAAGGGTAATGAGTTTAGTCAGTTATTGTAACGGTTATTTTTTGTATGGCTTATGGGAAATGGGAATAATTGATCAAATAATTATTGTCCAAGGGAAGCCCAAGTAAGTGTCTCATGTACAGACCATTTTTAAGTTTATGGAGCACAACTGTGAACTTTAATGCACATCATCACGAAGGATGATTAATAGGCTTTGTCCATTATTTGGACTCTGCAGTCTTCGCCAGGGGAGTGAGACTGTGCATGAGTTTGTGGAGAGGTTCCTCGACATCGCCGGACAAGGCTTCTTCGGGGAGGAGGAGCTGGCGGTGCGGTTCAACACCGGTCTCAGAGACCCACTCTCCCGATCGGAGATGAGAGCGATGAGGCCGTTGGACTTCGAAGCCGTGTGGCTAGCCGCCGCGGCTCGTGCGGAGTCCACGACCACATTGCGCACCAGCTACTCATCTCCGCTGGTCACGTTACCAGAGGGTGGTCCTCTGCAGATCGAGGTTGTGGGCATCGCCACAATCCCCCCCTCAGCCTCTGCAGCCTCTCCACAACCTTGCAGACTCACTGACAAGCGAGGGAGACGGAAATCCTGGGGATCCTCGACCAACACCTCCAATCCCGAGCCGCCCACCCCATTCACCTCATTCCTTCAGCTGACCACCAGACGGGTGGCTCGGCTGAAGAAGAAGAGGCAACGAGAGGTGGCTCAGACCCAGGGGGTCCCGAGTCAGGAGGTCCCGAGTCCGAAGGTCCCGAGTCCGGGGGTCCCGAGTCCGGAGGTCCTGAGTCCGGCCCAGAAGCCAGAGAGCGCTGCCCTGCCGGCAATCCAGTCAGTGTTCCTGCCGGTCTTCCAGCCGGTGTCAAGCCCCGCCCAGCCGGCCTTCCAGCCGGAAGCCAAGCCTGCTCCTGTTCCCCACTAGACTTCCCCAGTCAATCCCCCCGTGGCTTCGGGCTCCAGAGCTCCACCCCGGACAATGACTCCCCCTAAGACTGTCCCACACTATCCATACCCTTTTGGACTGCCGCCTAGGAACTCTTGTTTTGCCCCACCCCCCCTCCCATGTCTGTTATTTTTATTATGCCACCCTAACCCAAGTGTGTTATTCGTCTGTATGCCCCTAGCTGTTTTCAATTTTCTGTTGGTTTTTGTCTGTTACCCAGTCTGTCTTGCCTTGTTAGTTACCCCTTGGTGAACACCTGGAGGTGTTCATTTGAGGGGGGGCTTATGTCATGATTCCGCTATCATGTCATGTTTATTCTTGTTCTTACAGCGGAGTCATGGCATAGCCTAGGGTTTTGTGTGAGAAGTACATGGCATGGCTTAGACTTTGGCTGTCATGCGCTTTCTCGTGTCTCGTCTATGGCCCCGCCCCTCTCGTCTCCTCGTTAGCTTCCCTTCAGTGTTTTATTACCCACACCTGCCTATTGTTAATTATCCTTTGTTCGTCTCCCTATTTAATGCCCTTGTATTCTCTGTTCCCTGTGCTTGTTTGTTCTTGTAACTTTATTATCTGCTTGCTTGTCTGAATTGCTGTTTCTAGGATTAATCCCTAAGCTGTGTCCCAGCGTTCTATTCCAGCACCCTGTTCCTGTTTGTTATCCTGGTTGATTTTGTTACAGTTGGTTTTCCCTCCGTGAGTTTTATGTTCCTGTTTGGCTGTCTCTGTTATCCCAGTTATTTAACCCCATTGTGGGTTTTTGTTTTGTGTTTTGGTGTCCATTTAATTAAAAGTATTTTGTTTTACCTCACCATCGTCTGCCTGCATTTGGGTTCTCTCACCACACGTTTCGTGACAAGTTATTTACACGGAGAAAGCTGTTCATGTTTTAAAAATGAGGTGGACCTCTTTGCTACGCAGGAGACAGCACAATGTCCCCTCTACCTCTCTCTGACTCATCCAGCTCCCCTGGGTCTGGACGCTATGGCCCATACACGGCCCAGACTCTGTCGTTACGCATTTCCGCTGATAGTTCTGCTCCCGGGAGTCGTGGAGCTTTATTCGTGTAGCGAGGCGGCTGATGCCTCCTTCTAGACAGACAGTCCCTTCAAGGGACTTACCGATAATATTCGAGGGTCTGATCAGCCCCGCTTCCGAACCTATGGAGTCAGCGCCTGTCAAACTTCTGACCATTAATTTTTTTTCCCTAATGGCAATCACCTCTCTTAAGAGAATCAAAGATTTGCAGGCACTCTCGACCTTGTGTCCTGTTTAAATTTTGCCCTTTGGATGGTCAAGGCTATTCTGCATCCTCACCCGAGTTATCTGCCTAAAGTTCCGTTCTCCACCGTGCATCCAGTTGTTGCCTTCTGCCCTCTGCCGTTCACGACGTTGGAGCAGGAAAATTACACATACTGTGTCCAGTATGCGCTCTTCAGACCGCACTAGCCAGTGGTGTAAATCAGAGCAGCTTCTCATATGCTATGGGAGCCGTAACAAAGGGGCGGCTGTCAGCAAGCAAACAGTGTCACATTGGGTGAGTGCTGCTATTGCTCTTCCCTATGAGGCGCGCGGTCAAGCTTCACCATTAGGAGTCAGAGCTCATTCAACAAGGGGGTTTTCATCATCTATGGCCTTTGCAAGAGGTGTCCCCTTGCAGCAAGTGTGTGATGCGGCGGGCTGGTCCTCTCCGCACACATTTGTCAGGTTTTATAGTCTGGATGTCCATGTTACTCCAGGCTCACGTGCCCTGGAGTCTACATCCCAGAGTCATACATGAGGCCTCCTCTCGAAGCAGATGCTGCCGTAATGAGTCAAGCTTGAATAAAAGTTGATAATAGAGCAACGTTCCGTTTGTTTCTTAATACGTGAGTGATGGTGAACTGCACACTCAAAGTCCAACAGAAACCCACGGTAAGGGTGTATTTCCACTGCAGCAGAGCGTGCCGCTTGCACTGCTGAAACGCGTGCGTGTCTGTACATAACTGTAGAGCACGCCTCCAAAAGAATGTCTCCACCTAGTTTGCCTTTTCTCTTCTTCCTATGATGGCGGTTTTGGCGCCTCTACCACGTTTATGAAACAAAAACAAAGGGCATCGCAATCATATATTAAATTTGTTCAGGCTAATTGATATTTAGTCTTCAAGAAAGGGGCAGTTTAGGAATAAAACAAGAATATTTATGAAAAATTGGTGATGATAAATGATTACTCTGCTGCAAATGTATACACAAAAAAACAAGAATTACATGGAGTATATTTATGCTAAAATAAAATTCTTAAAATAACATCACTTTTATCTTTTCATTAACAATCATATGCTGTGCCTACACTACTAAAACAATATCTGCATATCAAATGCTTTTATTCTAGAATGAGCTGTCTTCTTATTAACTCACCTAATTAATGCTGGGTTATAAAATGGCATCAAGCGCTGCCTTTGTTGTGGCGAATTAGCCTTCCATCGCAGAAAGAAATCTCAGAGACAAGATTTCCAGGTGCCAAGAGTTTAAACAAGATTTCCAGGTGCCAAGAGTTTAAACTTTATTTGCCCAGGCAAGCAAAGTGGGATATTCAGAGTTCATCTAAAGTGATCCAACGAATACACATGTGACTCCGTCTTTTATATATTGTTTTCAAGTTGTTATCGCAGTTTAAACCAATAATGTGTGCCTGACATCATCTTCTTCCAATCAGGTTTGATATGACATCACTTTTTCATTAGCCCGTCCCTCTGCGCACATAGTTCCGGCCTACCATATTAGGATTTAATCGTAGCGAGCGCCTCTCAAAAACATTTGCCTCTTTATCTTGACACTGTTCCGGTCTGCGAGCCTCCGCTGACTGCAAGCGTACCTCCGCAAACGGACGAGGCATTTATAGTTCGACACATACCGATGTGCTATTCTTTAAAACTACAGAGGGCGACTCTGAGTATTCGAGTCAACTAACCAGCACATATTACCGTGGAAAAGAAGTGGTTTGCTTGAACAATGCAATTTACCATGGTTTTACTTTTGTATTTATAGTATAAATCATAACGGCCACTTTTATTATAGTAAAACCATAGTAACCTTTCACAAGAAGTGATTCAGAGACAGACTGCGACAGACTGTGATGAGAGACAGACTGCGGTTTAATCTTGAGAACCCATCATCTCCGAGAGGAATTTCAAACGCCAATGGGTTTGGCGAATGGCACACGAACGGCAGTCTCCGCCTCGTACATACTGTAAGTGTATAATAGGAAGATGGCGGCGGTCATTCATTCACCCTCTGGGCTGAGGAACTTGAGAATTATCTCCCGGTTGCTGCAGCGGATCGCCGAAGCATTGTGCCATGAAGACACAACCTCTCGTTCCCTCCATCAGGTAATGGAGGTTACAGTCGTAACTGAGACGTTCCCCTTCAGTTGGTCTCTCGATTTTGTGTTGAGAGACAGACTGGAGACCTATCTTTACATGCCATGGCGCTGAGCCGTATCACAACCTCAAGCGGAGCGACACTGACTAGACGGTAAGCGCTACAGCGGGACGTAATCTTCCAGTGGGAACAGTAGTGGTCATACAAAGAAGCCTGTCCTGACAGTCATCACGGACAGAGGCGTTCACCTCTACAAGTGAGCCACCGTCCGGATACTTAATACTGGGGACATACTGCTCTCCTCCTAGAGAGTGTGTTACGGAGACCACATCCTACCACTAGGGGAGGTACATGTGGAGACACTAACCAGTGGGAAGAACACATACTGTACGAGAAATGTTTCAGCCCGGCAGCAACCCACTCAAGGTCTCCTCGTCCCATCCAGGGGCCCGGCATGGAGATTCCAGAGGCCTGGCTTGGGGTCCCATACCATGCCGTTACCCTGTGACAGAAGGCTTCTTCAGAGGAATCGGCCAGGGGGGGCAGTTGTCAGAGCAACCAGATCTGAGAGCCAGGTCTGGTGGGGCCAGTTGGGTGGAACTAACAGTACTTCTGGTTGTCCCGCGGCCAGCTGTGTGCGAAGGCATCGGTGCCGAGGGGACCCTTGGTCAGAGAGTATCAAAGCGAGCAATGGGTGGAGTCCGGGGAGGCAACAGGCCCACCTGCGCCTGGCCGAACCACACCCGTATGAGCTGGACTGCGCAGGGATGGAGTCGCCAATCTCTCGTCCCCTGACGAGACAGCGCACCGGCTCTCTGGTTCAGGACGCCTCGCTCTCAGGGATTTTGTCACCTGCTGACTCCATAGGAGGAGGCGCTGGGCGAGTTATGACATCTGCCGTGAGTGTATGCCTCCTTGATTGATGTATGCCACGGCAGCTGTGCTGTCCTGCACAAGGGGTAAGAGCCTCCTTAGTGGAAAAAAGACAGGCAGTTGATATGCCACCGCAGTCGGGAACCCTTCCACTGTCCTGATACTGCGTGCCTGTTGCACACTGCACACCACCCGTGCAGGTAGACGTGTGCCGTCACCACCATGCACCTCGAGTCTGCCCGAGCGGGCTGTAATCCGCCTGGTGCAGGTGTATCAAGCCGTCTAAGGAACCCGACTATGAAGTCAGTGCTGAAGTGACCACCTAGGCATCAACCTGAGAGGGAATACCCCTGTCGAGGACACAGTGTGCCCGAGGAGCCTCTGAAAGTGTTTCAGCGGAACCGTTGGAGTAGATCTGTACAATGTCATACAGTGCAGCACCAACTGCGCCGCTCGTAGGTGAGATGTGTTGACATACGGATAGAGTCTAGGAGCGAGATAAGAGGAACTCTGCACTGGGGAGAGCTTGCTCTTTTCCAAGTTGACCCATAGGCCCAGACGGTCTAGGTGCCGAAGCATGAGGTCCCTGTGCGTACACAATACATCTTGCAAGTGTGCAAAGATAAGCCTGTCGTTGAGATAGTTGAGTATCCGCAGGCCTCGCTCCCCGAGGGGAGATAATGTGGCCTTAACGAGTTTGGTAAAAACCTGTGGATATAGGGCCAGACTGAAGGGCTCATTCCCTCGAACACGAACCGCAGGAACGGTCGGTGTCGAGGGAGAATGGACACGTAAGGGTATGCATCCTACGGGTCAACCAATCGTGGTGAAGAACTGAGCCCAAGATGCGCTTCTGCATCAGCATCCTGAATGGCAGCTTGTGTAGGTGCTTGTTCAGGAGGCCCAGATACAGAATGGGGTACAGGCTCCAAGAATGGAGAAAGTACAGGCTGTAAAACCCGGAAAACATCTCGGTAAGAGGGACCGGTTCGATCGCACCTTTCGCCAGAATGGCAGCAACCTTGGCGAGGTGTGGAGTATGCCCCAAAACTTGGGCGGGCGCCTGACGAAACTGGATCACATTAACCGAGACAGATCGTCCTCTCTAGCTAGCGTAACGGGCTGGTGCACTCTCAAGCTCCCAAGAACCGTGATTGCAGAACCAGAGGGACCTGGGGGAGTTGACTGCTCTACCTACTTACCTGCTTGGTGTTACTGCCGGCCAACACAACGTCACATGGAGATTGTGGAAGTTGTGGCACTGCAACTGTGACCGCAACACCTAAATCGACAAGCCGTGCCACTGCATGCTGGAACCCCAACGTGCAGTACAGGTGTCGTGCCCGTCAGACTCGAGGATGAGTCTTCCCATATTCTTAATGCTTTTAAGAATCCTTTATCTTAAAACTTTGACGTATCTTAAAAGTAGGACCAATCTGACAGCAACTTTGAGCAAGGAAAAGACATCAACTTTTATCTTAGTCAGGAGGGTCTGCTGATTTCGTTGCTATGTATGACACAGTCTTTTAAAGACTGTGATTGGTTGGTCGGCCAAAAGAGGAAAAAAAGCGCTTTTAAGTATAGGGTTGTTGGTTTGAAATTGCACATATTTATTCCGGTTTAACATACTCTCACACACATCCACTATATATTTATATATATATTCTTTATGTATATATGTAATCTTTATTTTCTCAATACTGTTTGATAGAAAATGCAGAGTGACACAGCAAGTTTTCTACTATAATTGTTTGTGAGATCATCAGGCTGTATCAGATCCTGTATTCCTTCTAGAATCCTCTAAGAAAGCTCTTAGTTTGGCTTAAAAACTTCGTAGGAATCTTAGCTTAAAAGCGAGCCAGGGCCAATCTGCGAGCAACCGAGCATGAAGACAAAAACTTATCTTTGTGAGGCAGGGCTGACCCTGTTGCTCTGTATTGACAGACTTTCAAATAATTCTTTACACAAATGTAAATTTCTGAAACCACATTCCAATTTTTACATATTTCACAATGGTGTCAATTCTCATTACGAAGATTTATGTAAGAGATAAATGCAATTTTGTGTCACCTAATAGAAGATTTAAAATTTGCAGAGACCTCGTGTTTTTATTAGTGGTATGGTTTTATTCCATATATTATTGCAATATTTTTGTCTCTTATAAAGCTTGTCTGATTTTTATATTTCCCCATTTGCATCAGGTCACTTCGTTTTATTTGAAAGGTTCAATAAAAAGACAAGCACATTCATGTACACAATATCACCTGGCCATGAGTGCAAGCATGGACACAACATTTGAGCATTTTACCTTATGAACGGAGCAAGAATTTTCATTAGATCTTTCAACACTTTTGGAATATATACACGTGTGTGTCTCTCTAGTAGTATATAAACACACACAACAGAAAATACAACTCACTTAAACACTATGAAAATCTAAGCAAACACCAAAATGTGAATATTGAAGATACATTCCTCCACATTAATTTTGAGACTTTATTGAGATGCAAGGATGCAGACAATCCAGAATAATTTAGGGTCATTATGTTTAAAAATCTATAAGTTACAAAACATTCATATAGCAAGCAAAGCCTTCATAAATAAAGCCAGTAAAATTGTCTAAATGTACAGTTGGTTTTTCATTTAGTCAGCGAAAAAATTAAGAAATACAGGACAGACATGAATTAAGCTAAAAGCAAACCTCCAGAGGCAGTTAAAAGCAAAAAAAGTTGCAAAAAAAGGATATACACACATCTAGTAGAAAACACCGAGTTAGACATGGACTACGCACAGTATTAACAGTTCAAGCTTATATCCATTAAGGCTCAAGTTCACAGGTGGGCAGTGCATCTGGGACTTTTCCCCAATACCACAGACCTCGTGAGAGCACTCCTCCAGTTGACTTTGTGGGGCAGTTTTGAAAACCTTGTCTAGCCGCTAAAGCCTAAAGGCCACAGGTAGCAGCAGGTCATTCAAATGCTGACTGCTAAATGTAAATGCATTGTTGGCCACTGTATCTACTGAAGGAGGGGTGATTGGACCAGGGTCATCAGGGTACATAGGTGAGGTTAGTGCAGATGGAGGCGATGTGCAAGGTGGAGATGGTGAAGAACATGTGTCTGAGGCAGGCGAGAGTGATCCTCCATTTAGCATTTGATGAGACCAGTTTGCATATTTAGAGCAGAGACCTTTGATCGTATTGGGGAGTCCATGCTGGAACCGGCAACGGGTGCCATACAGACAAAATCCAAAAGCACTAAACGTACGACAGAGGCCAACACGAGGTTTGCACTCTCGGGAACTTGGAGGTTGCCATGTTCTCTCATCCTCTGCACTGTCAGATTCAGAGCCTCCTTCAACATGCAGAAAGTGGCATCTGGTGCCAAAGGGACAAACCCCAAATGCACGATAAGTACGGCATGGTACATTTTTGTGCCGGGGACGGGAAGGCCTCTGCTCTTTAAGGTTGTGCACAAATAGACAGCGTGTGCCATAAACACAATAGCCGGCAGTGTGATAGGTACGACACAGCTCCGTTTTATACTTAGGGTGGCGGGAAGGAACATGAAGATCATGGAGGCCATGAGCAAACTGGCAGCGTTCTGCATACTTGCAGGTACCAGTCTCAGCGTAGCGGCTGCACAGTTCTGTCTTGTAGCGGGTGGAGCAGAGCCAGGGGGTCATAGGAGGAGTTGGAGACTCAACTAAAGGAAGCAAGGCTTCAGCAAGAGAAAGGCTTCCCCTGCCTAAACCTTCCACAGGGAAGAAAGGCTGAATCTGGCTTTCAGTGGTGAACAGCAGATTATCTTGACTAGTCTAAAAAGAAAAAACAATTTACTCAGTTTTAGCCAAAAATCCAAGGGCAAACAGTCCACAGAATTAATTTGGATTGGTTTCATTTAACCCAGTGGTCACCAACCCTGTTCCTGGAGATCTACCGTCCTGCAGACTGTAGCTCCAACCATGCTTCAGCACACCTGTCTGTAATTATCAAGCAAACCTGAACACCTTGATTAGATAGTTCAGCTCTGTTTGATTGGGGTTAGAGCTAAAATATTCTGGACGGTAGATCTCCAGGAGCAGGGTTGGTGACCACTGATTTAACCCAATCATAGTCAAAAATGTTACCGTTTACAGACAGAAATAAGCCTTTATATTTACCATTCAGATTTAACATAACAGCTATATTTAGAATTATTTAAACATCAGACCAAGATTAAATCAGTTTGACTCACCTCAAACATCATTGTACACTCTCTGGACTCTATGAAACGCAAAACGTATTTTGTACAACAGCAGAAAACGCCCGATCCTGTGGTTCTACACCTGATTAAACACACGAACTGCAACGTATGCCTGGCAAGTACCGCTGCCGCATACACACTACTATTCGCCCCGTTGTTTTAAAGCTTACCTGCACATTCCCGCGTTCCCTTTGAAATATGAATCAGCTGTGAAGCGTTAACGCTAAGGAGTGGTTCTTATCGCCCAATCAGGCTTTAAGGAGGTTGGCCGTCTAATTTGTTATCGGAATTATTCTGAAATACTCGCACCTGAGATTTTCCGTGAACCTAGACAGAATTCACGTGAATATTAATCAGTGTCCTATTTCGCTTAAAGCGGCACTGAAAATTGTAGGTGTGTTCGACTTTTTACAGTTTAGCTCAGATTTGTCAGCTTTGACCTAAATAGTAAAACATACATAAAGTGCCATTTTTATGTGACCCAGTCTGTGAAAACCAGGCTAAATATTGATTTCAATTATCAATTTCACTATGACTTCAATTTTTGACATGACATAATGCAATCAATATTAAATATTTTAAGATTATATTTTCACAGAATGTTGATTGCAGTAAGTTTTATGTAGAAAACAGCATGCTAAATCACAAAAATGACTTTTCACAAACTGCGTAACTTATTATCAATGTTACACAATTTTGACTGAAAATAAAACATTTAGGGTTAGTTGTTCTGTTGTACTTAACTTTTTTTACTTAAGCTTGTCATCCTCTACATAATGAGCCTCAGACAATGCAGCACAGAATAATCACAACACTGTTGAAATCCTCAGCTATATTAGCCAATATATCATGTCTTAACCATATACACAATTCTGAAAAAGTATTTCCCTTCATGGTTGCAAAATATACAACATAGTTCCTTTTATCTATAAAATGTACTTTAAATGTGCCAAATATTATCTGTTTGATTATTTAGCCACTTTTAATAACAATATTAGAATTGTTGTTGTTATGGTGAATTTACAGAATAGGACAGTTTATGTTTGCTCATTTTACCGTCTCACCATGTTTCTAACCATGGAGCACTGCATGTTTTGGGGTAAAATAGGAATCCAATCAGAAAAAACACAGTAACATTTCAAAGTCTGGTTCTTATGTAGACAAGCAACCGAGCAAGCAATGATGAATGCCATCACTTCAGAATCTTTCTTATGCAACTAAACATACCAGCTAACAGCTAACAACAGCCTCTCAAAGTGAACATAATATTTCCAAACACTGGTTTGATAGCCTTCATGCTACGGTGATGTTTTTTGTCTGTCTTGGGTGTTTTGAATTGCATCAAATTGGAGTCATACAAGCCTTACAGCCTTCGGGGAATACACATTTTCAAGTAGACAACTTCAAAGGGCAAAGTCTGAATATAAACACAGGCCTATTCTGTATTAAGTAGCACATCACACTTCAATGTTGTTAATTGAGTACTGTCTCTAAAGTTTAGAGTACAGAAGTCTTTGTGATAGGCTTATTGTGAGGCTTTGGACACAAACAGACATTTCAATTTCAAATTTAAGTATAACATTTATAGTACAAGAAAAAAAGGCGTTGCAAACTCTCTTACACACACACAGCACAGATCTATATTAATGTGCCGAATTGTCTTGTTGCTTGGCCTGTGTAATAATGAAATTAATAGTGTAATAATGTACAACAAAGTTGCTGCTCTGAGAAAAGATGAAAACTTTATGATCACAAACAAAAATCTTTATTCATTTTCTTATCACAAGATACATTAAGGATACAGACACTGGAGTTTAAAAACGTTTCGGAGAAAGGTTTCAGTTGTGAATTAAAACAAATTTTGATACACAAAACAGTAATCATTCACACCTTTGCATCAAACCCTAAAATCAGCCATTCCTCCTTCCCCACCCTATTCCCAAAATGGAAAACATTTTTTTTGTTAATGCTTTGCCAAAACATTGTAGGATCATAAACCCTCTTCATAAAAAAACTGATGATTCTTGAAATGGGGACAGGCTAACAATTATTTGTGTCTTTAATATGCAAGTGCATTACAAAACATTACAAAACCCCTAAATAGGGCAGGATTTACAATAAAAATTTAGTTAACAAATTTCAAGCCAGGAAATATGTCAAAAATTCAACTGTTCAACTCTAGACATCAGCCAACATTTACAAATAAAAAGGGTGGTGGGGGGAAGAATATGCATTAATATCAGCCTATAATTGAGCAACTACTACAAAATATAATCAAAAACATGATCTTTACCACTGTCACTGAATTCCTATCATTTTATTATCTACAATTACTAACATTATCTTCCCAGTTTCCTTTTGGATAACATTTTGATTTACTCAAAACAAAGACCTTTAAAACACAAATGTGAACATTTTCTGGAAAAGCAAAATTGAAAAAAACTTTTATGGCTTTGTTCAGGATGTCATGTGAGGGAAAGATAAAATCCTGAGGCACACAACAGGATAAACACATTGTGACACCTCATGGGCTTCTCAAACTTAGATTTGCCTTATCATATGAACATATTTTAAAACCTACAAAATCAGAAGCCTTTTTCAACAGTTTGTTTTTATACTAACACAGCCTTTCAGGTTGAACCCTACAAGACCTTAATATCACTGACGTTAGAAGATACATTGTAAGATTTGGGATCCAAAAAACAAAAATGTGTTTTACAAAAAGAAATATTTAGGGAAATTTTTGTATTGCTCTTCATGATGAGCAATTCTGCCGAGCCTTAAAGACTATAGTCACATGTACTGGTCAAAAAATTGCAACTAGTATTACAAAACCGAGAACTGCCCATACTCCATGTGTTAGAAATTAAGAACACATTGTTACCAAGAGTGTAGGTTCCCTTACACAATTTGAACCACTCCATTGATACATATCACACTGTTGGATAATCCTATTAATAATTTTACAAATTAATACAGAACTGGAGGAAAAAAAGGTTGCTTTTACACCATTTATGAATGAACTATTAACTTTAAATTATTTATTTGCATTAAAATGATAGGCACTGGAGAAATTTAAACGAAGTATAACACTAGGAGTAAAAAGCTATGAAGTCTTGTGTTTGCTGGTGTAGGAGTATGTAGTATATAATATTCTGTGTATTTAAGTGTGTTCATGTGTAGGTGATAACCAAAGACAAGGAACAGAGAAGAACAGCTGATGATCGCTGGATTTAACATGCTCTTGCAAAGGATATTTTGATGGAACATTGTTTAGTCCTCCAACACTATTGGCTCGCTTGTGCTAGAGGGTAAAATGGGTACAGGAAGTGGCCGGGGTGGCAGTGGAAGTTTGGCCCTAACTGGGAGATGCGGTTTTCTGGCTGCCCGCCTCATCTCTCCCTGAGTGAGGTGTTTCCTCATGGCTCTATAAACCCAAACATAAAACCAGCCTTTAGGAATAAACCAAGATATGTGACTTCAAATATAAATGTGAGTAACCTGGAACATACCTAGTTTCTTTTGTAGCCACAAACACCACTGGATTTGGTGCATCTCCTTGACTGACCTTCTGCCTCTTAATAACTGACTGGTTGGCTGCTCTCATCCCTGATGTAAATGGTCTTCCATTGGTGGAGAAAGAATTACCTCCAATGACCTGCAGCCAAACATAGTTCTAAGGTGATGTTTCACAGAAAGATAAATGAACCTTTTCACAGGAAAAATGTAATACTCACATTATCATAGGGCCTCTTGCCCAGCAGGGCAGATGCACTCCGTGGCTGGATGCCCTGGTTACGGTTGATAGGAGTTGGAGCACCTCTAGGGGCTTTCAGTTTCAAGGGAGCTTGAACAGCTATATAACACAACAAAACCTTTCAATATATTATTTAAAAATGTTTTACGAAGAGAAAACCAAGTAAGTCACTGAAAGTATTTCAAAATAAACAAACCCTTTGCTATATTGCGAACAGGCCAAATTGAGACTGGTTAAACCTGGTGATACGTTCACACAATGAAAAAAACGATTTGGATGATCAACACTAAAGATCATTCGATTACACTTAATTTGAAGTGTCTTGTATTAAAGCGTAATCATAGACGGTTTCATCTTCATCTTTAAACAAACGTTATTGTGAGCCCAGTTTAACTTCCAGTACACATTCACAAACAATAGAGAGCCAGTAGATTATTTCTGATAACAACAGAGAAGAACAGAAAAGAACCGTTACTTTCCTAAACTTGTCTCTCCAACATTTTGAATTTACTGCGATACCAAGCTCAACGGCTAGATGTCAATGTACCATATGGTTTGTTTAAATGCATCAAAACTAAAGGAAACATTCAACAAATTGTTTATTTAATAAAATGAACATACAACAAAATTCAACCAATCATTTATTCAATACAAGTATTATACATTAAAATAGGCATATAAATTACTATTAACATAAATAATTATATTATATTAGACACTAGCCAAACACAAACCAGAAGTTAACTGGGGTCAGGTGAGCCGGCATCTGATAAAACAATCTGTATATTTATGTACTGCGTATTAATAATTAACTATATGTACTTGCTATAGGGTTAGGGCATGGTTTAGGGTTAATTACTTCTAAACAGTAAATACACGTGTGTAACACCGTAAAATAAAATGATACCGATCAATCTATTAATGCCTACATGTGGGTGCATTACCTAATTCTTTTACTATATCTATGAGGGATGGCCGAGGAACAGTGTGGTATTTGATTCCACTCTTTGCTGCTTTAGGAAGTCTTATCATACCTAAAAGAGAAAAAAAGAGTCAAAAAATGCTCTGGGAGGACAGTTGTGCTACTATGCAACAATGACTGTAAAATAAAAAAGGCCTCAATGAGGCCTCATTACACTACAACATGCCCATGAACAACTACGTATAATATAATAGGCTCTGCTCACACTCTGCTTTGACAGCATTGGCGTTAATGGAAGCATACGGGCGACGGGCTGCTCTGCGAGACTGAAGGATGTCCTTGCACACCCGACGGGCGATTCGAGTGAGTTTGGTAGTCTGCAGGATGAAGGTCTGCCGGTTTTTAGCCAGAAGTTTTGCTCTTCCAGCACTGCTGGTGAAAGGAGACATGCCTTGCACTTCCTGACGGGTCATGTGACCACGTGGAGCTACATCCTATTCGAGGAAATAAGAAAACATTGTTCAGATTGGCTTATTTAACATTTGGTTGATAAACTAGCAAATTTAGAAAATGTGGAAAAAGCCTCTCTGGCTTCTGCATTCATGAAATAGTACTACTCTGAAACAGTTAACATCCAAGACACCAAAGAAAATAGGATTCACATACTGAGCCGGCCCTTGCAGCACCCTCTAGTTGGGTGGGGGTCTTGAGACCACCATACTTCTTCCAGTAAATCCAGCAGGATGCACAGAGTCTGCACTGCATATTGGGCGGGCCCCATGCATACCACTGCTGTGACTGGGGAGCTGGAGTAGCAACATTCAATCAGATAAATCAATTCATAAAAGTGCTCAGGTAAATGTAAGCTTGCAAATGAACCTGAGCCACAAATGTACGAAGTGACATCACTCACTGTGGCAGCTTTCACAGCTGAGGCCTTTCTGATACCCGGCGGCTCCGTTAATGCCAGGTTTGTTACCAGGGGCCATGATCTGATTGGGGTTAGGTTTGGTGCTGTCAGACAGAAATATAGCAGACAAAGTTTGTTTCAGGTCTGAATTGGAGATAAAGCACTGATAACAAACCATTTTGTTAGATAAAAAACGTAATATTAATTTAAATCCATTAAACGTTAAGCCTTGTAAGAAAGGTATTTTAGCTTTGTAATATAAATACTTTGTAAAATAAATACTTTGTAATAGGGCTTAAACTAACTAGTTTAACAACTGTTTAATCTATTGGCAAATTTCAAGATGGAGCCAGGCAGGGTTTTGGCATGCCGTCGCTCGGTGTTTAAAATGTTTGTACTATGTTTGTCTGTTTTATTGATGTGTTTTTTAAATCATACGGACTGCTCACAGTTAATCTACAATCCCTTTACACTGTTGAACCTTCGATCCATGGCATTTGATACGTATAGCAGATAACTAAACTTAAAGCTGTTTGTAGAGCAGCGACGTACAGGAGAGTCCACCACAAGGACCTCGAAATCTGAAGGATCTGGAGAGATTTTGTATCAAAGAATTGTCTCAGAATCCTAGCCATGTATTCTCAAACCTTATCAGCCAATAAAGGAGAAGATTCAGAGTTGCCCGCTTGGCCAAGAAAAGTAGATGAAAGTGTTGGTTACATTTAGTCATTTAGCAGACACTGTTATCCAATGCGACTTACAGATAAGGGAAACAATGGAAGCAATTGAAACAACAAAAAGACTAAGTGCAATAAGTATTTTTTTAGTTAGAAGGGTGCCAATAATTTTGGCACACATATATTTGACAAAGATGTGTTTTCTCCGATTAAACTGTGAGTAGTTCATTTGCAGATGTTTTTTTCTTAATATTTTAATAAAAAAAAAAAAGGGTTAACAATAAAGACTTTTTTACAGCCTTCTTTACTCACATTTACCAAGGGTGCCAGGATAGCACATAATACAAGTAATAACCAGTACTTTGTTCCAAAATATGTATTCTTAGGAATAGCAGTGACACTAAGAACTCACTAGGTGGGGATGTACACCTGTTTCAGTTTACTGTCTGCTTCAGCCGCCTTTAGTCGTTTCTAAAAATAAACAAACATTTATATTAAAATTGACATTCAAAGGGACTGTTCAAACCATGTTTATTTTGCCATTAAAAATGAAAAATGGTCATACCTGCTGGATGTAACGATCAGTAGTCTTCCACATGTAGTAGAACTGGACCACACTAGCTAAGGACTTCCAAGGTAACTGCACGAACAACAACAAACCCAATGCATGAATATAGATTAGATATAGGGTTGGGTATTAGTTGATTTTTTTATTGATTCTGGTTGGAAACTTTGCATATCGATTCTTATTGATTCCCAGTTTTGAATACAGTGTGGTAAAACATTTAGATATAAAACCAAACAGACATGTTGGCTACTTGTTAACTGTTTTAGAAAAGAATTTATACCATGGTCTGTTCGAATTCTGGATTCTGATTGGCTGGAAGGTCTACATTAAAACCCTTTAATGCATGGGTAGTTCCAGTCTGTTTGATCAATGTTTGAAATTAACTGAAAAAATATTTTTTTATCATTTTCACACGTGTGATAAAAATTACACTGTTAACATCAATAACAGCTATAACTTGGCAAATAACCATGGTATGAGCGGAATGATCCACAGTTAGCCATGCATTAAATTATTTTAATGCACTTCGTAGAGGCAACAACCCGTTGGGTGGTTCTTTGCCTTCTTGTCGTGCATTAAATTTCTTTAATGCATGGCTAGCTGTTGATTATCCCTACAATCTATCCCTACAATTCTAATACATATTCATAAACCCAGATCATTCATATAACCCCTGAGAAAAATGAACCATGGTTTAAATATTTTTTAAATTTTTATGAAAATCACACAAAAATACATAAGTATAGCCTAGTATTAATTATATGCAACTGTATAGTAAATTTCCTGTACTGTGTTTTTACTTTAACACAGAAAATATTAAAGTATACTACATAGTTACTGCAGAAGATCGCCATTATTAACTTTTCAGTTGGTGATACAGTAAGACAAAGAAGACGTCAAAACGCAGCGCTGCTCTGAAGGCAGAAAAGAATGTAGCTTTTGGTCGCGCTACACCGACATATTCTTAAAAAAGTTATTTACTACTGGAAAAGCTATACATTCTTTTAATCGTAGCCGAGTTACCGTCAAGCTAATGAAAAATGCAGCATTGCTCCTTTAGCATTGCTCCCCCCAACACCGTGTCACCCAAACTCTTCCACTCATGTGGGAATAAAAAAAGTTTAACATTATTCAGAAGATGGATCGCCCAATTATGAAACAAACAAAACAAACAACCACCTCGGTTCCTTTTCTCTCTGTCTTTTAGAGTTCACTTCATGAAAGACGAGAAAGCTAAATAAAAGGTTTAGCAGTGCAAAAAACCTTATAAGAGCGCATTCAGTGAGAAGAAAGCGCTTGTAAGATATTACAAAAAGCAAATTCACAAAGAATAAAATAAAACATCTTCAAATTAAAACAATATATTTTACGTTATATGAAGTATAAAAATATTTAACTGAAAATGTCTTATAAAATTTTAGACCTACCATAAGTAAAAATAAGAAAATTTAAGACTTTATATGGCCTTAAATTGAAAAACCCTGATAGGTCACTGTAGTGGAGTAGGCGGGGCGAGACTGTGGTTCTAGACCGGTGAGTAATTGTTAATGGGCGCAAGCAGTGCGCAAACCGGTCTTGAATCACGTAGGAGATTGGGAGCATATAAGAGAACGAGCGACCGGACCGTCGAGGAGAGAGGACCGGGCCCGAACGCGTTTTAAGTTTGTATTTATGTTTATGGTATTTCGCCGGCGGTCGTCCGTGAGGGGCCGCGGCTGTTTATGTTCTGTTATTATTTGATTAAACGTTTAAACGTTTGCCGGTTCCCGTCTCCTTCCTTCCTTTTAATGAACTTCTCTACAGTCACAAATGAACAGGGAGGTCTGGTTTCAGGCTACATAACTTTTAGTAAATAAATATAAAAAAAGATTTTATCGATCATTTGCACCCTTTACAAGGATACAACATAATGTAATGGGAATGTCTGCATTTATCAAACATTTAAAGTAGGGATGCACCTATATGTACATTTTGGCAGCTACCGATAACAGATCATTCTTGAAGATTGGAGGCCAATATACAGTATATAAATACTAATATAACATTTTCTGAGACTGAAATTTTTTTGGTCTCCTGAAAATCATGTACCAAGCCTACTTTACACTAGTTAAAGGTTTTTTTAACTTTTCTGTTAGATAGTTTATTTAATAAACAAATAAGAGATGTTCTTCCAGAGCCACCCAGAAAGGTGTTCTTAATAGCCACATGTCTAAAGACAGAAAGCATTCACACAGCAGTCTGATTCATACAATAAGGTATTGAATATAAACATTAACAAATATCTCAATATTTGTTTTGCTATTAACAGTTAGTGAATGATCATGACAGAAAGACAGTACTGTACTGGATTTTAACTGTGAGTATGCAGCTGAAGTCGTCCAACCTGAGAAAATGATTCATAATTTATTGGCTATAACATATCGGCCTGAAGTTAATTATCTGCCGATACCGAAAACATATTTTTTATATATATATAAACCGAAATGGCCGATAATTAATCTCGCATTCCAAATTTAAAGACAACGTGTCTGCATGTGTTAGCTCAGGCAAAAACAGCATATTGTGTAACTGCGAGTAACTAGCAAGGTTTAAATTTCCAAAACTTACAAAATCTTGGCGGATATCATTGAAGTCCTTGCCATATTTTTCCAGAGCCTCCTCAAACAGCATGGCTTCTGATGCACTCCACTCTTCCATTTCATCTCTGCACAGCACCGGGCCACCCTGCGGCACCAGTGTGGACATGGCCTTGGCAAGGTCATAGCCGTTCTTCTGCAGAGTGTCCATTGCGTGGAACTACATATGGGAGGAACAGTATGAATGTCAGA
Source organism: Triplophysa tibetana (assembly GCA_008369825.1). NCBI lineage: Eukaryota > Metazoa > Chordata > Actinopteri > Cypriniformes > Nemacheilidae > Triplophysa > Triplophysa tibetana. The sequence continues at coordinate 10,038,667 of CM017895.1, forward strand.
TGTGTGTGTAAACAGAAAACTGTGTGTCCACTTGCGCTCATGGCTCACCAGTGTGATGTCCCTAGATGCTGCAGCTGCACTCATGTGCAGACTAGGCTGGCGGATAGAACTGCTGCAGTCAAGTGCACGGGCAAAGGTGCCAACAGCTCTAAAATACAAATACAATTTTTGCATTAACGTCATCCAAGTCATTTACGTACAAATTAATTAACAATAAAACATTATATATATTTCAATGTAACTAACTGTTTGGACACACGACTATCGTTTACAGAAACATTCTTATCGTTCTTCTCTACTCATTATAAAAAATAAAACCTCTAACTTAGCTCTGTATGCTGTGTTAGGTTATATAAGACCAGTCTTCTTTTTTGATTGCACTTATGCTTTTGTTGTCCTTATGCTGACCCAAGTGCTACCCCACCTGTAAGTCGCTTTGGAAAAAATAATCTGCTAAATATAAATGTAGTAAAAAAAATCCTAAATTTAATCAATTAAGCCTCAAACTGAGCAGGGATGCACCAATATGTACATTTTGGCCAGTAACAATAACTGGTAATTTTCTCACATTGGAAGCTGATAACCAATTTATTGACCTATATACTAAATATTAATATCTAAATATTAAAAAAATCTCTCGGCGCCTGAAACACATAGCAATAATTGGACAACTGCATTTATTTCAAAACACTGACTGCAGAAAACAAGCTTAAATTGAGTTTTTTTATTTTAAAAAGCCTACTTTACACTAGGTGAAGATTCTTTAACTTTTTGGTATAATGTTTATTTAATAAGATGATTATAGATGTTCTTCCAGAGCAACCCAGAAAAGTATTTTCTTAATTGCCACAAGTCTAACAGGTCTCAAGCATTCAGACAGCAAGGTGCTTCAAACAGTGTGCTTATGTTCATATAACTTACACATTCATAAATATCCATACATCAACAATATTTTGCACATGTCAATAGTGAATGATCGTGACAGATAGATAATACTGTACTGGATTTGAACTGTGAGCATTATTCACCTATAGTGGTTCCACTAAAGGAAATGATTCATAATTTATTGGCTTTATCGGCCTGATTTTGATTATTGATAACATTTCAAACAATAACATATTGCTATTTAGTTTGTTTAATAAAAGAACAAGGTATAGACATGTTATATAGGAAAGTAACCTTAAATGACTTCTCTTGTGATCTGACACTACATAAAAAATAAAATTAACTTGACCTTCAAGGGTGGCAGGGGCTGCTGTTGGAGGGGCGGGGCGCCCCCCTAAGGTAATAGAAGGGAGAAACACTGTGGTGTTCCCAAAATGCACCTGGCCAAAATAACTAATTCTAATGTGTACATTGAACTGTTCAACTTTTTAAATGTTTCAAACTTGACTATTTGAATAAGTTAAAAGTCACTGGCAGCTAAGAACCAGAGAAAGACCTGACCCGGTGACAGCCTGAATAGACTGCTGGCAGGAGGGAATAGACCCACCCGGGGCAAACATGGAATAGCTACCCATGTTGACAGGATTACGTTACCATTAAGCTTAATGGGCCCTCCCATCTATGGTTACGAAAAACAAAAGAGGAAGAATACCCATGGAGTCTGCAAGAGTAGGGGGGCAAGAATGGACTGATCACATGGCAACAGACCTAGGAATGGTAATGACAAAGAACCAGGAGATCAGCACAGCAGAAACTACAGATATGCATTTGCGGCTGGACTAAGGTTACATCAGAACAAGGTTTTAAGACTCACCAGGGAAAGGAAAGCTTGAGAAAGCAACATATGAAAAAGGAGCGAACCAGGACCGACTTTCTACAGAGATTCTTTAAAGTGAGTCAGGAGCATCTTTGGCAAGGAGAAAACTCTGACCCTTAAAGTACCTACAAAATATCTTGAGGAACAAGTTATGCTACAAGAACACCCGATGGACACAATGCCCCCTAAATGGAGCGAATGCTGAGAGTGCAGTAAAACGGCCAAGATCAGCTGCTGCTCCTGGACCATACAGGCTCAACAAGAAAGCTCCTGAAGTGTTGTGATACCTTTGGAGATTAAAGGCTGTGGTATGGAGATTAAAGGCTGTGGTATGTAAAAAGCAGGTGATACCAAAGGTCTGAAGAAGGGCAGGAGGCATACTGATCCCCGAGGAGAAAAACTCCTGAACTGGTGACCAGTTTCGGAAAAATAGCCTCTTGAGTGTGGAAGGTACGATTTTTTTCAGAGTTCTGGCCAATAGACTCTCAGCATTTCTGAAGAGTAACAACTTCATTGACACTTCAGTGCAGAAGGCAGGCCATAGGGGGTTCTGCTGGATGTTTAAAACATGCTAACATCATCTGTCACCGGTTGCAAATGTCAAAAAAGGAGCAGAAAGACCTGCATGTGGTTTTTCTAGATCTTGCCAATGCCTTTGGATCAGTGTCACATGAGATGCTGGGGACAGCCCTTGACTTCTTCCATATTCCAGAGCAAGTATCAAATCTGATTAAGGCATATTTAATTCCAATTCCATTTTACTACACAGGGTAAAACCAGCACGTTTCAACAGCTGGAGGTTGGCATAATGGCAGGTTGCACAATTTCATCACTGGCTTTCACAATGGAAATAATAATCCGGGCATTGCATTGGGTGGTTGGAGGAGAGCTTTTGAAAAAATGGCCTCCAATCAGGGCATATATGGATGACATGACAGCAAGCACAACAACTAAATCATATACCAAACGACTACTGAATAAGCACCAGGTGAAGATTAGTTGGGCACAAATTGAGGTCAAACCCTGCAAATCCCGCAGCTTTTTAATTGCCAAGGGCCGGCTTACCAACGACAGGTTCTGTATAAAGGGCGAACCCAAACCAATGGTCAAGGAAAAGTCCAACCAAAGACATGTACAGTGGTACACAACTGACCTTAAAGACGCCGAACAGGTGGTAACCAATTTATTGACCTATATACAATATCTAAATATCTTCCTGTTTAAAGAAGTGGGGATCAAAGAACAGGCCCAACAGATGGTAGTCAAAAAACTTGACAATGTTGCTGAGAGAAGCATCCACTGGCTGTGGTTGAAACGGAAGTACACAATATGGGCTGCCAAATGACCACGTAATAAAATGGTGTGGTGTGTTGTGACGTTGTGTCATACGGGACCGGGGGCACAGAGCATGGATTAACAGTGCCAGCCGGGCTAGAACAGCCTTATTCAGCAGGTTGGCAAGTATGGTTGCATTGAGGTATGATACAACCGAGCTACAATCAAAGGTAGTGCTGTTGACACTGCAGCCACTCAGGAATTGAGGTTCAGAGGACAGGTCCAGTGGAGGATAATCATGAACTGGCACCAATGGGTGCGGAAAGAAGAAGCCAATGGCTGTGGATGAGGCGGATAGACACAGGAAGAGCTGCCATATGACCTTGTAACAATGCAAAACACACCCAGGTCTGATCAACCTGCGGTTGGCCTCCCTTAGCTGAGGGTGTCTTATGATTAAGGGCCAAAACAACCAATGAGGCTGAGTTGATGTGAACAACTCACAATGTGTCGCATTGATGGGTACCATACAGAGTGCATTATCAGCAGCACCTCACCAAAAGGCATCTTACACCAAGGATAATGGATGTTATGAAAGTGGGATCGGACACAAAACTCATGAGATGTCTCTCTGATAACAGCAAGGACAGGCAAGTATAAATATGCTATGTATTTCTATAATAAGTCTTGACTATAACACATTATATTACACTCTTTAATCCAGTGTATTACACCCCATAATCCAGAAATTAATAAATAAGAGCCCAAACTGTTTTAGGCTGGTTCCAGAGCTTCTTAATGTACCGAAAATTTTCTGTATGCATAGGTCAATATTCTTTCTCCAATGCTTCTTTGTCTTGTGCTTTTTATGATTTATATATTGCCACTGGGTTCGATCTTCAAGACATGTGATATTTCGTTTCATCTGTATGCCGATGACACACAGTTGTTTTTTTACATATGAGCCAGGGGATCAAAGTGCTTTAACAAAACTGGGTGTATGCTTTCAAGAACTCAAAATCTGGCTTTTGAATAATATTTTGACACTTAAGAGGCCAAAAACTGAAGTGATTTAATTTGAACCTAGTGATGCTTGTTCCTCTAAGGTTTCTAGTTTGGATCTTGGTGATTTAGCCAAGTGGGTCTCTTCTTGTATGAAGAATCTGGGTGTTTTTCTTAAGCTAGTCTGAAGTTAGATAAGAAGATTAATTATATGGTCAAAACATGTTTCTTTAACCTATGCCTGGGGTTTCCAATGTCGGTCCTGGAGGGCCACAGTCCTGCAGAGTTTAGCTCCAACTTGGCTCAACACACCTGTTTGGAAGTTTCTAGTCTGCTTTGTGAGACCTTGATTAGCTGTTCAGGTGTGTTTGATTAGGATTGAAGCTAAACTTTGCTGGACACCAGCCCTCCAGGACTGTCTTTGGACACCCCTGACCTATGTCGTCTGGCATAAGTCAAATCTTTTCTTTTATCTCAGTCTTTTGATAAAACGAATTCATGCTTTTATTACAACTCGATTAGATTACTACAATATCGCTGTATCATGGGATTAACCTGATATCATGGGATTAACCTTCATGGAGCGATTGCAATTGGTTCAAAATGCAGCAGCCAGCCTTCTGACCGGCACATGCAACTTTCAGCATATTTCCCCAACCTTGATCTCATTGCAATATATTGCTACATGTTAAACTTGGAGAATTTTTTTTGTAATTTAACGCGAGTTTTCAAAAGCTCAACATAACCCGGCACCAATGCACCCACACAATCCTGGGAAATCTATTCCAAGATCAAAACTTAAACACTGTGGTGATCAAGCTTTTGCAGTGACTGGGCTAGTGACTCTGAATTTTTAGGATAAAGAAAAAAGGAGCATACAATAATGTAGATGTTAAAGATGTACTTTCAATAGACTTTAAATACAGATCACTTTGCGTTGAAAAAGAGTTTATGTTCAAGCAAAAAATCAATAATCATAAACCATCATAACTTGTTTTTCTATATCAAACTAGAAAGAACATTTATGCCCTGGCAGTGGCAGATAGCTTTGGTTTATATTTGATTTGATTACATTAATGTTTAAATTGAGATTTACAAGAAATATTTAAAGTTCAAATTATTAATGCTACTATGTACAGGTAAGACAGTTGTAAAAAAGCACACTGTTTAAAGTGTACAATACACTACTTAATAATGCATTATAATTTGGGGATAGTTTGCCCAACAATAAAAATTCAGTTTATTTACATTTACTAACCCTAATGTCCTTTCAAACCTGGGTGACTTGATTGGGGGCAAGGAAGATCTTTCTTAAGAAAGTTGGTAACCAAACTGTTTGGTCTATAACAATATGCAAAATAGATCGTAAAGTTTGACTACAAACTTTATGTTGGCTTGACAAAGCCTGTCCTGAAGTGTTTGACATAGTTTGAATGGCTTCATTGTTAAACTTTTCTAACATGATGGAAAAAATAATGTGACCCCAGTGTGTAAAAACAGGGCTTTAACAACATTAGCATGATTAGCATGTCCAATAGTATAATTAGCATGCTGCTAGTATGATACTCCAAGCCATGAGTGAAACGAACCAACACAGTATCTCTATGATGTTCAGATGCAGAGATATAGGTATTGCAAAACGGTTGCTAGGCTAACCTGTTTGGTTGCTATGGGCGTGGCTTAGCATTTTACAGATGATGATGTTCTAAGCTGTAAGTGAAACGAACCTACCCCTGTGTCTATATGATGTTCTGATGCAGAGATATGGGTATTGCTGAAAGGGTTGCTAGGCTAGCATGTTTGCTTGCTTTGGGCGTGGCTTAGCATCTGCCATTGATGATACTCTAAGCTGTGAGTGAAACAAACCAACCCCTGTGTCTCTATGATTTTCTGATGCAGAGATATAGGTATTGCTAAACGGTTGCTAGGCTAACCTGTTTGGTTGCTATGGGCGTGGCTTAGCATCTGACAGTTGATGATACTCTAAGCTGTGAGTGAAACGAAATAACCCCTGTGTCTCTGTGTTGTTCTGATGCAGAGATATAGGTATTGCAAAACGATTGATAGGCTAACCTGTTTGGTTGCTAAGTTATCATGTTTTGTTGCTATGGGCGTGGCTTCGCAGCTTAATGAGGTTTCAGGGATACTGATTGGTTGCCTTAGTCAAATGAGCCCACCCCCATGTCTCTACGACACTGTGCTGCAAAGAAATCCATCTGGACTTTTTATAATGGGAGTCTATGGGAGAAGTTGCTGGGAAGCTGTAAATTAGGGATGCACCGAAAGGAAAATTCTTGGCCGAAACCGAAAACCGAAAAAGAGGAAATCAAGGCCGAAAACCGAAACACCGAAAGAAATTATGCCAATTATTAGTACCCTTGCATTTATGGCTATGACTGTGTATTAACTTGACTAAAATCAAGGCATTGCAATTGCATAAATATTAAAGTTTCAAAGAATAAATCAATGACAAATTATGCAAATATTTATTTAGAACATTGCAACAATGCACAGTATAAAATAAAATTCAACTAAAATGTTTAACTTGACCCCACTCATGTGTATATTAAATAATAATGTACAGGCCTTCTGAAAAGTTGTACAATTAAATGTTCTCTCATGAAAACAAAGTGATCGAATTTAACGCATTTAACATTTAACTGGTTTTACCAGTTCACTTTGTTTTAAATGTCCATATGGCAAAAATTACTTGTCAATGATTAACTAACAATCTGGCTAGACTTTTTTACGGTCAGTCATTTTGACTGACCGGCTCGTAAAAATCCGTCATCTTTTATTACCCTTCACTATGGTTCAAGGTGGCGTTATTTGCTAATAAGTATATTCGGATGTCATCACGCTGTACTAATACAACCGACTGCCCAATAAAGCCGTTGTTATTTATTTTCATTAATATATTTAATCTTTTAATGTTTATGTTCATATGTGATTGGATCTGGGAACCCAACACATGGTGCAAATTTATATATTTTGTATGTAACTAAAGTTATGTCTGAGGTCGTCTGAAGCACTATGATGTTCAGCAACGGAATTTGGAGAAAAACGTGTTTAAAGTTCAGTTATGAAAATAAAAGCACAACAGTCCAGTATCACATGTAAAATAAACGTTACAGTGGTAAGAGACTTACTCTTATAACAATTTAGTAAGAAAAAACATTTCCTAGTGTTGAAACCTATAAAAATACTGTACAAAACCGTTGGAATAAAACGAAAGTAAGGAAAATTGTGCAGCGCACATTTAAAGAACGAGAGCTCTGCCGTTATCACTACATAGGAAACATTACGGACAACAACTAATAAGCAGTGACGTTTTACGTTGTTTATCATGTGAATAGTGTCTGGACTTGTGATCATCACTTGTATGTTTTGCGATCGCGGTTCGGCTCGCGTGAGCAGTGGAGCGGGCAGTGGTGCTGTAGACGGGGAGCTCTGTCAACTCACGAAAACATGGTATAAAAAACTTTGCATGCCATAGTTTACACAGGACTGGCGGGAAATGTGCATTAATACTTCTTCATTCTTCATGTTATGTGGTTTACTTTGATAGGTGAACTGTCTTTCCCGCGTCCCAGCGCGACATCGCATCGGTTTTCACAAATCGCATCACATGTCTAGTCAGTACAAATGACAACGACACGAAGGTCGCTTCGCGAGCATATCACCTCGAAGGGAAACGGGGGTTTACAAATTGCCCTCATTGTAATCTGCCAGAATGAGGGGCGGCCATCAGATTTTTTCGTCACTGGTAAAATAATCTTTCAATGACAAAGAACTGGTCGCATTCTAGAGCCCTGAGGGTGCATGCAACTTAGGAGACGCTTTAGTGCTGCGATTAAAGGAATAACGTCCGCTACAGATGCATCAAAGGAGCGGTATCTGTTTGTGTCATCACAACATTTCGGCCTTATTGTTTCGGTGATAAAAGTCTTCCGGCCGAAAACGAATATTTGGCCGAATATCCGGTGCATCCCTACTGTAAATGGTTGCTATGGGCATGGCTTCGTAACTTAATATAGTTTCTGGGATACTGATTGGTTACCCGAGTAAAAAGAGCCCACCCCCTAGCAACTCAAGTCAGACCAGTTTGAAGGTTTGTGGAAAGTTTGGTGGTTTTAGCTTGAAAGCTTTAGGAGGAGTAGCAGTCAGACATTTTGGGGACAAGAATAATAATAATAAGCTTAGATCAAAGAACAGTATGTTGGATCTGTCAAGCCAATATAAAAAGCTTAGAACAAAGAACAGTATGTTGGATCTTTCAAGCCAACATAATAAGCTTAGAACAAAGAACAGTATGTTGGCTCTGTCAAGCCAACATAATAAGCCTAGAAAAAATAACAGTATATGTTGGATGTGTCAAGGCAACATAATAATAGGCTTGGATCAAAGAACAGTATATTGGCTCTGTAAAGCCAACATAATAATAATAATAATAAGCTTAGAACAAAGAACAGTTTGTTGGCTCTGTCAAGCTCACACAATAATAAGCTTGGATCAAAGAACATTAAGTTGGATCTGTCAAGCCAACATAATAATAATAATAATAATAAGCTTAGAACAAAGAACAGTATGTTGGCTCTGTCAAGCCAACATAATTAGGCATGCAACAATACAGCTCACCCACGGTTCAGTACGAATCTCGGTTTTTCGCCCACAGTTTTTGGTTCGGTTCTGATGGAATCGTCACATTAAAAGGTTTTGAATTGTTTTATGCTTAATGTGGAAGGAACAGTAAAAACTTTTGAAAAAAGGGTTTTACTGAAATTCTCTTTAAGCTAAAAATCAACCTGTACAAATTCCTTTGTATTGAAAAAAGGTAAAGATTTACACTGGCAGCTTACAACAGTTAATGGTTTACTGTTCATCAACATGCCAGTAAAATAAGCTTCTTGAAGTATTTAAAATGATGTAATGCAATTGCAATTGCTGTAATCGAAGTAAAAGTGCGCTCAATGGGAAAGGCCAAAGATAATATATTTCCTGCCATTGCAAAAAAATACATTCTTGATGTTCCAAATTTGGAGATCATCACTTTAGTACAACAGGCACACAATAAAGCCGGCCCACCTGTTCGTCAGCATTATACTCAACAACACATTGGTTCATATGATGCAGCCAGTCTAGCTTCACCGACCGACCACCACTCGCTATAAGATATTGCTTGTGGGATTGCGTTTATCTATCTCAGCATACAGACAAACTAAGACAGAACCAGTTCACAGTGTAATTACACAATTTTTTTTTTTAAGTCAAAACCGGAAAAACGCAATTCACTTACACGTATGGAACTGTTGAGGTTGTACCGAACGGTTCAATATGATATTGAGTATTGTGGCATCCCTAATACAAATACTAATGAAAGTCATTTGTCAGTCAGATTAAAAAGGGTTATTGCTTGACAGCCCTACTATTAACCCTAAATCTAATATTGCTTAACTTATTACAGATTGGAACTCCATAGGGGTATTGCACAATAGTAGAATAAAGAAATCCAGGATAATTGAACCACCGCGGCTTGACCTAGTCTGCTCAGCGCATCCTGGCTTAATTGGTTGCATGTTTTCTGAACCTGGATGACAATGCGAAGCTAAGCCAAGCAAGGTGTAGATAGCTGGGATGAGTGCACGTTCACGGCATTCTAAAATAGACATCACGATCACTCACAGGAGTTCTATGAAGATGTGAAAGATACCATAAGAAAAAAAGACAATACCAATGCCAGAATTAAGGAATGCGAGAAAGCCTCGCAGACAATAGCGGACCGGCTTAAAATCCAGTTAATAACTGCAATTACAAACAGCCAACAGATTTAAATCAAATGAAAACTGACTACAAATGTAATATTTTAATACAGGAAAATTAAAATGATGCAACATGCTTAGAAAGACCATGAATATGCTGCAATCAATCCTGTGAGGAAGTAATGTGTTTGCTGCATGGGATTTATGGGTGGAAATACAGGTGAATCACTAGGAATAATCTTAGCCTGGCTGTTAGCCTGGTCTGTAGCAGGCTAGCTGCTGAGAATAAATCACCACAGTAACTTAGCCGGGTTAAGTTTGAGCTGCTTTCATGCAACTTTTCATGCTTAAGGCTAAATTCAGCCAGGATAACAAACATATCCCAGCTTAATCCCTTATCTTGGTTTTGTGCAATACCCCTCAGTACAGCACTTAACGGTCTGTTTACTAACCGTGCCACTACCAGGAACTGGTCTATCTGAGCATCTTTCAGCTGGTTATTAGGATCCCAAACCTTTGTCTCAAGCTTCTCCTGTGCTCGAATATCTGATTCCCCTGAAGAAACAAAGAAACCATTAATCAACCATTAGTTGTTAATAAAACAAAATCAATTAACAAGTTGGAAGTTCCTTCATTTAGCAAAAAGCAGCAAGACAATCCTATATAGAGGTGTAAACACGTGCAATTTTGATTGTCAAGTTATAAGTCAGTCCTCCATGTAAGCTTGATGTTATGACATAATAAAACCACTGACAATCAGAAAATAATATATACATTTCGGGACAGTTCACAGAAGATTAAAAACTTCTGTCGTTAATTACTTACCCTTATGTCGTTCCACAACCGTAAGACCTTCGCTCATCGTTGGAAAACAAATTAAGATATTTTGTATATATTTAGGAGCTTTCTGACCCCTCTTATTCAGCAACTACTACTCTATTGAGATAGTAAAGCAACAGGAATATTGTGTGTGTAAAACCAACTTTTTTCAACAATTCTGTATCAATTTCCAACACACATTTACCAGAGCACAACACAATTGTGCTCTCGTGAACACATGCTGGAGACTTGATAATAATAAGTTTGTTACTTCATAAAATTATGGTTGCCTGAAGTCACGTGGAAAAGTCACACGTTTTATAGTCTGCTTACATTGTCTATCTAGATTGCTATCTAATAACGTTAATAAGATTAACAAACAATACATCTTTTGAAAGGTCTAAGGGTCAAGTTCCAGTATATGGTCTCTGTTTTGCTATAAATATGCTCCAGCAATCGTAATATAGTAATGTGTGATTGAAGTGCAAATAACAACAAGCAGAATAAAAACGGGACTTCCTGCCTTTGTTTTGATATAACGAACGAGTCAAATCCCATCTTGCCGCACATCCAATAGCAAATTTTGTTCTCAGAAGCGTATATTCAGTAAAATATTGATATATAATCCATTGTTTACATCACATTTCGCCTGAACAGCATGGCCACCATCATTGTACTTGAGTTCCTCCGACAGCAAATTACTTCATGGTAAAATATTGACAGACAAAACGTGAGGCCATTAAAATGATGGCTTCCGCGTGTGGCCTTAAAGCCCCCCTTACCCAGAAAAAGAAATTTGAAATGTTGTTTTAACATATCTGTGTGTCAGGAGTGTGTGTAGAGAACGAGGCCAACTAGGCGGGGCCGGTGGCGTGAGTGAGGTGGGAATAAGCTGTGCGCACACCAGGCCCACACATCTCACGGAGGAGATCGTGAGCATAAGAGGATCAGCGACAGGATAACAGGGGAGAGAGGACCGGGCCCGGACATGTGTCAAGTTTGTGTTTATGTTCTTGGAGCCGTCAGTCGACTGTGGGGTACTGCCGGCCTTTTATTTCAATGTTATTGTTTATTTATTTTGATAAAAAGTTTGTTTAATGTTCGCTGGTTCCCACCTCCTTCCTTCCCTACTTTGAACTGTATTACACCGTGTATTGTCACATATAAAAACAATCTGGACGTTGTAAAGATATAATGAAAAGTGCATTCACTCAAAGAGAGCATGTTATTGGTTTTTATAGATATGATGCGTCTGTCCCGTGTATTGTCACGTATAACAACAATGTGCACATTGTAAATACATAACACGAAGTGCTTTCAATCAAAGAGAGCATACATTCAGTTTTTATAGATATGATGCGTCTGTCGAGTGCATTGTCACGTATAAAAACAATGTGCACTTTGTAAACACATATCGCGAAGTTCATTCACTCAAGCACCTTAAGTTTTTAAACAAATAACGTCTTATGTACTCTCCCTTATACAAGACAATGTGTTTGGTTGGCTGAACGTCTGATGCATAAGTGCACACTTTTCTGGAAACACTTCAGCATGTTTGAAGACATCTGGACACCGGCTTCCAGTAAAGTTTTGAGTCGATTTTAAAGGGGCCAAATGACAAGGGTAAAGCAAATATCATTTGTTTAAGATGTTATGTAATGTGCAAACCCGACGCCCTCCGGCCCCTGGCTGCGCCTAGAATTTTTTTTGATAGGCGTCATTACATAAAATGCATTATTATATTTAATATGCCAACATGTGTAGCCTGGCATTTCAGAATTTGTTCTTGCAGGATGTATTGTTTTACCCTTTTCTGTTAAACCAGCATTGATTATGTTCTCCATTTACAATTTTTGTGAAGTGGAGGAAGAGTCCCAATGTGAAGGCACTTCGAAGGCTGCAACTGAAGGCTGCATACATCATGAAGGTTTATTTTTGAAGGTTTTATTTTAGATAAGCGACTGTTACATTTTTAGGTAAGAATGAAACTATGATGTTAGGTATTTTAAGGAACAAATGTTGAATATTTTACTGAAAATGGTAAACGTGGCGTTCGAAGTCAGGCCATAGCCGTTGTTCAAATGTTTGTTGGCTTTGATAGTTGATGGTGTGGTTATCAATCAGGATTTAAGCAGTAACTTCTGATAAACATGTAGGATTGTGAGGTTTAAGTCGCTATTTTAAAATAGTTTCAAGTCTAACAACAGAAACAAAATATATAAATGAGAACAGCTTTATAGTCCATTTATTAGTTTTACAGTATGTAAGATTAGTTCTGAGAGAAGAAGCAAAAGTGCCACTGAAGTGCCAACACAGGGCTCCAGACTGCGATTTTTCAAGACATTGAAGCCATTTTTTACAAGCAATTGAGTATGTGCAATCTGCAAATTTGGAATTTCTTCTAGTTGTTATTTCAACTAGAGTAGAACGCCAGCCCGCTTAGATAACAGTCTCTCTATTTACCACCAATCGATAACAAAGCTTCTCTGTAGACATTGTCTCTTTTTAAATTATCAGAACCAATACAGAACTGTAATACAGTTATTTTGATGGAAAATGTATTGCATTGTAGGCCGATTTTAGGTGTGCCCCTTCATTTTCTGCTTGCTCTTCTAAAATCCAGTCAGAGGCTACAGTGCTCCTTGTAAAAAAAAGTTAGTCTGGAGCCATGTAACACTAGTCTAAACTCAAACATAGAGCAATTATTTCACAAATATGCCGATCAGCATTTGATATCATTCAGCGCCACAAGTCATACAAAATCCTTTTGGAAACACTGTTATTCCTATAAAAACATGTCTGAGTAGGGCCAGCAACAACAACCAATCATAACAGATGTTCTAAACGAATAGCAGCCGCCAACAGCAATTGTTGACAAAATATTTAAGTGCCCCTACCCCCTGAGTGCTCACGAGTGAAGTCAAACCTGCGTGTGAGAAACCTCAGGAGTGTTATTTTCCTTCAATACTGTTTATTTATGTGCACAATCATAATTTCTGTGTTGAAATGTTGAATTTGCGCTTTTTCTGCAGCTTCTTTAAACACCATACGAAAGTCTTATGCTTATGGAACGACATGACGGTGATGTAAATCAGTTCGATAAAGACCAATTATCTTTTTTTGTAGGTGGATCTATCCAGCGAGACATGTCAAACATAAAAGGCAAAAAATACCAAATGTCCCTAATAAATGGTAACTGATACAGCATAAAACTTCTCAAGTTCTGAGGCAAAGTTGATGTGAAAGGAATGATATATCAGAAAGAAAAGTTGTACTTATTATACTAAGGCTCAGACAAAAAATCTTCTAACCTTCACCCATTTTGTCAGGAATCTCTGCCTGGAATTTGGATCCAACTCTTATTTCCCCCTGGTCAGCCAGCAGTGTCTTCTGTACTGGGTCGAACACCAGCGAGTAAAAGAAACAGTCCTGCAGGAAAATCCACACCAAGATAACTAAATAGCAAACATTAACATCCAATACATTTATTAATTTGGTCATTTGAAACTACACATTTTGTTGGTGCTAATCAACCATTGTTGGAGACATTAAGACTAGATTACTGTAATGCACTGTTAGGTGGTTGCCCTGCAGGCTTATTACAAAAACTCCTGGTTTTTGGTCCAAAATGTGGCAGCTCGAGTTCTTACACGTACAAAAACATATGAACATATCAGCCCGGTTCTGTCAACCCTGGACTGGTTACCTATAAAGCATCGCATTAACTTTAAAATCTTGCTTATTACCTATAAAGCCCTACATGGTTTAGCTCCTCAGTACTTGAGTGAACTCCTCTTGTATTACAGTCCTTCATGTGCTCTACATTCTCAGACATCCAGTCAGTTGGTAAACTTAAGTGCAGGTGGTAGATCTTATTCCTATCTAGCGCCTAAACTGTGAAGTAGTCTACCCTGCACTGTCCAGGAAGCAGACAAACTTTGTCAGTTTAAATCTAGACTAAAGACGAATCTTTTTAATCTTGCATACACTACACTTCCATAATATAAATGTATGGTTTAGACTGCATTAGTTAGATCAATGGGAACCAGGGTATGTCTGTATTCTGTATTTTCACCTTTTTCTTATTTTTACATGTATAACTTTAATTATTTTGCTTATAGTCAATATGTTTAATTTACAGCTGCATTGTAACAATGAAATTTGTAAAAAGTGGCATAAAAATAAAGTTGAGAATTGAGTCGAGTTGCCCACAGGCGGCCAGTTACACCAGTCATAAGACTGGTCTAGAAGTAAAATATGCCTTAAATCTGGAGTAGACTTTATATCTGTTGCGCCACAAAGATGGCATTTACATTATAACACTAACTAGAATGCCAATTGTAACTACCTATGAATGTTACTACATCATATTTCTCCAAAATATGATGCATGCCCTCTAAGAAGTTTGAAGGTGCTGAAGATATTTGAGATGTTTATAATAAAACTTAATTTATTCGTAGATAACCTGACAGCTTTTATAGGTGGAGATCGAAAAAATATATTTTCTATATAATTAAATATGGCGCACAGGAAGTATGGTGGAATATTACAACGTTGATATCAATGAACTCTGCTTGAGCCAACAAATATACTAATGTGAATCAAATAACATTTTGTTGATTTTCTCATGTTACAAGTATTTTAATAAAATCCATTATATATTTTAACCACTAGAGGATGCTGGCCTATAACTTTTGAGGTCCTCTTAGAACATGACATTGATGAACCATGCCAAATTTCGCAGAGATTTACCATTGGGTTCGTTCAATATTTTTTTTTACAAAATTTCAAATGAGCGACTCCCACAATGGCAGACTGAAGTCATATTTTGGACATGTCAGATGATCACATTTTGAAAACCAAACTTCGAAAACAAGAAAATTACATTTTATACCCAATTTTCAGGAGGCAGACAAGAGCCCGTGATGATTTTGTAGGAGGAGTTCTAAAAAGTATCTTTAGCAAATGATTCAATATGGTGGACAGGAAGTATGGTGGAATATGACAAGTTTCTCAGTTTCGTACTTGACCTTTATAAACATTACAAAGTTTCGTAGAAATTCGCCATTGTGTTTGTAAAATTTTCGGCATTACGCAAGAAATCAAGTGAGACCACACTTCGTGATTTTAGACAAGAGTTTTTAAAAGTAATAAGAAAAAATACCCTCTTTTTATCTCTGGACCACAAGGTGGCGAAACTGAGTATGTTAACTCAGGTCACGAATGCGATGATCTGTACCAAGTTTTTATGTCGATGCACAAATGTTTGGCGAAGATACAGCAACAAATCTATATGAGGGGATTGCACATACCCATGTACAAATGTATAGGATATTGCAATGTAAATCGCTTTGGATTAAAGCGTCTGCCAAATGCTTAAATGTAAATGTACATGTAAACTGAACTGTTTTCCACGTTTGTGCCACATTTCACAACTTGCCCAAGTACGCGGCAGCTCGAGTTCTTACACGTACAAAAAAGTATGAGCATATAACCCCGGTTCTGTCAACCTTGCACTGGTTACCTATAAAGCATCGCATTAACTTTAAGATCTTGCTTATTACCTATAAAGCCCTACACCCTGCGGTGACCTGACAAGAGCTAAGAGGATAGAGCTGGATAAAGGACGCGGCAACTTTGATTTTCCTACAACATTTGAAATGCTATTAGATTGTTAATGATAATCTTAAATCTTTCATTAACCTTATTAACTTTTTTTTTTTTATTTAGCCTTGTTGTGCAAGCACTGTCGAGCTTGTGCAGAGGCAGCAGCTTTTGCCAGAGGGGAGCTGGAATCCCCTGGTTGGGTCTGGGTTCTCCTGAGGTTTTTTTTTCTCGATTGGAGTTTTGGGTTCCTCACCACCGTTTGCATATTGTTTTGCACTATCTGCCTAGCCGGGGGGGCTGCTTTAGAATTCAGAAATTAGACATAATTAATATTGCATATAAGAATTTATAGTCCGTTTAATATTTGACCTGTGGTTCTCTCTCCTTTATCGGCAATGTGTGCTTTCACTGTGTGTGCGAGTGTGTTTGTGTGTGTGTGTGTGCGTCTATGTCAATGTGTGTAAGTATGTCTGCCTATTGTGTGTGTGGAGCATTTGTATGTCTGTCTTTTGTTGTTTTCACCTTTTTCTTGTTTTTACAGGTATATGCCTTCAGTTGTTTTACCTATATTCAATGTGTCTCATGTACAGCTGCTTTGTAACAATGAAAATTGTAAAAAGCGCTATATAAATAAAGTTGAGTTGAGGTTCCATGGAATGCCATTGACTTGCATTGCAGAAGATGAAGCAGCAGCAGAATAATAAGAACATTAACGAAAGCAATAGGTGTCTACACCACTTCGTGGCTTGACTCTTTCTAACTAAATTGACATTAATCACCACAATACGGTAATATAGTACACCATGGTAGTGAAAATGTTTTATTGCGGGCACGACAAATCTCATATTTTCCTTTGACCGGATAAGAGAACACTGTGCTAATGCAGATAAGCCTCAAACGCACAGTGGCGCACTGATGTAAACAGCCTCACGTGGAGAAGAATGGGGAAAGGTGGAATGCTGCCGACCTAAGGTGAAATATAAATTATGACACGCCACTTGTCATATTTACGTGTTTCTGAATACCACAAAAAAGCAAAACTAAAGTGCAAAACTTGTATGAATTATATTTCCATTTGCATTTCTGACAGTTTAAGAGTTAGCTTTGTCTGCTATGCTAAAGTTTGCATTTCGTAATTTAGCAAATACAACTCAGTAATCAGCTAATCGTAGTTATGTAGTTAATAATGACAGTGTGTCAGAACAATTATTTTTATTTGAAGATGAAGATGAAACGCAACACAATCGTATCTTGCAAAAGTCTATTAAGCTATCTTACTGCTTGCTATCCAGAAAAAAAACATGAATAAGAACTATTGTTGTAGTGACACGGACAGGTCATTTTTTTATGATGAACTGATGTGTCAATAAAAATTAATATTAAATTACATAAAGTATGTATTTGACTATGTATGTTAAAAAACCCTATTGTACAGCAGGTAAAGTGGGCATCTTTAGCTTAAAATTTAGTATGGAGTAAAATATGTTTCATCATATTTAATTAAACAGAGCGGAGCTTCTATTTTTTTATTATTGTTGGTTCCTATTTGAAAATGTTATTTAACTTGTTTTTGATACTATAACACTGATATTGGCTTATGTTTTTGACCAGTTTTTGTAATGCATTTCATCACTGTGGTACTAACGTGTAGCCTAATAAAAGCTTCATCAATTACAGCAACATAAAAATGTACTACCGGCACAATCCTACACAAGATCTTTGAATGCTGCTGCAGTAAACCTCAGATTAAAAAGGCTGTGTAAACTGGTGTATGGATACAACGCACTGTGTTAAATGCATAAATATCTCTGTGTTCTAACAAGAGGTTCACCGATTTTTTGTATGATCGGCCAGTCAGTCTCAGGCTTTCGCAGATTCTGCCAATCTTTTGTTGCCTGTTATGCGGGCAATGATGTCACAGCCATCAGTACACTCAAAGCTGCATGTAACATCTAAACATGGGTAACATCGCATAGTCTGTCTTTCAAGGCTCGTTTACAGTCTATGCTGACTGACGCGCATCTCTCATATCCGCTGACTGCACGCGTGTGCACACGCATCATGTACTGTACAGACAAAAAGATGTACTGTAGTTCATCTCTCATTAGAAATTGCATTATTATAATAACATTAAACAGTCTTCATTTAACATATCACCAAGTAAAACAAAGCAGTAAACTTTTGAACACGCAACAGTGCGTTTAAAGCCAATGTGGGCCTAACCTGCTTTGATAAATATTTATTTTAAAGTGCACAATTGTTTTTGGATTTTCTTTTGTAACTTTAATAAGGTTTAATCCATATTTATTTTATACAGTCAAGAGTATGAAGTATTATTTTTAGTGGTGGGCCGCAGTGAGACTCTTATCGCGCGATAAAAAAAATGTCGCCGTTAATCTATTCTCAAAGTCAGGTTGGGAGCTGGGTCTATACTACGCAAGCTATGATGACTTTCGCTTTGATATTTTAGCGCGGATGTATACATAGCTTAATTGCACTGTAGGGGAAGAGAACGAGATTTTTCAACTCGCGTGATTCGCGTCATTCGCGTGATTTGCGCCGCCTCATCATCTCATAATCAGGGCTTCATTCGCGCGATTCGCGCAGCAAGTAGGTCCATTGCCGCTTTGCATTCACTTAACATGTAAATCACTCACGCTTGACGCGCCATTCGCGTTTGGTCCGAAAACAACATAACGTTACTGTGAAATGACCACATCAAACGTGACGTACTAACATGGATGCAGCTATGAAGCCGCCCGGTTTGCTTCAGGGAAAATTTATTTTTAAGACGCTTCCAACTGGAAACCTCGACAAGACTAAGGTTGTTTGCACCTTGTGCAATGTGGAATTGGTTTACTGTACGGAATTGGTTTACATACAGTTAGTTTAAAAAAAAAACTTTCTCTCAACAGGTAGTGGTCTAGCTTTAGTTGAAACCAGTAACTTTGTATTGGCACCTAATGTATTATGGCTCCTGTATGACATATCGCTTGTTGCTCCCTAACTCTCTGTAAGTCGCTTTGGATAAAAGCATCTGCTAAATGACTAAATGTAAATGTACTGTAGGAGCTCTTCCAGTCTCAAGTACCACCTAAACGCAAAGCATCCCTCGCTAATGCGGAAGTAAACCCAAGTACATCTTATTGAACATAATTTAATTTTCATCACAAATTATCATAGTAGAACAGCTTTCTCAAGCAGTTTGTGATGCATTTTGGAAACAGGAGATGAGCCCCTTCTCTAATGCGCCACCTGGCTTGAGAAACCCGTTCTCAAAGACTTACTTTTAGTCATTATTTGGGTAACACACATATTATGAATGCCTTCGGCAGAATTCAAATGAGCCATTTTAATCTAGATTAATCTAGATTAATTCCAAGATTAATCTAGATTAATCTAGATTAAAAAAATTAATCTATGCCCACCACTAATTATTTTACATTATTACTAACTGATTGGTTGTCTTTTAGGGTGTTTGAAATTTCTTTGGGTTAGGCTAATAGTTTTTTGGTGTTATAACCTTATTTATTTAGAAACCATGTGTTGTCTAGACATGGTACACAACAATGTTTAGGGGATTTTCTGTCATACTGCCGTTTAACCATTTTCTGTTAATTTTACAAACACCCATATTTGCTTTACAGTATTCATTTTTCCATAAGGTGTTACACGACCGGAAGTAAGGATGCCCACACTGGAGTCCCAGTAGCTTACTGGTGCTATTTTGTGCAGAGAGCCAAAATTGTTTTAATGTTTTATCTCTTCAAATTTGCTTTTCGTAAATGGACTGTGTTAATGAACAACTGCAGGTGGACACTTACCTCTCTTTCTAGGTAACCAGTTAAAACATCAGTTTCATTCAAAAGCGTGACATTGCATTTGCCTCTGTAGAAAAACAATACATGCAATAACTTTAAATCAAATCATGAAATATTTATATATACACAAACCACAAAACCAGTCATAAGATTTTTTTTTTTCACTCACAGATTCCAGCTTTCAGAAACTTAGGCAACCGAATGCTTGGAAACCGAAATATAAATACAAGAATAAGTGAAATGGCCAAATACATTTTATCGAACATGGTATGTGAGAGAGAGACTGAAACTGAAACGGTTGTCAAACAGAGTTGCTTGAATGGATGTTTTTTTCTTAAATTATTTTCCAGTTTAGCCCATTATAATCCAACAGTTTTTGTTTATTCATATTTTTATTTTATAATGACAATTTTTAATGAAGTGTTCTGATGTAGGCTTAACAGATAGGCTGTACCACACAGCATTTTCACCCCTTGTCCTGCACGTCGCATATTGAGAAAGTATCCCCCATTTTCATTAGTATGTTGGTTTTTAGTTGTCACATTAAGAAACACGTTCTTTAACCCGAAACGCACATGAGACGCTTTTTAGGAAATTGTTTATTTAACTATTTAACCGTGTTGTGTCTAAAGCAGCAACACTGTGCACTCCAGTGTCCAACGAGCTCATAGAAACACAATTTTTTTTAAAGCCTGAATTTTACCCAACGTATGAGAAGACGGCAGTGATTTCAGTCCTCAAGGGGCTGCGACGTCTGTCAGTAGATCGCGTGGCGATCCTGCCATGTCAACTTGCCGAATAAAAACGTACTATAACATCGTAAACTGAGTGGCTTTGAAACTGTGTTTAGCCTATGGGCTGTGGTTAGCGTACTAAAATCATTAGCATTATTTAACAATTATACATTTTAAAAGGGAAACTCTTTTTCATTATTTGTTTATTCTTTATTCCATTAGTTTTCTCTTTTTGAAACATCTTCAAAGTTTACAAAATGGTAACTCCATGTCTGTTCTGTGCACAAAATTAAAAGAGACGGTGAACCTTAAATTGAAATCGACCTTGTATGCTGCAATGGACTAAGTAACAAATTATTTTTATAAGCTAAATATATTTACAAAAATGCTTTCATCCCGCTATTATATCAGTTTCATGCTCCATTTCAATGGTGTCTCACAAAAACGGATTTCCTGTTCCACATCTGGTTTGTTGGGTGGTGGGGGTCACCCTGTTTACAGAGTACAGTGCATTATTTCAGCAGTCAGTTATTGGCCTACTATAGGCTATTCAAGAAGGGAGAGGAATAAAAAAAATTGTATTAAGCCTACTTGTTTTGCCCAATTTTATTTTAAGTTGTATTGTTTTATATTGAAAGGACGACAAATATAAAAAGCACATTTTAACCATTCAGTTTATGTAATAGTGAAAAAATTGGCCAGTTAAATAGAATAAATACGAAAAGACATGCATTGTTCGGTATTGGGCCTTCGGACAAGTGTTTCATTTTTATTTGGTTTCGGTCATGAATTTTCATTTCTGTGCAACCCTAAAGTTATATATCGGGCAAAAATTGTCCTATTTGTCCTAACAAACCATTCATCAATGGAAAATTTATTTATTCAGATTTCAGGTGATTTATAAATCCCCATTTTAAAACGATTACCCTTATGACTGGTTTTGTGATACAGGGTCACATATAGAGGATACTTTATGTCCTGAGACTTAAGAATGTGAGATGCTTGAGTTAGTTTACCGTATGTGTGTAGCTGGGAGAGACTCAAACTGGCGAGACAAAAAAAGTTCTCTGTGCTTGAGCTGGTGTTTTTGCTGTTCAGACATTGATGGTTGCTTGGACTCATCTTCAAAGTCCCCTAAAACACATACAGACATCTATAATTGGTGCTAACATTAACCTAAATTAGTTCTCATTTGAACCATCTTCCTCTTAAAATTCAGACATTCATTTAAACATACAGCCATCCGCTGAACAGTTTGGTCATCATTCGTGGTTCATAAGGATGTAACGATTCACTCCGCTCACTTGAGATCTCATGATGCGATTAAATGAAGATTTTTTTACAGAATGAGTTGAGGAAAATTTTAAATGAACAACTTCTCTTTTAATATTTCTCTAATCCTGCACAATTCTTTGTAAAAGAAAAATATAAATTATGTAAAATAACAAGACAAAATTGTTGTTTTAAAACAAATTCAATGTAATACAAAAAGTTTATTTAGTATGAACCAACTATATAACATATTTTTAAGAAATATTAGCATATCCACGTTTACCAAGTTTGCAGAAAAACAGCGGCCCCAGCTGTTCAAAATATGCACTGCGATTTTTATAATTTCTGAATCGTTACATCCCTAGTGGTTCAACATCATTTCAACCCTAAACTAGTAATTTGAGAAAACCATCATTAGATCTGAGGACTTGAGTTGTTTAATTGACGACTGGAAACAATTGTGATGCAAGAAAACCAAGAAAAATGCAATTTTTAATGAAGACTTTAAACAAGCATGTGAATTCAAACCAAAGTAATTATTTACTTTCTCTTCCCTTACCTTTTTCCTATCTGCAAGTTTTGCAGGGAAACCCTGTGCAACAAACCTATAGCCCACCCCACACTGACCAACAACCCCTAAACGAAAGTACGCCTTAAAAATGTCACAAGCTTTCTATCACCCACCCGTGCAAATGCAGATGTGCACTCGAGACACATGTATGACATATCCATCATACACACACAGTCGCCACCATTTACACACATGCACTCTAATACAACTTTCACTTCTTGACAAAAACACAAACCAGCCAGTGTAAACCTAGTATTGACCCGTTGAGTGCTGCAATCTAGGTCCCATGAAGACTCCTTTGTTCTGAGTTGCCAGGTCCAAGACATATTTCCAACCCAATGACCCCTCAAACCCGCCCAAAGGAATGAAAACTAGCCCAATTTTTTTCCGGTGTCAAATCAAACTTAACAACTGCCAAAATACATTTATATTGCTATATTTACTT
This sequence comes from Triplophysa tibetana, assembly GCA_008369825.1. Classification (NCBI taxonomy): domain Eukaryota; kingdom Metazoa; phylum Chordata; class Actinopteri; order Cypriniformes; family Nemacheilidae; genus Triplophysa; species Triplophysa tibetana. The sequence continues at coordinate 10,061,734 of CM017895.1, forward strand.
ATCTGAATGGTTTCCTAGATATTGTATATATTTTTTGTTCTGTTGAACTCAAAATATGTTTTGGGGGATTTAGGAAAGCAAACAATTCTAGGTCACCTTTGACTACCATTATAATTTTTGTCTGCTATGGTTGTCAATAATGCCAAAGAATGTTAAGTTGTTCAACCGAACAAAGACATTTATACAGGTTTGGAACAACTAGAGGGTGAGTAATCCATAACAGAATTTTAATTTTTTGGTGGAATGTCCCTTTAAAAAAGACCCCATGTGTGCTCGAGGGCACACACGAAATGGACGAGAAACGCGTTTTCTCTTCGTAAGACATGCAAAAACTTGCTTAAGAAATAAACATGGTAAAATGTGTTGCATATGTATAATGTGTACAAGCACGTCAATGTTTTAGTTGTTCTAGACTGCATATAGCGCTACTCCAACGTGACATTTGGCAGCCGGAAGAATCAGCTGTTGTACACTCACTTGTGATTTCTTTCATTGTGCAACATGATATGCACCTTAGTACGAAACATTGGTAAAAACATAGTTCGGATGAATTGTCTAATACCATCGCCATATTTTCCTCTTTGGTTAAGCTGAGCTCCCGTATCAATCCCTGTTGTACCTGTCAGACGCTCGTTCCCCACACTTTTGAGAACGGGTACGGTCCTGGAGTTGCCAGGTATTTATTCTGAGTATGAATACACAATAAGAAACTCATCAATTTACATTTATCCTTAGAATATAAATAAACATTTTGGCGGCCGCAGCACATTATGAAAGTAGGCCAAAATCCTGCAAACCTGCGGCTCAATCATTTTTCCCGCAGCTGCAGTTTCAAAATAGCCCAATTGTGCGGGAAAACTGCGACCCTGGCAACACTGTTCTGAGAGCACAAGGCAAATGGCAGCATAGAGGAGCTCATTGAGAGGAGTTAGAAAAAAGGGCAGAAGAAGACGAGAGATGGTCATGCAAATGCAAGCCCTGAGAGTGCTGAAGAATGTGACTCATAGAGATAAGTACAGTATACAGTTCTATAACAGACTTTAACCTTGAACGACCACAGTAAACTTGAACACCAACCCCTGTCTGTTTCAATGCAAAAACTTCATCAACCTTAACATGACCTGTCCTGCTCGAACACATCTAGGTAAACACACACTTAAATGTCACACATAACAATAATGTTGTAATGTAGGGTATACTATGAAAACACTTACTTGCATTGCTATCAGCCAAAGTGTTCAGGTTGGCAGATATATCTCTCCGCCTAAAGAGACAGACCACCTTGGCTTCTACATTTCCATTGGCCGTCTACAGAAAGAAACATTTCATCAAAATAAAAACACTGCTAAAAACATTATGATGTACTTCATCAACCCAGAGGTTAAAATTTGTATTCATGACATTGCTGAATCCTGAATCCTCTGCTTAGACCCATCTCGCCAAAGCGCCATTCACATTGTTTAACAAATATTACATATGATATTTGTTCAAAATCTTTGTGACTGTAAATACCAACAACAGCCTGGAGTAATTGAGTGGAAACTGTGCGTTAATATAGAACACTTTAGAGGTTCAATTCTACCTCATAAACCAACTTAGATGGACAAAGAAATCATAAATTGTTTTTAATAAAAATGAACATATGAAAAAAATTCCGTTAACGTTTTCAATATGGCTGGTAACTTTATCCACAAGGTCAGCATTTTTTTTAATTGAATTCGCGTACACAGAATTACTATATAAAACATTTGCTATTAAGCGCTGTTTCTGTGCAGTGAGTCAAAGAGAACAAAAACGTACCATCTTTTTAATCTGGCGGCCAATTACACTAGGGTTTCTGCAATAGAATAACTTTAGGATGTCTTATTTCTTTAGTTATTCTTTAGTTGTCTTATAAATAGGCTATATATTATAAATGATTTGCTGCTCAGAGCGATGAGATGGAACAGAAACGCGCGGTTTCTGGGGTTAATGCTTGCTCTTTAAGAACGCAGCTGTGTAAGACTGTAATGGGAGATAATACCAAACCACTTTCATATCACACTTTGGCGAAAGCATTTTAGAACAACATTTAGGAAAGGCACATTCATTTTAGGACGGGATCATGGGCATCGAGACATTTATTCAGTAAATGTGTGTTTCTATCATATTTAATTGTGCACATCTTCTCGTCGGATGAAAATGAATCCAACTCAATCCACTTGGGTAAACAAACCTCTTAAATAATAAATATTTTAATTAGGGCTGTCCACGTTGACGCATCAATGCATGAGATTTTTTTCAGATTAACGCGTTAAAAATATTTAACGCCATTAACGCGACATCCATTTTTTCTGTCATCATTGTCTAGCGTTACATTATTTAATCACGCTCTTGTTCATATAAAGTCCTTTAAACACGATTTGAAATAATTGTATTGACATATCCAGTTTAGATTGACAGCTTCTAGCTGTGGAACACGGCTCAACACAACGCAACAGCGGTCACGTCTGGGGTAGACATGGACTAAAGGCTGCGTCAGAATCTGACAGACATCGCACCAGTATGAACTTTATGGAAGTAAAATAGTGACTAATGTGTTTGAAGCAAAGAGACGTGCTGAATAGCACTAACTGAAAAAAAATGCATTGTATGAACAGTTCTTGCATTTTAAGGTTCTGCAATTCAATATGGTTGTACATTTAAGCTGTGAATATTTCAAATTGAAAAATTTCACACTCGGTTTCACTGTCTAAAAATTAAAAAATCACAATTCACCTTTTAAATTTCATTAAAAAAATTTAACTTGTTTTTAAATACAACCTTTAATATTCGACAGATAATTTTCAGTCCATATTATTTCGAATTAAAAAATTCGCTTCCAAAAATTCAGCGGTTCAAATTCGGCTTGAAATTCAAAGTTTCACATCCGGGAATCCCAGGAAAAGCAATAGAGCGCCGATTCTACAAATGCATGATCTCTTCCTGCTGCCTGACCGCTTCACCAGCAGGTGGTGTAAGTCGGTTCTGACGTAGATCAAATCAAGAAATGCAGATACTCTTTATATGTTTGCCACGGAGTCCACTCATCTGCTCGATTAAGTGAATTTAGTTGTTCTCATAGATAGCTTCTTGTGCATCATCAAGAAAACAAATATTGACGTTTGTATTGGCAGCTTAGCTTACCACTATTAGCCCTAGAAATGTCATGGAGCACGGGGACAATTCTATGTGGCCTGGAATCATTGGACTAGTCATACATTTTAATTTAATTATTTTAATGTTCTGCCCGATCTCCTTGTACTATCTATCTAGAGTACAAGTATATGTTTGTATTTTGCTCGCTATTTATACCCATTCATTACTTTTTACGTGCACTGTTAAATGTTTCTGTTAATTTACACCCAAATTTCAACATGATTAACCTGTTATTTTTAATAACTGCGCATTACTGTTAATTTTAGGAAATATATGTTAAATAACACCTAATTTTTGTTATTTAACACCTCATTGTTAAATAACACCTAATTTTTGTTATTTAACACCTCATTGTTAAATAACACCTAATTTTTGTTATTTAACCGCAAAATCGAAAATTCAAGCAAAGATGTCGAATAAAATGTATGCTTATTGTAAAAAAGTTATTATTTATCAGTTGAGAAGTTAGCAATTTCATTTTGTTTTATTTTTTAGGTTGCTAAACAACGAGGGATTCACAGACAGAAATAATAAAGTTTGCGGTGTTTTCTGTGGATGCGCAAATGTGTTTGTTATTTGTTGGTGTAATAGCCTTTAATTACCCTGTTAATAGATATGATGACAAAATTTTCAAACACCCCTAAGCTCAAAATGGATCACATGACGAGACAGAGCTGAAAATTCCCTTTCCGACGACACCTGAATTGTGAGAATCAGTTGAGGATTGCGAAAGTTATGATATTTATAATACCCAGGAATATAGTAAAATAGTTAACATTAACTACAATAGAAGTCGTGTGACCTGAAAATGCTTATAATTCACACATTTTTGCTTGTAACTTCCTTATTTTATCAGATATTTGCACGAAATTTGAAACGAATGTAGAATTTTCTTAGTTCTTTCAAATGAAATCATGAAAATATAATTTTTTAGCTGGAATGGGCATCAGACCCATAGTACCTCACACAAAACAAATAAAATGAATAAGCGTTCATTCATATTCATAAACATTTATTTTGAGAATACAAGAGAAAAAAACAATACACATCAAAATTAATAGTTAATTCACATTCATACAACAGATATTCATAGAATCAGTAATAATTTCTAGAAAAACACCGTCAGAATGAGTTGAATACAGACGATGTTTTTTTTTAGAACGGCGCCTGCAGTACATTCACTAATCTACCCGCCAGAAATGTGACTACACAATTTCCGCGATTTAGTTAAATACTTTCTCCTCGATGGATTTCGATGAAATTTCCTAGATAACAAGATGAAACCTATGTATTTAGGTCCACCTACATTTCATTAGTGTCCAAAGCTTAGATGAAGCCCACCGACCGGTTGAACGCAACGCAAATTTTCTGAAAGCCGCGGTGACCTGAAATCACATTAGGGCTTGAATCCCGAAGTGTCCAACGCTTCAGTGGCTTGGACTCGATGTAGTTATCGTCGTATTTAGGAAAAACATACTACCACCAGGCGGCCAGGAGAAGATATTGAATGACATACACATTTTAGTACCGCGCGGTTTGGAACACATTTTTGAGTCAGAATGTTCGCCTCGAGTGGTTACGATGTCATCATACCTACTATTAATACCCTACACTCCGGATTTTACGCGAGACGGCCTATATTTAGTAGAGGAACTGCGCTCCCAATGTGTGTGTTCTATCTGAACACGGTGTAAATATCCGTAAGACACGCATCTGAAATAACATGATCATACAGTATTTTTTGCATTCTGGGAAGGAGCGTAACGTTGAAGGCGGCATTTGAACCTGCATCGAACACGGAGATCCATGTCGAAAGATCGCGGTGATTTCATCGACCAAAATATCAATAATCCGGTGAGATTAAAGAGTTTCTTCAAAGTCATGCATAGTTTTAACATCTATTAGTGATGTTGATGTATACTAACGTTAAACGCCACGGACTTACACCACATGAAGTAATGAGCCGTGGTGATTCAAGCTAGAAACATTTTGATAGTTTGTACATTCATTTTAGAAACAATGCCCTTATTTAATGTCCATTGATGTATACGATCTAAATCGCTGTTTATGATGCTAGATAGTGGTCTAAAACTGTATTTGATGAATTCATGTCAGCTGCTCGTCTTTGATGGATTATAGCTGTTTGGGCTACGAGACATGCTGGTGTGACTATTTTATGTGCAGGTTTTAGCCTATCAATGAGGTAAATCCAGATTATCATTTTTTATATATATATATTTTTATTACAGATGCAGATGCAGGGTAATGTTACCATCCCTGCTCACACTGCTGTTCAAGATAATATCCCAGGATGTATGTCTCAGAACCAGGTGAAAATTTGAATGGTTTCTTACTTGCTTTAATCTAGCAATTTACTGCTAATCTATTTTATGTCATTAATATTGTGTTTAATTTGTTCTATGTCCTAGGGATATGCCACTGCAGCTGACCTTGAGATATCACTCTCTATACCTGCAACCCCTTGTCTGATACTTCTTGGTAAGTTGGTTTTAGATAGGACAGTTGGCTTTAGTGTTGTATGTAGTGAATTCAATGGTATCAAACTAAACTGTATTTAAAATGAAAACTAAAACAGAAATATGACAGTTAAAACATTTCTGTTTCAGGAGAAACGGGAAGCCGCTTCCAGCGCTGGATGCTCAGCCTTGAGGGCCAAGTCATTTGCGAAGGGATCCAGTCCACCTTTGTGACAGGGCTGGCGTCTTTTTTTTCCTGTTTTTACATCTTTAACCGACAGTACCAAGATGAGGCAGCCTGCACGCTTGAATTCATCCAGAGGTAAGATATTGTCTGTTCACACCGGCATTTTTCTGGCCTAGCTGTGGCTCAAGCATGGTGTCCACAGGTCTGGTGATGGGATTTAGCAAGTAACTTTGATTTAGAAAGTTTTAGTGCAACTTAAAATATTCGCAGAGGCAAGAAGATAGTGCATGTTGAGGATAGTTCATGTACATTTGTTGTCTTTGTTGTGCTGTTAGTCTGTGTGAATTACTAGATTTTTAACCATTGTATAATTTTTCAGACGCTTTGTGGCTATAAACCCAGAAAAAGGGACAAAGGCTGCAAAGGGGAAAGAAAGAAGAACTGTCAATTCACACGTCGCCAGCCTCTTGTGCAAGTTAATGAACTTTCAGTGGGATTTCATTTGAAAATGGTGAGTAAGATATACATTACACATGTTCAAACAGCAATGACTCAGGGGGCTGGGGAAATTCATTCTAATGTTCATTCTCAACTGCCTTTCAAAGTTAGAATGCTGAACTCCTCTTCTGTGCTCTTTTGCCATTCTTTTTTTTGTTCTTTCAATGAATTGTACTCATCACACTTTCTATTATTTTATGTTATTCTGTCTGTTTTGTGCTCTGTTTCTAAAATTAGCTTTTGTTAGGTCAAGCCATGTGATATAATTTTGGATTAAAAATTTGAAATTATGGAAATCATATCTCTCTCTCTCTCTCTCTTTCTCTTTCTCTCTCATATACAGACCCAAGACTTTGCAAAGGATCCTCATTGTGTGCTTTGAGAAAATGGTTCGTGGTCAAAGCAGTGGCAGTGTTTTTATTGTTTATTGCTCTTTATTGATGAAGAGTTCCATTAAGTGTTAACTATTGGTTTGAATGTATTCTTACATGTTGAATTTTAGTGGTTTAGGTAACACTACATGTATATGAAGTTCAGTATTTTGTTATAATGAAAAATGTATTTGGGTTTAAAAATGTATTTGTTACTTTTTAAGCCATGAACATGAGAAAATGAGATTTGTTTGTGATTAATCTGAGCCTATGTGTAACATTTTTATGTGACCAGGAGTCACAGTGTATATCCTTTGAGTCTTTTAAACTGAATTTTAGCAGTTCATGGAAAATTAAATGTTGAGGTTTAGGGCCATATCTTGCACCAACGCAGCGCAAAGCCAAACGGAAGTGTCTTTGCTAGTTTAAGACAGACGCAGTTGATATTTTCTGTCCAGCGACCACCGATGTCGGCAATGAACATGATATACAGTATATTTCTGTGATTGGTCTGATCCATGTGTGCCTACATTTGTAAGTATTTACCTTTCAGTGTTTGTATTACAATAAAAAAAAGTTAATTTCAACACGGAACTATTAGTTTTCTTTCACTAAAGTGTTATCCGAAGGATTATGCCTTTTCTTGTATTAACTCAAGCTAGAATATGTCTATAACAATCAGTACACGTTACTATGCTAACCCTAATTAACAACATTTAATGGAAACAAAATAAATGGTGATTTAACAGGAAAATAATGGTAACACTGCTGCCAGTTGTTTCCTGTTTTTTCTGTGATTCACAGTAAATTCCTGTAGAAAAACATTACGGGAAGTGCACTGTAAAAAAACATTAACAGGAATTAACTGTTAAAATAACAGGAAAATAATGGTAACCCTGCTGCCAGTAATTTCCTGTTATTTAACAGGGAAATAATTAACAGTGTGCATATGATATAATAACATTAGGTTATTAAGCAGCATTTAGCATTTTATCCAAATTAACTTAAAAAGAGGTCAGGGACCAATAAAGCGATATGTCATACAGGAGCAAAACAATATTGGTTAAGATGGTATGGGTAAATTACACCTGCGTATCAAATGCACGCAAATTTCTGTAGCTTGCCACATACAAACATAAAATCGTGCTATTGATAAGCACCATCTTAAGTCATCAAATAATGGTTTGAGTTTCGGGGATGAGAAAAAATGGATATATAACAGTGCTTTACTAAACCATACTGTGTATTGAGTTTTTAAAATAAAATAAGTTAATTTCATGAAGCTATTTGAATGAAACATGCAATGGTATATGATTAAATGTGCCAGAAAACAATACAATAAGATTTTAAAGCATTATGTTAGGTTCATAACACGATCACAATAAACTTAACGATTCAAATGAAACATTTTATTTTGGTATAAAACTAAATAGGAAAAAAAACAATAAATATCAATTTAAAACTGACTACAGTAGGAAATGAAAAAGTAGTGCAAACAGATATAAGAACAAGCCATGAACTATTTTATCACAACGTAAAATAATCTACAATATAAATAACCAATTAAAAGTAAAGTATTTTCTTTAAAACGTAATTGTAAAATATTTTTAAATGTAGGATATAAATGCTTAAACTTAAACAAACTAATAACCACTTAAAAGAGACATATCAATGGAAATAATTATGCCTGTTATTCATCTGAAATCTCTGAGGTCAGAACGAAAAATATAGCCAAGTATAGTCTATTAGGCTAAATGAACGAATGAATAAAAAACAAACTGAATTACTGCAATAATAAAGACACCTACGCATCTCATTCAGTCATCATAAGTTTAAAGAGGGTAAACTTGATCGTTTATCTGAACTGTACACATACATTTTAGACACTTTGAGATGAGGTGCACAGGTCTGTTAGAGATCCTTATGGGTCCCAGCGGCTTCGGGTCTAAAACGTCGACGAAGATCGTGTCCGATATGGCATTGCGTCTCTAGTAATTTCAAATGAATTTACTTGTACCGAATCGACTTGAAAGAAACAAATTGAATCAGTTTAATTGTTATGGAAACAACAAATATTTGTTACACCAAAATTTCCAATACATAATTAGATTAATACCGTAATTGACATTTTTGCATTTTATTAACAGACAGCAACTCAAGCAGTTTGTCGCACATTTTGGGAAACACAGCTGTTAGATCCATAACGCCGTGAGGTATCTTTCTTGGCTTCGACAATACATTTCGGGTCTGTTCTGGCTCTAAAGAACGTGATGTCTATTTGTATCTGGTCAGTTTTATTTGGCTTACTCAAGAAGTTCGCTTGGCTAAAAGATCAGTTTTTCTATTTTGTATTAACAAAATAAAAACGACGAACGTTTCCACAATTCCACAACATCCAGCATTTTCTGAGTGTCGCAAATTAAAACAAGATCATGTGAGGAAAATGAAAAGAAAGTCTGTAGAGATTGCTTCTATGTCATATAAACAGAAGCACATACTGAGAGAGTTGCATCCGTGTTAAAGTCGGAGCAGTTACCAATGAGATGCTGGTTGAGATCTCAGTATTTGACCGCTTTAAACAGTTAAACACGATAAATGTCATGTAAATGCTGATGATGCATAATATTTATGTGAACATGATGTGTTGAAGTAAAACATAACCTAATTCCTTCTAGCCAGAGCAGGAGGAGATTCATAGTCTGAGCATAATAGGCCTAGAGTGTGTCTGTGCAAACTACTGGCAGTGCAAGCGTCAGTTAAATTTCTGAAAATGTTGATAATGTTTAAGAAGCTATATATGAGACCAACTAAATTCACTTAATCGAGCAGATGAGTGGACTCCGTGGCAAACATATAAAGAGTATCTGCATTTCTTGATTTGATCTACGTCAGAACCGACTTACACCACCTGCTGGTGAAGCGGTCAGGCAGCAGGAAGAGATCATGCATTTGTAGAATCGGCGCTCTATTGCTTTTCCTGGGATTCCAGGATGTGAAACTTTGAATTTCAAGCCGAATTTGAACCGCTGAATTTTTGGAAGCGAATTTTTAATTCGAAATAATATGGACTGAAAATGATCTGTCGAATATTAAAGGTTGTATTTAAAAACAAGTTAAATTTTTTTAATGAAATTTAAAAGGTGAATTGTGATTTTTTAATTTTTAGACAGTGAAACCGAGTGTGAAATTTTTCAATTTGAAATATTCACAGCTTAAATGTACAACCATATTGAATTGCAGAACCTTAAAATGCAAGAACTGTTCATACAATGCATTTTTTTTCAGTTAGTGCTATTCAGCACGTCTCTTTGCTTCAAACACATTAGTCACTATTTTACTTCCATAGAACTTCTTTCTCGTGCTTGAATGATCAAAAAAAAAACAAGATGGCACATTTTGTCTAGTATTTTCGCAAGCAAAGTCTTCAAAGAGCTAAATAATGTCTGCAAGATTAGTGAAAATAGTGGCCATTGCATAAACATAGCCGCTAAATTAAGACTATGTTTTAACAACTTTACTCACAGACTAGCCACTAGTTAGGACTAATCGGTCTTACATTTCATATTTCAATTAGACCAATTTAACTTTGTATGTAACCGACTTGAAGTTAAGGCCAGTCTTGAAGAAACAAAATCAGATGACTAACTTGTAAGTTTATGCAACCGGCCATAGGAAGCGCATTAGACCAGCAGCTTTTTAAGAGGCCGCATTCTTAAATGTGCTGCTGTGACTCCTGTAACTAATGTTTATCAAAGAACAAAAGATACGAAAAAAAATATATGTGATTTTGTAGCTTTAATTTGGATTATTCTCTATTTCATGTATTTAGCACTAAAGACTATACAGTGTTTGACAAATATAAGTATTTTCTGTATATTTCCTACCTATGGGTAGGAAGGGCACACTTATTATAATGGCTTGATAAGTAGAAAAAATATATATTTAATTAAATATAACATTAGAATGTTGGCTTTAATTCATAAAATGATGCTGTAAAAGAAAAGTGTTGTTTCTTACATTCATTTGGAGAAAATTGTGTTATTAGAATGTAAAGTATATTTAAAACCATAGTACTGTGTGTGATTAGCCACTAAATTTTTTTCATCGATTTACAGCACTGAAATAAACATGTTAAACAAAATAAATAGTGTATGTTTAAATTCACTATACATGTGGGATTCATCGCAGCTAATCACATTAAAAGTTTGCGATTAAAAATGTTAATCTATTGACAGCCCTAATTTTATGTTCTTCCTGCATAGAAAAATTGTAGCCTTCGCCTCTCGCCAAAATTATATCATATGTCTACACAAATAACACTGCGTGCACTGGTGATGCACGGATTCCGGTTAAATCCTGCGGATAATCTGCGGGTCGGGCGGGAAAGGTAATAAAAAAGTACATTCTGATTAATTGCAGGTGGATAAGATCAATCATTAATTATGGAAATAAATTCTCAAAAATATGAATGTGTTTTAAATTTATTTTCATCAGGAAGACAGGCATTAATTTGTAGAGTCTCAATTAAAAAATTGGCTTCGCGACAATGGGACGGGGTTCCATTCTTTAAGTGGAAAAGGAGGCTACCAATTAATCAAATCAGCATCAACTGCACTACAGTTGGCTCCGATGTTTATAAGTTCATATAGTCATTGCATGGGCTAAACATATAGTTAGTGTGTTGCAATGAACGAAACATTGATATTCCCATTAAAGTCTGAAGGGAGTAATAAAGCCTTTGTTTATTTTATAAAAATATTTAGGCAAATCTGGGCAAAGACAAACTTTTGTTTTATAAACAAAAGCATTTATTTAAGATCAGCGTGTTATTTATCAGAGATGCGTAAATTAGCTCTAACGTCACGGAAGCTACTGTTAAAAATGAACGATCCACTGATATCACGCTTAAAATAAGAATTAGTATAATTAATGTGAGAAAATTAAATGTGTGGGTGCGTGGCGGGTGGATGATCTGTTTGAAGCAGTGGATTCAGGAGACATTTGAGCTGATCTGCGCATCTCTAGCATTCACCCAATGGCCTGTTATTTATAATTGCAGTTGCAGTTGCAGTTGTGTGTGTGGAGCATTTGTATGTCTGTCTTTTGTTGTTTTCACCTTTTTCTTGTTTTTACAGGTATATGCCTTTAGTTGTTTTACTTATATTCAATATGTCTCATGTACAGCTGCTTTGTAACAATGAAAATTGTAAAAAGCGCCATATAAATAAAGTTGAGTTGAGTGGTTTGTTTTGAAGCCAGACTGCTTGTCATCCAATAGTTTGTTCTGGGATAGGTAGGACGACACCTGATTGAAAGCTGCCCTTTCAAGTGTTTTTGCAATGAATGGGAGGAGAGAGAACTGTGGTCTGTAACTGTCGGTAGTAGAGGGGTCCAATGTGGGTTTCTTCAGTAGGGGCATGACCCAAGCCTGTTTGAATGTGAAAGGAAAAGTGATGGTGAAGGGACGAGTTAATGATGTGTGTGAGTGCAGAGTGTGATGGATATGGACTGAAGGAAATGAGAGGAGATTGGGTCAAGTGGACAGGTGATGGTGTGGCTGGAAGTGTGGTGACTTTAGTGTCAGTTAGTGGGGTGAAAGAGAAGAGTTAAATGTTTGAAGTGAGGGTGGGGTGGGGTGTGCCGAGGTCTGAGGTGGTGAAAATTGTTTGCTGATGGATGATGTTTTCTCAGTGAAAAATACAGGGAAGTCCTTCGCGGTCAAAGATGAAGTGGGTGTGGAGGAGGGGGCCAAAGAAGAGAGATAAATATCTTGAAAAGCTGCTGAGTGTTAGGTGCTTTGCTCACATAGGTGGTATGGAAAGACGTTTTAGCTGTGGTAACACTTGAAGAGAAAGAGGAGAGTAGTGACAGGTAGTCCCCTAGGTCAGCAGGACTCTTGGTCTTGTGCCATTACCTTTCAGCATCCCTGAGTGTACTCCGTTGTTCACAGAGGATGTCAGAAAGCCAGCGGCAGGAGGGGGGGCGCGAGCTGGTCTGGAGGATCGAGGACAAAGGTTATCTAGACAGGATGCAAGTGTTGAGCATGAGGTGTCGGTGGCAGTGTCAGCATTTAGAGATGCAAAGTTGGAGGGAAGAGAGGATGTCACTTTAGAAGAGAGGGTGCTGGGGAGAGAGAGCGAAGGTTCCGTCTAAAATAAACAGGTTTTGGTGTTGGTGTAGTGCATATATGAAGGAGCATGTTGAAAGTGATGAAGAAGTGGTCAGAAATGTGAAGAGGTGTGACTTGAATGTTATCTGTGGAGCAGTGACTGGTGCAAATAAGATCAAGCTGGTTTCCAGATCTGTAAGTACAGGCTGTGGTGAGGCGTGTGAGCTAGAACAAGGTGGTGAGGGCGTGAGAGGACCGGGGGGTGGTAAGCTACAACAACGCTGGACTGAGTGTGAAAAGTGATATTAACTGCATGGTATTCAAATGAATAGTTGTTGCATAGGCAAGATAGTGTGGAATATTTCCAATTATTGTATATAAGCAAACCTGTGCCCCCTCCTCTTTCAGTTTGGCGGGGAAATTGAGAGAAGGAGTAGGATTAATGCTAACACCTTAGCAATCAGTCAACGAATTATTGAATAAACAAGCTCAAAACATTTTTACTAACAACAAGCAACACTCCACTTCAACAGTTAAAACAAGGTCACAGGGTAAATAGCAGACGAACGCACTACCGCAGACTTGTGATGATTATACGCTTCTAAGTTACCAGAGTAAGTGGCAAGTTTAAATACACTTGCGCTCGCTTCAACACGCCTTCTAGAATAGCAAAACAAAGCCTGAACAACTTGAATAGGCCAAGGATCAAACACGGTCAATTTGCTCTGTGCATTTAAGTATTTGCATAAAGTTGAGTAAATCTCAACTTTGGAGCGTCACTAGACATGCCCACTTCCTGTCACATACGGTCACTGTAGCTTGTAGCTCAGAAGTTGCCGGCTCTCCATTGAAATGACTCATCGAACACTTAATATAGGCATATATAGAAACATATTTCTAAAGAAAGCTTGAAGTGTTTACCTTTATACAAATGATCATATCACAAATATTCTCTGATTATTTAAAGGTGTCATATTACACGCCTTAAATAAATATTACCATTTGTTCTAAATGTAATGCAATGTGTTAACCTACACATTATTAAAGGTTCAAAAATGCTTTATTTTCCACATACCATGCATGTTTGTACCTCCTCTTTGCCCCAACTCTCTGAAGCGCACATGTTACTGTGGTTTTTGGGCAGATGCAATATCATTTGTCTGACCAGTTCTACTATAAATACCATGTTTAAACTATGTTTGTTGTAGTGAGAATATTTTGGTTACTATGATTACAAAATAAAAAAGTGGGATTTTTTGTTATGAATGTACGGAGCTGTGGAAGGACATTGGCAAAATAAAAAAGCAGAAGGCGTATCTAGTGAAACCTTTTCGCATGCCCATGTGAAACTTTTTGCGAGCTCACGAGTTACTGTGTGCCTGTTATGCATAAAAAAATCTTTAGACGGCACCAGTTCAAATTAAATGAGATTATTTAAAAAATGAATATGCACATGTCTATGCAGTTGGGAGGGTATATTTTAAAACATGATGTTCCTCTGTCTTAAGTTGCGAAGAAAATGCTTCCAAAATTGACACAAAGATGTGTAAATATGTTCTCAAAATGTGCTTATGTTGATTATAGTGTGCACTGATTAAAAAAGCCTAAGCCGCGCACATTACAAACTCTCTCATGCACGAAAAACTCAAACCTCGCACATCATAAACTCTCTCTGGTGCGAGGAAAAGCCGGAGTCGCGCGCATTACCAGCTCTCTATTGCACGGAAAACTCAGACCCTGGCCTGTAGATTACAAACTCTATCTGGCGCGAGGAAAAGCCAACCGGGCATAGGTCTTTACCTCTCCAGGTGTGAAACACATCCATATTCATGGCCATTGACCATCCCTCACATATCGCCTATCCACACAAAAGTGTCTTACAAAAGTTAAATCACTAAATGTTTAACCTGAACGAGGGAGCAGAATGGTTTACACACACTTTTTAGTAGTAAACTCTCCAGCGTAGGTACAGTACTCAAAAGTCTTGGGTACATACGTTTTAGAATGTGTTTGCTGCCTTTATTTCAGTGACTTAAAATATGTAATTTTTTATAACCACACATAAACAGTAATTTCTGAAAAACACAAGCATTTACGTAGATGTTTGTGCTTAATACAGTGATATGAGACTTGAGCCATTTTTATATAACTACACTACTGAAAAAAAGCACAAATTTCAGGGTGTCTAAACTTTTCCAGGACCTCAAAATCCCCTCAGACCACAGAGTGTTAAAGCAGACATATACACCTGGGACGGCTTGAGGGTGAGTAAAATAAAGTTTCATTTTATTTCTCAGATGATGTGTTCTTTTAATAGGTACGTTTGTCGTATAAACTCATGCAACTGATGGAATAAAATTAAAAAATAATTACAGGCAGTTCCTAAGCATCAACATCAGTGACACATCAGATTCATTCTGTCATGTCACTGAATGGCTGAATGAGAACATGGAAAAAATAAGTACATAAAAAAATAAGTACACATAAAATTTTGTTTAGTTTCATCCTATAGTGGGTGTCCCAAACTCACCTTATTGAGTTCCTCTATTCGGCGGATCAGATACGGGTTACTTGAGGAGTTTTCAAAATACACGTAATCTGTTGAAGACAAAGAAGCCATTGATAAGAGACAGAGCACTGTGCTTTCTTTCTAAACATGAAGCTGCTTTATGCATAAATAAGCCCAAATAGCAAGCCATCACAAATCATTGAGAAATTGTATGAGTTTGAATTTAATACTGAGCATTTCATAAAATAAACAGATTCTAGGGAAACAAAATAAAGTAAAAGTGGATTTATTATATAATGTATAAAGGGGTGTTATAACTATATCTTCAATGCTAACTGTAACTATTCATAAGTTTCACGTTGCATCACACAGTGGTGCGGCCGGCATTTGTGGGACCAAATTGCAACATGCGTCTATCTTCAATAACAGCAAATCACAAAGAAATTGATTCCTGTATTGCAATATCTTACTGCAAGGTCCCTGTTGAAGGAAAAACCTGCAAATTTGTGGCCGCAGTTTTGTTATTTGTCCCATCAGGTTATTTCTGAAATCTGCACCTACAAATTCATAAACTGTTCGGACGCTTCAGATTCCTTACAAATATAATAACAGGGTTCTAGACTCATTTCTTCCATTGGTCGCACCAACTTTCAATTTGGTCGCACCTTTTTTTATAGTTAACATAATGACTCTTGTTAAAAGCACATTGTGTTCTGAGGTGTTTTGAGTGACTGATTTGATGGGTTAGTCAGACAGTTAGTCTCGTGACAGTGTTGACAGACGAATTGTTTTAAGAAAATGAATCTGTTCAAATGAGTCATTACATCGCGAATCGGACATTGGATGTTAGAACATCCAAAATAAAGTACTTTTACTAAAAATCCTACAGGCAAACAGGGAACCAGGAAAAACACACGTTAACATAAAACAATAGCAGTCAACAAACTAAGAAAACACAGGGCTTAAATACAAGGGAAAACAAAATCAAAGGGAAACTGAAACAGGTGAGAAACTAATTAACTAATAATAAAATCAGCCACGGGAGGAAAAAACAACCAAAACATAAAACAACTGACATTACCCCCCTCCAAAAGGCGCGTCCTCACATCTAAACAGTACCAGGTGGGGAAAGGGGGGCGGGCGCCCTGGAGGCCGGTGCAGGGAACACAGGACATGACGGGACAAATACTTGTCAACATTTTTTTTAGATGTTAACAGAGTTTGTTGTGTTGCACATCATATAACACAATGTTAGCAAATGTAACTTAATACAGGAGAGAAAAATAGTTAATTTTGAGCTTATTTCCGCTATTATCTTGGGTTAAAAATTTTCATCTGGCCAACGTCAAAGTATGACATGGCTATATACGATAGTTGATGACCACCACTGAAAGTTGATGACGCGGATGGCCAATTGGAGCTCCCCTCGGAGTCCACCCTCGAATTCAGTCCCATTTAGGACCTGACTGGTACAATAATTCACATTTTTTGTGAATGTTCGGTAAATGCTAGGGCTAGCATTTTTTCGCAAGTGTTAGCTAATCACGTAGTTCTATGCTATGCTAGTTGATACATAAGCCAACTAAAACATTACGTTTTAGAGATTTGTTCATCAAGATTTGTTTGATTTAACTACCTATAGCCTCATCTACACACTAGCATAGCAAGCACTTAATGTAAAAGACGTTAATGGTAATTTTAGCAAAGTTCTAGTGAACTAGTGAATGTCATTTTGTAAGAATTCCAATGAGCCGCTAAAGAGTACCCAAATAGACGTTCTTTCAGACAATAGAATCACCCGGTGTTCTAAAGGGGACCTTCCGAGAGGGGACTCGATACCTCATGAAACCGGAGCTCATGAAGACCAGGAAGGCACAATGTGTCAAACAGACGGAGAGGACTTCCGACACAGACGATAGCGACTGGCTGGCTAAAGCTGATGGGGTATGTGGAGCTCCACCCAAAAGCGGAAATACGTCACCTCCACTCGAAGCAGAGCAAATATACGTCACCTAATTCTGACCTCAACCCAGAAGTAATTTATGAAATAGGCTGTTTTAATGGCAATATATACTAGTAGGGATGTAACGATTTACCGTGAGCCAGTTGAAAATTGATTATAATGTGTGACGTTTCAAATCGGTTGAGGTGTGAACAATACATTTTTGGAACAGCAGGGGGCGCCATGTAAAACCTAAATGTGGACATGCTGATATTAGTTTATCATTACTGAAGAGACTTTTTATATTAATAATTTGCTTTAAAATCGCAGATTAGTTTTGTTATTTGAAATAACCGGTCAACCGATATTCGTTTTTCAGGGTAGATATCGATAATTACAGGTTAATCAGACCGACAACAGATAATTTGAAACAATATATATGTCAGGCGTAAAAATGTAAAATATGTTCAAAATTAAGAATAACAAGAGCTATGACAAAAACTTTGTCAAAAACCATGGTTACGACACGTTTACTATAGTAACATCATGGTAAACACTAAGGAAATAAACAAACAACAGTTCAATAAACCTATTTAACGAATATTATTGAGGTTTTGTTGTGCCATTGTTTGGGGCTTATGCGGATCATGTGAAATAGAGAGCTCTGGTGCAACGATTTGACGACATAAGCTGAAGCAGGAGAAACTGCACCTGCCTTAACTTTCATGCATAGTATATAACAGAGGTAGGGGTCTCGAGTCACATTTTTCAGGACTTAAAACTTGCTCGATTGAAGTAAGAAAATTACTTGACTTTGACTTGAGAGCAAGTGACTTGAGACTTGACTTAAAGTGGAAGACTCGAAAATGACTTGATGAACTTTTAATAGAGTAAAATAAAGTAATTCAATTAATTAAAAAAATTATTATTGTGACTCAGAGGCACTAATTAGCGCCTCTGCCTTTAACGCTGCACAACTCAAATCGCGCCAAACATGGACCGTGCCAATGAAAAAAAAAATGGGCCTTTAATGTAGCTGATTTATTTATTTGTATTTAAAAGTTTGTATAGAGTATTTGTGTGATTCGAGTTGGACAGAATCAGCAAACTTAAAGAAAGTAACCAGTTGGTTCAGTTCATTAAAACAAATTTTCAAAAGCTGAATTGATTCTATTCATTACGTAAATGATCTATAACTCAATGTTTTAAATAGTTGCAAAAGCTGAATAATCATTAAAAACGTACTGATTAGTCATTGAAATAATAGCCGATTAGTCGATTAATCGGTCTAATAATCGTTAGATTAGTCGACTATCAAAATTAATCGGGCAAAAAGTTGCCAGCCTACGCCAGCGTTTTTTTACATTTTAACCAAAATGAAATAAGCACACCCTACGACACATTTTCACAAAAGTACAGCAAAATAACAGACGCCATACATAACTGTAATTGTTTACAGTGTGTTTGGGATCTTAAAAGTTTAAAGTTTTGTTTATACTTGTTAATTTAACTATTTAAGATACTGCTGTTATTCTCTTAATTTGTCTCTTAGTTTGTCATGACATTTTTGCATGACAACTTTATTAAAAAAAATGGCCACAGTGTAAGTGGTTTTAAATAAACAGTGGGATAATGTTACAATAGTTTGTGATTTTGCTTGGTCTTTCTTTGATGCATGCTGTTAAAACCAACACAACAAACCTAGCTCTTTTTTTTAAATAGTAGTCAAATCGCATTTTAAATCGCAATTTTGGTCAGAATAATCACAATTCGATTTTTTCTTCAAATCGTGCAGCCCTACTACAATGGTTCAGATCTTACTGAACAGACAGATATCAATATGTCCATTTAAAAGGGAAATCGTCATATCTTTCGCAAGTAAATTATGGATTACCTCAGGGATCGGTTTTAGGACCCTTGCTTTTCTCCATATACATGCTGCCCCTCGGCAAAATTATTAGAAAACATGAAATTAGCTTCCACTGTTACGCAGATGATACTCCGCTATATATCTCATCAAGACCAGATGATTCCTTCAAACTATCCAAACTGGCAGAGTGCATCGAGGACATAAAACATTGGATGACTAGTAATTTCCTTCTTTTAAACTCTAACGAAACGGAAATATTACTTATAGCACCAGAAACACGTAAACAGAATATCTCTGATTACAGCCTGCAAATTGAAGGCTGCACTGTTACTCCAACAAATACAGTTAAAGACCTAGGCGTTATATTAGACGGCAACCTGTCATTTAAAAATCACATCTCAAATATCACAAAAACAGCCTTCTTCCACCTTAGAAATGTTTCCAAGTTACGAAATATTTTATGTTTTGCTGACGCAGAAAAGCTTGTTCATGCATTTGTGACCTCACGACTTGACTACTGTAATGCTCTACTTAGTGGTTGTCTTGCATCATCGATAAACAATCGAGATTGTTTATTGTATACGAGATTGTATATGGAGATGGTGGTCTAGTGGGTTAAACCACTGAACTGGTAATCAGAAGGTTGCTGGTTCGATCCCAGCAGCCACCAGTGTGTCCTTGAGCAAGACACTTTACTCCATGTTGCTTCAGGGGGATTGTCCCTGTAATAAGTGCACTGTAAGTCGCTTTGGATAAAAGCGTCTGCCAAATGACTAAATGTAAATGTAAACAAACTACAGTAAGTCAGAATGCAGCTGCCAGAGACCTTACTGGGTCAAGAAAATACGATCACATAACCCCAGTTTTATCATCGCTTCACTGGCTACCCATTAAGTATCGTATTGATTTTAAAATTCTTTTAATTACTTACAAAGCCTTAGTAGGTTTACTAAAAGCCAAAGGTTTAGCCCCTACTTACTTAACTGAGCTTTTATCACGTTACAACCCAACACGCTCTCTAAGATCTCAAAACTCAGGACTTTTGAAAACACCTAGAATAACTAAATCCACCAAAGGGGGTCGAGCGTTCTCATGCGTAGCACCTAAACTCTGGAATAGCCTTTCTGATACTATTCGAGGGTCAGACACACTCTCCCAATTTAAATCGAGATTAAAGACACATCTTTTCAGCCAAGCTTTCACTTAATGCATAGTTAATGAACAGCAGCTACGCTAATTATTCTCTTTATTCTCTTTCCGCCTCTGCCTCGGGATGCCCATCCTGAGGTAGGAAGAAGTTCCACCATGTCCAGACGACCGACAGATGCCGATCCCCAATTTGAGATAACGCCAGCTACAGCTGCAGACTGACTGACCATCCCAGCTCCATCTAAGGCAATTCCACCACCAGCCAAGAGAAATATGACCATCGGACCATCCCAGCTCAGACCAATACACCCCCAACCAAGAGCAAAGATGGACTATTTGTCTTATTAATGCTGAAGTTACAATATTTGGTATTAAATGCTAAACTTAAATCACATGTCAGCAGTTTGAGTGCAGCTATGACACGTCAGAGGGGATCTGGCCCTCCCGGTTGAGCCTGGTTTCTCCCGAGGTTTTTTTCTCCTTTAATCAATCATTGGAGTTTGGGTTCCTCGCCACAGCAGGGCAGTGTTGGTCTGCTCACCGGGAGACTGCATTTATTTATTTATTTAGAAATTATATATTATTTATTAGAATGATCTTACTCGTTGTATAAATACAATGCACTGAGCTGTGTTTTACCTTTTCTGTTTTTCCTGTTTGCCCTGTAAAGCTGCTTTGAAACAATACACATTGTGAAAAGCGCTATATAAATAAACTTGAATTGAATTAAAATAATAAGCAAAATCCAATTCCATGAACTGATGCATGATCACTGAAGCGGCTCGAAATAGCAATGCTTTAAGTGTGAGTAAATCCAATCCATGCCGTGCCTTCAGCCTCCCACGTTGATTGGTCGGACTTGTCAAATCAGATGGGCGTTGGGCGGGCAAAACTCATGGCAACAGACTAGAGTGCCGTGTTGCGATCGCTCTCACTAAATCCTTTGCTGCATCAGAGCCCAATAGCACTTTCAAAATTAAATAACTTTTTCGGCAAATCGGCTTTGAAATGAACAGAAGTTGATAATCAGAAAAAATGCTTATTATCGACATCGATAATCGGCCAGTTTGATAATCGGTCGACCCGTAATACAAAGAAACATGAAGCACAGTAAAACATTGAATAATTTCCACAAAGTAAGTTTTGTTCAGAGTAAAAAAACGAACTATATTGACAACACATCAACTGCAAGTAACAAACACCACACGCACGCCAGCGACACACATGTAAGCCAAGATGAGCCAAGATGTCCCGACCAGAGACATTATTCTTCGCCTTGGAAACAAAGGACGTTTCTAAGCACAATGGTGAACCTAAACCTTCCTTTGAGAAACAACAGACTTCCTCCAGTCCGTTGACAACTGAGATAAAATCTACATCTCAAACGACGCATACCTGTGAATCACAAATGCACACCTCACCCTGCACCCCCAACTGTTCCTTTCTTCCCCTCTCACTCAACGCAGGACTCCCAAAAGCTCACCTTAGGACCTTACAAAAGGTCTCAGTGTAACTGGTACAGTGGTCTCACTCTCATAAAAACAGAATGTAACAACAAAGTTTTGCAAGAACTTAGCAAACTTTTCTCAGTGCTGGAACATGTCTCACACATTTGGTAACTTTCACCAATCACCTACTGTATGTAGATTAAGCACAACCCCTGCGATCACATGACCAAATCAAACCCAAAATCCTAATTCTAAAGTATTTCCATAATGCTTTATTCTGGTTTGGTATTTAAGGATTGTGGCAAAAATATCAAGTAATCTGTAGTTAGGTCTCCTGCACAAATTACTGTGTGTTGTCTCTTGTCAGGTATGCAACATTGAATTTCTCTTTACTTATATTCTTATGATTTTCTATTATTTGTATTGAATCATATTGATTGACTTTGACTATTGATTTGAATTATGCTTTCTATACCTGAATAATAAATTGTTATGTTTGAAAGTGTTCCGCAGTATTCTGAATTTATAAACACGTTCTTATATTATGTGTTCAGTATAAGAATTATATGTTATCCCGTTACATCCTTGTTATCGCAAATCCCCGCTCAGGTTAGTAACGGTAAAGAATCCTTTCTAGGTGGCAAACACAAAGACCAGCTGAGAATTTTAGAGATCCGGCTGACAACTTGTCATTAGTTTAAGTGTACTTCAATCTTAGAGGCTGTTAATGTGAATTTCCGTTTAGAACAACACAAGGGTTGTCTGACCAATCTAAATAGGGTAAGTCTCGGACTCAGATTATAGTAATATTATTCCAGTTAAGTGTACATGGGAAACCATGGCATGATTATATAAAGCTGCCATTAGAGAAGGTAAGATTGGTCTACCTAACACTGTGGAGTGGTCATGACCTCTGGCTGAAAATAATTGTTGCTTGTGATTAGGTGTTAATAATCGAGGATGGATGCTGAGATGAAACTACCAGAGTAAAAGTTCGTACTTCGGAGGGCTCAGCAATGCCATTTTGTCCCTTCTTTATTATTGAGTGTATTATTGGGGGTATCCAGACCAGCAGAACGTGATGGTAAACAAATGGTTGGTAATCAGCAGTTTGAAGCCCATTCGTCATGGATGCGAGAGTAAGGAGCTTTGTCCACCGAGGCGCATTTACACCGCTTAAAAAGGAGTTTGGCTGAAAACACCCGTTGCAGGCACATTTATGGGTTTATGTTATAACGATCTGGCTTGAAAGTATGATTTGTCCAATGAACATAGACTGTATAAAACAGGTAATGATTATTGTATTTTAAGATATGGAATCGGATATCTTTCTCTCGTGCATCGCCCACTCCCCCACACTTCTTCTCACAGCGTTCACACCCATTTTAGTTTCATTTTTCAAAGCATCAGTGGAGAAGACTGTATCTGAAAAGTGGGGAGTCATGATCCTTTAAGGCGGCACTGCACCCGATATAATTTTATTACAACTTTCAAATATTATTGTATTTATATATTTACAGTAATTAAACAAAGAGTGTTTGAAAAAAATAGCTGTTAACGTTGACATTATCACCTAAAAGAGCCCACTGGCTCCATTAGACCTATTTTTCTGTTCTACCTTAAAGCATTAGCACACTCGGACTCCTGCCACTTTTGGAATACTAATTATGGCAAATGGGTTGTCAGCCCTCAAGTAGTAACTGAAATTACATTTACATTTAGTCATTTAGCAAATTAATAATATGCAAGTGTTTCATTACACACACTACACATGAAAAGGTGACTTGAGCTACGATATGGTTAAACCTTATTGCAAGGGCCAAATCCCTTTCAAATTTCATGAGCTTCATCAATGAGGGAGACAATAAGAGAGGACCATGGGCTGCATCATGGATCAATCATTTTTCTCAAGGAGAATCAGTGTAGCCATCTGCTCTGCAGTAATTTGCTGTAAGGTTGGAACTAGTGTTTGCCGATTACGCTCCATAGCCAGATCATTCCATCACCAGCCTGTGAGATTGCCGATATGTGATATTATCGAGGGGAAAGGCAATTTACGCATTTATCTATGACAAAATGGAAACTTGTCAAAGCCCTGAGTATATGCTTCAGAGGCGCCCGCTAAGCGAGTAGACGCATTTGGATGCAATGTGGTGTCTTTAATATGTTGATCGAGCTCTTTACATCTTAAACAACTTTAAACATATATATGAAAATGTGCTGTATTTACAGTATATACATACGTTTTCATATAAGACATAATATTTTTATACAATAAAACAGTAACCACTGGCACATATGATGTTTAATCGATTATTAGTTTAATATGCAGTAATCGTTTTGCATCGAGATGCATCGTAAAAACTATTATTTTTAACAACCCTATCTAATATAAACCATGTGTGCTTTAATATTCTTTGCCTATTACCTTTCAGTATCTTAAAGAACACTAGAGTCCCTTTAGCTCCTCAACTATGACTTGAAGATCATACTTGCTGGCAAAAATTAATGAAAAGTAACCCATGTCTAAACACAGGAGGTAATGCGATTATCAAACTGGTTGCAAGGCGAGAATGTATGTGTTTAAAGTCCAAAAATGTGATTGGTTAATAAAGATGGTGTCTTGTGCGGGTGCTTGTCTGTGTGTAGTAGTGGTAAAAAGTAGTATTGGTTCATCCCTAAACAAAACACCTTGTTTGTTTAAAAAACATTCTTGTAGCTCATTGCAAGAAGTCCAGCATGAAAACAATGGCGAACAGTGTACAACTTGAATAGAGTGGAGACAGCAGTCCATCTGCAGTCATGGGCAGGGCTAAACCAATGTGACGTCAGGTTAATGAGAGAATGCGAACAGCTTGTTCAAGAGGACAGTTAAAGTTTATTGGGGATTTTTATCATTCTAGGGCGGATCTGTACACATAATCCTGACACACAGATATGTTCAAACTAGGGGTTGACCGATTATTGCCCTAGCCAATTATCAACGTCGATATGAAGCACTTTTATGATTATCGATGTTGGTCATTTTCAAAGCCGATTTGCCGATGAATTGATTTGTTTTTGAAAGAGGCTATTTGGAACTAATGCAGCCTTCTGTTGTTACACCCCACTCTTTGGCCTAGAGCAATCCCCGTCCTACCGCCCATATGATTTGCTGCTAGTCACGAGTCCGACCAATCCTTTACATGCACAACCTTACTATGGTTTTGCTTAATAAGCTGATAACAAGTAGGGATGGACCGATACTACTTTTTCCTTTCTGATCCGATTCCAATACCTGCATTCTGCGTATCGGTCGATACCGATCCTGATCCGATACTAGCACTGTTTTCTTGATCAAAGTAGAGTTGCATATTTTATCTTTTATTGCCGGAGGTGGATAGTTCTTAAGCATGTTTACTTTCAAGTAAATTTTAAAATATCTCTACTTGATCAGAGTACTTTGGACAAAAAATACTTCCCTACATTATGAAGCACATCATCCTTACTCCACTACAGTCCATAAATAAATGTTGTTTTTAAACTTCTAATCCATGAGTACATTTAAATCTACCACTTTCCACTAAAGTATTTTTTCTTTTAAAAGTAGAAAAGTATGATTTTTTAAATGTAATTAAGTGCTGTATTAAACTTAAAAAACATACATACAGTCTCATAAAGCACAGATACTTACAAAATGTTTAACAAATAAATCTCTGTTTATTACACAAAACTATCACAGTATAAAAGTCCCCAAACTCGCTAATTCACATCCTGGACACAAAATGATGCGCTTAATACATTCGCTTCTACGTTATTTAAAATCATGCGCATTGGACGCATAATGATGCACTTAATGCACCCGCTTCACTCACGAGTATAATGATGCGTCCTAGTGATGATCCTGATGTCGCGGGGATCTTTGCTTCCCAAGTTCAAAACAGTTATAACACAAAGAGAAGAGATATGTTATGCGTTTAAATTAGGCCTGCACGATTAATCGTTTTTAAACCGAAATCGCAATTTGAACGAGTGCGATGTTCAAATCGCAAAAGCTGCGATTATTTCGTTTAAAAGGGCTTTAAATATGATAAAATGCTGCTACGTATTATTTGACAGTTTGCTTCTGCAATTTTACGTTAAGACAATAGGCAGCATTTTAACACTTTAGTGATGCGCGGATGGAAGTTAAATCCGCGGGCACTGCGGATTATCCGCGGGTCGGGTAATAAAAAATACATTCAGATTAATTGCGGGTGGGTCGCGGGTGGATGATTTCTTATACAATATTAACACAATTTCTCAAAAACTACGAATATGTTTTAAATGCATTTTTAATCAGGCACTAATTTGTAGTAATTTAAAAGAAATTTGCGCGTGGCGGCGGTAGAGGAAGCAGAAATGGAGGCAAAACAGATCCGAGAGAAATTTAAAAAGGGAGAATATATATATCAGAGAAAATTATACGTGCGGTCGGGTGGATAATTTATTTGAAGCAGCCGATGAGGGTGAAATTTTAGCTTATCCGCACATCTCTACTGTACATGCTTTTAAATTGGTAAAGAACGTCATTTGGAAAAGATGAGCGCGACCGGGAGCAGCAGTTCAAATTCGCAACAAAGTAACGTCATGTCTGCTGAAGCGCAGCATGACTTGGTACCTAAATGAAACGCTTATGTTTGGGATTATTTTGAAAGTCTGTGTCGACCTCGCGAGGCAACACAACAAATCTCTATTAACACCTGCAGAGGTTTCAAAGACTATTCTATGAAGAATGCAAGGCCAAAAAGTCCACAGATAAACCCTCTTCGTCGTAACAACCACCACAACTGACATCCAAGCAAACTTCAATTGCTCACGCGTTTGAAATAAGCACACCCTACGACACATTTTCACAAAGGTACCGCAAAATAACAGACGCCGTACATAACTGTAATTGTTTACAGTGTGTTTGGGATCTTAAAAGTTTAAGGTTTTGTTTATACTTGTTAATTTAACTATTTAAGATACTGCTGTTATTCTCTTAATTTGTCATGACATTTTTGCATGACAATTTTAATTAAAAAAAAAATGGCAACAGTGTAAGTGGTTTTAAATAAACAGTGGGATAATCTTACAATAGTTTGTGATTTTGCTTGGTCTTTCTTTGATGCATGCTGTTAAAACCAACACAACAAACCTAGCTCTTTTTTTTTTTAAATAGTAGTCAAATCGCATTTTAAATCGCAATTTTGTTCAGAAAAATCACAATTAGATTTTTTCGTCAAATCGTGCAGCCCTAGTTTAAATCATAGTAAAAAAAGGTTAAAAAAAAAGAGTTATTGTGCATGAATGACGCATAACTGCTTCAAGTGCTTGAATCTAATAATGTTACACTCAGCGAGTTCCGTCTCCGGCAAAATGCATTTTAAACAAAACCAGTCTATTATCTAGCGATTATGAAAAACATTGAAAACTTTGGAACGAGTATGTCCTGACTGTTCCCGGACACACGCATTTTTGGCAATTGAGATTGACAGATTACCGCACCAGCTGAGGTCAGAGTTTTTTAATTATGCTATATTGGTTTATTCCTCGCATAAAGCTATCGAATTACATGACATCGAATACAATGCATGACAAATTTTATTGTAATTTCCTGATAGTTGGTCCTTTTTGAAGCTTTAGAGTAACATCCACGGGTATCGCAACGGATCGGATTAAAGGGAAGCCGTCCGTTCGATACCCGAACCAGCTAAAAAGACCCGTATCGGCCCCAAATCCGATCCAGAGTATCCCTAATAACAAGTAAGGTCATGTAAACACGTAAAACGTAGAATTTTCTCTGATATTAATATCCGCACCCGACCCGGACCCGATCGTCACTTTACATTTAGTCATGTAGCAGACACTTTTATCCAAAGCGACTTACAAGTGGGGTAGGCAATGGAAGCAATTGGGACAGCATAGGTACAACAAAAGCATAAGTGCAGTTTTTGTTTGTTTTTTTGTTTTTCAAAGAGTGGAAAAGAAAGTCAGAGCAGAGCAGTAAGATGTTAATTTTCTTTAATTACTCAAATTACTAAATTTTCTAGCCCTGTCTTTGTCTGTAAATGCTTAAATCTTGTCATTCGATTTAGCACACACATAATGTACCATATAGTGGTCGACCGACCGATTATCCAAGTCGATATTAAGGATTTAGCCGATAATCTATATCGGTCATTTTGAAAGCATATTCGCCGATAAAGTCATTTAATTTTGAAATGCGCTATTTGGCTCTGATCAAGCCAAGGATTTAGTGAGAGCAGTCGGAACACGTCACTCTAGTTTGTTGCCAAGAGTAATGCCTGCCCACTGCACCTCTGATTTGTTGGGACTGAGTCACGAGTCCGGCCAATCAACGCGGATGGCTGCGGAACACAAAGTTTTTTTCACTCTCACACCGAAAGCACTGCTTCAGCTTCATGCTCTCTGAAGTAATCCACTACACTGAAGATGCAAAACACTTCAATATAATTAATGCCTGAATTTCGGAACAGCTTTGCAGGTTTCCTGCAGGCTCCACAGGATCTACGCATTATTATCATGTAGATATGATTCACATCCATAGTCTAACAATGATTTTACTCTGCAAGCGAGCAGCACACTGCACACGCATTTCTAGTAATTGATCGACGTGACAATATGCACGTCATTTTAAGTTATGCCATTTCAAAAATACAAGCCATTTTAAAGTATATAGAACTTGAATTGAACACACACACACACTCCGGTTTAAGCTGCTCAAGACAAAGGTAAGATTGAGTTATTTTTCGCAACTTATTTATACACATAAATGTTCAGAGACACACATGGGTGTGATTAAATCCCCGTCTTGCCGACAATGCACTCAAGGAATAGGCTAATGTACTAACTAAGTGTGCCTAAAATATGCTGTTAATGTTATAGCTTCATGAAAACATTTGTGGCCTTTTCAACAACATACACAATAACGCTGCGAAGGCAGCACCATATACAGTATGTATCGCTTCAAACTATCGGTTATCGGTCTAATTCACGTGGAAATAACCGGTATCGGCCCTGAAAAACGCATATCGGTCGACCTCTAGGTACCAGTCTTATGGCTTTCATCTACATACAGTGCCTCACAGTCGTTATATATTACATAACCAGCACTTGATTCTTGTTAACCACTTCGCTAAAACGCTCCCACACGGTAGATTTCTTAACTACCATTTTTTTAATCTCCCTTTTTAAATTTCTCTCGGATCTGTTTTACCTCCATTTCTGCTTTAAGAAATAGACCGTCCTCTACCGCCGCCACGCGCGAATTTCTTCAAAATGGCGCCAGATTAAAAATGCATTTAAAACATATTCAAATTTTTCGAATTTTTTTTTTTAATATTGTATATGATATCATCCAACCGCGACCCACCCCGGATAAATCAGAATGTATTTTTTTATTTAACCGTCCCACCCCCGTGGATCATCCGCAGTGACCGCGGATTTGACCGCCAACCGCGCATGACTCAGACAGACAGAAGGCCCATGTCATGGTCTAAACCAGGGGTTTTTAACCGGTGGTCCACGGCCCCCTGGTGGTCCGCGGCGGCATTGCATGTGGTCCGTGACATCCATTCCAGCCTACCTAATTTTACTATTAAAATCACTTTTTTTCCATAATTTATTTTCCAAACAATTCCAGAATATTTGCGCATTGGTGTGAATACTAAATTTAATGAAAATATTTAAAATAATTTGAGTTCGAGTTGAGATTCAAACTGACACAGGATAGGCTTGCTTTGTACCTATCAGGTCTATCTTATGCTTTGCTAACGTTGTGTTTTGCGTTCCCCAACGCCCCATGCGTACATACACGTACATACCAGTGTTGCCAGGGTCGCGGTTTTTCCGCACAATTGGGCTATTTTGAGAATTCAGCTGCGGGAGAAATTATGGAGCCGCGGGTCGCGAGTTTTTGGGGTACTTTCATAATGTACTGCGGCCGCCAAAATGTTTATTTATATTCTAAGGATGAATGATAATTGATGAGTTTCTGATTGTATATTCAAACTTCGAAAGAATACCTGGCCACTCCAGGACCAGCCCGTTCTCAAAAGTGTGGAGATCGAGTCTGACAGACAGGCTACAGTACAGGGAGGAACGTGGGAGCTCAGCTCAACCAAAGAGTAGAAATTAGCGGTGGTATTAGACACAGTGCATCCGAATGATGTTTTTACCAATGTTTCGTTAGGTGAATGTCTCGTTGCACAATGAAAGAAATCACTCATGAGTGTCCAACACTTGATTCTCCCGGCTGCCTAATATCACGTTTGAGCAGCGCTATACGCAGTCTAGAACAACTAAAACATTGACGTGATTCTACACATTATACATTATGCAATAAATGTAACCATCCGTATTTCTTAAGCAAGTTTCTGAATGTCTTACGAAGAGAAAACATGTTTCTCGTCCATTTGCGTGCGTGGAAGATGTGGGATATTTTTAAAGGGACACTCCACCCAAAAATTAAAATTCTGTTATGAATTACTTTAGTTGTTCCAAACCTGTATACATTTATTTGTTCGGTTGAACGCAAAGATATTTGGTAGAATGTTAGCTGCTGAAAATTCTATGGCATCATTGACTACCATAGCAGAAAAAAATTTATGGTAGTCAAACATGACCCAGAATTGTTTGCTTTCCTAAATATCCCCAAACATATTTTGTGTTCAACAGAACAAAACGATATAAACAATACCCAGGAAACCATTCAGATAAAACAATATGGCAATAGAAACGTCTTTAGGGAGTCGTTAACTTTGATTCGACACAGGGAAAAAAATTAGGCTAGTTTTCATTCCTTTTGGGCGGGTTTTGAGGGGTTATGGGCTGGAAATATTTCTTGGACCTGGCAACCCTGGTACATACACACACACACAATAGTGGGCCGCCGATTACTTGGTAGTAAGAATGGTGGTCCCTGGCACAGAACCAGTTGAAAACCCCTGGTGTAAACCAATCAGAGGTAGTGAAGGGCGGACCCCCTCTGGTTGGCCGTGGTCCAGCTATTCCTTTACGTGCGTGTACCAGAGGTCGCGTTAACCGAAAATTCTCTGTCATTGAAAGATGTTTTTTACCAGTGACGGAGACGGACCGTGATCGCAAAACATACAAGGGCTGATCAAAAATCCAGACACTATGCATATGATGAACAACATAAAACTTGCTTCACTGCTTATTAGTTGTTGTCCGTAATGTTTGTTAGTTTCATTGTGTAGTGGAAATGGCAGAGCTCTCATTCTTTAGGTGTGCCCTAGACCATTTTCCTTACTTTCGTTTTATTCAAACGATTTTGAACAGCATTTTTATAGACTTCAACACGAGGAAATGTTTTTTTTACTAAATTGTTATTAGAGTTAGTATCTTACCACTGTAAAGTGACTTAACTTGTGATACTGGACTGTTATGCTTTTATTTTCGTCACATTAAACACGTGTTTCTTCAAATTCCGTTAATGAAAGCGCTACATACACAAGGTATGAGCAAAATAAAAACTGATTTGGAAAGGGCTTGAATATGGTTTCAAAAACTGTACTAGCCTTTATAAACTTGGACCATTTGTTGGGTTTTCCCAAATCTAATCACATATGAACATAAACATTAAAAGATTACATATACAAATTAAAAATAAATAACTACGGCTTTACTGGGCATTCGGCATCCTAAGTTCTGAGACGCAAGAACAGGGTGATGACGTCACAAAAATGCTAATTACCACCTAAAGCCCACTTGCACCATAGTGACGGGTAATAAAAGATGAGATTTTTTTATGAGCCTGTCAGACAAAATGACTGACAAAAAAAAAGTCAAGCGCAACCCCTGGTGTTTGAAAATGCGTTTGCTGCAGTCAGACAGAAAGAGGTGAGTTACCTAGGGCCGCAGCGGATGATGAGAGAAAATGAAAAGAACAATTCACAAATTTCTCGTGAATAATGTTAAGTTAAGGCCTGATTCATCCGAAATTTGTGCTTAAAAAAAGACTTTTATGTTGACCATATTGTTAGTTCATCATTTACAAGTAAATTTTGCCTATATGGAAATAAAAAAAAAGTGAACTGGTAAAACAAGTTAAATGTTAAATGCGTTAAATGCAATGCGGTCGTAAATTTGGGTGCACAGCTTTTGTGCTGGTGCAACTAAGAAAAATTAGGCGCACCAGTGCAACCAGTGCAAAAAGTTATTCTAAAAGCCCTCCTAAACAGACTACCGAAGAAGATGTCACTGCACACGAGAAACGCGGCAAATCTCAAACTGCCACGTAAAAGTGGTTTTCT
The DNA here is from genome assembly GCA_008369825.1 of Triplophysa tibetana. Lineage (NCBI taxonomy): Eukaryota > Metazoa > Chordata > Actinopteri > Cypriniformes > Nemacheilidae > Triplophysa > Triplophysa tibetana. Next base: position 10,093,769 of record CM017895.1, read on the forward strand.
GCATATCCAGTTTATTACTACTCATGTAAACACAGGTTTCATTTTAAACAGATTTTTGAAAGATATCTGTTTATTTTGTGCATGTATTGTAAACGCACTCATGATCTCGCATCAGTTGATGGAATAGGCATTTACATGTATGCATTTGGCAGACGTGTTTATCCAAAGCGACTTACAATGCAATGTATTATACATTTGTTTCTGACTATATGCAATCCACGGAATCGGACCCATGACCTTGTCATTGCTAGTGCTAAGCTCTAATCACTGAGCCACAGGAAAGCATTTGCACATTATTTTAAGTCATACCAATTCACAATTACAAACCATTCTAGAGCATCAAGTACTCGATTGCTCTCAAAAGTTAATCTCAAGTCAGTGCACTCAGGCAATGTACACCCACATGGGACACATCCCCTCTTAAAACTGCTAGCAACAAGTGTAACATTTTTTTATTTTCGCAATTTATTTTTTAAGCAAAAATGTTCAAATACACACAATACAATACAATACAAGTATACACACAAAACAATACAATACAAGTATACACGCAAGTCGGTTGTCTTCAGAGTAAAAGTGAACAGCATTTGTAAGAAGTGTTATTCCTTTATATCTTAACGCGTTGCCAAGTCTTTTTTGTTTCTATTAGGGCTGGGCGATAAAACGATATCGATATTTATCGACGGTACAACATTGTCGATATCAATATAAAAAAAAGTTCGATACAGCGCTAGATAATTTCCTTAAAATGTGCGCGCCCGTGACGTCCAAAAATCTTAAAGAACCTATACGATGTTTTGTTACATGACCGTCTTACGATTGGCAAGCAAACAACCAATAAGATCTAATTTGCCGCGTTGCGTTAGTCTAAGTTTAGTTGCGTCATCGCCATGTTGACATTAGAACACGTGCAAGATGAGTTCCGTGCCTGCCGTCAGCGAGGAAATTGTTAACTAAAAGGGAGATGTCAGCTCGCCAGTGTGGCAGATTTTTATTTATTTTCTTCTGACCAACATCAGACGAACGTAGTGTGTAAGCCATGTAAAAAAAAACGTCCCGGCTAAGCAAGGAAACACAAGCAATTTATTCCACCATCTAAACCGCTGCCACCCTTTGGAATATACATCATGTCGCCCATCTACCTCAAGTCAACAAACAACCCACAAGCAGTCCACGATGGAGAGGTACTCTGTAACAGTGCCATATGATAAATCTTCCAAACGATATAATGACATAACCCATGCAATAGCGTTCTTCATTGCAAAAGAATTGCTGCCGTTCAGCATGCTGGAGAAGTCAGGCTTTTGTTTACTGTTATAAAGGTTTGTTGGTACTACTTATTACAGATGCTGTTGTTGATCTACCTCAAAGTTTGCCTTGATTGTTCCATGTTTACATTAAATTGAAGTGAACATATTTTGTAACATTTTAAGTTCAAAGTTAAAGTTTGTTTAAACTTTTATCTTAATATAAGTAGAGTAAGACATAAAGAAGATATTTTGTTTAAATTTTTGTACTGCTAAAACAAATTTTATTTGCTGTTTGCCTTAATAATGTGGGTCAGTTAAAATACAGTGGTTAAATACTAACTGTTCTACTTGTCATTTTTACTTTAAAACAAAAGGTCAATAATTATCGATATCGAACGATAAGAAGCATCATATCGTTGATATATTTTTTTGCCATATCGCACAGCCCTAGTTTCTATTTCTATTGAGTGCAGAGAAAGACTTAAATCCAGGGACGAACTGACAGGATTACCTTCAGTTAAGTGGGCTGACATCTACACCTACCAGACAGAGAAACCAAGCGTGTATAGCAAAAATAAATAAATCGATACTAGGGATGAAACAATACAGCTCACCCATGGTTCAATGCGAATCTCGGTTTATGGCCCAAGGTTTTCGGTTCTTATGGCTTCGACACATTAAAGATTTTTTTGATTGTTTAATACTTATGCGACAGGATCATTAAAAACCTTTTACTGAAACTCTTCTTTATTTTACTTGACTTATTTTATTGCGATCGCTGTTATCGAAGTAAAAGTGCGCTCAATGGGAAAGGCCAAAAATAATGTATTAACAAGGTGCGTCACTGGCATTGCAATAAATTAGAAGAAATGCAATGCTAAATAGCTTCTTGGACACACTCTTGCTAAGACGTAAATAGCTGTCCAATAGGCCGCGGAGTGGCACGACTTTCGTTATACGGACTTTGGCGTGGTGCTTTGAGAGACCCTCTTTCTGCATGTGCTGAGAGCAATGTGAACATACTGCTTTCGTATGCAGTGTAAAAATACATTCTTGATGTTCCAAATTTGGAAATTATCACTTAAGTACAACGGGCATACAATAAATCCAGCTTGCGTCCGTTCGTCAGCATTATACTCGACAACAGCACATTACTTCTCATGTTGCAGGCTGTCTCACTTTACCTCCTGATCACCACTCGCTATTAGATATTGGGGATGTGTTTATCTATCTCAGCATACGGACAAACACGGACAGGGCCAGTTCATTGTCGTTGACAAGTTATAACGTTACACACACAACGTGAAAGCATAACTAGTAAACTGTGGATGATTTTTCAGCCTAAACACAAATGATTTGAGACATTTAAAATGAAACTCACCTGCAGTGTTAGCCCCCGTTCAATAGCAAAACAAACAGCTTGCCGCAGCTAAACATGTGAAATCTACACTTATATACAGTAAGTTAAACACAGGCTTTGAATGTTGACTTGTGTGTGTGTGTGTGTGTGTGTGTGTGTGTGTGTGTGTGACTGACTTGGCTCCCTTCACTATCATATGCTAACGTTATTCTCTTATATATAGGGTAAATTAACATCAATTTAGACTGTTGATAAATATTACTCACATCAGCAGTTTTGTCTCATTCAATCGGTCTCGATCCCTCTTAAAAGCTAATCCTGTTTGTACTGTCCTAGGTTGAAAAAGCACTCGGGTTTAAAGTGATTTGCACAAACAATCAGGTTTTTACTTATGGTTTCTGATGGATTTCCACTAAAAATAAAATAAATCCACTCCGCTCTCTTCCTAGTTTGGAAACATTGCATGTTGTCCACAAACTTTAGCCAAGGCGTGTGAAAACAACAATGGCAGAGCGCGGTGGGTTGAACTGTGTAGAATAAGGGGCAGTAACATTATAATAAAATCTACTTTGAACATCACAACCAGAGCGAAATCTGAACAGCTCTATTTCTCACATGCTTGCAGGGAAAGCCACACCAAAACAAACTTACTGGGTTCTTAGTTTTCACGTTTTTTGGGATGCTAGATTCACCGTGGACACGATTATTGCACTTAAACACACAAAAAGGGGGGTTTTTATATGATGTCTCCTTTAAATACACGTTATTCCGCTTGCGTTCTAAAAAAACACAAACGTAAGAGCCTGGTGAACTGGTAGAAAAAATGAGTGATCATAACAATTGCCTTCATTACAGATGCTGTGTCTGATGTGAATAAAACACATCCGTCAAATTTAATTTGAGAAGATAATTATTGCCGCTATATAGACAATCTCTAAATGTATTTTGTGCTTGTATGCACTTTATATGAAGCCTAAATTAAACATTGTGTGGTTGAAAGTAGTGTTGTCAAAAATATCGATATTTCGATAAGTATCGATACTGAAATATCTGAACGGTACCAATACTAATTTCCCGAAGTATCGATACTCCGATCCTAGCCGAGCTGTCACTTTCACTTATCTCCAAAGGCGCGTTGACAAACACCACACGTGACCGATGATGAACATGGAAAGCCGAAGGACACAAACAAGCCAATATGCAAGAGTTGCTACAGAGCAGTGCTAACAAAAGGCGCTAACACCTCTAATATACCGATATGAGTGTTGTCTCGTTATAATCCGACTGAGGAATCTTTAACTGTGAATCTTTAAAGATTTTAACTGTGGTCAAATGTAAATTAACTTGTGCTTAATTAACTTAATTCAAAAAATCAATCAAATAATGTTATGTATTGACCAGCATTTATGAACGATAAGCAATGCATTTGCTACAGTATATTTTACTCTTTGGTGACAGTATGTAATAAAATACAACGGATCATGTTTGATCTGGTCCAATGAAAAAAAAACTATTAACTTTTAACTAAGATTAATACATGTTTTGGAAGTATTTTTCATTGTTTATTTATGTTAACAAATATCTATTACCAATTACTTAAGTTCTGAGATTAGTTACATAGTTCAGTTCATTTTAAGTGTGGTCCAAAAAAAAAAAATGTTTATTAAAGTTTGGCATTCTCTTGTAGCACCAGAAAGAAGATGAGACTCGAACTGCAACAGTACATAATGCGTTATAACACACATTATGAAGAATTATGATGCATTTTACCCTTTAATAACTCTTTATAATACATTATATATGTTATATTTATCTTTAAATAATAATAAAAAAGAATTACCCCCTTAATGTTGTGGCAGTTTTTTTCTCTGTGGTATCGAAAATGGTATCGAGTATCGATATTTTTCAAGGTATCGTATAGAAGTTAGAAATTCCAGTATCGTGACAACACTAGTTGAAAGCATGGCAAAGTTGTGATATGTGATAGGATTGAGTCTGTCTCTGGCTCAGTGCCAGACAAAGCGCTGAATGTTCTAATCACACCGGTCTGATTCTTCCGCATTAAATGATGAAGAGTGAATTTAAGACATTAAGGATAGACTGGAACCCTGCAATTGACGGAAGTCCGTCACAGACTCGCTGCATTGAATGGAAATCCGTAGTAGCGACAGAGAACTTTAATCAAGGTCCTCATGTAGCAGCGGCAGAAGAATTTGTCCGGTTAAGGTTTGTTCTTCCACCACTGAAATAATTTTTGAGAGCTTAAAGGTAGGGCAGGGCGATATGGCAAAAATGTAAACTCAATCGTTTTTTCTATATTCAACTCAACTCAACTTTATTTATATTCTCAACTCAACTCAACTTTATTTATATAGTGCTTTTTACAATTTTCATTGTTACAAAGCAGCTGTCCATGAGACACATTGAATACGAGTAAAACAACTAAAGGCAATATACCTGTAAAAACAAGAAAAAGGTGAAAACAACAAAAGACAGACATACACACAATATGCATACATACTTACACACATTGACATAGACGCACACACACACAAACATACTCGACACACACAAAAACACACACGCACAGTGAAAGCACACATTGGCTATAAAGGAGAGAGAACCACTGGTCAAATATTATACGGACTATAAACTCTTATATGCAATATTAATTATGTCTAGTTTCTGAATTCTTAAGCAGCCCCCCCGGCCAGGCAGAAGTGCAAAACAATATGCAAACGATGGTGAGGAACCCAAAACTCCAATCGAGAAAAAAAAAAACTCAGGCCGATATATTGATCGATGATGATATTTATTTCGATATATAATTGATAGATAATTATAGATTAAAATATATTTTTTCAATGTAAAATTATCATTTAAATACAGTTTATTAAGAAAACAGTCTAACAAAAGTTAACTTTAAACCAGATAAAATTAAATTAAACCAAGTCATTGATATTACCTAATTAGACATTTATTGTTGCAATACAGATATGTAGATATTAGGCCATAAACAACATGTACCAGTTCATTCAGTCTCATTTTGACTCAATTGACTGGTTAAATAAAGGGAGTGTTCATTCAATACATTCAACCAATGAAAGGGCTCCATTACTGCGTACATTCAAACACTATTCGCTCAGCACTTGCGCACATACATAACACTGCAATAATGTCTTGCTCGAGTAGTGAGATTCTTTCAAAAAGACATCAAACATAAACTGTAGTACATTGCTTTAATCATGCAAGAATCTTACATCCAAGGTTTAATCTTTTAATGTGCAAACAAACTCGCTTCGTTACATCTCTTACCTAAACAGGGCAGCGCTGGTTTGTCTCATATGCACCAGCTCATGTTAGCAGAAGTGTTAAAGTTGGATATAAAAATGTTTGTGCTTGAGTTTCGAAGTAACTCACTAGCAATTGAGCCTCAAGTTTCTTTTGTTTAACTGGCGATTGCGGAGGAAAATAACACTTGATAAACTGCGTGATGACACCTCGAGATTAGTTTCATTTTCGTTTCCGCTTCCAGTCATGTTTTCCTCCTCCTGTCGAGTTTTCTCTGCAAAGTCCAGTATGAAATGGACTTTGTACTTTGACGGGCATGCTAAAAGCTGTAAGCTGACATACTGTTGTTGCGTTTATTTCTGCTGTCCATTAGACTGTAAGATTAATCCATATTGAGTAAAAATGGCAAAAGCTTATCATCGTTATCGACATAAATTCTACCGTGTTTCGATATGATATAGTTTATCGGCCCAGCCCTATTTTAAGGTAAAAAAAACTACAAAGTTTTTGTTTTAACCAACCAATGTGCTGATGGAGTGTCAATAAAGACTGAAGAGTTGTCTACTGAATACTCTGAAAAGTTCTCACATTTTAACTGGAGATATATAGGTTGTTAAAAGCATGTGAGTATAAAGAGTTAACAATTGCTTGTGATTTGTCATTACAAAATGTTTTCATAGTTTAATAATATGTGTACAAATTTTTTGTCAAGAATTTTTTTTGCAAATGATGTATAATTAGTGTGAATCGCAATATATTTCGCAATATAAACCCTAGTCGAGAGTAGCCGGCCGCTCGTAACATACTTTGACATCACACAGTAGTCGCGTACACACAGTTCCCTGAACTAAACAACTGGTAGAAGTATGTTCTGTGCATCCCGGCCACAAGTACAGAAAAACTGCCTTTGGTCACACAGCGTTCTCGGTTAGAGTAGTGGGGTTATGGAATTCCTTAACTACAAACGTCCGAAACATTGACAGATACAAAGTTTTAAAATTAATCTTAAGCAATGGTTTCTATCGGAGCAAATTTGCAACCACTAATTAACGTGTTGCTAGCACCGTGTTTTCTATATGCTGTTTTTACAAATCTTAAATTTCTGGATATATGTATTGTGATGTTTATGTGGTGTATATAGACCATTCAAAAAGGGAGAGAGCTATACAAATTTAAAGTTATATTGTATTATATTGAAAAGCAAGACAAAACATAAAAATCAAATGTTGACCATTCAGTTTATGCAATAGTGCAAAAAATTGCTCAATAAATAGAAGAAATGCGAAAAGCCATGCATGGCGCCGTTTTTTGTGTGTGTCTCTTTAAATGGCTATGAGCTTCTGGCTGCTCCCCTGCCTGTATGCAAAATAGGAGGAAGAGCGTGCTTTTGATGACATCAAGACAAGCTAAATGGCGGAAAGCCCAATTATGAAAGTAATGCCCTTTCCAAACAAAACAATCCAGGAACTGCAAAAAAAAAAAAAAAAATCGCCTTAATGCCTTCGTTCATAAATACGAATTAAATGACAAAAACATAGATAGAACAAAATATGCTGAACATTTGCTGTATGAAATGTTGGCCATTTATGATTTATCATGTGCATGCCTATTACTAACAGACATAATCACGGATACAGGCATATATATGCTATCAGAGTACTTGTATGTGGCAGACAGGTATGTAAAGATCAGCAACCAGGTGTTAGGAGCAATTTCTGCGTAACTTCATTGTCTTAAAAATGAGCACTCTGTTTCTATCCGATCCAAGTATTTTCGCACTTCGGACATACGAGAAAACACGGAACTCAGCAAGAAAGACACTGCTATAACTTTCATTCGTTGCAATTAACAAGCTTCAAAGAAATTATGTCATCACAAGTCTTCTGAACCGATGGGAGCGATGCGTTTTACCACTAACGATACTACACAACACCTGTCTTTGGACCAATGTAAAGTCTCAGGATTAGCCTCGAACATGTTAACAACAGCCGCTAACATGCTAAACACATTATTCAAGAAAGGCGATTTAAAAATGATGTGTAATAATAACATCTTCCGAAGATGACGGTTAATCGCAGGCAGCTGGTACGGATTCTCAATTGAAAAAAATGTTTGTGGCGGGAGCCTGGTCTTCCGGCTCTGGGCCCACCAGGTACCAGACCTTTGATTTTTCAACCTTTCCGGCTACCGGGAGCTCTAGCTCCCGACTTAGGGGTCACATCGACTCGACTTCCCACAAGTCCTGGCTCGTTTCTGTAAATCTTTCCAGACCGGTGAATGTTGATTTGTCGATCCGAAAAGAGTGCTTTTCCTCCGGACGCAGAATTAATGGCATCCCGCCAGGGACCTTCGATAGTTTATAACTCCGGTAGTCAAGGTCGCAGGGGGACGAACCTGGGCTCGTCGGAAAGGTCTCCTCCCGGCCTCCATTATTTCCGAACAAACATGTCCAGCATTTTTTAGGCAAGAGCAGATGTAGCCACTGGCCAGAGACAAAAGTGTCTAAGAATCAACAAATGTGTGCTGTTGTTGGATCTAAAATGGAATATAAAAGTAGGCCGGATGGAGACCTTTCCGACGAGCCAGGGTTCGTCCTGAGTAATAACAATCAAAAGTCCCGGGCGGGACGATGATGACTTCGCGTTCGGGAAGAATTAACTTTTTTGGACCGACAAACTAAAATTCAGCTGTATGTATCTCTGGTCCAGAAAGACTTAGACGAACGACGCATTCGAACGAAGATCTTATCTACTTTTAAAAAAATACTTAAGTAAAGGAAGGTGGTAGATTTGAATGCACTCATGGATTAAAAGTTTTAAAAAAACATTTATTTATGGACTGTAGTGGAGTATGTATGATGTGCTTCATACTGTAGGGTAGGGGTGTGCGATATGACGATATTGGATCGCGAACGATTAAAATGACTGCACGATCCACTTTTTCGGGAAAATCGTTAAATCGTCCTATATAGTGATGTTCTATAGAATTCGTCAACATCCTAGCGATAGATTGCGCCATGTTAACAAGCTCGTATACGTTGCTTGTGAATTCAGTAAGATTAAGTGACGCGGTCAGTGACGATGGAGGGAAACACGGAGGACTTGGTCCCTAAAAAAAATTCTACATCAGGAATATTGAAATGGTTTGGGTTTTCCCCAACTGACACGGCCCAAACAAAAGTTATTTGCAAATGTGGCAATGATAAGATCCGAGCTTCGTAAGGCAACACAACGAACCTTTTTAACCACCTCAAAATATAGGGACTGAAAGAGTATGCCGACAGTCAAATTATAAAGGGATCCCACGCGAGTAAATCAGGTACAACCAAGCATACGGAAACTACAAGGCTTACACAACGATTTTGGCGAAAGAACTATTTGAGAAAGGAACTCCGTATCCGTATGACAGAACGAGCAAGCGCTGGAAAGATGTCACTGACGCGGTCGCATTTTACCTGACCAAAGACATGATTCCCATAAAGACTGTGGAAAATGAGGGCTTTAAAAACTGCTCAAAGTCGTAGATCCACGTTACGAAATACCCAGCCAAAAATATTTTTCCTCCACGCCCATTCCACAGCTTTACTCTATGTGCCGCAACAAGATGCAAAACAAAATTCAAAATGTAAAGTTTTTCGCTAACAGCTGATTTATGGTCTTGCACATGCATTAAATATTAACTTGATTAAAATATTCTTCAAAATATAAATGGTAAAGAGTATATTTTTATATGGGGACTTACTTTGGCTGTATTGAAGCCCCTTTAATGCCCAAAATAGTCTTAAAACCAACTCGAAGAAGAACCGCGATAAAATCGTGAATCGTGATATATCTGGAAAAATCGTGATTTGAATTTTTTTTCTAGATCGCCCACCCCTACTGTAGGGAAGCATTTTTTGTAGTCGGACCGCCTTCAGATTTGTCCGTCACTGGTAAAAAAAGTCTGTCAATGATAGAGAATTTTCGGTTAACGCGACCTCTGGTAGACACACACGTACAGGAATATCTGGACAGCGGCCAATCAGAGGGGGGTCTGCCCTTCACTATCTCTGATTGGTTTGGACCACGGTATGGGCCTAATGTGTGTGTGTTGTTGAATCACAGGGAGACATTCAGAGTTGCTGAGACTTTTTCTCTCCCTCTAACGGCTGGTCGCACCGTTGCGACCCCTGATTATTTTTAGTCATACCGTTGAGAAATAAGGTCGTGTTTGGTCGCACTCAAGAGCCCTGACTGTGAAAGCGTGTGTGTGGGGAGCCATATATATATATATTTTTTTTTTTTTGCAGTGTATTTATTCACTTTGTTCTTCTTACTTTGCTTTTATAAATGTAATGATTTGCTTAGTCAATACATTTTATGTACAGCTGCTTTGTAACAATGAAAATTGTAAAAAGCGCTTTATAACTTTATTTGAGTTGAGCGTTTACTCATTATTACCTGCAATAGCTGCAACAATGATACTTTGTTATTACATCACATGTTATGTTATATCACATCACAAAAATAACATTTATAAAGTCATGAGCACTGAAATGAGGCCCAAATACAAGAAAATAGGGAATATTTATAAACGAAATAATAATTTGTATGGTTTAAATGTTGTATATCCTTTAATGACCACCACATCTGGGATCAGCCAGTGTAAAATGTCTTCACTTTCTGAAATTACTACAATGGTGCTATTATTTGACTAACTTTATCAAATAGGTGACATCTGAAAGCTGTGACACCACGTATTAAATTACCCTCTTATTCAGTTGTCAGAACTTAAACAGAATGACGCATTTTAGAAACGCGTAAGGCAAAAACTTACAAGAAAGTCCTGAAAATCCTGTAAAATTCATCATAAATTAAAGAACTCATTTTCTTTTCTCACAAGAAGTTTCCTCATATTTAGCTAATTTGCTTGCAACGGCTAATATTAGTTAACACGTATACAAATAGACTAGAAACGAGATGAAATGGTAGACACTCAGTGAATGTATCTACATTTGTACGAAAAGAGTTCAATTAACGTTTACGCGCATGAAAATATAAAGAGCATCTGACCATAAAAGCAGCCGCAATGAAATTAGCATAGCTCGCTTAGCAACGGGATCCCGCTCATTGTAACGAAGGCGGAAACAGTCGCTCGGGCTAATGCTAACACCCGCGAGCCTGCTGCTAGCGTTAGCCTCAACAATAACACTCACCTCCAACTCGGTACATGTTGGCCGCCATTCTCTCGCTTTCGTTCACAAATAAAAAAATTAAAATCTCTTCGTGGTGATGACAAAAAATACGTATCCAAAAGTGGTGCAGCGGTCTATATTATCGCATGTATTGAAGTATTTCCCCTGACGCAAGACAAAGCCGGGTCCCGGCACGGCGCTGCCGCTCTGGCGGGTAAAAGTTTAAAGTTTCTGCTACAATGTTTCTCTGGGTAGTAAAAAAATGCTTCTTTGTTCCCGCGCTGAAAAAAAACTCCCATCGAAGCCTCATTCAGACAATTACGCATTCACACGTCACACATAGATGCAGACACAAGCCCTTGATAGCCAGCATGTCTGTCTTTCTCTCTCATACCACTCTTCATCCCGTGCTCCGCTCCCAGCTTCATCCTCCTCTTCTTCACCTCGGCTCTGTTTTACACATACTCGCACTACCCCCTTTTTCGACGTCATCTTCGGAAGCTTATAACGTCACTCAGAAAAACACTTGTGAAGCGGAAAGAACCAACCATGCATACAAAAAAGAAGTATATTTTACTTCTTAGTACTTACTAAAATCAGTTGCGTTAAAATGTACCCAACAAAATGCTGGGTTACTACAAGTTTAACCAAGCTGTTGGGTTATGAAATAACTAATTTGTTGGGTTACTTTTTTGTTATTTATTTTATTATCATTATATTTGTTGTTTATTATTTTTGACCATCCTATTAATTATTATTTTATTACAGTGTAAACAGTGAATGTAAAACATAGAAATACCTTTATAATTCTTTATTTGCAAATCTTAAAAAAGTTTTGTTTGCAGTTTTTTATTGATGTACTTCCTGTATCATAAAGTTACTAGCAATTTAAGTATCAAATAAATAAAAAAGCAGAAGAGTGGCTAGTCCGGGCGCGCAGCACTAGAGACGGGGGGACATGATCTCCTAAGATCTCGATCCGTGCCCCTCACTTTTCCTAGGAAAGGCAAAAAACATCGGTAAAACTGAGGATCAATCAGGATTTCCGCTTATGAAAAGTTACATTAGCCTAAGTAGTGGGGCCGCCACTCCTTAAAGGAGGCATGAAATAAAATCACAATTTTAACCCAGCTTTTGTTATATAAGAGGGAATAGCATTCACGCAAACATCATATAAGTGTCAGAACTGAAAATGCCGTTGTAACTGAGATTCCATCTGTTATTGACACCATGCCAAGCGAACGCCAGATGCACCTATCTATGAAGACATTGATAGGCTGAACAACAACCTACACATGGAAAGAATATCATCGACTACCATCCCCGCCCGCTGGTTCGTGCATGACAATTCTGTAGTAACACAAGTGGTGCAGAACCAGATGGAGCGAGCAAGCAATAAACAAACATGTCCTTAAAGATTGCTAAATATTGTCGTTTGTTCGTTTAATTTCTCTGAGGATTCCTTCAGGAACAAGGCAAAAGGGACAAAAAGCAGTGCTGTGCACTGTAAACCCCAATGTTGTCATTAATAAAGACATTAAGTTATCATAACTTAACATTATTAAAAATACCACGTTTTGGCATCAGAACTTAAACAAATGTGTTTAATCAAATTATTTGGCAGCAAAAACCTTTCGAATTAGGATTATAAGTGTTATGAAAACAAAATTTTAAATTATTTTTAATGTCTTGATTGGTCGTTTTGAAATGATGCCTTGATGAACGTGCTGATCAGTCGGTATTAAACAAGGCGGTAATTCTTTGTTCTTGTGAATCTGACGAGGAGAATCAGGCATATCACTGGAGGGAAGAAATGTATAAAACATGAATTTTAACTGGTAAGAACATATTAAAATGCATACACTTTCCTCAATTGCATCCCAGGTTTTATTGTAGAGATATTTGTACTGTCTTAACACTTTCCTTTTTTCCTATCTAAGATACGCTGGCCGCTAGGTGTCACTGCACTGCAACAGAAGAAAACACATGCAAACACAAACAAACACAAGCAAATTCAGAAAACATCTTCATTAGTTCGGCGACCCATGCCCTGCAAATACTCGAAACACATACAAACACAGAAACGCGCTGCAAATATTCGTAACACAAACAAACACAGAAACGCGGTGCAAATTCTCGCAACACAAACAAACACAGAAACGCGCTGCAAGCTGCACAGACGACAGCGGAAGTGTTTCCGGGGGACCACAAAAACTGATGCACCTGATTGGGATGCGCTTCATTCAAATTCGTTAGTGGAGTTGTCAGCCACATTGAAGGTAATTGCTTTATAACTTTATTTTAACTTTCTTAACGTACGTCCGTAGGATATAATTAGCCTGTTGATTTGAACAGTTTAACAAAAGAAAGTTTAAGGCTTTGCTTAGATTATGTTAGCTTAAGTTATTTCCAGGTACAGTCAAATAAAATTATAGCCAACTTTTGCTGCCATGACTGAGAAATTTATTTTAGAAATTGCAGTGGCAGCTCTAATAATGACCCAGGAATAATTGCTCAATATTGTGTGAAGTGTCTCTGACTTTGGGCTTCCAGCAAGGCTTCGCACAGACTGCCAAAATGGCACTATGGCAGTCATTCACTGTGAATTAAAAGCAGAGCATACAGATGACTTTGCAGGAGCTCAGAGTCACATGTATGGCACCTCAACTGCAAATCAACCTATCGAAAGTTGGTGGTCCTTTTTCAGAAAGCAAAGGTACAAGTGATTTAAGATCAATTCCAAGAAAACATATCATGCTACTTTGTTTATCGTGTTGTATTGTCATGACAGAGGTCTTGAGCACATTTGTAACAAAATTTAGTCTAGTGTAATTCTTCTATGTAATGCAAGTGTTGTTTTTGGATGCTATGAGGCTCTGGCCTGAATCTCTGCTTTTTTATGTGCATGTATTCAGCATTTGTTGCAAGTAAAACAATGTGTTTATTGTTACTTCCTCAATAGGACTCAGTTTTGGATTGAGCTCTTCAGCGACTTGAGAGAGAGACACCTTTTCAATGGTAGCCATGAACATAAATGCCTTCTACGATATGTCTTCTTGGGCATCTTGCAGAGAGACTTTGATGACTACAGAAAACTTTGGAATAACCACACCATCCGACCTGTTCGGCAGTCGCTTTGTCCTTCAGGTTAACCAGAAGCTATGTATCACCTGCCTCACAGGTTCGTTTCATCCACAAAATTATGACCATAGTGCCTTGTACAGTAAAAGAAGCAAACTTGGGACCATGCCTGTGAAATCCAGGCTCAAGTCTCAATCTCATTATGAGCATCTACATTTTATTTCCAACATTAATATCAATTTGATATCTTTGACATGACCTTACTCAGTCAGTATTAAAAATATAAATATTTTATTTTCACAGAATGTTCTTCGGGATGATTTTATGTAAAAAAAAAAAAATCAAACACTTTTTTCACAGGCAGGGTCACAGCAATGACAATATTTTTAAAACGGATGTTGTCAACATTGAAGGCCTCTTAGTCAACCTTTGGCTGATTATATTCCTCTACCTTGGGAGGTTAATATGTTGAAAATTGTGAGTTAACTCAAAGTTTTGATTTCTTACTGTACTTAGGTTTAATGCAAGGGAGTGTGGATTCCCAGTGTCCGAGGAAGTCCTAACAGAGTTTGAGAACATTTTGCCAGCGCGGCGCAGCCTGTGCGGTGATGATAATCTCCATCTTGATTTTGAGAATTCACAGAGACTGGGTGGGTTGGTTCCACCAGTCAACTGGACAGATGCTGTTGAGAATTACATAATCTTAAAAAGTATGTGTGAACTTTAAAATAATCAGTTTCTGATTCTGCAAAACTAGTAATGGTTATCATGCATGTGTTGCCCCTTCCTTTAAACAAGAAGTCATTTTGTGATCATCTGGGTAGACTTGATGTGGTTTTTAAATGGAACAGTCAATGCGGGAGTTCTGTGAATGCCCAAATGACTAAAAACCAAATTCATGCATTTCAAAGTATTTTATTATTATTTCTTTACAAACAGGTTTAATTAACAGCTGTGATTTTGTAAGCCGTTAAAGATGAGTTTAACAGTCTTGATGATTTGATGTTAAAATTCAAGAACAACATTAACTTTACAAGAAGAATCACTTATCAAAATAAAACCTACGTGGTTACCAAAAATGTTACTGTGTAATTATTACATTAGCCTACCATCATAAATCGCATAAACATTAACCTGAGTGCTACTTCATAAGGAAGTGCTACATTAAGGAAGCCCAAACCCAGGTGAGTTTTGGATGCCGTAATCCATGGCTTCTTGAAACTCCTCGTAACTCTGTAAAATAGGGATTTTAATTGTGTTAGCACACACATTTGCAACAGGAAAGCGTGAGGTCTTCTGAATAACGAACTGTGGCTGTGGCTGTATTTCTCCAGCAGGAACTTCCTTTAGCTCTGTTCCAAACATAAGGACATCCTTCAAAGTTGGACTAGCTTCTTTTTCTGCAGGACAAAAAAAATTAGATTTTAAGTTTTTTTAATTAATTGTGTTTCTTTCTGGTTGCTTTCTTCAAATCAATGAAATAATCACCCCATAAACTAAAAGGGTTTGAGCACATTACACAGAATTGCTATTTCTGCTAAACCACAGATGGTACCACAATTGATTATTTTGGGAAACATTCTAATTGAGGGATTTTTATGCTGATATAAATATCTTGTTATATCTCACTTTTTGATGCAGAGATAATTCTGTACCTTTTTTATATTGATCATAGATAATACCTTCCACATAAACCAGATAATCTTGCCAGTTGCTCAGTAACCAGGCCTTTTCATAGAGGTCATTGCTTCCAGGTTGACTCAACTGCACATGGAAGATTTTTTCCACAGCAGCAGCTGTGAGCTTGATCTAGGTGTAGCACATGAATGAGAAGAAAAGTGAAGGATGCTGTTACAAAGCGTTGAAAAAATCCAATGTTGCTAGTCCGTCCCTGAATCTACAAAATATATCAGGTTACAGTGGCTGTTACTTCATAATTTTCAGTCAAAAGGTGAATAACAACTACTGAAAGATACATTTCACTGATGACACTGATGTTGATGCCTTAGATAATTTTGATGTTGTGGTTGACCAAAAATGTAATCGTCAATTTCAAAAGTGAATTCCCTGAGAAATATAGAAATTGATATAGCTGGCACATGGACCAAAATAACGTGTTTGCAAAAAAATTAACTTACCCGTGTCTATACTCTGGTGTACTGCATTCAGGACTTGACAAAAAAAAAAACTCACTAACCCTTTCTCTCAACAGGTAGTGGTCTAGCTTTTGTTGAAACTAGTAACTTTGTATTGGCACCTAATGTATTATTGCTCCTGTATGACATATCGCTTGTTGCTCCCTAACTCTATGTAAGTCGCTTTGGAAAAAAGCATCTGCTAAATGACTATGTAAATGTAAATGTAAAAGCTGCCAACAGTACCAACAACAACTTCATCCTCATCTTCTGAAACTGACTCATCTTCATCACCTCACAAAAGATTTTGGGTAGAGTTTCCATTTGAAATGTTCAGTAAATATTGGCTATGCAGCAATATTGGAATTATACAAAGCACTAAGCTCAAAAGGTGTACATGTGCATTAAATACATAAAACATACTATATAAATACTTTCTCTTGGAGGAAAAAGTCCTCAAGCACGCGGATGTGCAGTGTGATCCTTTGATGAGCTTTTCCAATGGCATGTTTGTATTGCCCAATGGTAAAAGGTGTGTCAGTCCCAGGAATATTTTTTATCTGAGAGCCATCGGGATAAAGCAAGACATTTTCTCCATCTTCCATGTCTCGATATAAGTCTTTCTGTTTTTTTATGGCAGCTGGCAAAAGTTGCTCCAATGACCACTCAGGTTCAACCTGTAGAGGTAGGTTTTTCCCTTGTATGGGTCTGAAACCAATATGGTCTTGGTCATGATGCCAACAGAAATATAAACCAATAATCAGAAAATATAAAAAAACAATGATGATGAAAATAATTTATAATCTTGAACATTAATTTTAACATACCCTCACTGTTTTCTTTGATTTATTTTCACATTTTCAAAATGTCCTCCTCTCATTTTCTTTTAGTTGTCTGTATTTCATGAAGTTGAGAACAGATGAACTAACTGGAATGGCACCTGTATCAGTCACTGAAACAAAAACACAATAAGAATGAGATAAAAAGGAAGTTACTATCATTTTATAGGGTTAAGGTTTTATCATAAATGCTGGTTTACATTCAAAAACATCAAACATTAGATAGGGAGCTCTGCAAGAGATAATTACCTTTGAGCAAAGACTGGCGTGACCCATGAAGGTCATCACTTGCAGTTCTAGGGGCTTTCTCAGTTATAAAAGATACACCTTGCCCACACGAACTGCAAAATCTGGGCAAATTCGACAATTTGAAGCCACAGAAAGGACAATTCATTTTAATCTGAAAACATAGGTATAACGTTACTCACGTTAGTAGCAAGTGGTCTTCTTTACTGTTGCCCATGTGATTGCAGAAAGTGGCGAAATAAATTTTATAATTGGATTAATTACATCAAGGTTCAAACTATGTCGACTAGAATAAGTTGATAAGTTTTTAATCATTTTTTTAAACCTTTAAACTTTTTTATAGTGACACTTGTTTAAGTAAGTTGAGTAGATACTACGTCTCATAGTTTTTGTTAAACTGTTAAAATCGACAGGGTAATAATTTCATACGGATGTACGTTAAGAAAGTTAAAATAAAGTTATAAAGCAATTACCTTCAATGTGGGTGACAACTTCACTAAAGTCAAAATGAAGCGGGTCCCAATCAGGTGCATCAGTTTTTGGGGTCCCCCGAAAACACTTCCGTTGTCGTCTGTGCAGCTTGCAGCGCGTTTCTGTGTTTGTTTGTGTTGCGAGAATTTGCAGCGCGTTTCTGTGTTTGTTTGTGTTGCGAGTATTTGCAGCGCGTTTCTGTGTTTGTTTATGTTTCGAGTATTTGCAGGGCCTGTGTCGCCAAACTAATGAAGATGCTTTCTGAATTTGCTTGTGTTTGTTTGTGTTTGCATGTGCTTGTATGTGTTTTCTTCTGTTGTAGCGCAGTGACACCTAACGGCCACCATACGTGAAGAAACGTTAGGTCTAAAAAGAGCGTCGACGTGAGGACTCACTGAAGAACGCTGATAAGGTAAAATACATGTGTACATTTTGCTTAACGTTTGTTGACCTACAACTATTTCGTGGGTTATAAATACTTTCCATTTTTTTGCAGTGGAACGTTAGCGGATAGGGATCATTGTGAAGGAGGCCGGCAAATAGACCTCGTGATAGACTCACTGAAGAACGCTGGTAGGTTAATTGTAAATAAAAAGAATTGGTAAATGATTGTTCATAATTGTTTTTGCGTTACATAACGTAGACATCAACGCCGAATCGCATTGGGATAGTATTACCTGAGGACCTCGTGTGTTTTTAGAAATGACCTCGATTTAGGAAAGGGACAAGAATTGCGGTCAAACAGTTGATCCACACACTTATATAACCTCTGATATCCGCCCTGTGTCTTGTGTTTTTACTTATTTTACGCAACATTCATTTATCCAGGAATAATTTAAATGAAATTAAAAAGTTATATGTTAAAGGTACAGTGTGTAGGAATTTGAAGGATTTATTCACCAAAATGTAATATATAATACAAAACTATGTTGTGAGTGGTAAAGTAATACCTTACAAAATGAACCGAAATGTTTATATTACCGGACAATGAGCCATTTTATTTATATACACCGCGGGCACACCCTTCCATGTAATTTATCAAATTGCACAGCCATGTTTCTAGAGTAGCACTACACGTACAAACTGAGCGTGTTTCGTAAAACGAAGGATGCGCGGGACTATGTTCTTCTTCGGCTGTGTTTTGAGGCAGCTTGCAAAGCCACTTCATATAAGGATTAGCAGAAGAACAGGAAGAACAATAACAAAATTTAAACGGTTCTTT
The DNA here is from genome assembly GCA_008369825.1 of Triplophysa tibetana. Taxonomy (NCBI): domain Eukaryota; kingdom Metazoa; phylum Chordata; class Actinopteri; order Cypriniformes; family Nemacheilidae; genus Triplophysa; species Triplophysa tibetana. Next base: position 10,112,837 of record CM017895.1, read on the forward strand.
GCTGCGGTTAGAAGAGAAATTTGCGCTAATGGTGGACCACAAATACTCTGCACAAGAGCCGAGAGAGCGTCAATCTTTGTCGTCAAAAAAGATAAAATACGATGCAGCAAGGCGAAGTCGATTAAAAAAACGAAAGAAAACCTGAATAAAAATCAGCGTGGCTTTTCCACGGAGGGCACTGAACCAGGAAAAGGGTTTGCTAAGAGACGCCGCAGTTGCCAGCTCTCTGCTGGACCGGTAAGTTTGTTTAATTTCCGCTCTATAAGTGAAGTGTTTGTTTGATAGCTTTAGCTTATAGATGAGCTGAACATCAAGAGATGTAGCGTTTTTCCTTGTAAATTTTTTGCACTTTTTAATTGTACTATAAGTCCTTGTTGCATGACCGTTTGCAAATCAAGTTAAAAAACATGTTTACCATCATAATTTGCATAAATCGGCTGTAAGTTATAATACTGCTTAGCTTCCACATCCTCTCTTGTGCTGTCCTCCCGGGTAACGTTAGCTTCTCTGCCTCTCCTCGCCCTGCCTGCATCTCCAACACCCCTACCTCTCCGTCCTCTTCCTCTCCCTCTTACTACCTGTGATAAGTTCCTCTGATTGACTCTGTGATGATGAGAAAAACGTCTGCTAAGACTTTCGCGGTTAGATTACACGCCTTTAGCATTAGCAAGCGGTTTCAATAGGCTGTAAGTTACGGACCAAGTTATGGTGCCAAAAAATGCTATGGAAAATAAGCGAATAAATCACTGACACAATGTTAAACAAGTAACAATAATATTCACTATAACGATTAGAGTAAATTATGAATTAAGTAACTTTTATTTATTTATTTTTATTTATTGTAAATAAACCTCATCACTTGACTTGCAAAGGTTACTCTCTGCTGTCTCAGACGACGACATCTCAGTCCTGTGTCCGACTCCTTAGCTTCAGTCTGTTGTTCGCCTGTGAGACGTAGATTGCAATTATCAACACCACCGATAATGGCCGCTATCATTTACGGAACTCTTTTGTCCTGTGACGGCAACCGTAACTTTTCTAATTGGAAGGAGAGGGGGATGGCGGAGCTTTATGTTGCAATTTCCAACTACGCCAATAGTGGCCTCTGAAACTTACACACAGAACCTTTAAGCCATGAAACAGGAAGCTATAGTAACATAGGCAGACAATGTCCGACCAGCCTCACACTTCATACATTTGATGAGAGTCCTGGCCTGAACACATATCTATGTCAGTGTTCAGTTACAGTCATAGCGCCACCAGCTGGCAACATGAAATATGGCACATATAACAAATCCTACTATTTTTCGCCTGCATTAAGTTTAACACCTATCATATACTTTTTTCGTTAAATGGCAATATTCAGATACATATATAGCGCCACCTGCAGGAAACAGTATATTGCATGTTTTAAACAGTATTTAACTGCTCATAGAGATTCAAACAGGTCAGCATCATTTTTGCTATTGTACATATCCATGTCAGTTGGACTTATGGTAATAGCGCCACCTGCTTGCAAGAGGAAATATGAATAAATTACAAATCCTACTATAATTTGCCTTCATTCATTTTATCACCTTTCATTTACCTTTTTCTTTACATAGTTATATTCAGATACAGTTAAAGCGGCATTTGCAGGAAACAGGAAATGGCATGTTTTAAACTGTTTTTACCTGCTCATAGAGATTAAAACAGGTCAGCATCATATTTGGCCAGTGTACATATCCATGTCAGTTGAACTTATAGTATTATAGCACCACCAGCTGGCAAAAGGGAATGTGGCTTGACTAACGATTCTTACAATTTTTCCCCTGCATTAACGTTTATTACCTAACATTTACTCTTTGCCTTACGCAATCGTGTTGCGGTGGCACTTACTTGTCTACAAGTTAGTGGCACTTAATTCTCTACTTTACAAAGAGAAATCTCTTTGACCCGATCTTTAATAAGGTTAACATAGTATTTGGTTAGTCTCAGGTACATTTTTTGTAATGCTTAATGATGTAGACCTTGACTTTGAACGTTCATGTGCCAGTTTCAGGCAAACATTTGTGCATACGCATATGCCTACTGAATGAGACAATTGTCCAGTCTGCTCCAAACGTAGCTTGTTTTTGATAAGAGACATGCCCCGAAAGACATTTTAAATATGTCAATAGTAACCTACTCTGTATTGCGCCACGAACTGGCAGCGGTAAATCTGGTACGTGTAAATAAAGGACAGTGTTTCTTATAATGAAACTCCCTATATGCACGTTGCCCACCGTTAGCTGTTCCTGAAGCCGACAGGTGGTGGTGGCACAGGGTTGCGGTCCCACTTGCGCGAGGGCCCGCACATCGTTGCTTGCAGCTTTAATATTTTTTGTTTTCCTACAGCATCTGATTCCCCCAAATTTACATTGATAGAAATTAAATACTAAAACAACATCTGATAAAGTGGTTAAACCTGTGCATTTCGTCAGACTTAAGAAGCAGATTCCAGGGTCGTGTGACACAGTTTTGAAAGAACAGTTATGAATGTTGCTTGGGAAGAAAAAAACGTCAGCTCACAATAGATTTTGTCACACACTTTGATGTCATTGGTACATAGAATGGCTTGTAAAGGATTAAAAAGAAAAAAACTATTTATTGGCATCTTATCTTCACTTGAATATGCATTTTTTGTGGTAGGCCACATGAAAAGATTAAAATGTACAATATTTCAGACCTAGTGGAATAATAACTAATAATAGTAACAGGAAATGTGTAAAGTTTCACAAAATTGAACTGCTCACTAAAGTAGGCTAAAAAATACATCAAATGTATACTGACAATTGCAACATTTACTGTAGGTGCGCTAAATGGCGGCCACACTACCGAAAAACTTCAGAGTTTCGCCTCCTGGATTCTATATTATTTGTCAACGATCAATTGCTTTTCTTGCATACCCGAATGTAACTGTCATGATTCCGCTATCATGTCATGTTTATTCTTGCAGCGGAGTCATGGCATAGCCTTGGGTTTTGTTTGAGATAGACATGGCTTTGCTAAGATATTGGCTGTCATGCGCTTTCTCGTGTCTCTCGTGCCCTGCCCCTCGCGTTTCGTTATCTTTCTATAGATTTTTGTTACAGCTTGTTTACCCTCCATGAGTTTTTCTTTCCTGTTTGGCTGTCTTTGTTATCCCCTGTATTTTACCCCATTGTGGGTTTTTGTTTTGTGTTTTCTTTCCTCCTAATTAAAGTATGAACACCTTCACTGCCTGCATTTGGGTTCTCTCACCACACGTTTCGTGAGAGAACAAACGAGCCAAAACTGGCAAGCAGCCTTGAACACTGGCCGTTGTGGTGTTGCCCGTTGCCTCTGCAGTCTTCGCCAGGGGAGTGAGACTGTGCATGAGTTTGTGGAGAGGTTCCTCGACATTGCCGGACAAGGCATCTTCAGGGAGAAGGAGCTGGCGGTCCTGTTCAACACCGGTCTCAGAGACCCACTCTCCTGATCGGAGATTAGAGCGATGAGGCTGTTGGACTTCGACGCCCTGTGGCTAGCATGGGCATCGCCACAACCCCCCCCCTCAGCTTCTGCAGCCTCTCCCCAACCCCCCGGTCTCACTGGCATGCGGGGGAGACGGGAATCCTGGGGGTCCTTGACCGAGACCTCCAATCCCGAGACGCCCACGCCATTCACCTCGTTCCTTCAGCCGACCGCCAGACGGGTGGCTCGGCTGAAGAAGAAGAGGCAACGGAAGGTGGCTCAGACCCAGGGGGTCCCGAGTCCGGTGGTCCCGAGTCCGGTGGTCCCGAGTCCGGTGGTCAAGAATCCGGTGTTCCCGAGTCTGGTGGTCAATAGTCCGGTGCTCCCGATTCCGGCCCGGAACCCAGAGTGCGCTGCCCAGCCGGCAATCCAATCCGTGTTTCAGCCGGCAATCCAGTCCGTGTGCCAGCCGGCAATCCAATCCGTGTGCCAGCCGTGTTCCTGCCGGTCTTCCAGCCGGCGTCAAGCCCCGCCCGGCCGGCCTTCCAGCCGGAAGCCAAGCCTGCCCCTGTTCCCCACTGGACATCACCCGTCATTCCCCCGATGAAAAAAGAAGATTGAAGAATACAGTTTCTTTTTTTTAGAAGCAGAGAGTCTGTTCTTTCATTGGACATATTGTTTTTCCATATATTCTTTACAGAAAATGCACTGTGAGCCATTAGAGTTTGGTGAAAATGTTAAAAAACGCTGCCGTAGACCATTTTTTAAATGTCTGGCGGGGAAAGAGTTAAAAGAATTCAGGAGCATGAATATGAACAGAAGAATAAATTTAACATAAATCATATGATATATTTCTTGTTTTAATCCGTATTAATGCAAAAAAGACTTGCATTATACTTGCGTGAGCCCGCTTGTTGGACATTTTTCTACCCCTCAGTTTGAAGTGAGGTCCTGAAAAATCTTTGTTTAAAGGGCTATATGGCCCTCCCTAACCCCTTTCCCTCCAACCAAAAGAGAGTAGAGACAGCCCAACCCCTTCACATAAACGTGCTAAACAGAGGGGGTGGTGTAGAGTAGAACCCAATTCACACAGACCGCTGATCCCAGAAAGAGTGCCTTTTATGTGAATGCAAAAGCATCCTGGAATGATCCGAAAAGTGATTCCGGAAAAGGGACCAAGTAACATTAACAGTATCAATCCTGGGGAAAAAAAGGGCCCGATATTTGTCTTTAGCTAAATCATGGATGAATGCAAGAGTCCAAATCACCAAACTTAAGATCAGATTACAGAATAGCATTGTCTGCTTCTAAACGCAGTTTAGCGAACACAAACACTCTGACCTCCCTCATACACTTCTGATAGTTTGTGTTTAAATCCTGTAGTGGAGAGGCTGTGTTCTGTGCTGTAAAATCAAGTGTAATTATTTTTACTTCAAAATCCAAAGGATGATTATGTAAAGAACCAGAGGATACAAATGTTTCCCCCACGATATCACATTATGATCCAAACCTTTTGTCCTTTTACTGACAACTCTTTCTCCAACATTGGTGAGTTATGTCTGGGATTTTCTAAACGCTTCTCCATGAAAGATGGGTCAGCATGACTTTATTTGGACCAATCAGAGGTGGAAAAAGGACAGAAATATTCTCAAAAACAAGTACTACTTCTATGATGAAATTGTCAAATATCTACAAGAGTAGAAGTTAAAAGTGGTTTGTTTAAATTTACTCAAAGTAAAATATACTTTATTACTTTTTTAAGCAGGAGGGGGGACCTCTCCTGTTTTGTGTAAAATTACAAGGGGTCATTTGAGGAACACATACAAAATAATATATGTCAAGTCACAACATTTAAAAAATGTAGGGTAATTTAGTGTCGACTGACCCTGCTGCAGCCCAGCCTGATGCTCATCCTTGTACTGCTGGGGACACCGAGACTCCACTTCTCTTTTATCTTCTTGCTCATATAACTCCATAAACAAACCCTGCAGTAACTGACGAGAGAGGGTTGACGTTAGCTTCAGGGATTTAATAGTATTGGTAGTCGCTCCTGAAAGTCGTTCATCATTTGCATAAAGTACCTACACCGTAGACAGTATAAAGTACTACAAGTACAAAGGAAAATGGCGAGTTGCCTACGGCGTTGGTCCTACGCACAACCATAACTTGGACTTTAGACTTTGGGGTTTTTAGGGAGTTTGATCGGCTGTTTTAGGAAAACTGCAAGTCCGGTCTCTTAGAAAAGATATAACCCAAGTGAGCGCAGTCTTAAGATCAAGTTTGGTGGCTGTAGCTTGAAAGCTGTAGAGGGAGATAGTCAAAAAATTAAGTCGAAGAAGAAGTGAAACATCAGTATCTTGGCTTTCTCAAGCCAACATTATAAATTTGAAGTAAATTGACTCTCCTAAATAATAAAACAATAAAACCATTCTAATGTGAATTCTGTATGCCACCTTTCTTTTCCTCACCAGCAAACACCAACAATAGTCATTGTGCCTAATTGTATATATTAAAACGGTTGACAAGTTCACTTGCAACAAATAAATAATTTTTTGTCTTGTTTTGCAGAAATATCACAGAATTCTTAAATAAATAAACATTTTAATCAGAAGCCGAATTAAGCCTTAAAAAAATATTAAGCCTTAATTTCTTAATGAATTATCAATGGTACACACTGCAATGTATCAGTAAGAAAACCACGTATAAATCTTCCATGCAGGGTTCAACGTTTGTACGGAATGAGAGTAATATGAGGATTGACAGTTGTTACTCAGTCGTTACCATGGTGACATTTTGGGTGTGATCGCAGTTAACAAGAAACATGAACCCCAAGAATTTAATCCGATTGATACGAATCTGCTGTTTTCGGCCAAAGACTGGTGGAGTCAGGCAATTTTTACTAAAATACAGACAGAGACAATTTGTTTTGTTTATGTTCAGAGCTTAACAGCACGCTCTTCACATTTGTTGTTAAGTCTTTTCTTATGAAGCTGCAGATACATTATTTAGTTACTAAAGTGACTATTGCCTTATTAAATGTGATGATTGTAGGTTTATTTGGGGCTTGTCATTAATTGCTGTTCTTTTCAACAATATGATCTGGCAACGCGGTCAGTTTACAGCAGGGCTGGTGAGGCTTTCTAAAATGCATGAAATAGCAAGCATATTTTCATGCAACTTTCTTGCCCCTCGCTTACAGAAGAGAGAGGCATATGATGCACGTTTAAATAACGTTATGTCATTAAAGCAGAAGCTGTTCAGTTCATTTCCATACACACTGCTTAAATATGGTGCAGACACATAAGTGAACTGTTCGTCTACAAAACGGGATTAAAGGAGTAGTTCAAAAGGTCATGCTTGACGTAGGTGGAAGTTACGCATTACGTGAACGCACATCGCAGAACAGAGCAAGGCAAGCATTTGTGTTTGTAAAGCATTTACATTTTTGTTGTTGAAAATGAAAGATCGTTCTGCTGGATAAAACCTTTATTCATCGTCTGACATTGTTTAAAGCCCTTTGAAGCTACACTGAAACTGTCATTTTGACCTTCAACCGTTTGGAGTCCAATGAATCCACTTCATGGAGAAAAATCCTTTAATGTTTTCATCAAAACCCTTAATTTCGTTTTGAAGGAACAAATGCATAAACATCTTGGATGACATGGGTGCTAGTAAATTATCATGAAAATATATCTTGAAATGGATCAACTCCTTCAAAAACAAAATATAGCATTATTGAACAATGTCGATTTAACTTTTACTAAACTGTCCAAACTTCTTATTAGTTGCCAATGCAACAAGAGTACGAGCATTATTTAAAGAAATATTATTTATCTTACCTCTACATTCTTACCAGTGTTGTGCAATCTACTTACCTTACCTTGCATTATTACGGTCTCAGAATTGTAATACGTCACATGACTCCTGTATAACTGTTGATTTACTTTCACCAAAATAACCACAGAAGTAGAATCTAAAATTCTTAAATGACAAAATGTCTTTATATTTTTGTATTTTCAAAATGGTTGCCAATCAACCTCTTTATTAGACGGCTGATTTCTTGAATTAACAAGGCTATTCAAAAATAAGTACAAAAAATTAAAGATTGAAAGCATTTAAATCCCAAATACTATTACAAAAAAATAGTATTTTGTATTTCGAATGGATGTATTTGAAACACTGCCCATCCATGCAGTCTAATAAGGAGGTCGATTGGTAAAAAGAAGATATTTTAGTTTGAAAATACAAAAATACTACAGTTAGGGATATATTTGTTGCTGTCAGACGCTTGTTCCCCACACTATTGAGAAAGTGTCCAGTCCTGGAGCTGCGAGGTATTCATCAGAGTATGAATACACATTAAGAATCTCATCAATTAACCTGTATCCTTAGAATATAAATAAACATTTTGGCGCCAGCAGTACATTAGGAAAGTAGCCAAAAAAACCTGCAACCCGCGACTCCATAATTTAGCCCGCAACTGCATTTTCAAAATAGCCCAATTGTGCAGGAAAACCGTGACCCTGGCAAACCCGCATTACTAATGTCGGAAGCCGAAGGAAGGTTATGCAGCGACTGTATTCTTCCTCAACCAGGGGTGGCACAATATTTAGCTATCTTTAACGGCATGTTTGTTTATTTTTTGCTCGCTCCATCTGGTTCCGCGCCACTGGTTCTGTCATCAGCGAACCAGTGGGCGGGGCTAGAGAAGTAGTCGTTGATATTTTTCTGTTGAGGTGGTGTTCAACCTATCAATATCATAGAGATATTGCCTTCGCTGGGTCTGGTGTCAATAACAGATGTAATCTCAGTAACAAGTGTGTAGTAACTGGATCTTTGAGAGGAAAGCCATAAACCCCCTCACTCCCTTTTGTCCTGGTTTTCTCCAGGGGTCAAGTTCTAGGTTTTGAACTCTCACCGAGAATGTGATAACCATTTGGTTTCTATGTAGGATATTTACGACTCCTAAGCTTCAAAGCATTGGTGATAAGTCTCTGTCTCATCTCTAACTTAACATCTGAGACTATCCAGAGAAACTTCTCTGACAAATAGGAACTTGTGTAATTTAAACTATCCTTTTCTATAAATATATCTAAATGTCTAGGTTGTGTGTTGGCACTCGTGCCATTGTAAATAGTCTGTAACTGTTAGATGTACAAGTTTTGATATAGGGTTCATTCGAAGTATTCATACATTGGGATGATTCACAGCTCAAATACTCAAAGCATGTTTCATATGTAACTACACATCTTTGAATTCCCTTTATGATGGGCTATGTTATGAAAACATAGCATGCATCATAATATGTCCTTAACTAGTTTAGGTATTAAAGCAAACTAACCATACTGTCAGAGCTATGCAAATGAGGCGCCATGAGAAACAAAGGAACTTTCTCTGGCCCACATATGACTTTCATGGCATTGGCCCGCAGACCACCTGGGGGAAGGGCAGGTATGCATTTAAAAACACCATCACCAATCCACTGCGGATATGTGGAATTAGGAATTGGAAGGGAAAGAAAGAAAGAGGACACTGAGGACAATCCAACGGACACCCCGGGCTTTGGGCTCCCCTCTGGGGAGTCCGATTAGGCCATGGAACTTGGGACTCAGAACCTAAACCCGGCGTTTCAACAGGACTGCATTCTGAAACCATTTAAGATTTCCATCCATGCGTATACGGATATTGGTCCGTCATTGAGATAGCAATTATCCGATTCTCTATATTAGAATAGCTGCGGTAAGAGTGTGCCTCTTCGTTAAAGATGATTTTATTGGTTTTCAGACATGTTTTACCTGCCTCGCAGCCATGACCTCTCTCTCTCACTCTCTCTGTGCTTCCTAGTGTGTGTGTGTTTGTGTTTAATGTATTTGTTTGTGTTTATGCGATCGTCATTATGTTTACCATGTAGAGAAAAGTTTAATAAAAACCCATAAAGGCATTTGTGATGGGTTTTCTGTGATCACGCTCACAAACTGGTCACTTAAACTGTGTTTCGATCTATGCTACCTCTGCTCTTAATTCTGTTTGGTAAAGTCACGTTACTTATGGTCATAACGTTAGTGTATAAAATCATTGATACATTTGCTCGACGAATACATGAAGGATTTTTATCACTACACTGCTAATCAGAATTTGTTAGATATGTATGTGTAATGATCATTATTATACATATTTTCATTCGAGCTAAACTAATTACTTGACTGAAATTGACATTTTAAATAACTAATTTCATGAATGTGATCTTGATAGATCTGGTGGAGAATCATATTTGGTCAGTTAAACTCATCCTTATTTTAACATGCATCTAAAATCCCACCCAATTGGTGGAGGCACAGTTTTAAATCTTGTTTCTATGTGTGTTTATTGAAACCAAATACTTGTTTAAATGGCACTTCGTTTTGTATAAATGAAGGTGTGGACCCGCCCACCTATCCTCGGCAGACTCTTGAGCTTCTCGCGGAGAAAATCTCAGCCTCTGTCAAAGAGTTAGTGACAATATAAAGACGAATAAATCTCTTTATAGCCCATTATATTATTATTTTACCGCTGGAAAAAATCCGCGAAGAAGACAGAGCGAGCAATGTTCCTTCCTCGCCTTATTGTTAATGCATAGCTAGGTGTTACTGATGTGTATTCCAGTGCTGTAAGCTTCTTTTGTATGATTTTATGATTTCATTGTACTGCTATTTTACCGTTTACTGTATTTGAGAATATTTATTATATATTATTATATAAAACTATTATGATAATCATTATTATTCCATTATTGTTTTGATGATTTGAGTTTTCTTTATTTGAATCAGGGTTTCTTACATTCTCTCCCTTGCAGTTAGAATTGTATTTGAAAATTCTTAAATTTTAATTAAACCAACTTAATTGAATTTAAACTTTGATCAAAACAATCAAATTGCACTCTTTAAGGTGTTTAGGATTGACTCCCAATTGCCTTATTTTTTTAATTTCAGTTATTCATTTAATGATTTTACTGACTTCACTGTGACTCCATAGCGCCCCCTACCCACGGGCCCTGTCATGGACCTTAGTGTGGAGCCAGTTCACCCCCGCACCAGAAAGAAGAAACCCTCCTTCTCTATCCTAACCTTTCTTTCTCTTAACTAATGTGATTTTGTTTTTCTTCTAATCAGAGACTGAACCTGTCTGAACATCAGTAAAATTCTTGGTAAATATGTTCGATTAGCTTAAGTCACAGAATTACCTCATAGGTAACACGCTTCAGCAACATTATTCATAATTTTCCTGTGTTTACCCACACAATTATCCGTCCCTGCCTTCACAGCTAGGATAATAAGCGTTTAGTTTGCGTCACTAAATGACCAACCCAGTTAAGCATTTAACACATAGCCCACATATTTAGCTCAGCAGATATGTACAGACTCGCATCTTGCTCGTTGTGCCTTTCTCTCTCCCTTGTGTCTCAATATGTCCAGACCATCCAATCCTGTCACCTGCCAGTACAGCTAGAGATCAGGCAAAGCGCTGCAATGGACTCCTGCCTGTGACAAACATCAGTGTGCATCGGATAAATGCTACTGAATACACATAGTTGAGAATAATAAGTCTTCACCCTTTTGATTAAAGTTAATAATTTCCCTGACATGAACTACAGCATTTTCTTACTTAAGGTAATAGGCTGTGTTTTATTGTAGATTTGTATGTAGTTGTCTCTGGCCTCTGTAAGGCTGAACAGCACAGCTTCTGCATTATAGAGAAATATTAAGTAACAATTTATATGCATATTAAGAAGTATATACAGAAGAAAAGTGTATACAAATAAATAAATAAAAATAAGCAGTTGCATTTACGTCATGACAAATGAATACATTACACACATAAGTATCTATTGCATAATGCTTGGGTGGCATATCAACACATGAAATAAAGAAAGTCAACTTAATATTAGAAAGCACCGGTTGCTCTTTCCGGCGTGATGACCTCGAGTCTGTCCCAAAACACACATCCACGTACCCTTGTGGACTCATGTCTAGTGCCCTATTGGTCTGCACTTCCTGAAATCACCAAGTGTGTACTTGGAGGAGGTCCACAAGACCGGAGTGCACCAATTGGGACAGGGCCATAGTTGATAACCCTAGTGTCCATGCAGTCTACAGAGAAATACTTATCACCACAGACTGATGTAGCCCACCAATCGGAGCAGGGTGTAGGAGGGGTTTAGAGAAACTGACAGTGCGTACCAAATGGGATACATTGGCCTCCGAAAGGTACCTCAAAAAGGGGACACAATAAAGAGAAGATTAGACCTCACTAATAAAGAGAAGATTAGGTTGTTTTAATTGCTCCTTTAGCAAAGTAAATTTTAAACAGACAGATTAAAGTGGCCCTAACACACGGGGTTTCTCCCAATCTCATATTAATCTCGAGTACCTACAGAGTAGTACTGCATACATTGTATCTTCGAAGGGTTTAGTTTGACCACATTTATAAAAGATAGATACAGCTGTACGATTACTTCCGAAATCATATGGTGCGGGGGAGGGGTAGGGTGAACTAAAGCACATTTCAACAAAACAGACATCAATTTCACTCACCGCATACGGTTCATGTCCGGCATCTTTTAGCGCTGGGACAGCTCCATATATCAGTTTCAAATGATCTCCAAATTAGGGATGAGTCACAAATTTCGAATAGTTTTTTTAATTATAGAATTTCGAATGGTCTGTGCGATCTTAAAAAAATCGCCGTGTTTCCACGTGTAACGTGTTCATGTACCCAAAGGGTGGCGCTGCCAATAATGACGCACCTAAAGGCTGTCAATCAAGAGACAGTAGAGGAAAACATTTTCTCACAAAAATTGTTAACGAAGTTACGCACTCTGTAGACCCGCTAGGCATAATTTTCGAATAGTTCTCATCGATCTTCGAATATTATTTTTGATTTAAATGCCCATCCCTACTCCAAATCCAGCATTATATCCACGTTTGTATCACATTCATCACCAAAATGCTGTGAACAAACAAACACCTGAACTTCGCGAACATCCTCTCTCTCTCCTGCACACAAGTGAAAGTGATTCAATTCAATTCAAGTTTATTTATACAGCGCTTTTCACAATGTGGATTGTTCCAAAGCAGCTTTACAGGGGCAAACAGGAAAAACAGAAAAGGTAAAACACAGCACAGTGCATGGTATTTATACAACGAGTAAGATCATTCTAATAAATAATATCTAATTTCTAAATAAATAAGTAAATGCAGTCTCCCGGTGAGTAGGCCAACACTGCCCTGCTGTGGCGAGGAACCCAAACTCCCATGATTGAACCAGGCTCAGCCGGGAGGGCCAGATCCCCTCTGACGTGTCATAGCTGCACTCAAACTGCTGACATGTGATTTAAGTTTAGCATTTGATACCAAATATTGTAACTTAAGCATTAATAAGACAAATAGTCCGTCTTTGCTCTTGGTTGGGGGTGTATTGGTCTGAGCTGGGATGGTCCGATGGTCATATATCTCTTGGCTGGTGGTGGAATTGCCTTCGATGGAGCTGGGATGGTCAGTCAGTCTGCAGCTGTAGCTGGCGTAATCTCAAATTGGGGATGGGCATCTGTCGGTCGTCTGGACATGGTGGAACTTCTTCCTACAAAGAGAATAAAGAGAATGATTAGCGTAGCTGCTGTTCATTAACTATGCATTAAGTGAAAGCTTGGTTGAAAAGATGTGTCTTTAATCTCGATTTAAATTGGGAGAGTGTGTCTGACCCTCGAATAGTATCAGGAAGGCTATTCCAGAGTTTAGGTGCTACGTATGAGAAAGCTCGACCCCCTTTGGTGGATTTAGTTATTCTCGGTGTTATCAAAAGTCCTAAGTTTTGAGATCTTAGAGAACGACATGCGTTGTAACGTGATAAAAGCTCGGTTAAGTATGTAGGGGCTAAACCGTTTAAGGCTTTGTAAGTAATTAAAAGAATTTTAAAATCAATATGATACTTAATGGGTAGCCAGTGAAGCGATGATAAAACTGGGGTTATGTGATCGTATTTTCTTGACCTAGTAAGAACTCTGGCAGCTGCATTTTGAACTAACTGTAGTTTGTTTATAGATGATACAGGACAACCACTAAGTAGAGCATTACAATAGTCAAGTCGTGAGGTCACAAATACATGAATAAGCTTTTCTGCGTCAGCAACACATAACATATTTCGTAATTTGGTAACATTTCTAAGGTGGAAGAAGGCTGTTTTTGTGATATTTGAGATGTGATTTTTAAATGACAGGTTGCCGTCTAATATAACGCCTAGGTCTTTAACTGTATTTGTTGGAGTAACAGTGCAGCTTTCGATTTGCAGGTTGTAGTCGGAGCAGTGGCGGCTGCTGGTCTTTCAAAGAGGGGAAGCTCATTTCACAATGACTGAATGAACAAACTATCTTAAAAAAATATATAAACACGACGGACGAAATGTGGGTATACATTAAACTGAAACAAGGAATGTGGTGTGAAATGTATGATGAAAATTGGCAAGCAATTTCGGCAAGCAAATACCAAGAAATAGGTTGCAGCAGTTTGTCTTTCAACTACACTTGAAAAATCCGCAATGGGACTGAGATTGAATAGCTTTAGCGTCAGCGACTTTTTATAGAACAAAATCGCTGTCAATCAAAATGAGATGCAGTCTTTCGACAGACCCTCCAATCATCACGCAGACGCTCGGAGTCCGGGCCAGCCCACTCCTCCATTCATCCCAGAGACACTGAGTGTCCGTGGGCGGGACATAATCGCAGCATTATCCAATCACCGTCTTGTTTCTAAGCACTGAAAAAAACTGTTTAAAGCATCCCCATTGAAGTCAATGGACGCTGGGCTTCAACAGAGTAATGCACTGTACGCTACGGGAATGAATGAGAAGGAAATCGAGTCAGCCGACCTAAGTAGCTGATTCCGAACGAAATTGTTTTCGTTGTAACAATAACTTTAGCAACAGCATACAGGTTAAATAGTTACTTTCGTTAATATATTTTCTTAGGGTTGGGCGACAGTGAAACATAGCGATGGACGATCACATCGCCCTGTGGCGTTATAAAGCGAGGAGGGTCTTTAAACTTTGCAGGGAAAAAGGGACAGACATCCTCTTTATACAATCGCAGGTTGCGCAGAAATGTATTGTTTTTATACATCGCGCGTCCAATTTATACAAGGTGAGTTGCACGGACATGCGTCGTTTTTATACAATATGGGCAGTGCGGACACACCTATTCTTTATACATAGCAGACATGCATCGTCTTTGTACAATGCGGTCTGCACGGACACGTCGAATTTATACTTATTACTTTATTTACCTTTGTAAAGAAACATCGTTGCTTCAATGGCTACTATCTGCAGTCTCAGCTGACGATATTTTTTGTGCTGTGGCAGCCACCTTCGTGCTTCAAAAGGGATCGGTGAGGACTGAGAAATTGGTTGAAATTCTCAAACTCACCACTAGTGTCCACTAAAAATCCCACACTGCGACTTTAATGCACAATATCAAATGTCTTGTCACAGTCTGTTATACAAAACAGATACAAGAGCTTTATTTTAATTCAGCAAAAACACCTCTTGAAAGCATTTGAAATTTTATTTAACATGATGCTTATGTGATGGTGGTTCATTCTTCATTTCACATTAAAAGTAAGTAAAGTATTAATTTTATTTGATTACTTGATCATTTCAGACTTTTCATTCACTTTGTTGGATGCAAAGTTCAAATATCCTTGAACCCTTGATCAAAACCTTTTTTTTTTAAATCCTGCTGCAAATTTTCTGAGTGAAGGACATAATGATAAATGATGTCAAAAAACATTCCTAACTCTTTCTTCCAGTTAAGTCCCCCGATTCAAAGTCAGTACAGAATTAACATTAGCATTTTCTTTATGACTGTGGTTTGATACCAAAAAACAGTCGTCAGAATGAAAATGCAGGGAGATCTGGTTGTAGCTAAGCAGGACAAGCTGTTTTTCTTCTGGGCTGTATTCCAGCGAGTGAGGATGCAGCTGTAGCACATGTCTTTTGATCGTGCTGACCTTAAGTGTAGCGAGTGTAGCACCACACACCATGCAGATCAATCCGTGCCTCCTGCAGTCATAGTCCATCAGGAAATCGATCCGCCAGCGTGCCTGATAATTGCGCCGCTGGTCCTTACCTGGATAATGCCTGTTTCGCCCTGTTGTCTGTGTTGAAGGTGTAATATTTATGCTCTCATTTTCTTCCATTTTGATGCCTCCTTGCTCTGTGATTTTCACAGGTGAATCTTGTGCATTAATAACTGTGTTCAAAGTAACAGTTCCACTATGAAGGTCTTAAAAAAATGAAAGAGAGATAAACACATTAAAAACCAGACCTAATCATTATCAAACACTTCACCTTGAGAATAGCAGTATGAACTACTTCAGAAGTTGTACATGCAAAGAGGCGGGTACATTTTAGGTCATTGACATAAATAAATCTTGAAGATACGGTAGAAAAATAAATAGATAATAAATAATAGATTTAAATTATAAATATTAAAATAGTACAATGTGAATCATATCCATGTACAGTACAATTGAATTTGTGTTCAGTAAACTTTGAATCTGTATTTACCATCCTCCTTCGGCATGGAGGAATCGATATTCTCCTTCTTCGTCCAGGCCCTGATCACAGCATCTCTCTCATTCCGACTGAGGCCACTTGTTTCTGGATGGCACGCCTGAATGTGTTTACGGAAGTTGCTGACCCTTGGTACAGGCATATGCTCAGAACACACCATACAGTAGCAGTGTGGATTATCCGGAGGACCATATGCCACTAAATAATCCAGACGGAGACGCCAAGGGCTGCCAAATTTCAGTCTTCTTTGTCTGGGTAAGCGTTGAGACTGAGCTCTCTGGTCAGAATCTAATGGATTCTCGTCTACTTGTGAGTAACTCCCTGAGTTTCTCTGGGGGTGATCCACGTCCAGAAGAATTAACTTGGCTGAGCCATCAATGTTTTCAGTATGTTGCTCCAATTTGACCTCTTGTAAAAAATCTGATTCTGCTCAACAAATAGAAGAGAAAAACATGAAGGTAGTAAGCAATATTGTCTAATTTAGATTGACAGACAGACAGTCTTTCCCCCACCGTGTGTCTTGGCCCAGGTCAGCAGGATGGAGTGTTTTGCCTCTGCGCTAAACAACAGAGAATTTGGATGCAGATTCAGCACATGACTCTTGATGTGATCCAGTTGGAGTGAAGGCAACAGGGAGCTGCATACCATGCATACCAGGTAACCCGCCTCTGCCTGGTATTCCATCAGTAACTCCTGACGGAACCAAGCATGCAACGAGTCGTTCAGGTAGCGCTCCAACACCTGAGATGTGGGGCCTGGGAGTTCCTGGACAGAGGAGGGAGGAGGGGAGGGTGTGACAGCTCTTCCAGGATTGCCTAGAATGAGAGAGGAGTAGATATCTATTATACATTTTCAGTGCGTAAGTCTTAAGTTGATTAAAGTTTTAGGCACTATCACAGCAGAATCACAGGTTTACTAATACAGTAGTATTTTGATGCATAGCCAAGCAATAAGTCTGAGATGCCCTTTTCGGGTAAAAACATAGTAAACCATTTCTGTTGTGAAAAAAGGCATGTTGGCCTGATGCTGAACATGAAGCCTATTTTAGGGACGTAAAGACTTATGTTTCTATAGACGGTTTCAAAGTGACAACATAAACAACCGTTACTGCCGTTGCACGCGTTCGTTGGCTGCTGGTAAATTCCGGTACACATTCACAAACAATAGAGTGCCAGTAGATTATTTCTGATAACAATCAAAAGAAACCGAGAAGAACCGTTACTTGGCTAAACTTGTCTTCCCGATATTTAGACTGTGATACCAAGCTCAACCGCTAGATGTCAATGTAACATACTGTTTCTTTAAATGGTTTATTTCATTAAATGAACATACCACAAAATTCATCATATTGTTTATTTATAAAATTATTATGAAATAAAATAATAATAAAAATTTATATCAACATTCATTTAATATAATATAATCATTTATATTAGACACTACCCAAGCACAAACCGGTAATTAACTGCGTGTCAGGCACGTCCGTTGAAAGGGTTTATATTTTAATGAATATGTTTTCCTCCTCTTTATGTGTGCATACTTTTTTACTTTTTTATTATAATAAATGAGGATTGCATACTCTAGTACAGAGGTTCTCAACTTTTTGCAACTCATGGCCCACCAAGGACTGTTTAAAAACATTTCGAGGACCACCTTTCCAAATATGATAGTATGAACACAAAATATTAAAAAAGTACAATGTTATACTCAGCTGTCAATCTGTTATGCCACAGTTGCAGACATAGTCAAGTCAGCCAAATAGATGAAAACATTGGGTCTCATTCGCTTATAATTGCATAGATATTTGAACCCCCCCCCGTCGTCATTTAAGTCAAAGTTACTCCAGGCAAACCCATGTGACGCTGTCTACAGACGCGCTCTCGCAGGTAATTCCAAGTGCACAGTCCTCACAGTTTGCAGAGTTCTCATTAGCCGGCTGTAAAAGCGCTGTTATTCAGAGAAACCTTGCAGCTCGAGCTATAGTCTAACGCAGCTTTTCTTATTCCTTCACTGTATATGATGAAATACATTTAAAATTAAATATAGGCCTACATCTATTTAAAATATATAATTATCCTGAGATGAAACATGCATTTAGTCATTTTGTCTTAGAGAGAGAGAGGGAGAGAAAAGGAAAGAAAGAGACTGGTGATTTTCGCGGCGTGTGCTTTCAGCTGCTCCTATCTTTTCGCTTATAGTCTATTTAGAATAAATTTATGTACAAAAGTTTTTGTGATTCATGATTTGTTCTTGAAAGCATTCGTACACAGGTTTCACGCACGAATTTGTGATGTAGAGCAGTGATATATACTGTAAATAAACACAGACCTGCAGGGTGCATCTCAACATCCAGCAATTCCTCTGACTCTGGGACATTGTCTGGATTAGAGCATATTGACCTCTTTCTGTTCTCCAGACTCAAGTGACTCTCCCACCCCGATCTGATCACCTCTTTATCTGATTCGCTCCAAAGCAGAGAGTACGGGTGCTTCTGTCTGATGTGTCTCTTGATGGTGCTTAACTTCAGGGTTGCCAAAGAGCTGCCGCACACCATGCATATCATCCCATGTCTTTGCCAGTCAAAGTCCATGAGGTACTCACTGCGCCAGTACTCATGGTAATAGCGCCGGTGGTCTCGTCCAGGAGTGGGTTTTACTGGAGGGGGTTCCTTTCTCGACGGCCCTGGGACAGGAGACAGAACCAGTGGAGAATCTGCTCTCTCTGAGACACACCAGTAGCTGGTTCCTGGGGAGCATACAACATTTTTTTGACTTTCTTGGAAATCATGAGATGTGAGACAATTGTTTACATCCTCTTCAATTGAAGAGAACATAAAAAGAGAGAGGCATCAATTAATTTATTGAATTTATTTCCCTGAGATTCATATTTCGGTAGAGAATAACTGAGGCATCTCAGATATTGGTACTAAAAGTTTTTTTGTTTCTTTAGCCTCTCAGAAACGTATTAATACAAAAATATTTTATTTTATTTGGTCTCACAGTATTATGAATATTTTGCCATACATTAAAATATTTTTGCTACCCAAGTTTTTAATATTGTGCATTTAGCATTTACCACATGCCAGTCATGAGCATATTTGATTTACCTACTTGATTTGCCATACATTACAAAGTACAAAACTTATTTAATTGTGCTACAATACCACTGTTCTAGAAATGTTAAAAAGTTCCAAAATGTAAAATAATTCTTAAGTGATGCATGTATAAATAATGACGTACATTGTTGATACACAACTAAAAATCAAACTGTAGTGTGTTTTAAGAACGTTTACATTGCCAAATGTATAGTTGAAGAAATTCCCAAAAATACATTTAATGACAAAATGTGAACGATAAAACAAATATATGTATATCAACAGCCACTTTTTGTGAAGTCGTAAAAATCCGAAATACTCCTTACTACTAAAACTAAGAAATTATTTATTTAATAAATCATTAGAAATGTTGCTATTATAGAACATGACATCTCAGTTAGAATTATAGTCCAAAAGCATATTTAACTTCATTCAAATTCAACAGGAATATAATACACACCGAGTACTTTAGTACATAAATTCGGCAGCATCTTCATTTTTCTGGTTTTCCGATAGGTGGCGACAGAGCCTCGCATAACACTTACAGCATGGTAATTTTGCCTTTGTTTATAGTGGAGCCCGTACGGCTAGGGGCCATTGAGTTACGTGCTATTGTTCATGGGGTTTAACACTACAAAATGAAGGCAATCGGACTAACGATCAGACTTAAATGCTTAACATAACATTTACCAGCTTGGAGGTCTTCCAAGTTTCCCCGCTGCGATGTCGCCTCCCTCTTCTCCGCTTTTATTTCTAAAGAGCGACAATCTGTCAGCTCAGCTTTGTACACGGACTCTGTAGACTCATTTTCCTCCATACCTGTGAAACCTTATTTTACCGCACTGGACTCCAACCTATTGTACGTTGCAATGCCACAGCCAGAGGCTTTTGTAGATGCATTCGACGGGCGGTTGAATTAATGTCTGCAACAAGCACTAACACATTACAACGTGTGCAGTAAACGTCTCTGCACTGAATCCCTCACCGCTTCTTTGTGTTTAGTTCAGCTAAACTTAACTTTAAACGTCTCGGTATGAATCGCATTCAGATCTCAGTTGTTAGGACCTGTCAAATGGTTGTTGACTTAAGGCGGTCTCCAGTATGTATTTAGATGTTCTGCTTGTCTTCAGGGTGGAGAGCCGAGCTAGGGGCCCCTGGGGCTCCTTTAGGGGCTCCTGGGTAAATTTAAAGAGACAGTAGCAGCTGTCAAGCGGCTATTAGTGCGCCATAGGGCCCATATGTTACCAGAATAATTTGTTTTGTACATACATGTAATTTAATATATATGCCGTTTATTTATCACACAGTAGAAGTATTTTAAATAAATTTTGTATTTTCACATGGTGCATGTATTACCAGACCTAAAGTGTGCGTGACAACTATTTACGACATAAAATACATGTCACTCTGACGTTACCTTTGAAGAGTCATAATGGCTCTTTGTCTAGTGAAGTCACACTCTTGAGAATCAAAGTGCATAATGGGTATCTCTGCCACTTGTTAGGCATCAGAGCCGATGTGTTTTGCAGTCTGAGCATTTATCTTTTCATTTGATTCGTTTCAATTATTAAAATGGTACAGTCTTATTGTGTAAAAGTAAGCGATAGTAAATGACACGATAGAAAATTCAAAACCTTACAATGAAGAAATATATTTTAGGGTTCCCACTCATAAGAAATGTTGAATGTTTTCAGAAAGAATGCAGCAGTGTTTACCGTTATCTGTAGCCTACCCTATTTAGAATGAGATAAAGTTTGATAAAGCGATTGATTGATTGAAATTTGAGAGATGTATTTTTAAAACTGACAAAAATATGTATTTATTTTAAAGTTTTACTTAATTAATATTACATATAGCAATTTATAGTCTGTTTAATATTGTACCTGTGTTTCTCTCTCCCTTATCTTAAATGTGTTCTTTAAATGTTTTGCTTATAGTCAATATGTTTTATGTACAGCTGCTTTGTATCAATGAAAATTGTAAAAAGGGCTATATCAGGTTTAGATAAAAGCGAATGAATTGCTGCAACGTGGATGTTTGCTTTCCATTTCATATCAGCCCAAGGTAACAGGGCAGTATGTTTTGATGACGTCGCCAGTTCGTCTTCATTTGGTAACCGTGACAGTAGATGGCCAAATTCTGCGCTGATCCAATCACTGGTGATCAGAAACGTGTCAGATCCTACGTCCCAATCCGCATTCTATCTGTCCTAAATAGTATTCGAAAGTAGAATTAGTATGTCCCAAATCGTAGTATGTTGCAAAGAGTATTCCAAAGATTCCCGGTTGGTCACTAATTTCAGTAGAAATTCGAAATGCAGAACAATGCACACTAACAGCTAATATTACCCACAAATAACCGCAAGTATGCGAAGTTTAGTGACTCGCCAACGTTTATAAATTATATAACTGATGCGTCACTAAATTAATAAATTGAAGTAAACAGTAAACATTACATACAAAATAATACATGAATAAGTACCTTAATGGGAAGAAGAGCTGAATTTTGATGTGTGTGACTGTTATGGCCACACTGTTGTCAAGGCAACATGTCCGCTTCCTGTTAGCATGTCCCAGTGCGTGCATATTATTTTGCCTGTGCTACACACTAAAATGGATATACTTTTCCATTACAAAAACTGTACATACTTTTAGTGCATAATATAAGTAGGTGAATTAGGATGCAGCAATATTTACGTACGTCTTGTGTACTTAAATCATTAGTGTGCACATTGCCCCCCCCTCTGGTGGCAACCCAAAATGCATTATCGTGAAAATGAACAATGGCTCCTAAAATACTACTATTCCATTGATATTAGTATACATAAAACATAAAGTATACTTAAAATATACTTACATTTTGGCTGCATCCAAAAACCCCACCTGCAGTCGTTGCACTTGACTACTTTCTTGACTTATTTTCAGTTTTTGTACCAAGTGTTGTAGTGGGCGCTGATGATCCCACGTGAACAAGTAGTTGTATTTCTAACCAGGGGAGTATTTCAGAAAGCAGGGTTAACTTACCACCAGCTTAACCTAGAACATTCGGTTGATTTACCCAAAACCTGCTTACCCTGATCATGTTGGTTCCTAAACACCTGATAAGAGGTAGTTCAATCATTCAATCCCAGCATCTGCAACATGCTTGTAATGTCTTCACAAAGGAGACGTTTGGGCAGCTCCTCGACGATCTAGTCTTAGGAGAGTACTGGTGATTTTATTGTCAAGAAATATAGTCATTATTTCTTATAAATTAAGTGAACCCTAGAAATGCATTACTAGCCCACACTTACACTTGTGCACAATATTATTGATAAGTGCTGACCAATACTTATTTTTTTTTCCTGAAAATTATATATTTTATTAAAATAGGGTACTAAATGTAATTGTATTGCCATGCCATCTAAGCATTAATACAGACCATGTGAATTCATTTGTTTTTAGTGAAGCAATCACATAATGCATGAAGTAATATTATGTTTTATTTACAGAAAACTATAGAATGAACATGAATAAAAAAACCTACATTTGATGTAAGAAAATAAATTAATTTAATAATTATTAATCAATATACAAGTAAACATCACATAAATCAAAGCAGTATTTCAATGTATTGTTGTAACGAATTATGCTGTATCTACAGGCGTTGAAACGCACATCCTACTGCCATCTCACAGCTGACCATCGTCGCCACCTTCGTGATATTAGCGAGTGTGCTCATCTGTCCCTGTACCAACAAGATTCAAGTTACCTCTTTAATTTGTGCTCAATGATGCATTTAAATGTGGAGGTAGTTGCACATGTGTTAACTCACTGTTTATTCAACTCAAATTTTCCTGAATTCATTAACAGTACTTAATGGACAAATAAAATATATACCTTATGTTTAGTTACTTAAGTAAATATGTTTTGACATTACTTATATTTATCAATGCAAGCAGTGAAGAACAGACGTAAGCTACATTACTGTGATCTGTATTTCATATTGTGATATGCTATTATGCAATACTTTATTGAGAAAACGACAGGTCACATGTTACACAGACATAAAAGGGGTCAAATGACATGGTTAATACGAATATTATCGTTTGTTTAAGATGTAATGTAATGTGTACTCATGTTTTAAGGTTTAAAAATGTATGTTCCACATACTGTGCATGTTTGTATCTCCTCTTTGCCCCGCCTCTCTGAAACGCGTTGATTTTTTTACAAAGCTCGTCGCTGTGAAAGGGAGGTGTGCTATGATTGCCCAGTTGGTTAGTTTGTAGTGATTGGTTGAATACTGGTTCCAAAGCAATTCTACTTACAGGTGATAAAATGTCATCGGTACTTCCATATATCAAATCGAGCCCGAATCTGATACGGAAAATGAAGGTGATCTAGCCGATACATCAACTTTGCCAGCGCAACTTGAGGAGGATGTAAAGCATCGGTAAGGTTTATAAAAGAATATGATGTAAAGTGGTTAAAAAACTATAGCTAACTATTTTACCTTTTATATTTGACGTTATAAAGACTATAAACAAACAGCCATATACACCATACAGAGTTTGTGTGAGATATAAACAAGCTCACATTACAGCAAGGAATGGTAACATAATAAATAACGAGAAGTTGGCCTTTCTTGATCAAAAAGTGTTACGCCACGTCTCATCGCGGCTCAGCAGGGACAATAAATCCCATTATAAACGCGAAATTTGTTGCCTCTAGTCGGAACATTATTAACTCAACTCAACTCAACTTTATTTATATAACTCTTTTTACAATTTTCATTGTTACAAACCAGCTGTACATGAGACACATTGAATACAAGTAAAAAACTAAAGGCATATACCTGTAAAAACAAGAAAAAGGTGAAAACAACAAAGACAGACATACAAATGCTCCACACACACAATATGCAAACATACATACACACACACACACATTGACATAGACGCACACACACACAGTGAAAGCACACATTAGCGATAAAGGAGAAAGAACCACTGGTCAAATATTGAACAGAGTATAAATTCTTATATGCAATATTAATTATGTCTAATTTCTGAATTCTAAAGCAGCCCCCCCGGCCAGGCAGATAGTGCAAAACAATATGCAAACGGTGGTGAGGAACCCAAAACTCCCATCGAGAAAAAAAACCTCAGGAGAACCCAGGCCCAACCAGGGGATTCCAGTTCCCCTCTGGCAAAAGCTGCTGCCTCTGCACAAGCTCAACAGTGCTTGCACAACAAGGCTAAATAAAAATAAAAGATGATAGATTTAAGATTATCATTCACAATCTAATAACATTTGAAATGTTGTAGGAAAATCAAAGTTGTGGCGTCCTCTATCCAGCTCTATCCTCTTAGCTCTTGTCAGGTCACCGCTTCCCATTCTCTGCTCTGCCATCGGGTCTGGGCATGAACTGCATCCTGCGGTAACCTTGGAAGAGAGAGACAAGACTGGCTGAGAGTAGAGTACTGTTCTGCACTCTTTGATGCAGAACAGTATTACTGATTATTAGGACTTATGTTGTCTTTTTTCATGTTGCACGTGTGCCTGCATTTGCAGATCACAAACACACTACAAGCTCAACCCGCGTTAGTCCGTAGCAGAGTCTTTTACTATGACAATATACTTAAAGGCTGTGAATATGTGTATCTGTCATACGAAGTTTTAATTTTTGGAAAGGCCCCACTTTTTAAACAAAGCTTTCGTGCATTGTCGGTCTTGATATCTTCCAGGTTCGTGAAGCAAGAAATGGCTGCACAAATGAATATTCGGATTTTCTTTTCTGGAACAGTGTTGTATATTAAATGAAACAATTCATTTTTAGCCATCTCATCTTTTGGAAGGGCAAACAAAGAGGCTTTCTTTTCGCAACGAAAACATAGCGCCTCCACGACATGGCTGCAGCAAGGACGATACATTGGGATTTACAATTACGCCCACCTAACTTGCGTTTTCATTTGGCCGGTCTTTGTCAAGTCATACCACAAAATGACATACATTCGGTGGGGGGCCTAATACACGCATGGACAACTTATAACACAGAAAAACACGTATTCATGCCGTATGACCCCCATAGTCTTTAACTTGCGTATGGTTTTATTATATGTAACGTTAAGTCTATATTGAAAACACTGCATTTTCACAGCAAAATCACAATGTAGCATCTCACAGGTTAACTTTACGCTACAGCACTTTAACAAATGCGACTGCAACGCAAAATAAACGTGTTATTGGCAAGAAATACTAACTTTTGAAAACACCTGCCTCGCAATTCTCCGTCATGCTCCTGTATGAACTTATCCTGTCCCGTGGGCTCATGGGATAGATAAGTATGCCAAGTATCCTTCGCTTAGTGCTTCAGAATGTGGGCGTAACTACTGAGCCATCCGGGAATTTCTCACATACTCTTTTATGTATACTGAGGATTCAGACATATTACTGTTTTCTCATACTATATAGTAGGTAAGTGGGCGTATTCAGACGCAAGAGAAGTAAACGCACGTCCAAATCTCGCGTGAAATTGTGCACCAGCCCGGAAATTCTTGCTAACTGTTTGATGAAGAATGAGGTTTCGGACATTTTCGCCCACTATATTGTGTGGCAGTATGCGATTTCGGACTTAGCCCCAGAGTTAACACGCGCTCATAGAGAATACATGAAGACATTGTCAGTGGACCACAGTTTTCACGAGTCACCATGGAAACGGCTGGGAAGCTTTTGATTGTAAAACAACGTTTTAAATCAGAGTTGTTTTTCACAGAAGACTTAAATCTGCATCAGTGTAAGTCCGTGATAAAAATCATAAAATTAAATTATTTAAATTATCTTAAAAACTATTAATGCTATAAATTAATTATTTGATTAAATGTTTTAAATATATGCATTGTTTTATACTATAATATTTTAAACATATACTCATCATATCAATCTTTTTTACATAAAGTGTAGATTTGTTGAGATGTTTGTAACTGTTATTTTAACGTGTCTACCATGGAATTTTACCCAAATACTATTGTGTATATGTATTTGATCACATTGCTAATTTGAAGACAGCATAAAACTTTCTTTTGTTCCTTCCCTGTGTGTTCCCTTAAAAAATCTAACTTTATTTGGTTTTCTGAAAACTGACTTTGCATTGTATCAGCTTTATTTGCAACAAGTGCTGATGTAGTCATATTAATGGAGACTCTTTTAGTTCTAGAAACTACTACATAAGCCATAATTTATAAAATAAAATATTGTGTAACGCTTTTCAGTACACTACACTATTTATGATGATTAATTTGCAGGAGAGGATGAAGGTCTGCTGGGACATAGTTTGAGGTTTAAAATGTTAGGCAGTCACATGTCGAATATATCATGTAGCCTATATACTGTATATCCCTTTCAAATACACATTTTGTTTTTTGTTTGTTTGGTTTGACTAACAGGCCATGGCTTTCCGAAAGTTAAAAGAGGGATAGAGGCCTATCCTGAAAGGCTGATTATAATTTGGAGAAAAGCCTTTCAATACTAAAGTGTAGGAGGAGGCTTAGGATCAGAAAGATATTTTTAAGGTATACAGTCAGAATGAAAAACTTTAAGTCTAACTTTTTAATGTATTTTATTATGTTAATGGAAATAAAATTATAATAAGAATTTAAATATGTGAACAGTTTACCATAGGTAATCCCATTGGGAGTTGTCCAATAAAAACTTGGAAACTTGCTAGCCTGGGAAGCGAACTTGCCTAAATTTTTCTTGCCTCTAATCATCAGGCCACAACTAAATTTGACCCAATGCTTCACTTTAACATCCTTTAACTTTTGGAAATTGTAGGGTGTGTATTTATCCAGTGGTATTTGAAGATGTTTTAATAAACCTAATTTAAAGTATATACCGTTTTTAATATGAATACATAAAGTTTAACAATAACATCTTACATTATTTTATTTAAAGATTATTTCATTTTAAAAGGTTAAATAAAAAATTTAATAATACAATGTATGGTGAATGCTAAATTGCATTCACCATAGAGATTGGAGATGTAATTGTAAAATTGCTTTAAAATGAATTTGTAATTCTGTAATCTGTGCTTTCACGCCCATTTGACGCTCATCAAAAACTTACACATGCGCAGACAACCCCTAAAGCTTTGTAACATTTCCTTAAATTGAACTAACACTCGAACATAACCTAACGGAGCAGGTTATGTTACATAGAGTATGTTGCTATGGTTACTTATATTCCCTGAAAGTTACTTCTGTTTTTGGAATATCACTTTAACTTAAACTGGAAAGCTTTCCGCAACATCTCGCAAGAGCCGGGCAAAAAGTCTCTTGAGAACGTGATGCTTGATTGGATATACTAAGTCCAGCAGTCAAGTAGTTTTTTTTTTTTTATTGAATAAGTATAACATCAAAAACTTAGTCACAATTAAGGAAGTAAAATAAAAGCAAGTAAAAATCAAAATAAATAAAATAAATAGATAAATAAAAATAAATACAAATAAACTTGAGCCAGGGGTAACAAAAACTTTAAACAAATTCAAGAGAGAGAGAAAAGCCTTGAGACCCTTTTGGTTTTCATAATAAAAAAGCTGAAATATTATACTTTGTGCACATTGTAACAGACTTTAATGCTTTGGCATTGTTAGAAGAAGAGATAGTACCCAAATAACAATTAAGGTCTTTGCAAAAAATTATAAAAAGAGGTTTGACAGACAAAAACTTACACTTGTGTACAAAAAATTTGGCTAGAAAAACAAATAGATTTATAAGAAAATACCTGTCTTTTAGACATTTGTCAGAATAATAAAATCCAGATAAGACATCCTTAAACATCAAGGAAAAGTTGACTAATAAAGAAGCACGTACAAACAGACAAAATTTCTCCAAACAAGTAGCGACATGAACACAGTCCCAAAAAAGATGAGGTACAGACTCGTCTTCCACTCCACAAAAGTAGCAAAGGGGATCCAACTCAGGAAACATTTTTTTGATAAAGACATTGACTGGATAAAATCGATGCAACAACTTGAATGATACCTCTTTAACCTTATTAGTGATTAAATATTTATTGGATAGAGACCACTCTTTCTTCCAAGGAATATCATTAAAACAATTACTCCAATATGATATTATAGAAGGGACAGTTATAATATCACTCTGAAAAAGTTGTCAAATCTTTCTATTCCTAGAAGCGGGACAGGATAGAAAACAGATCTTCCCTATTGCAGTCTTGCATGGATGCATCCAGGAGGTAGAAGAGAGTAAAGAATCAGCTGAGTTTTTTAAAAGTGCATTAGCTCCCCTAGGGATGGCATCCATCACTATGGCAAAGTCTCGTGGGGTGACAGGAATACCATATTTCGTTAAGAATTCAGAATAAGAAAACAATTTACCATTTGAATTTACAAGTTGAGAAACCAAAATAATATTATTATTAAACCAATCTGAAAGAAAGTGTTTTATTTTTATATCGGATATCATGGTTATTCCAAATAAAATACCTGTGGGGACTAAAATGTTTACAAATCAAGTGCCAGGCCAGAAGCACCTGCCTGTGGAAATCTGACAATTTAATGGGCAATTTAGAGATATTATAATTGCATACTAATAGAAAGGGTAGACTGCCAACTTTAGAAAAAATATACTTTGGAATAGCATTCCATATGGAATCAGAATTATTCAAGAACTGCCTCAACCAATTGTTCTAAAACGTATTGTTGAGAGAAGCAAAATCAAGAAAGTTAAAACCGCCCCGTTCAAAGCTATTAATGACAACAGATTTTTTTATGTAATGTCTCTTGTGTTTCCATAAAAAATCAAAAAGCATTCTATCAACCTCTACACAAATTGTCTTGTTCATATGTAAAGAAAGAGCAGGGTAGGTCAATCTAGAAACACCCTCCGCTTTGGCGAAGGGAGCTCTTCCTCGTACAGACAAGTTATATTGTTAGCAATATGCCTTTTTGGGATGAAGCCTTGCTGAGTTTCATCTATTATTGAGCCCAGAACCCGTTTAAGTCTTTTGGCCAGTAACAAAGCTAGTATTTTATAATCACAGTTTAATAAACAGATTGGACGCCAATTATCAATCAAAAGAATGTCTTTCTTAGGTTTAGGTATTAAAGTAAGTAGTCCCTATAAGGTAGGCGGAAGTGTCTCAGACGCAATACTCTCCAAATAAGTTTCAAGCAGGAAAGGTGCTAACTCAACAGCAAAACTTTTAAACAATTCGGCTGTCAGCCCATCTGTGCCCTGAGACTTATTGTCCTTAAGAGCTTCAATAGACTCAATTATTTCATTGATGGATATATCACTATGTTTTTATGCAGTCAAGTAGTCCCCGCTGCAGATTGCAGGGCGGTGACGTCATGCATTTCGACGTCATGCATGTTTAAGTGCGCATGCGCAACGTGACGAAGTGCATGCCTTTAAACCGCATTCGCCATACAGACGACGTTGCTTTTCTGTATACGAACATGTTCAAACAACACGGGGATGGATTCGATTTCAATGTCACTAAGTTGTTGAGCGTATTTATGGTGTCTTTACAATTGTGTCGTTTCATTTACGGATTTTTATTACAGTGCTGTCTTTGTCATAGTTATAGAGGATGTCATTACAAAACGTTATAACATTTTGTGATACGTGTTCACATTTGAAATGTTTAAAAAAGAGCCCTTAAACAAATGAAGGCTTGAAAATATAAGAGCTTTTAATTTTTTTAACGTTTTTATAATTAGAATTGTTTAGCTGTGCATTTACAACCTGAATACTGCTGGTTAAAATCAACTGCACTTCTATTTCTGATTTATTTTTCTATTTTTCTTCTCTTTTTCTTACATTTTTAATGGGAATTTCCGAGGTCTGGGAATTCCCATCCTAAAACCCAGAAGTAAACGTATTATAGCACGAAATGACATGAATAAAGTATTTTTGTAAACTTTTAATACATTAAAATCCACATTGTTTTAGCTATCTTTAATATGCCCCGACGTCGCGCGATTGACAGGAATGCATTTATCTCGATTATAATATCTGACGTCTGAGTTTAAACATTCATGACATAAAAATACGTGAAAACATCATCTCGGAATGTAAACACATGCGCAGAAACGAATGCTTGACCACATATCGTTAAGGCGCATTCGCACAAAAGCATGCATGACGTCAACATGCATCACGTCTTCGCGCTTTAGGCTGCATCGAGGGATATCTCGGTTTAGTGTGTGTTAAGGACGGACTTAAATAACATCACACGTGTTAATTTACCTTACAAAAAATGTAAATGTATCACTAATAAGCTCTTCTCGCAAAATCAAAGCCATCCCCCTTAGCTCATGATGGATGCGTTTCCCTATTGGAGCAGCACTGAATGTCTGAACCTTTATGAATGGTTGTGTTTCAGTCACTACGCTTTCCTCAGTGTGAAAAGATTGTGCTCAAAATCATACAGTCAATCACTACTGGAAAGGGTTCAAATATGCAAAAGATGCAGGAAAACGGAACAATCTGCAGGACCTGAAGGATTTTTCTGAAGAACAGTGCACAGTTTAACTGTTCAAAACAAAGAGGAACTCGTCAACAATCATCAGAACAAAAAGGTCGTAGATATTCCAGGTAACCACACACAGTATTATTGTTTCCCAAACTTTTGAACGGGGTTATTTAAAGAATTTCAGCTATTCTTTGTCTTGTGAACTATGTAAACATCTTTCATGTTGGATGTCTCAGAACAGTACTAAATAAAAAGTAACATGCATTTTGTATGATCATTTTTTTTGTTAAAATTATTAAAATGTTCACTGTTTCTGCAAGGTTTTCCCAAAGTTTTGCATGCACTGTGTTACTTTGAATTCTCTTGCTTACTGCGATTATGAGCGTATAATCACAATTATTTAGATCAGGTTATTGCGTTTACATGAGGTAAACGAAATGTGACGAAGTCTAATCGTATATGAGGGTGCATCTAAACGTAGTCTCTGTCTCCTTTATCATTGTGGAGTAATTCTGTCCCACTCAGTTCATGGACATGCCATTTGATTGAGTGTTGCGCTGTCTGTTCTTGGTTTTGCTAGGCCATTCATTCCTGGGAGGATTTGCAACTATTTAAACTTCTATTTAATAATACAACTCAAAAAATAGTGTTTAGAGGATTGAAGAAAAATAAATGAACACTTCAGTTATTTAAAAAAGAATGATTTATATGTTATTTAATTATTTACAGTCTGCTAATATGTAAGAATTCTACTTCTGTAAGCTACTGTAATTGAGGAGACAAACAAACATTTTCTGTAACATGTGAATAAGAATAATTTACAAATCATTTCAATGGCCCATGATAACATCATTTGTGCAAATTAATTATCACCATTAACGGTATTATTAAACCTATTACAAACTGGTTGCTTTTTTTCAAACCATTGCTAAAGTTTTACAAAAAACATTATAAAATCTGGCTAGTATCGCTCTTAATTCCTTCTCCATTTTGGCTTTGCTTTTGTAAAATAAATAACAGTGTATTTGTCACTAGAAAACACTACAAAAGGCTTAAAACTGTATACTAAATTAACATTTTGAAGAAATGTATGTTTGTCAGATCATATAATATTTACACGGTCAATGTGACTCTCTGAGTAACTACACTATAAAAGCATGCAGCTGAGCTAGGTCATCTAAATTTATATTGAATAAAAAACCCACAATATATTTGACATAGCTACTGCAATGGTTTTTAAGATGGTATTTAAAAAAGAAATAGATTCTTGTCATTTTATTTATTACAGTCTTTAACAACCGGCCTGTGTCTAATTTAACTAAACATGAAGTTCCTTATATTTTCATATACAGATATCACAGCCTGGTAGATCTTCATTGAGCAGACACTGGTACAACACTGTCAAGAGCCCAATTCTCACAGTTTCACTCTCTCGGAGTATAGTGGTGCATCCTCGATAATATGAACCGTTTCAAACTCTTGCTCAGGACTCTGCTGAACATCTGATGAGGTTTGTAATTCTCCAGGTCCAGATTCCAGACGAAACACTGTGGGGATCTGACCCAATGTAGGACAGGTCTCCTGTAGATCAGAAATCCATTGAGCCAGAGTAGTCTCATCACCCTGACCTGCCATACACATGGCGTAAACTGGCCCTTCTTCCACTACACAAGGATGGATTAATATGCAGAGATCAAAACATAAACATAAATATATACATGTATGTAATGTGTCCGTCACTGAATCATAAGTCTCACCATCATCCACATCAAAACTGTCATCATCACCAAGGTCTCTTTCCAGGTCAAGTTCCACTCGGTGAGGGTAGAAGAGACTCTGCTCAGGGCCAATCCACTCTGGGTTATATTCCTTCTTTATCTATATGAATGATGGTTACATAAAATCATGAAGTTTTTGAGGTCTAATATGATTGTTACGCATGTATTAATTATTAACAATTAAAAGACCGGTCCAAATTTGAATTTAATAAGAATTTCTTGATGTATTGTGGCCATTCCAGTCCCGTGTCTGATGAAATTCACCAAAATCAAACCTCAAGAGTGACAGAGTTTGTTTATTAATTAAACAAAAATTATCATTTTACCTTAACACATACCTATAAAGAGTACATTTTAAAATCAGAAAAACTTAAGTAGGCTGTACTCCGATTCGACATATGACAAACTGCATTCAAATTTAACGTCAGGCTTAGAGGTCAGCCTTTAGGAAGAACTTGACTCTCTCGTGAACGTGCATACTGCCATTGATGGAAGCCATAGATCATAGTATATAATTTTTGAAATCCTATAATTTTTGTTCAAAAACCCATACATTCGCTTCAGAAGACATGTGAATAACCCCGCGGGGGCCTATACATATTTTTTATGATGAATATGCACTTTGTTGAGCCTCAAAATAATGGCCGCCATGCACCACCATTATCAAGTTGGGAAGAACCAGGATATTATTCAATATGTCTCCAACTGTGGTCCACTTAAAGATGAAAGTCATATAGACCTGGGATGGCTTGGGGGTAAATAAAATATAAGCTTATTTAATTTCTGGAGTTAAGCATTCCTCTAATAGCAGATAAATTAAAGTTGTAAAAAGGTACCTTTTCCTCAGGTGGAATAGAGTCTGCCCTTAGAAGATAATAATGAACACAAGTCTTTCTGAGCCACAGTGGGAATGGGCCTTCTACAAACACAGGTCTGCAATGATTGTGTTTGGCGAGAAGAGAGCGCTGCTCTGGACTTTGGATACCTGATAACATAAAACATATATCAAGGTAATAATTCATCTAGATTAAGGGGATAGCTTTCCAAAAAATAAAAATTCTGACATAATTTATTCACCCTCATGTCATTCAAAACTGAATGCCTTTTTTCACCTGAACCCAAAAGAAGATATTCTGATGAACGTCTCAGATATTTTATGTCCATAGACAAGGACGGCCAATGTTGTATGGTTACTATCGTTCTTCAAAATATCTACTTTTTTGTTCTGCAGAAGAAATTCTTACATGAGTAAAGGATTTTTTTTAAATAATTATGGTATGAACTATCCCTTTAAATACAAGTTAAGCTCTATCAACAGCACTTGTTTGTGACATGTGTACAGAAATGCACTAACATATATGTGGAAGCTTTTCCACAACTACTGTCTACAGAGTTTTATACTGAATATGCCATTGATGTAGAATCATGGAAAAGTTTAATTATGAGTAATGAGTTTACATACCTACAATGTAAGGCCTTAAAACTTCCTCGCCTGTTTCTGTGATGTCTGTTGTTTGATACTGTAAGAGACACAATAAAGCAGATTAATTACATTAAAATGTCTTCTCTAACAATTCAAGTTCACTATAATACATAAAAAAGCTGTTGTGTGAAAAACTGATAAATAAAGTGTTTGTGACAAGAAATGATTACAGTGGGAGTTTTGATAGTCACCTGATAGATTGTTATTTTTGCATCAGGGTCGCTGGCGATGCGGGAAAGACTAAACCGAGCTAGGTCTATTGGGTCACTAGGAAGTACTTGTGGTATGGGGTAGGGGTTTGTGTGCTTGAATTTGGGAAACCAATACATGATACGCTGGTACTTTCTCATAGGATGGCTCTTTTTGCCAAATACCTGAGCCAGTAAAACTTTGGTCTCTACATTCGGCATGATACCTGTAAAAATTCGGATAAACAAATAAATGAGAATGGAATTTCTAATTGATAAAATACCTCTGTTACAAACACCTACCATAATTTTCCATCTGCTCCAGCAGCTGCACTCCACATTCTTGTTGCCTTGGATAGTGGTTGAACATCCTCTGTATAAAGTTACGTGGCACAAACACTTCCTTGGGAAACACATCTAGTAGTTTGTTGTAAACAGTAATGTCTTGTTCTACTCCAAAATCTTGCATCTGCTTCAGGGCAGCATAAATAAACTCCACATGGCCCCGCCGTCGAATGTCATTCTTGGTAAAAACATCCACGACCCTGTTAAAATTGCCTTTGGTTTTTGAGTTTTTAGCAGCCTGTTCAAATATATCTTGATGTGTGACCAAAGTTCTGTCTTTATTCTGTGTCTCACATTCTGATGCCTCTTTAGCCTCTTTTTGGTCTTGTTGACGCGTGAAACATACTGCACTGCAATGAAATGATCTCAGCACCTAAACAATATTAACGAAATACATCAAGACAATAATGTCACTCACAGTATGTTATAAACATCCACGGAGGTCCACTAATATTAATGAATAAAAAAAAGTAACATTAAGGGGGCAGGTACCTGGCTTTGTTGTAATGACACAGTCTGCTGGTGGAGGTATGGTCCACCAGGGAAAATCCCTCTCTTGACAGGTGTCAAGAAATGGGAAATGCACTCAGCACACTGGATTCGTAACAGGTGACGACAGGCATTCATAATGATCTCATCACAAACCCTATAAAATTACAGTGCAAGCCAAGGTTTTTATGTAATTATGGAATAGGCTACTCAAGGCACCTATTGTCATTTTTATGCACATAGAGATGCTGGATAAACCCTAACTCCACAAAATAATTGCTTTAACGCATGACGTACCGGTAACGTAATGTATTAAAGCTGGCACATTCTAGACATGTAATTTCTTTACCATTTAATGACAAATTCATGATGTCACCCTTACGATCTCCTGACGTTACGAGGTAACCATGCACGGTCCAGTAGTGTATTCATTGAAAATTACATTTTTTTTACATTTTTAGATCATGTTTTGAGTTATATAGTTGTGTGAATAAAACTTCTAAATGTTTCCATTAGAACCAGTAATAAGATACACTTTAAAGTTGATTTTTGAAGTTTAAGTTTTAAGTTTTAATTTAACCTTAATTGATATATTCACTGACATTTCAATATCATGTGCTGTGTTGTAGTTCTGTGAATAAAACCAATGTTCATCTATGAACCAGTAACAAGACACACCCCTTGAAATTGCACATGTGCATTTTAAATTAATTTTTAAAACTTCTGAATTTCAAACTGGTCAAAATAACTGCAATAGTAAAGCGGTAAACTGCAAAATATTTGCCAGCTTTTTCTTATTTGTTCCATTTCCATAGCTTTTCCTGATGTTTTGTAAATAATACCAACATCATAATGTTCTTCTTTGAACCAGTAACAACACACACCC
Organism: Triplophysa tibetana; assembly: GCA_008369825.1. NCBI lineage: Eukaryota > Metazoa > Chordata > Actinopteri > Cypriniformes > Nemacheilidae > Triplophysa > Triplophysa tibetana. The sequence goes on from CM017895.1 coordinate 10,148,630, forward strand.
ATTAGATTTGAAATTCATTTAAAGAAAATAAGCATTTAAATGAAATGACTTTTCTTCTCTTCGTCTTTTGCTTTACAGACGGTCCCTATCCTAATACATTACAAGGTCGTTCAGTAACAATAAGTTAAGGCAGAATAAAACAAATAAAAAGCTCTGTCTGTTCTCTTGTACATTTGAAACCAATTTGAACTCAACATGTCTTTTGTCATTGTGCTAAATCGTTAAAGAACAATTATTTTTTTCCGAGGCTGAATCTCTGACAAAGTCAAACGTCGAACGAACTTTACATCTGTCAGTACACATTAACAGTTGTTCTGTTTATTTTTGTTATTGTGCCACTGTTTGTACTGCCACTGCATGTTATGCATGAAATTTGACAAATTGCATGTTTACTGTCAAATATTGTGAATACTCTATTGTGAATACGTCATTATGTCTGCTTGCAAATTCTGAAATCTGATAATCGTTGCAAACGCGTTGTGGACATTACCTACAGTCCCTTGCTACGGTTTTGTACGTCTGTTTATTTATACTAATAATATATTTAACAGTACTTTTATTTTCCGAGTTATTCCTAGAACTTTATCCAAACTAGAAAACCCTATTATTACAAGAATACAGTAATATATACTCACCATCACTCGACCCAGTTAATTCTATACTGCTATCGAGTCTCCTTCAAATTTGCACAAGCATGGTTTCCTGGTCCGTGTGCTTCGACTCCCCCGCTGAAACAATCTAAAGAACTTCATACTCGTATTGGTTCCGGTCTCGTCTTTATTTCCAGGCTTTTAGCACTAGGTGGCACATTTGATAAAAACTTCTGTAGCTGTGGAAGTTTTGTTTCTACTGGAACCTGCACAACAACAAAACTGCAATATTATTTTAGTTTCCAATTCAGGAAAGAATAAAGAAATTTCGCGTCTTTACGTGGTTGCAGTAGCTAAACCACTCCACGCTATCGTGCACTTGCCCCATGCGTCTTTACCAAAGACAGTGGTCTTTACGCATTGCTCATTTCCTACTATTGCATTTCCTGGATTCGTGATTTCACTGCACAACTTCTGCTTTGTGGCGCCTGTATGCTGCCAATGTATTCGTCCAGCTCTTGCCATTAGTGTTGACAACTTATGTGGAGATTTCTTATGCGTTTCTGCCAATGGAATATACTAAATAATATAATCAAGTATTTTAGATCTCTGTAAGGAGGATTATTGGACACAGACATGGATGGATCATCAAATAGTCTTGGTGAGTTTTACAAATAGTCTTGGCCTACGTCAAAATTGTCTCAAGTTAACTAGTAATGCTGACTAGTTTTGTTTCATCAAGCTATAGTTTAAAAAATGCGGATTGTTTACTGTCAAAATGCATTTTTGTTACGTATTGTTCTGGATCTGTGTTAAGGTTTATTTCACTTGACTCTATCAGATTTCCCTCGCAAAAAAATAAGATGGTAACCAAGTTCACATGGTTTACAGTTTAAACCAGGGTAAAACTCAATTGCTACTTAGACTGTAAATGCTTATGGAAACTTCTGGAACGTTGAGGTATTGTTATTTTATAGTGCTTCACAATATTCGCAATAATAACAATAATGTTGTGTGGGCAGTGTAGTCACAAAATTAGGACATTTCTTGGAAAGGTCACTTCTTTTTTTCTGTTACTTTTAAGCGGATTTGTTATGTTGTGCGAATATGTGCACTGCCGATAATTTCACTACAGAACATTAGAAAATATTGTTTACATATCAAACTTCATTATGAATAAACCTTTATCAGTGTGTTAATTGATTCGTCTTTTTGACACAATCTACAAAAGCACACAACATAAAAATGTTTAATTACATTTAAAAGGGTTAACATTTCGAAATAAATGAGTATAAAATACGTGCATACATTCTCTTTTCTAAGGACTGAGATTGAAATTCTGGTTTTATTCAATTTCAAAGAATATTTTTGGAATGATTGCAGAAATGTCAATGTGGTGTAATCAACTTGATTTATCTTGTCTAAAAAAGATGAAATTCTCAAATAAAAACACCATAACTATACCATAATAAAAATGAGGAAAAAGCACGTTGTGTTCTTTTTACAAGTCTGCATGCTGTAACTCGAGACATTTTTGAGATACCTTATCCTTTTCAGAAGCGAACCCTCACGGCCCGCTCGGCCCTCTGCGATGACCTAAACTATTGTAAAACATAATATTTAAAAACTTCAAAATGCAAATTTCAATACAAGTTGGCCAATTTAGATATGCATATTAGACTTCCTGGGTCGTTATGGACTCTATGTAATTCAAGATCACAGAGCAGTTTGAGGTCTGCGATGTCATACACTGTCTGCGCAGCCTGCGCATGCTGCAAGAAGTCGGACGTGTGCTTACACGGGGTTGAGGCACCCTACGGAGCATACTACGCTGCCTTGACAGTACAGTAAATCAATGGGAGTTAGCATAAAACTGACCAATCATTTAATTTTCGAAATGGGTGCCCTTAGTTTTTTGATAACTTTCCGCCATCTGGGGGGTTGTTCACCAACAGTCTCGTAAAGCGGAAGAAGAACACGAATTTGGTTTTCCAATCGCAAAAAACTGCATAAGAAGAAGAAATGCGGAAAACGTCTTTCAAAACAGGATGTGGATGAACTTTGTTATCAAGTCTCGTAAAAAAGAGAAAATTTCATGAACGTTGTTCAAATCAACAGGAGGAAGACTTTGTTAAGTAATTTGATCATCAAATTGTAAGTTAATTATGATTTATAAGGCCGCTGTGCCTCAATTCATTCTGATTGCACATTTGTTTATGTTGCTTAACGTTAGCTTTATTTGAGACATGTGATTTTGACTGTGGTCAGCCTTAAATTTAACATATTGTGCATGCATATTTAGTGTTATCCTGCATTAAAGTGACATTTTATCTCATACATGGTAAGTTTACTATGGTCAGTTACCAGATTTATCATAGTTTATTCGATGGTGAATCTCTGTTTCTTGTCTGCTAGTGTAGCACCGGTCTTCTTTACATTTACATTACATTTAATCGTTTGGAAGATGGTTTTATCCAAAGCGACTTACATGTAGGAGAGCAAATTAAAAAAAATTCAACACGTTAGGCAGTACCATTACTTTACAAGGACATACTACTAGGGGATTAAAGCTGGAGTAAGCAAATGAGAAAATAAAAAATCATTTTTTTTTACAGACAGAAAGACAGACAGAGTTTGGTTAGTCAAATAAATGCGGACCAGGTATGTTTTGAGCTGTTGAGAGTTTTGAAGAATGCTGCTGTTCGGTTTGAGACTCGTAGTTCATTTCACCACAGGGGAACCTAATGAATAAAGGTTTTTGCAAGCGATTTTGGGCCTCGCTGTGATTGAACGACCAGCCTTGGTGTGTTCTGCTTTCAAGTCTGGAGTAGCATTGTAAATGTATAATGTAACAATTGATGGTATAATGATGCATTCTCACTTCTATAGGAAAGCACAGTGTAATAAGGTCCAATAAAAGGAAGGAAGGAGACGGGAACCGGCGAACATTCAAATAAAGTTTTATTAAAATAAACAAACAAAAACACGGAAAATGTAAAATGACACACACAAGAACATAAATATAAACTTAACACACGTGTCGCTACCCGATCCGTCCCGGAAACACGATTTGTTCCGCGCATGCGCGAAAGTGCGTCTACTTCCGGCAGAAACAATTTACGGCAATTAAAAAAAAAAAAAAATGTTGTTTGACACAACTCGTTGCCATACCGGAAATATTTTTTTTTATAAACTCTTTATTGAAAATTGCACTTTACATCAAAAGACATTAAGCAAATCACAATCTGTAATGGTTTGGAGAAATGGGCTGAACGAGGAATAGGCTTTATTATTTTTATTATATTGATTTATTTATTTTGATACTTTTTTAAGTTTATTTTATGAAAATATAATATAAAAAACTGATATGTGTCATGAGTGAGAAATATTTTTAATTTATAAAATATAAATATTTTAAACCCAATTAAATAATTGTAAAATAAAAATCTAACTTAATCTAACTCAATTGTTAGACACCATTCAGTAAAGTGTGTTTTATTTATAAATTATGCTGTACATATTTTAGCATACTTTAACAAATGAAAAAAAAGTTTTAAAAAAACAAAGTCTGTATTTATGAAAAACACAGAATTTCTTGAATTCATTCAATTCATTTATACATTTGTTCCTTCTCTTCTTTAGTCATTCGTTCACTCACTACCTACCTCCATCCCTGCCTCCCTTATTCACACACTCTATTTATTTTGTTAACTTTGAGTGCCCATCTTTAATCCTTAGTATTGCGTAAAATGTTTTGGTGAGTGTAGATTTTAGGACTTTGACAACGACTAATTTACACATTCATTCCTGGGGTTAGAAGTGTGAAATAGAACCGCAGCAAACGCGTGCACGCGAGGGGAGTATGATTTGTCCGGGGAGTCGGATTTCGGTACAACACCGGCCCAGCATGTATTGGTGCCCTAGACAAGATTTAATTAATACATTTTAAATTATGTATTTTTTAACATTCAGTAAATAATGTTTAGTTTTTATCACATACATTTCTTGAAAAATATTTTGGTATCGTAAATGGACTCAATGAGTCCTTTGCCCGGTTGTAAAATTTTCTTATGTTCATTTTATAGATATGACCTTTAATAAAAATTGATTTCCTTAAGTAAACGTAAACATTTATAATTAATAAATATGAGATTAAAAATCTTACCTGTTTCCCTTTTTTTCAATGAGATGTGCAGTGAAGAACTTTCTCATGCAATGATCTTTCCTTCAATGGCATCAAAATTTCCTTGTCGCAGAATGAAGGCATTGGTTTTGAAATTTGAAATGAACTTTGTTTAAGATCAAGTTTTAATTTTCTAAGATCCACTGCAATCATGGCCATGTCACAAACCTTATTCAAAATAGCTCCCTTTGTGTTCAGCAGAACAAAGACATTAACACCGGTTTGGGACAATTAGTAAATTATGACAGAATCTTAATTTTTGGATAAATTATTCTGAATTTGCCTCAAAGAAGCTATTTTTTTAGTTTCATCTAAACATAGAACCCAGTTTATTGTAGAGTTCCATTAATGTGCAGCAACTGAAAATTCAGGAGTTTGCTTTTGGATGAGAAAAGATAATTTTGTGCTTTTTGTGCTCTAGTGCTGGGTGGGAATGATTTGTCAATCCAGGTTTTGTTAGGTGATGGACAAAAACAATCAATAACATAGAGAGAATTAGTTGTTTATTTAAAAGTAACAGGATTGATTAATAGGATATAGGATACTGTCATTGTTTATTTTTATATATGTATATATTTTTTTATAAAAAAATAAGCAGCTTTTGTTTCTTAACTTCATAGTCATTGGGCGCTTCATACTCCTTTCCAGTAAGTGGCGGTAATGCAGCTTTTAAGTTGGTTTGGAACCAATGACGTTTGAGGTTACACCCAAACAGCAAGTCCCGCCCCGCGACTGCCAAAAATAAAAATGTTCGCGCGAGCTAAAGCAGCAGGCGAGAGCGCAAGACTGTATATTCGCGTCCTTCGCGCGCGTGGGCTTGTAATTGTATTGCCCGCACATTGGATGCCATAAGCGCGTGAAGGATTCAAACGAGCCCGCGGGATCCCGTTTCCTCGCGTGTAGATCTGTTGTCATGTCGCGGAAGTTATTCACCGTGCGCAGCCAGCATCAGCAGTGCGCTCGTTTCTTTTTGGCATTGTAATGCCGTCATATAAACCAAACAGATATAGTGAAGGGCGGACCCCCTCTGATTGGTCGTGGACCAGATATTCCTGTACGTTTTTGTACCAGAGGTCGCATGAACCCAAAATTCTTTGTCAATGACGAATTTTTGTACCATTGACGGAAAAATCTGAAGGCCGTCCGTCATTTTGACGGATTACAATGAGAGCAATTTGTAAATCCCCGTTTCCCTTGAGCGTGATATGCTCGCGCAGGGACCTGCGTGTTTTCACCTGTCATTGTTACTGACTAGACATATTAAATGGTGATTAAATGTAGGCTAACACTAGACTTATGCTCTCCTGTAGTTCAGTGGTACGAGCATTGCGTTAACAACGTAATGTTGTGGGTTCGATCTCAGGGGATTGCACACACCTAAGTATAAATGTATATGTTAATGCAATGTAAGTCGGTGTGGATAAAAGCGTCTGCCAAATGCATAAATGTGAACGTTTTGCTAGCTATCTTATTTCACTATGGACATTAAGCAACAGGTTAAAACCACTCACAGACTATAGGCCAGTGGTTCTCAACTCTAGCCCGCGAGATCCATTTTCCTGCAGAGTTAATCCCCAACTCTGATATAAAACACCTAAACAAGTTAATCAGTGTCTTTACAATAGATGCGTTCAACTTTATGCGGCGCTGCGCAAATCTATCATCGTATGACATTTAAGTACCGCAAAAGAGATTCAATTGCAAATTGCGCGGTACATTTTAATCGCTTTCGCGGTACTTTAATGCAATATGCCAGACAATCTGCGCAACCCAACATCAGTCACTGATTATCCTCTTCAGGGTCTGATCACATATGAACATAAACATTAAACGATTAAATATATAAATAAAAATTAAATAACAACGGCTTTATTGGGTATTCGGTTGTATTATAATACAACAAGTTCCGAGACGTCAGTACAGCGTGATGACGTCAGGAACATACTAATTACGCCACCTTGCACCCTAGTGACGGGTAACAATAGATTATGGCGGATTTTTTACGATTCTGTCAGTCAAAATGTTGGACAATAAATAAGTGTACGACAACCTGTGTTGTGTACGTTTGAAAATGCGTGTGCTGCGGTCAGACAGAGAGGTGAGCAGCCTAATGCTGTTAGTTAAACAGAGTGGATGTAGCAGGGGATGATGAGAGAAGATGAAAAGAACAACTTTTTCGTTAATTTTGTTAAATTAAGGCCTGATCCGTCCAAAAATCATAAGCAATGCTCTGATACGGGGCCTTCAAGCCCTGGCTCATTTATCTTGAGATCTTTCAACTTTAAATTTCACTTCACTTTTAAGCACTTTAAGCACCCACACTTTTTCATTAACTAACCTTTCTTGTAGATTTGTGCTTCAAATAAAGAACTTAATGTTGACCAGATTGTTAGTTAATCATTTACAAGTAAAGTTTGCCAATACCGACATTTAAAAAAAGTGAACTGTTAAAACCAGTTAAATGCGTTAAATGCGATGCGGTCTAAAATTTGGGTGCACCTAACTTTAGTGATAGTGCACCTAAGAAAATTACCAGTGAAAAACCAGTGCAACCAGTGCCAAAAGTTAGTCTAGAGCCCTGATTAAGCATTTTTTCGATTATTGACATCCGTCATTTTAAAAGCTGATTTAAAGACTTAAATACGCCAGTAATTTTGGATATAAAAATAAGACTGATACATCATTCGAAACTGTGATTGGTCTAATTATATTTGTGTGTATTCATTATCTACAGAATGTTTTGCTTTTGTAAAAGAATGAAAATATACAAGTTGTGCTTTCAGCTGTTCATCTTTCTGAAACACACCATTAAAACAGATTTAATACTCAACTAGGCTACTCAACATAGAAGCATGAAGCATATTTCTAAAGAAAGCTTGAAGTGTCTACTTTTAAATGATCCAATTAATATTTATATTTCAGATAATGTACTCTGTATGAAAGACAGGTGCAGTTTCTCCCGCATCAGCTTGTTATGTGATCTCATACTTGAGCACAGCGCTCTAATTCACATGATTCGCTCAAAGCCCAAAACAATGGCACAACAAAACAGCAATAATCTTCGTTAAATATGTTGATTGAACTCTGGTTTGTTTATTTCCTTACTGTTTACCATTGTGTTACTATAGTACACGTGTAGTAACCATGTTTTTTGGGCAAAGTTTTTGTCAGAGCTCTTGTTATACTTAATTTTGAAGATATTTTAATTTTTTCCCCGGACATATATATTGGTTCAAAATATCGGTTATCTGTAAACTTGACCTGTAATAATCGATTTCAACAACGGCCCTGAAAAACGCATATTGGCACCACTAATTTGTTCCGGTTTCTTCAAAGTCCCGCCTTTCGAAACGCTCTGATTGGTAAAGCTGACCAGGTTTGTCGTTATTGGTTCGCCGCTTAGAGTGTGTGAAGATTTCCCACCCATACCATATTTGCAATGTAGTGTATTTCAGGAAACTATAAGTTTAACCACAGTAAAATACGTATAATTAATGGTGATTAACCATACCTAATTTATATTCTTTACCTGAAGCAACCGAATTAATAAATAGTGACAAACTGAATGCACTCATCCAGCGAGTGATCAAGAGAGCGTATATCAACTCTAAGAAATATTACTTTCCTGGCCTTGGAAACATAACACTCTTAATGTAGTGCAGTACCGCTTGAGAAACTACAAGAAAATCAAGCACTTTAAGTGACGTTAATATGTGATAAGTAAACACAGAAACAATTTGAGCGTGGATACAAATGCAGGTTTATTGAATACACGAAAAGGGGAAACAAGCCAATTAACTAACAAATAACAACGCTAAACCAACAACCCATGAACCGTAAGAGCAGTAAAGAAATGGAAGAAGAAGGTGTGCTATGATTGGCCAGTTAACCAGTTCGTATTGATTGGTCAAATACTGCAAGCGTAATGTAACACCTCTTACCGTATTTGGAACATCGGCTTCCAAATCAATTGTACTGACAGGTACGCCCAACTTACTTGCGTAATCATTTGTGTGGTCTTCGTCAAATCATACCACGTACTGATGGAGATTTGGGGGGGGGGTGTGGTTAAATGAAGCGTTTCAGGCAGATCTGGGTGAGCATTCGCATTCAGATAGAATACATCGTTTGTTCCGACACCTTAATTTTTGCAATTTCACGTGTCTAATACATGAAGGGGCAACTTGCAACACACAGAAGAAACAGAAAAACACGTATTAACTACATATGACCCCTTTAATGTGACAAGTAGTCCGTCTTTGCTCTTGGTTGGGTATAGAATTGGTTGAGCTGCTGCTGGGATGGTCTAATAAATCTGGATTATTAGTGCTCTACGGAAGTTGCTCACCCACAAATAACTACTTTTGACTGGTTCATCACTAATGGTTGTACCAGTGTAGGGCTGGAACAATTCCTTGAGAAATTCGAAAACAAAAAAATGATTTGCCTCGAAGCTTTGTTCAATCCATTTAAATACAGTACACACGGAGCACTGTGTTTCCCTACGGACCATTTTTACTGACGCAAAACCCACTAAACTCTGGATATTAGAGCTACACGATTCTGGATAAATTGAGAATCACGATTATTTTGTTTCATAAAGAGATTGCGAAGTTTTACGATTCTGAATGATGACTTAAAGAACTACATAATTTACGAGAGGTTCTGACAAAAAAATTTTTGGTATGTATAAGTAGGTTGTTGCTTCAAAATTATTACATATTTCATGGTTAAACTAGTAGCCTAACTACAGTGAGAAATTTTTAACCACAGACAACACATTAAGAGACTTGATATTAATAACTTGTTTGTTGAACTGTCATATGAAATCAGTGTCACATTTTCAATCGTGAGGTGATGGTAAATTAAGTGATGGTCAATTGTCAGCTCTCTTGGTCTTCAGGTCGTGTGATGCATGTTGCTGAACTGCATTCAAAAGTTATAAATATTAAAACACCACATTTAACTGCAGTATGTCAATTTAGTTTATTTGTGTGCTGCGCTCATAGACTTTAGAAAATGGCGCTCATTTGTTTGATTTCTCCTCGAGAAGCTGATATTGCTGGGCAGGCAAAGCTCCTCACCTATGTCAGGTATCTGCGGGACAAGGCGATTGAGGAGGATGTCCTGTTTTGCCGGCCTCTTCAGTTGCACACTACAGGAGAAGCCATTTTCAATGTCCTTGATATTTTTATCCTTGAAAATGGTTTGGCTTGTGACCGATTCGTTGGCCTATGCACGGATGGTGCGCAGGCAATGACGGGGCGTGAGCGTGGCCTAGCTGCTCGGGTTCAGCAAGTAGCTCCACTTGTGAAATGGACATATTGCATGGTCCATCGCGAAGCACTAGCTGCTAAAAAAATGCTGGTTCTTTTTGACTCCGTGCTGAACCAATCCGTGAAAATGATAAATCTTATCAAATCAGGGCCGCTAAACTCTCGCTTGTTTGGGGTCCTCTGCCAGGAGATGGGGTCAGGGCACGAACAGCTGCTTCTGCACACGGAAGTTCGCTGGCTCTCCGGGGGGGGGGGGGTGCTACAGCGGTTGTATGAGCTGCGAGAGGAGGTGAAATGGTTTTTGACAGAAATCAAATCAGATCTGGCGAAGCATCTGGATGACACTATGTGGCTTGCGTCTCTGTCCTATTTGGTCGATATATTTGACCGCTTGAAAGGCCTCAACCTGTCTGTGCAAGGCCGCGGAACTCATATTGCAGACAAACTGCACGCCTTCACACAAAAACTAGACCTCTGGCATGGCCGCATCTGTCGAGGGAACTGCGACATGTTCCCCAGCCTTGCAGACTTTATCACTGATGCAGGCACGACAAACGATTTCTCATCCCTATTTCAATCAGCGTCTGAGCACCTGTCAGCAATGAAGTAACAATTTGCGACTTACTTTAAGGAGGATTATCGCTCTTTTGCATGGGTTCGAGATCCGTTTGTGTGCACAGGAAACGAGCTATCAATTGATATGTAGGAACAGCTTATTGAGCTGAAGAGTGACAGTAGACAGAAGGAACTCTTTAACTCCTGCCCTCTTTCGTCATTCTGGGCAGGATTGTTGTGGGAATATCCTGAACTCTGTGACGTCGCATTGAAGATTCTCCTTCCTTTCGCATCGACATATCTGTGTGAGGCAGGATTCTCAAAAATGACTGCACTCAAAACGAAATACCGCAATCGCGCACAAATCGAGGTTGATTTGAGACTATGTTTATCAAACATTGAGCCAAGAATTGAGGATCTTTGCAAGGCAAAGCAGGCTAAGGTCTCGCATTAACATCACGTACCTGCAAGCTTCTGTTACAAAATGCAGATGATACCTTCTATTAGGCCTAGTAATAATAACAATAATAAAGCATACATTAATATCAGAGGTCTGGTGCCAATTCCCAATTATAGCAATAGCCTAGTAATGATGTAAATGTAAATGTAAATGTAATGATAATAGGCCTATACTAATGATAATAATAATAATAACAACAACAACAACAAAGCATGTAACCTCATATGGTCATCACTTTCCCTCTTCTAACGAAACAACTGGATTTCTTCCAGGCTCTATAAAGTCCCACCTTCTGAAAAGCTATGATTGGTAAAGCTGCCCAGGTCTGTCGTGATTGGTTCCCTGCTTCGAGTGTGTGTGAAGATGTCCGACCCATACCATAATGGCATGTGTAAACGTCAATCTTTGTTAGAGATCTAATTTTTTTCCTACTATGGCGAGGGAAATGAAACTGGACGAATGGCGTCAGACCGGTTATATTATTAATTAACACTAATAACAGAAGCATTAGTTTTGCCTTTTTAAATTGGACCCGAGTTGGGTAATAAAACAAGCAGATTGACCAGAAGATATTTGCAAGCAGGACTTCATTGGACGTTCCAGCGGCTCTTCCTTTTCTCTAAGGACGGCGCCCTCCCCCCTTTTTTGGCTTATTCCTGTAGGCGGATGGTATTAAAAACACTCAGAATGCTGACATCATGTACCCGGGAAGTAGAGGGCTGTATTCCGATATAGCCATTCTCTGTAGTCCTTGAAAAGCAAATTCTGTTAAAAACAATATCTAGCATGGCACTGAACTTTGAGCTTTACCATTTTGGGATTGAACATGCATTTCAATGATATTTGTTTATGATTATTGTGATTTTTTGTGGATTTATCCAAATGATATTGTCATGTAGAGCGTCTCCTAGTCAGCAAGCCCTGCACAAGCTTCAGTTGGCATTTAATGTCATTCAGTTTAGGTTTGACCACCTAAAGCTCGTCTAAATAAAACCAAAGAAAATGGCAAATGGTACTCTCATTCTGTGCCATTTGCTCAAACCGAGCCGGAATAAAAGCTTTTATGTTTGCAGCTCCATTTGAATGGAGTTTTCTTCGATCGAAATTGCAAAATATTGTGTCTTTGGGACTTTTTTAAGGAATTATTCAGAAACTGGAAGATGATTCAATAATATGTAATTGTTTTTAGTGTGATGTTTTGTGATGTGTTGTTTGTTATGTGTAAATCTGTGTTTGAAACCGATTATACTGCTGCTCATCTTGGCCAGGACACTCCTGTGAAAAGATTTTAAATCTCAGAGAGGATTTTATAAGTTAAATCAAATAAAATAAATAATATGCCTGCTTGAATTCAAATCGTCCCATAACTCTTCACATTTACTGGGGACTTGGGTTGAGAGACACGGCGCTGACAACGGACATGCCCCTAGTGTTTGAGAGGCAGAGTACTGCTTATTTTTTCAATTTTTTGATAACTTTTATACTTTTCACATTTGGTTGATTTGGTAAATAACACATTTTAATGGTGTGACACTGTCAGAACATATATTTAATATTGGTTATATATAGGTTTTGTTTTTATACACAGTTAGCAAAAGACTATTAAAGTTTACTTCACAAAATAAGATTATTTGCTTTGCAGTTTCAACAACTCAGACATTTGAATTGTGCTGTTGTCGTTTATAGTGCCCTTCAGAGGGCAGAGTACCACTAAGTCATTGTAACGAGATTCATTAAAAGGAAGGAAGGAGGCAAGAACCGGAAGACAATAAAAAACATTTAATAAATAATATAACAGCCGGCGGCCCCTCACGGACGACCGCCGGCGAACAACAACATTAAAACAATACAAACACAAGTTCGGGCCCGGTCCTCTCTCTTAGACGCTTCGGTCGCTCTTTCGTTTTATACGCTCCCAATCTCCTACGTGATGCGAGGCCGGTGCGCGCACCACTGGCGCTAATTAACAATTACTTACCGGCCTCGAACCACGATCTCGCCCCGCCTACTCTACTACATACCCCCATCACCCCTCACAGGTCGGGGGTACCCCCGCGACTGTGCATGCTCCCTCCCCCTCCCTCGGGGGGGGGTGCGGTGGGGGGTATGCAGCGACGAGACGAGACAACGGAGACGGGAGCCCTCAGAGCGACCGGAAAGAGAGAGGGGAGAGAGGAAAAAAAAATATATAGTCCGGTTCCCTGACATGCTGCCGCTCGTTCTCAACCCAACCGAGAGGGTCTAATTCGAGGTGCTATGCGGCAGTGCTGGACCTTCGGTGGACGGCCCGATCCTCCTCCGCCTCCTGGCGGTTGGCGATGGCTCTTTGGCTGAGGACAGCCAGTAGGAGTGTCCCGCTTCCTGCTCCTCCCATTACATGGCGGACGGCAGCAGGCTCCGGCACACTGCAAGCGGCGACCACTCCTCCGCTCCCTCACCTTAACTGTAGCCATCCCAACTCGGCCCAGGAGCGCGGCAGCGAAATCTCCGTCCAACACGAATCTTTACTTCAGCACCACCGCCTCGGGCAGCCGCTGGCGGACGTCCCTCGTCCGCGCTGCCTGAACTCCTCAGCATCGCGAGAACCCTCCGCAGCGGGGAACTCAGACAGCATGTCTCTCCTTCCTCCCGGGTTTCGGCACCAGTGTAACGAGATTCATTAAAAGGAAGGAAGGAGGCGAGAACCGGAAGACAATAAAAAACATTTTATAAATAATATAACAGCCGGCGGCCCCTCACGGACGACCGCCGGCGAACAACAACATTAAAACAATACAAGCACAAGTTCGGGCCCGGTCCTCTCTCTTAGACGCTTCGGTCGCTCTTTCGTTTTATACGCTCCCAATCTCCTACCTGATGCGAGGCCGGTGCGCGCACCACTGCCGCTAATTAACAATTACTTACCGGCCTCGAACCACGGTCTCGCCCCGCCTACTCTACTACAGTCATCTTCACTGGGAACGTTCAAGCAATTGAAATGTAGCCGCATACATATTAAAACAATATTTTGTATCTTTATAATCATACATTGCTGGTACTACTGGGTCAATCTTAATATCCTAAAAGCATTCAGTACTATAATTATCTGTCTTGTCATCTAGATGATATGTCGGCAGAAAGCAGCATAGAGTTTCCTGACAGGCTGTCGCTAATGGAGGTGCGCCTTCAAGCACAGGAAGATGAAATAACACTACTGAAGTCTTCATTGGCTGATGCCTTACGAAAGCTACGCATTCATGACCAACAGATACCCATGCTAAAACAGCAGCTGATTACTGGTAAGATTCCTATTACTGATTTTAGTCTGCTAGTGTTAAGATGCATCAAATTTATTGTCACTGTACGGATATTTCAAACGATTTGTAACCAATTGTATTATTTGGTATTGACCATCTTACAGTGAGTGGTGTAACCCAAACTTTACCTTTATAAAATATTTATGTATATCTTGTGATTCTTGCACAAAACAAAGGTTTTGTAAATGTTTGTATGTGTTCATGTGTGTTTGCAACATCAGTGAACCCTGCTGCAGCCCGAGTGTTGAATCAGTCCTGTTATGTGGATGGATTGTCTAAATGCAGACTGTCTACAAGCTCTCCTGATGCGACTCAGCACTCACTTAACAGGTACACAGAATTCTGGGTAGTATTTTGACTTTAACAATTAGTTTCTTATTTAATTTTTAATATCCTATCCAAAATTATAGTATGCATTAGGGCTGCAACTAACGATTATTTTTATTGTAGAATAATCAATAAATTATTTTCCCGATTAACGTATAAATAATTTGGTTAACTTTCGAGTAAAATAATAAGTACGGCTTCTTCCATTAGTATTTTAAACTTTAAAAGTTTTATTAAATCATTTTCTAAAAGAATACTTCAACTTAATTCAGTTTATTCAAACATAAAGAGAATGCTATTAGTAAGTGAATGAAAAAAATTCTTGCACGCAGCTTTGCCTCTTCCTGAAAAATAAAACACAATAACAATAGCATTGGTTACATATTTCAACATATGAACTGTAAAAATATAGCTATATTTCAAAAAGGATAGTTTATGACAATAATAATTGTATTTTAGAAAGGTCTCATACTAGTCCTAGTATGCATAGTTATGATACATACTATATTAAAATGTAAGAAAGAACTGTCACATGGATTGTTAAAACTCTAAACTTCAGAAGTATTTGATGCCTTTCAGAAGTAAACAGTGCAGCATATGGTATTACGGTTGCGACGTTGTAAGGTACTCACATGAGATTACATATCATCATAGTGTTTCAAGGAAATTTTAAATGAAAAAATCTAACTCTGTGATAGTTTGTTCACCCCTTCCAAGGAAGAAACAAAGTCTTGTGGGTCTGGTTTTAAGACAAATTAACATAGCAAAATATTCTTTTGGTGCACTGTTAAATAACTGTACTAATTGTATTATCAATTTGAATATAAAAATATATTTAAATAAAATATATTTTAATGGTTTGTTTGTGTATCTGTAGCCACATCTCATTCACAGCAGAAAATGGGGAGGGTGGGGCTAAAACCATTTCCAGCATCAAACCGAGCCGTATTGACAGGTGTACACAGACCGAACCTTGGATTCCAAATTATAAGACTGCCGCACTGGCCCTAACACAGGCCGTTGAAAATCTCTCCCTTGAGGATGCCTTACCTGCAGCCATACCCTTTACAGAGGACACTTTGACCAAGCTCTACAGAGAGGAGGATGACGACATCGATGAAGCAGAGTGTAAGAAGGAACACACATGGAGCTCTGTGGTAGAAGATGCCATCCAGCCCACCATAGTCAGAACCTTCCAGCAACAACAGAGCAAAGGCAGCGAGGAAATCCAGGGTTTATGCCCTCAAAATCCAACTTTCTCCTTGCCAGCACCTCTAAAAGAGACAGCAATCGACCCTTGTGGAGCGCCCCTCTCTCCTATCAAGGAGGGCGAGAAATTACTGTGTGTTAACCCACATACATGGATTCAAGCCTTGGCTGGCTGCTTAAATTCACTACCTATTGTCTTGAGTCTAATCCTAACACTAATGCTTGCAGTGCTGCAAAAAACAAAGTTACAACTTGTTGAGCTGTATCCTGAAACCCAGATTAGTTTTTATTAATAGGGCAACATTAGTGGATTATCAAGTAATTCAGATCATGCATTATAGATCAGGCTAGAATCCAACAATTCAATTACATTTATTTATATTGCACTTTTCACAATATACATTGTTCTAAAGCAGCTTTACAGGAGAAAATCAGAAAAACAGGAAAAAGCACAGAAAGGTAAATTACGGGCACAGTTCATTGTGTTTATAGAACAAGCAACAACCCCTTTAGGTTAATACAAAACAGATGTTAAATCTGTTAAGCTGTTGCTGTGACAGGAATCTCCTGGAAAACTTGTTTGTAACTTGGTTTTGCAAAAAACTAAAACTCTTGACTTGCACTGAAACATTGAAATCATACTAACCAATGTAAAAGCCTTACTTAAGATTGCTTAAGAGATTGTTCACCCAAAATCTTTAATTCTGTCATTTATTCACCCACCCTAATGCTATTTAACATTATATTTTACTCCCCCTTATTCTACTCTAGTACCAGTGGTACAAATCCAATTCAAAAGATGTGTTAGGAATACTAAGGTGTTAAATTTGAAATTACGTAAAGGCACATAACATGACAGGATTTTTTATTCCTGGTGAACTGTCCCTCAAGCTTAAACCAAGTCTGTTTTGATTCCATAACTGGTGTACCTGCATGCATACTTCTGTGGGTCTGCAACTTCAGTATCTTTTAACTACACGTTACTCATATTACGTTTTGCTGAAGTTACTTGTGTTTGTGGATTTGTCCAATTCAAGTACATTTTTATAGCGTTTTTACAGTGTTACATTATTTCAAAGCAACTTTACATTAAAAAAGAAATCACCAAAAAAGGAACATTTTAAAATGTATAGAAGACCTATGAAGAGTGCAAAACAATACATGGTATCATTGCATAAAAGTAAACATTTCCTTAGCCTACAGGACCAGACATGCTATTCAATCTTATGTGGAAATTGTGCTTAAACATAATGAAGAAACTCTAAACACTCTTAAAACTTTTTTTAAATGGCACATTTGTTGGCCTTAACTGTGTTATTCCTGGGAGAACACATTTTGTGTTTCTTTTAAAGGGGTGAAATGACACAGGGCTAAAATAATGTAATGCAATGTAAACACACGATTTAAGGTTAACAAATGCTGTATTTTCCACAAACTGTCCCTGTTTGTATCTCCTTTTTGCCCCTCTCTGAGACGCCCAGATTTTTTACAAAGCTCATCGCTCTGAAAAGCGAGGTGTGCTATGATTGGCCAGTTAATCAGTGCGTAATGATTGGTCAAGTACTGCAAGCGTGTGACAGAAAATGTAACGCCTCTTACCATATTTGGAACATCAGGAGATGGGCATGTGCATTTAGGTGCTCAAGTCTGATCAAAGTTATTCAAAGTGTACATGAGACACATCATGCTTTCCTTTTTTGCCATAAACTGATGGCACCATCACCATGGCATCAGAATTTAAGATTTCAAAAATCCTTTAGCAATTTAGCATCTTCCCCTTTCCCTCCTGTGTACAACTCCATTACTAAACAACTAAAATGATCTTCATTTGTTTTAGTTTTCCAAGAGTTGCACCCTTTCTAATACAAACTGGATGCGTTGTAACACCTCGTCTATTTATAGATGTTACTCTGAGGGGTTCAACAGATTTCTGACATGTACTGATTAAATACTCTTCACAACACATATAACACATATAAAATTCTTACTCCCAAGTTCAGATATATATATATATATATATATACATATATAAATATACTGTATATATATACAGGTGCTATAAACATAAGTCTATTTACATATCCTTTGGGCTTCAACAGTGACAATAAATTGGATTAAACTCATTGATCCATAGTCAGCTGAATTCCAGGAACTGAAGAGTGACGAGGCAAGGTTTGTAAGTATTTGAGTGCGATGCAATGTTGTTAATTCCCCAGTGACCTGAGCTTTCGGCGGATCACTGCACTTCGTGCGACGTTGAAAGAATCCCCACACGGTAATTCCATTACTGGCCTAAACCGACGTCGTAGCTAATCCACCACGAATCAAGCGGTGATCTACGATGCATTCAATCAAGTGACGATAAAGAACGAATAATTTAAAGAAAATCCCAGTTGGGGACATAGGCCCATATAAAAGTCCTTGCTACAAAGGAAAGCAAATGATTGACATCAGTAACTTCATAAACAAGCGTTTTATAAAGTAAATAAATCAAAACCGTACTCACAGATGAGCAATAACTCATTGAGTTAGCAAACAAAGACTTTCCTAGAGCAGGATGGTAGCACAAGTTCGACCAAAAATGGTTTACCTCTACCAATTGAACTTACTTTCTCTATGGTGATTGGGGTTATATACCCGGTTACCTCCAGGCAGTAGCGCCCTCAAGCTGCTTCCAGATGTACTACATGTGACCACACCACATCACCCTGAAAAGGAAATAACCAAATGAGAGGAACTAAAATATAAAATTAGAACCAAGTAACCTTTTGTTCTTTACAGCGTGTCCATCGGAACCAAAGCGTTGGGATTGAGAAAATAAAGTACGGCAGAAGCCCCTCCCATGATGCAAATTCGCGTCTGTCTTGAAGTGAATTTCACACGCGGATTAAGCAAATTTCACACGCGAATGTAGTATGTAAACTTAAAATGTTCAAGTGTCCAATTTATTCGCACAAGTTACGTTTGGCTGGAACACTCTATTAGAAGGGCAGAGCTCTAGAAGTGGAAATCCGAAAGGGAGACTATCAACTGTCTCTCATAACATAGCCGTTTCCATCACACAGTGACCAAAATAATAAATATTAACACCGCTTTCTCTTTGACAGACACTTCGCAGTCATCCCTTTCAGCACAGATGCAAACATGACTTTAAGAACGCGATTTTGGTAGGCCCAGGGACCAAAAAGGACGACGCGGTTAGCTGTTATCATGATTCTGGTTGGCCAAATGAATCTAGGTGCTGGACTGAAGACATTTTAGACACTCGAGAGCAGATGTCTAAGACCCCCCACCACAGAAAAAAAACTCTTCCGATTTCCATGATTCACATAAATGACCAATTTTTTATCCAAAACGTCGAATTTCACAGAAAAACGTTAGTTCCCTTTCTCTCGATCTTGTGTCGACAACGACAGAAAGGGTTCGTCCTTGAGAACCAATCAACTCTGACTACGATAGAAAAGGCCAATGAAATTTGCCGAATGAAATTCGCATGCTTGTCTCCGCCCCCCGGATGTCCGGTATAAAAGGAAGCCGGCGTGCTGCATTCATTTACCTTTTGTTCTTCAGAGCCTTCGCTCATGACTACGAACTTAACAAATTCAATGAATTCTTCTTCTTCTACATTGCCGGATCTACGACGTAGAGCAGCAGATCGTCCCTACCTGCAGCAATCTTCCCCTGGGCGCCTCGACGGTTCCGGAGGTGTTAGAGATTTTTTCTAAAAAGGTCCTTTTCAGGACCGAGCATTCTCCAGCGCGGCATGTCCTGCTGTTCTCTTGGGTGCGGCACCCTCATCGAGGAGGGGGATGGACACGATCGCTGCATTAGGTGTCTGGGTGTCCAGCACGCTGAAGCAGCGTTCGTTGACACATCGGGCAGATTTTCATTCAGAAGTCTTCCTACTGGAACCAGCCACCATTTCGTCTGCTACCCGGGCCGTGACATCGGTGGCTACGGCCCCGAAGTCCGCCTGTATTTGAAGCATTAGTGATGTGGGGACCTCTGCGAACGTAAACCCGCCAGCCAAGTACTCACGGGCCAATCACACCCCGATTCGCTCTTCTGAACGTTCCCCAACCGGCGGTGGCATACCGTCCGGATCCTCAGGCACGCACTCGGAAACTATGTGTGATGTAGATGAGATGTCACTCGCAGCATCGGAGGGAGACTTGGATCCGACTCTGACGAATCCGAGCTCCATCCCCCAGCAGTCGAGCTCAGGAGGAAGCAGAAGTGATGTCAACTGTGCTAACCCGGGGATACGTGGTTCCTGACGTCGGAGCACGGTGCAAACCGCGCCCACCCCGGGTCAAACCAGCTCCGGCTCCCTTACTTCCCTTAATGGTGGGGCAGCCAAAGGCTACGTCGAGATCCCCTGGGTGGAACGTGTGGCTGCGGTGCACCTGTGTTGCAGACGGCTACCACCTGGGGGAATCGGCCACGCCTACCGTTCAAAGCGTGAAGGACTTCGGCATCACTGGTGTCGACGAGAAAGACCCACTGAGGTGCTCGATCAGCATTGTGTTGTCCTTCTACGAGACTGGAGACTAACATCTCCCCTCCACACTGAATGTGTCTGTAGTCGCTATCGCCACTCATCACGACTTAGTTGATGGAATGTTTCTAGGGCAACACGACCTGATCACCAGGTTCCTAAGGGGCGCGAGAGGGCGGAATCCACCTCATCTCCGCTCCATACCCTCTTGGGATCCTAACAGGGGTCCAAGAGCCCCTCGGAGGCTCGATCTTCCTCACCTGATGAGTAAGACGGCCTTCCTGTTGGCGCTCGCTTCCTTCAAGAGGGTAGGGGACCTCCAAGCATTCTCTTTGTCCCCGGATTGCCTTAAATATGCCCTGGCAAAATCTCACGTTATCTTGAGACCCAGGCCCGGATGCGTGCCCAAAGTTCCCACTTCTCCCTTCTGGGACCAAGTGGTGGACTTGCAGGCGCTCCCCATCGGGGAGAAAGACCCAACCCCATCCGTGTTGTGTCCTGGACCGCACGCAGAGCTTTAGTAGCTTTGACCATCTCCTTGTCTGTGTTGGAGGACAGCAGAAGGGGAAGGCTGTCTCCAAGCAGAGGCTAGTGCACTGGGTCGTGGATGCCGTTACGACCGCATTCAGATCTCAGAATCTCCCATGCCCACTGGCAGTGAGGGCTTACTCCACACGGGGTATAGCCAGCTCCTGGGCACTGGCCAGAAGCGCCTCTCTAGCAGACATCTGTAGAGCTGAGGGTTGGGCTACGTCCAAACACCTTCGCAAGGGTTAACAACCGTCATGTAAACCCGGTGTCAGCCCACGTCCTGCGGGGCGACATGTAGGACTGGCATCCGGGGGGGGGCGTATGCCTGCAACAGCACCTTCCCACCCTCCAAGAGGTTGAATCAGTGTGCTATCTACCTTTTTTCTTACCCAAACACATGGCTTAGAAACTGGTACCTCACCAACCTTCCTTCTCACCCAAACATTGGTTAAGAACAGGCATTCCATCCATCACTAAGCAAGCACCCCCTGGGGGTTGGCTGGGCAGAGCAGCCTTCCCCCTTAGGCCGGGACACCATTTGAACTATCAAAGATAGCTCTAACCGGACCTAGTGCCACCGGACGCTGTAACACCCCCCCATGGGCTGTTCCGTCTGATATATCCTCATGAGAATGGTTCCCACTCTTGGTAACCCATGAGCTTCCCCAGGTGTACCTCCACCTCGCGGTTAACTACTCAGTCCGCACGGTACATGCGTTCCCCTCCAAGCATGAGACCATACCTATATCCACCATATTCCTGCCCGCGGGTAGGAGGTGGCCCCACGAGCGCATCCCTGATTAGGAGTACCCGGTATAAACCGGAGCCGGACGGCCTCTCGCGAGTAGAGAGCTAAGGCCCCGTCCGTGAAAGGTTACCGATCAGGGCTGTACCAATCTTTCTCCTTGAAAGCTCTGGAACCCCTCGACCACCACACTGGAAGGTTACAGTTTTGCGAAAGCTTCGTGCTGACACGCTCAGGCCTATTACCGTCGCTTAGCTAGAGATTGTGACGCGATACAGCGTTAGTGGCGTTTTCCATAGGCAACCCCATCTGTCGTTATCGACACAACGTCGAGAGACTGACAGAAAGGGAACGTCTTGGTTACATATGTGTAATAAGATTCATGATAGGGCAGGAAGGAGACGGGAACCGGAAAACATTTAAAACATTTAATAACGAAACATAACAGCCGGCGGCCCCTCACGGACGACCGCCGGCAAACAATAACAAAGTAAAACATAAATACATATACAAACACTTCGGGCCCGGACCTCTCTCCTCGACGGTCCGGTCGCTTGTTCCTTTTATATGCTCCCAATCTCCTACGTGATGCGAGGCCGGTGCGCGCACCACTGGCGCTAATTAACAATTACTTACCGGCCTGGAACCACGGTCTCGCCCCGCCTACTCTACTACAGTATGTAACCTCAGTTCCCTGATGGAGGGAACGAGACGTTGTCGCCCTTAAGCCAAAAACACGTATCGTATTCTGCTGCAGTCGTGAGAGGCTCTTCAGAACAAGAGGTAAATGATTACATTAAGAATGTGCGTCTTTTTTTAATATAGTATCAACTTCATTTTAAGAGTCTGATAAAATGTTAACAGCACGCTTTTATGATGTAATTTACCCAGTAATATACAGTATATACAGTGTTTAACGGTACACTCCACTTTTTTTGGAAATAGGCTCATTCTCCAACTCCCCCAGAGTTAATAAGTTGAGTTCCCTTTCTGTTGGTCTCTCGGTGTTGTGTCGAACCGACAGATGGGGTTCGCCCTATAGAACCTATCCACTTCAGACTAGTTTAGAAAAGGCCAATGAAAATTGGCAGATGAAATTTGCATGCCGGTCTCCGCCCCCCAGATAT
Organism: Triplophysa tibetana; assembly: GCA_008369825.1. NCBI lineage: Eukaryota > Metazoa > Chordata > Actinopteri > Cypriniformes > Nemacheilidae > Triplophysa > Triplophysa tibetana. The sequence continues at coordinate 10,171,427 of CM017895.1, forward strand.
ATGGATATAAAACGGAGACGACGTGCTGAATTCATCCATCTTCTGTTCTTCAGAGCCTTCACACATGATTGACTCGAGACTTCAAACTCTAAGCTGAATTACTGCTTGAATCTTACAACGTGGTGCAGTGGACTGTCCCTTCCTGCAGCGACTTTTTTCTCTAAAAGAACAAATTTCTCCAGTGTGTCATGTCCCGCTGTTCTCCTGGGTGCTACACACTCACTGAGGAGGGGGACGCACACGATGTCTGCCTCAAGTGTTGGGTTTCCAGCATGCTGGGACAGCATTTGTGGATATGTCCTGCCCGCACTGCGGGCGGTTGACGATTCAGACGTTGCGTTCACGGGACTCAGCCACCGCCTCATCTGCTTCCTGTTCCATGACAACAGTGGCTACGCCCCTGCCGTCCGCTACGGTGAGCAGCAAGGGTGATATGAGGATTACTATGAGTGTTAATCCGTCAGCCACTGGCTTGCAGAAGCGGCCCTCATGGGAATACCCCAGGGAGATCGAGAATACCTTTGGGCCCGACCCCAGCCATTCCATCGCTGGTTGGTCGATCCGGGACAGTTCCTGCCACGTCCCAGCAGCCCACTTCTCAGAGTTTCCTCTCTCTCTGGGAGTTTATCACAGCCGCTCTCACCCTCTACATTGTGATTTCGGCAACACGACGTTGCGTCACAGCGAGACACAATGTTGAGAATAATCAGGAGCCCTCAGCACTCTCAGTCAATGGTGCGTTGTGCTACACCGCTAGGCAGGTAAGTCAGCAGAGCCGATCTCCTCCCCTGGGGAGACCACCGCGGGAGGTCGATGAACCATATCGTACCACTAGCCCCCTGTCTCAGTCCCTGGGAGCCTGACAACAGCTTCCCAAACCATCATGGTTGCTACGGGATACGATCCGTCTCGGCTACGCGATCCAACTCGCCAGACGCCCGCCCAAAGTTTCGGGGCATCCTCTCAACCTCAGTTAGAGGCAAGGATGCTCCGGTGCTTAGGAAGCGATCGAGCTGGTCCCTCTAGCTGAGGAGTTTTACAGCCCGTACTACATCGTCCCCAAAAAAAGGGAGAGAGGTGTGCGGGTATTAACTCATATCGATGACTAGCTCATTTTGGCACACTTGCAAGGACTTTTGTGAGTGGGTTTTATTTGTTTACAGTTTCATTAACTAAATCGTCTGAAAAACAACTGCACCTCACCTCTGCACCTAATACAGTTAAAGACTTAGGTGTTCTATTAGACATCTATTTTTCTTTTGAAAATCAAGTCACAAAAAAACACTTCTTCCAAATTTCATTTTGCAGACCCTTTGTTGTCCAAAGCGACTTACATTGCATTATCCTTTACATTTGTTTCTAAGTATGTGCAATCCCCTGGGAGCGAACCCACAACGCCCATCGTCAACGCAATTATTTTACCACTGAGCTACTGGAAAGCATTGTAATGGAAAACTGACTGGAAACAGATTTTAATTACACTCGATGCAGACAAATACTGAAAGTAATGTTGTACTCTGGGCCACACTGACAAAATGTAAAACTCAAGTTCGGCAGGGCTTGACATAAAGCAATGTATTACAAAGGGTAATACAATTTCCTTTAGCAAATACTACAGCATTTGTTCAAGTTAACAGGACTTTTATTTTAATGGGTAGTCTGGAAGACGCTTGAGTTTAAGTGTGTGCTTGATGATAGCTGTACTCAGTAAAATGCTCATAAAAGAAACTCTCAGTGCAACTCTGAAGATGTGTTTATATCCTCATACAGTGCAGACCCAAACAAATACTCGACCATCACTCGTGTAGTATGTTTATTAAAAGGGCACCTCATTCATTCAGACATGCAGAACACCCAGATTAGATTTTTAAAGATCGTGTATCACACGCAGTTTCTGCCAAAATCATATTAATCTTGAGTACCTATACATCAGTATTGCATACGGCACATCTTCAAAGAGTGTTTAGTTTGATCACATTTATTAAAGATAGATATAGCTGTTTGGTTATTTACGAAAAAACACAAGCTGCTGGAGGCTGGCAGTGGGTCGGAACTACAGCAAGAGGATACAACAGCACGAGCACACAATTATGCATGTATGCGCCGATTGCCAACAAAACACAGACAAATGAGTTAGTTTGACCTACCTCGTGCAGTTCATGTCAGGGAACTTTTAGCACTGAGACCGCGCCATCTATCAGTTTCAAACAATCTCCAAATCCAGCGTTATACCCACGGTTTATATAACATACTTCACTGAAATGCCATGAACAAATAGACACACCAAAACTTCCCTATAACAAGATTAATTATGACACACCGCAGACAATCTTGATGGCAAGCGGGTCTCGCTCGTCGGTTGGTGCGTGGGCGGGATCTTTCTTTCGCCTTGCTTTGATTTTCCGGGAGGATTTCCCAATTAAAGGTATAGGATCCCTGTTATGAAACAGATACATCAAGCACATATTAACAACATCATACATGTTTTTAAACAAGTTGACCTTGTTAAGCATGAGAAGCCAGCACCTTCAACAGTGTAAAGAAGTCAGAATGCATGACATAGCATGTTATCTCCAAATATCTTTAAATAACAGGATTCGGCATCCACATCTAATTATTGATGGTTTCATCTTAACAACATAAAACTGCACATGCGCAGTTACATTTCTTTGTGACCCCAACTGAACTTTTGGCACACACTCGCAAACAATAGAGTGCCTGTAGATTATTTCTGATAATAAATTGAGAAGAACCGTTACTTGGCTAATCTTGTCAATGCTATATTTTGAATTAAGACCACTATACCAACCTCAACCGCTAGATTTCAGTTTACCATACGGTTTGTTTAAATGCGACCGAACACCAGGACCCATTTAACAAATATTTTAATTAATAAAGTGAACATACAACAAAATTCAACAAATCGTTATATTAACAACAATCATTACACAGTGAATAATAATACAAATTAATATTAACATTAATAAAATAAAATGTAAATGGTTATATTATTAAACACAAACCGGAAGTTAACTGGGGGAAACGCCATTGATTATTGTCACACAAACAACCACCCCAAATGCAGCCTTGCAGCCTTGCACTAAATTATTATTTTTTGTCAAGTTACTTTTCCGTTTGGGCAAGTCAAATTCTCTCTCCCTTGCCCATATAAAACATTAAATTGTTCCGGACAAGCGTTAATGTCAAGCCCTGAATGGTAAATATAGCTTGTATTGGACATTTCTCAGACTGTTCAGAAGAACTGGAAATATGGCATGTCCTTCAATTACCACAAGTCGTCTCACACAGATTTCTTATTTGTTTGTGTTGTTTTGTTTCATACTTTACATGTCTGTCTGCATGTTTTTATTTTATTTTAGATAATTGCGGGTGATGGGTTTGATTATTGGAGTTTAAATCAAAACAAGCTAATCATGTCTTTAGTTCAATGTAAATCTAGGTGCAGTAACTGACTGCTTTACATGTCTGTATGTGTGTATTCCTGGGATCAGGGTGAGGAGAAACAGTGAGAAGATAACTAAAGACCCTCAAGACAAGACCAAACAGCGTCTTTCTAAGAAAGCAGCATCATCTACAAACTTACTTACGCGTTCTCCAAGTCTTGAGAGGTGAGTCTGTCTTTTCTCAGTTTAAGCTATATACTGCTTCTTAATGATTTATTCAGGTAAAATACAAGTTAAAGGTAGAGTTTGTAAGAATTTAGCAGTAAAATATCCAAAAACCACTAGGCCAATGTTAAATATTTTTTTCATCTGAGTACATACAGTATCTCAAATGTTTCCAACTGCCATTCTAAACAGTGGACTGGGGTTTTTCAGTCGCCTGTCAATGGCGTCATATCCGCGTTACCCTTTGTTACCGCCTTTAGTGACGTAGCAGCCATGTGACACTGTCGTAGACCGAAGGGGAAGTAGTTTTTACCTTTGGTCCGTCTAGCATTATTGAAAATGATTTTCAATTCAATTCAAGTTTATTTATATAGCGCTTTTCACAATGTGTATTGTTTCAAAGCAGCTTTACAGGGCAAACAGGAAAAACAGAAAAGGTAAAACACAGCACAGTGCATTGTATTTATATAACGAGTAAGATCATACTAATAAATAATATATAATTTCTAAATAAATAAATAAATGCAGTCTCCCGGTGAGCAGGCCAACACTGCCCTGCTGTGGCGAGGAACCCAAACTCCAATGATTGATTAATGGAGAAAAAAAAACTCGGGAGAACCCAGGCTCAACCGGGAGGGCCAGATCCCCTCTGACGTGTCATAGCTGCACTCAAACTGCTGACATGTGATTTAAGTTTAGCATTCAATACCAGATATTGTAACTTCAGCATTAATGAAACAAATAGTCCGTCTTTGCTCTTGGTTGGGGGTGTATTGGTCTGAGCTGGGATGGTCCGATGGTCATATTTCTCTTGGCTGGTGGTGGAATTGCCTTAGATGGAGCTGGGATGCTCAGTCAGTCTGCAGCTGTAGCTGGCGTTATCTCAAATTGGGGATGGGCATCTGTCGGTCGTCTGGACATGGTGGAACTTCTTCCTACCTCGGGATGGGCATCCCGAAGCAGAGGCGGAAAGAGAATAAAGAGAATAATTAGCGTAGCTGCTGTTCATTAACTATGCATTAAGTGAAAGCTTGGCTGAAAAGATGTGTCTTTAATCTAGATTTAAATTGGGAGAGTGTGTCTGACCCTCGAATAGTATCAGGAAGGCTATTCCAGAGTTTAGGTGCTACGTATGAGAAAGCTCGACCCCCTTTGGTGGATTTAGTTATTCTAGGTGTTGTCAAAAGTCCTAAGTTTTGAGATCTTAGAGAGCGTGTTGGGTTGTAACGTGATAAAAGCTCTGTTAAGTAAATAGGGGCTAAACCGTTTAAGGCTTTGTATGTAATTAAAAGAATTTTAAAATCAATACGATACTTAATGGGTAGCCAGTGAAGAGATGATAAAACTGGGGTTATGTGATCGTATTTTCTTGACCTAGTAAGAACTCTGGCAGCTGCATTCTGAACTAACTGTAGTTTGTTTATCGATGATGCAGGACAACCACTAAGTAAAGCATTACAATAGTCAAGTCGTGAGGTCACAAATGCATGAATAAGCTTTTCTGCGTCAGCAAAACATAAAATATTTCGTAACTTGGAAACATTTCTAAGGTGGAAGAAGGCTATTTTTGTGATATTTGAGATGTGATTTTTAAATGACAGGTTGCCGTCTAATATAACGCCTAGGTCTTTAACTGTATTTGTTGGAGTAACAGTGCAGCCTTCAATTTGCAGGCTGTAATCGGAGATATTCTGTTTACCTGTTTTTGGTGCTATAAGTAATATTTCCGTTTTGTTAGAGTTTAAAAGAAGGAAATTACTAGTCATCCAATGTTTTATGTCCTCGATGCACTCTGCCAGTTTGGATAGTTTGAAGGAATCATCTGGTCTTGATGAGATATATAGCTGAGTATCATCTGCGTAACAGTGGAAGCTAATTTCATGTTTTCTAATAATGTTGCCGAGGGGCAGCATGTATATGGAGAAAAGCAAGGGTCCTAAAACCGATCCCTGAGGTAATCCATAATTTACTTGCGTAAGATATGACGATTTCCCTTTTAAATGGACATATTGATATCTGTCTGTTAAGTAAGATCTGAACCATTGTAGTGCCTGTCCCTGAATACCAATATAATTGTGTAAACGATCCAATAGTATTTTATGGTCTACAGTATCGAAAGCAGCACTAAGGTCAAGCAGGACTAAGAGTGAGATGTTACCTTTATCTGATGCAATAAGAAGGTCATTTGTAATTCTAACGAGCGCAGTTTCAGTGCTATGATAAGGTCTAAAGCCGGACTGAAACTTTTCGTGCATGTCATTATTTTGTAGGAAGGTACACAGTTGAGTTGACACTACTTTTTCTAGTATTTTAGACAAGTACGGGAGATTTGAAATCGGTCTATAGCTTCCAAGTTCATTGGGATCTAAGTTTGGTTTTTGATAAGAGGCTTAATTACAGCCAGCTTAAAGGGTCCTGGGACATGTCCTAGATTAATTGACGAGTTGATTATGTTACAAATGGGCTCAATTGCAGCAGGTAGTAACTCTATTAATAAAGTAGTCGGAATGGGGTCTAATAAGCATGTCGTCGGTTTGGATGTTGCAATAATTTTAATTAAATCTTCCTGATTTATAGGAGAAAAACACTGTAGCGTTTCTTTTTGGTTGACGGGTGAGACTAATTCTTCCGTCACACTTTGAGGTTTGGTTTTAGCTATGTGGTCTCGTATTATTTCGATTTTCTCAGTAAAAAACTTCATGAATTCATTGCTACCAAGGTGCGGCGGAATACCCAGGTCAGGTGGAGTCTGTTTGTTTGTTAGTTTAGCAATTGTACTAAATAAAAACCTTGGATTGTTTTTGTTATTTTCTATGAGGTTACGGAAGTGCTCGGCTTTTGCTGCTTTTAGTGCCTTTTTGTAACAGCTTGCACTCTCTTTCCATGCAATTTTAAAGACCTCTAATTGGGTTTGTTTACATTTTCGCTCCAGTTTACGCGTTTCTCTTTTTAGGGCGCGAGTGGTGTTATTATACCATGGTGCTATGATCTTTTCATTAATCCTTTTTGACTTCATAGGTGCGACCGCTTCTAATGTATTAGAGAAAATGGTGCCCATGTTGCTGGTCATGTCATCGAGCGATTCTATATTAGTTGGAAAGGTTATTAGAGGAGTCAGATCTGGCAAGTTCTTTACGAAACTATCTTTAGTAGTTGAGGTGATTGTTCTACCCTGTCGATAACGAGATATACAACTGATTTCTGCAGTGCGCAGTGTACATGTTATAAGATGGTGATCGGAAACATCGTCGCTTTGAGGTATAATATCGATATTGGTTAGATCGGCTCCGTGAGATATAATCAAGTCTAGGGTATGATTAAGTCGATGAGTAGGTCTGTTGATGTATTGTGTTACACCACAAGAGTCTAGTAGTTCTTTAAACGCCACAGCTAATGGATCGTTAGGACTATCTACGTGGATATTAAAATCTCCAACAATCAGTACTTTATCGACGTTAACCAACAGATCCGATAAGAAGTCTGCGAACTCTATCAGAAAATTAGTGTAAGGCCCAGGGGGTCTATACACAGTAACCAATGTAAAAGAGACCAATGATTTTTTACTTTTGTTTGGAACTGTTATGTTCAACGCAAGCATTTCAAATGATTTAAATGTATGCATTGTTCTCCGAGTAACGGTAAGATAGTCTCTAAAGATTGCTGCGACACCACCACCTCGACCAACCGGACGTGGCTCATGAATATAACCGTAGCTTGGCTGAGTAGACTCATTTAGACCAAAGTAATCATTTGGCTTAAGCCAGGTTTCAGTAAGGCAAAGTATATCAAAACTGTTCTCTGTGATCATTTCATTTACAATAACTGCCTTTGGATTTAGTGATCTAATATTAAGTAGCCCAAACTTTAGGCGTTGGTTTTGCTCATTAAGTATATTGTCTTTTGGTTTAATCATGATAAGATTTTTTCTCTGACTTTTAAATAAATTTTTATTTGGTTGTATTATTCGGGGGACAGACACAGTCTCTATGCATTTGAAAGCAGTAACATTCTTAACAGAAACATTCTTAACAGTTAGGTGAGAGGAACACAGATTATGGTTAAAGTTTGTACTTACTAGTCAAATGGTGCGTAGCGTCTTTGAGATGTTGTCAGACAGAATTTCCGCTCCAATGCTGCTGGGGTGCAGCCCGTCGGGGCGGAAAAGCCTTGGTCGCTCCCAGAACAGATCAAAATTATTTACAAAGAGCAGCTTCTGTTCAATACACCATGACATTAACCAATTATTAAGCGTAAATAGTCTACTGAACTTTTCGTTCCCTCGTCGGTAAGTAGGAAGCGGCCCTGATACGATGATCCTCGCCGTGGGCGATGTGTTGCGAACAGTATCGACCAGACTCCTGAAGTCCCTCTTTAGGATCTCCGACTGCCGCATTCTCACATCATTCACCCCCGCGTGCAGAACTATGGCTCCCACTCTTGCATCGTCCTTCAGAATCGCAGTTACCTGCGCAGAGACATCGAGAACACGGGCGCCAGGAAAACAGTGAGTGCGCACCTTACCTCCATTGAAGGAGGCGCGTACGTTCCGGACGATTGAGTCTCCGATGACCACAGCGTTGGATTTCGTCTCGCAGAGGGCAGCATAGCGGTTTCTCGTAGAAATCTCGAAGACCGGTGGCGGCGGTGGGGGAGAGTTCATCGCTCCGGTCCTGGATTTCGCCTCTCGCCGTGCGTGTGCCGGTGCAGGAGTGAAATTCATTTCGGCTCGGCGTGATCTTGAAGCCTGGGATCTGTGCACAGAAACACTCGGAGTAGAAGTGGTAGGAGTATTACAATCTCGTCGAACACTTACCGCAGCTCTGCGAGCGTCAGCCCGGGATGTTTCCAGTGCCATTTTACGTTCTCGCAGACGTGTTTGCCTCTCGAGTAGATCGTGGATCTGCTTCTCCAATACTTCCAGTTCTGACTGAAGTGCGAAGAAAGATTCATCATCTGCACTCAAAGGTAACGTTAAACACATATCTGAATTATTAGCCATTAGTGTTGTCATAATGAGAACAGTGAGTTAAGCAGTAAAGTAAAGAAACTAAAGGCTGGGGATGCTAACAGCCTGAGTGCTAATAGCGAATATTCATATAAAACAGATGTATCTGTGCGTTATATGACGATATTTGGTATGTTATACACTTAAGGATACGTTTTACCCTCTGTGAGTTATCAACTTAGAACATAAATCTTAAAATATAACATGAATAAATGATATATTTAGAAAAGTTTGAGGGAGCTCTGTCTCAAACCACGCGCTCTCAGCGAAACAGAAGTGATCTAAGGGGTAATGATGTGGGTAAGTTCAAAATAACTTTTACTATGATTGATTTGAACACTTCAAACTGTGCAGTGTTATAACACATATATTAAATCAAACGCAATATTATAAAACTTTATTACTTTACCTCTTTCGCTAACATGATTTCTCATTCCCGTCTGATTGATGTATCAGCCATGGAGTTAAAGACAACATATTCCATCATTCCACACTTCTACGCAGCGCCATAAAGCTACACAATTTTGTTGTTTTGATCGTGCGCCCTCTAGAGGAGATTTCTACAAACTGTACCTTTAAGGGCTATTCCAAGAATTTATGATGTTAGGTTCCGGACAACCTCTACATCTCTACAAGCTCGACAGTGCTTGCACAACTAGGATAAAAAAAATAAAAAAAAGAATCTTGAAAAATGTAGATAATAGGTTTAATGCTATCATTAAAGGGGTCAAATGAAACGGCAAAAATTAATATTATTGATTGTTTTAGATGTAACGTAATGTGTATACATGTTTTAAGGTTAAAAAACGCTGTATTTTCCACAAACCGATCATGTTTGTCTGTCCTATTTCCCCATGCCTCTCTGAAATGCGCGGATTTTTCCTAGAGCTCATCGCTCTGAAAAGCGAGGTGTCCTATGATTGGCCAGAGTTAACCAGTCTGTAGTGATTGGCCGAATACTGCAAGAGTGTGAGGGAAATGTAACGCCTCTTACCATATTCGGAACATAATTTTCCCAAGCAATTTTACTGACAGGTGATAAAATGTCATTGGTACTTCCTTATATAAGTTTTAGCCCGAATCTGATATGGAAAACGAAGATGATCAAGCCGTTACATCAATTTCGCAATTTTAAGGATTGATAACGATTTATAAAAAAATATGTTAAACTATATCTAACTGTTTTACCTTTTATACAGTATATGACGTTATAAAGACTATAAACAAACAGCCATATACATCATACAGAGTTTGTGTGAGATAAAAACAAGCTCACATTACAGCAGGGAAGGGTATCATAATAAATAATGTGAGCGCTTTTGCCCTTTTTGATCAACCAGTGTTATGCCACGTCTTGTTGCGACTCAATAAAGACAGTAAGCCCAAAATAAATACAAAATAAAAAGACATTATAAACACGACATTTGTTCACGCATAGCCGGTTTTAATCTCTCTCCCAGGTTCCTGAAGCAATCGTCGGTGAAATTCGCTGCACAAACTTGAACGTGCGGGTTGTACATTTCAGGAACAGTATTGTAAATAAAATTTAAATAAAATAAATATCTGCTCTGCAAATCAGGTACATCAACATTAAAATAATCGGTATCTGTATCTGTTTTAAATAAACAATATCGGTCGATCACTACTATTGACCATGGAGTCAACAGTGTCTTTGAAAGCCATTCCTAAGGCATCTGTATCGTTATCTACATGGATGTTGAAGTCACCATCGAAAAGGACTTTGTCTTTGTCTGCGAAAATTGACTTTGTCTGTAAGGCCCGTATTCATCAAGCTTCTCAATTTGCCATTTTAGTCTTAAAGAGTAAGTAGCATATGATTTTTAAGGTCATACTTTGGTTTATGGAGTGTCCAAGAATAATTTTATGTACATAGAAGGTGTAAAAACACTATTATGTCGTGATAATAGGTAATTATACTTACCTTTCTTCTTGACTGACTCTCAAATGATTCATGCTACGATTTATTCGTCTAATGGCCCCCCTGTACGACGGGAGAGGACCAGACCTAGATTTTATGTTATGTTTTATGTTTGTTTGGCCGGCAGTCGATCGTGCGGGAGCTACCGGCATTTTACTTTCGTTTTTTGGTTTGTTTATTTTTGATTAACAGTTGTTGAACATTTGATAGTTCCCGCCTCCTTCTTCCCATTCCTTGATTTTGTTACAGCGTTCATCATGTGTCGCAAATGGAACGCCTACCATCATTGCTGGATTACGGTTTACAGGTTATATAGTATATACATTGTATAGATGGAGATGGCGGGGATATTACATTACCAGTTTGAGCCCGAGTCTGACGAAGAAACATCCGAAAACGATAGTAGATACTAGATAGACGATAAACGATTGAACACTTAAAGTAGCTGGGTTCATAATAAATTGAAGTACTAAATATGATGAAGTATGATAATATATCTTAAGTTTTTGGTGCAAAATTACTTTACTTTATTCGGAAAGGATAATTAAATTTTGTTTAACAAGTGGCACTATTCATCCAAAGACAACAGAAACAATTAATCAGTTATGCATTTACTCATTTAGCAGACGCTTTTATCTAAAATGATTTACAAGTGGAAGGATTATAATACGCTCTAAATCCGGCACAATGTGATGTGTCACATGCCTCGTTCTTGAGTTAAATCAAGTCAACTTTATTTATAAACAGTATTCATTGTAACAAAACAGCTGTACATGAAACATATTGACTATAAGCAAAACATTAAAGTTATGAAAGTTAAAACTAAAGAAAAGTGAACACTCACAGAATACAGACACAGGTTAATTTGTTCTATTGTCTTTTGTCAATGCATGATAGCATTGCTCGTATCGCAATCTAGAAAAAATACAAATTATGAAGGTAAGTAAACTTTAGTGGTATACTGTGGAGTACAAGATATGAGGAGACTAGAGACGAAGTTGCGTCGAGTCCGCTTAGTATCCACTTTATTATATCTCACTCCGAACAGCGAGTGAGATAAAAAAAAACAACACACGTGAAAACCGGAACAACACTGAACTAACTCCTCCCTCCCTTAAAGGTACAGTACCCTGGTGAATGTCTCATAATAAACATAATACTTGTGGTTCGCCACAATACCACGTTTTTTTTTAAGTGTCCTTAAAGATCATGTGTTTATTGCTGGAGGGTTTGCAGTCAGTTTTTATTGTTTTAGTGTCACAGGGTGGCCCGTTTGTGTTACAGCTCCTGGCATGTGATGTAAAGCTTAAATATAATTGGACGTCTCGTGTCTTCGTGTGGCGACTGTGGAAACAAAATTGTCCTGGACAACAAAAATAACATTGTATTTTCGTCGCGCGATTGTTTGCGTTTTATGTTCGATTATTTTTGTTCTAGTGTGTAATCGCAATGAACAATCTCGCAGAATATTTACGTGCAAAGTGAAGACTCTTCTAGTGTGTGTTTGAAAAAAGACGTGATCATCCTCTGCCTTTTTCAGGCGCATTTACCCCCAATTGCAAAAAGAGCAAAGAAGTGAATGAACGAAATCACGAAAGAATCAATAAAATTAGCTCTAGGCAGACTTCGCAAGGGATGCTTTGGCTTGCGATTGACTCAATTTTAGTTCATTCAAATCTAAGTAACAAACCAGACAACTAGAGCGTTAATATTGGTGGTTGGTCAAAAACTGTGCAGGGACAGAATCACCTGTTTCTAAAAGTGCTACCCCCCTGTATATGTTCATTCATCAATTCAATTTGATGTTCTCTTTTTTTCCATAGCCGGGCAAAAGACCTTATCTCCAGTGCAGGTAATGAGGCATCTCTCTTATTTTTGTTTCTATCTCTTCATTCTTTACCTCTGATCATTTTTATGCTGGGTCCTTTTATCTGATCTGATATAAGCAGCCCAGCTGTTTCCTTGGAATTGAACCCACAATCTTCAGCTGCTTTTGCAATTCTCTTCCAGTTACAGAAACAGACGAACACAATTCTAGTTTATATAGTGAACACTCATAATTCATATATCTTGAGGCAGGGCCAACACACAATTTTTGGGAGTAAGTCCCTTTTTTCTTCACACTGGACTATTCATAAGAGGCTGTTTACACAAGCCCGTTTTCAACTAAAAGTGGCATGCTCAGGTATTGCGCATATAATAAGGGTGGGAACCAATAATGAGTGCTTGTTCGATGCAACATATTAATCAATGTTTCTCCCGGAAAATATAAATGTACCACTGCGACCAGAGGAGACCCATTTATATATATATATACACCAAACTTTAAACACACATATATGCCAACAAAGGGTATTAAAAATGCTTTTGGCTTAAATTAGGGAATGCGAATATGCGCAGATGCATAGTGTTGCTTTACATCTTTACATTCTTTACATTCTTTACAAGTGACATTGCCATCCACTGACCTGGCATGGTGTTAAGTATTCCAACATACCAAAATTGAGGATACATGCAAAGACTCATTCATGTAGGGGATTTTATTAAAGAATTCGATTTTTAACAATGGAAAAGAGTAATGTTAAAACAATGCAATTGCAGATTCTGCCCATGTCTTGGCTCTCTGGTCTCTGTCTAAGTCCTGCACCATTTAAGGTGGAGCAGCTGCTTTTGTGCTTGATCCAAGGGAAGCACAAGTGTAAGCATCTAGGTTCTAATAAATGTAGAAAACAGACCCAATGCGTTTGGACGCTAGGGGGCGGCAAAAACATAACCCACTCACAATTTGTAAACGGCACAAATAAAAAAAAACATATACATTTATAACCTTCACCCCCCTCCAAAAAATATGTCATGTCACTACAGAAATGTGCACATATTCCAAATGAAGGGATTTTTTTTAAAACTGGGAATTTAATCAACCAGAACTTTTTTAAAGAACCACTTAACCACATTGTCGATATGGCATTAGGCACCACATTGTCTTTGCCTTGGACTCGAGCTAAACTATCTATTGACTAACTATCTAAACTATCTATAGCCTTTTCAGCTATCTTAGTCACGTTTTATCAAAAGCGGAGCTACTCAAGTTCATTAAACGAAAGTACCGTAAGTGAAATTAGCTCACTGGTCCCTTTGAATTATTTTAGGAAACCCAAAGAGTTTAATGAATTTAACGAGTGCTTTGGAAATCACTTGTGCATTAATAGAACGTAGAATGACTACTTTAGGAAAATATGGTTCCGCGCCATTTGTGTTTCTTCAGTACTGTCATACGCAAACCAGTGGGTGGACTAGAGAAGAAGTCGTTGATATTCTTCTGTGGAGGCAGTGTTCAACCTGTTAATGGCGTCTTAGATGGGTGCATTCCAGGACCTTGAGTTTGCCAAGCCTGGTGTCAATAAAAGTTGTAATTTCAGCAACAAGGGACATTTTCAGTTCTGACACTTACAGGATGTTTACTTGAATACGATTACCTCTTATACAACAAAAGCTTGGGTTAAAATGTATGCCTTAATTCATGACATCTTTAAAGCAAACTGATTTTCCATTTCTTATTTTCGTGTCGGTGGTCCAAATTCTATTCGGGTTTGTGAGAACCGTTTTTTTATACATAAAAATGATACAAATAATTATTTTTGGTTTGTGTATGTGTGTGTGTTTGTTTGTTTAAGAGAGAGAGAGTTTGTGAGAGTGTGAGTGAAGATTTTCTGTTTCTGCCCCTGCCACTGCAGTTCGCGCAAAAAACGTGAAGCACTCCAATTCATAAATGTGATCTACCAAAGGTACATGGCAAATATTAACCATTTACAGTATCTCACAGAAGTGAGTACACCCCTCACATTTTTGTAAATATTTTATTATATCTTTTCATGTGACAACACTGAAGAAATTAAACTTTGCTACAGCGTAAAGCAGTGAGTATACAGCATGCATATGAGTATAAATTTGCTCTCCCCTCAAAATAACTCAACACACAGCCATTAGTGTCTAAACCGCTGGCAACAAAAAGTGAGTTCACCCCTAAGTGAAAATGCCCAAATTGGGCCCAATTAGCCATTTTCCCTCCCAGGTGTCATGTGATTATTTTGTGTTACTTGGGTGTGAATGGGGAGCAGGTGTGTTAAATTTGGTGTTATCGCTCTCACTCTCTCATACTGGTCACTGGAAGTTCAACATGAACCTCATGGCAAAGAATTCTCTAAAGAGCTGAAAAAAATAATTGTTTCTCTACTTAAATATGGCCTAGGCTATAAGAAGACTGCCAAGTGTCTGGAACTGAGCTGTAGCACGGTGGCCAAGACCATACAGCGGTTTAACAGGACAGGTTCCACTCAGAACAGAGCTCGCCATGGTCGACCAGAGGGGTTGAGTGCACATGCTAAGCATGATATCCAGAGGTTGTCTTTGGGAAATAGCCGTATGAGTGTGGCCAGCATTGCTGCAGAGGTTGAAGGGATGGGCGGTCAGCCTGTCAGTGCTTAGACCATACGCCACACACTGCATCAAATTGGTCTGCATGGCTGACGTCCCACAAAAAGCCTCTTCTAAAGATGATGCCAAAACACACTTTTTCATTCTCCTCTGAGGCCTTTTGACACATAATGCTGCTTTCAGTGCAAAACAAATTTTTAGGACAGTCCTAATCGATCAGAAAGAGCTTTTCACAAACAAACTCTGTTCCTTTTAAAATACACTTTTTCATTCTCCTCTGAGGCCTTTTGAGACAAAATGTTATCAGTGCAAAACTCATTTTAATGACAGTCCATATCGCTCAGAAAGAGCTTTGTGACACAAAATACTCATGGATTAATATAACCATGTTCTGTGGTATTATGAGACCACGGTAAACTTATTTGGGTCAGATGGTGTCAAGCATGTGCGGTGGCAACCAGGTGAGAAGTACAAAACAAGTGTGTCTTATCACAGTCAAGCATGGTGGTGGGAGTGTCATGGTCTGGGGCTGCATTAGTGCTGCTGGCACTGGGGAGCTACAGTTCATTGAGGGCACAATGAATGCCAACATGTACTGTGACATACTGAAGCAGAGCATGATCTCCTCCCTTCGGAGACTGGGCCGCAGGGCAGTATTCAAACATGATAACAACCCCAAACACACCTTCAAGACGACCACTGCCTTGCTAAAGAAGCTGAGGGTAAAGGTGAAGACCTGAACCCTATTGAACATCTGTGGGGCATCCTCAAACGGAAGGCTGGAGGAGTACAAGCTCTCTAACATCCACAGGCTCCATGATATCGTCATGGATGAGTGGAATAGGACTCAAGTGGCAGCCTGTGAAGCTCTGGTGAACATGCCCAAGAGGGTTAAGACAGTGCTGGAAAATACTGATTGCCACACAAAATATTGACACTTTAGGTGACCTAATTTGACCTAATAAAATTGATAAAAGTGGAACATCAGACATGTACATGATGACAGAATTAGTCTTTCTGTCTCTTTGAGACAATATTTAAACTGGGTAACGTAATGCATTTTTTTCAATGTCCTCAAAACCTGATTTTCCCAATAAAACTGCAGGTCACAAAAGCCATAAAAAACTATTAATGGCTGTGTGTGGAGTTATTTTGAAATTTAGAATCAGAAAGAGCTTTATTGCCAAGTATGTTTGTATAAACAAGGAATTTGTTTTGGTGACAGGAGCATCTTTTACACAGAAACAGCAACAACAGTACAGAGAGAACATAATACAATAGAATACAGTACACAGATGATTTAAATAAGAGCCTTTGGATATAAAAAATAATAAATACAATACAACGGCTTACAATAAACATAAGATAAAGATATAGTGAGTAAAGCTATGTGTGTATGTAAATATGTACAAGTAAAAAACAGAATAGACTATTTAAGTACAAGGTGCAGTCATGGCCAAGCCCATTTTTGGAGTTTTGTGTGACATTATGTCAAAATTGCTTTTTCTCTCCTTTTTTTTGTTTTGTTCCAATACACACAATGGGAATAAACATGTGTATAGCAAAACATGTGTTAATGCAATACTTTTCTGTGGGAAATATTTTCTGGAAAAATTTCAGGGGTGGCAACAATTTTGGCCATGACTATATGTGCTATATACAGCACAATGAAATGTACACTGTTTTACAAGCTGTACACTCATTACTTTACATTTTAGTAAAGTGTCATTTCTTCAGTGTTCATATAATATAATATCAGTGAAAATATAATATAAAATATTTACTAAAATGTGAGGGGTGTACTCACTTCTGATGTACCACTTCTTCCACAACATCCTTAATGTCTTATGTCTAAGAGAAATTTTAATATAATAAAACTCCTCTTTGAAACTATGCCTTTTCGACACACTTAGTCTGGTTATATCAAAAGCGAAGCTACCCAAGTTCACTAAACGATCGCTTTTAATTAAAAAAAGCCATCGGTTCACGCCGAATTACTGTCCTGTGTTATGAAAATGTATGAATTTGCTTACTTGTGCATCCAGTGTCCATGCATAAAAACGCATAAACCAATGAACAAGCGACAATTTTAGTTTATAAGTGTAATAAACAGCAACAGCCAACTGACAGTTTGGGAACCTATGAGAGCTGTAGTCAAAAACGGAGAAGCCAATGGACGGACCGCCCACTATACAGTGAGGAAAATAAGTATTTGAACACCCTGCTATTTTGCATGTTCTCCCACTTAGAAATCATGGAGGGGTTTGATATTGTCATCGTAGGTGCATGTCCACTGTGAGAGACATAATCTAAAAAAAATCCAGAAATCACAATGTATGATTTTTTTAACTATTTATTTGTATGATAGAGCTGCAAATAAGTATTTGAACACCTGAGAAAATCAATGTTAATATTTGGTACAGTAGCCTTTGTTTGCAATTACAGAGGTCAAACGTTTCCTGTAGTTTTTCACCAGGTTTGCACACACTGCAGGAGGGATTTTGGCTCACTCCTCCACACAGATCTTCTCTAGATCAGTCAGGTTTCTAGCCTGTCGCTGAGAAACACGGAGTTTGAGCTCCCTCCAAAGATTCTCTATTGGGTTTAGGTCTGGTGACTGGCTAGGCCACGCCAGAACCTTGATATGCTTCTTACAGAGCCACTCCTTGGTTATCCTGGCTGTGTGCTTCGGGTCATTGTCATGTTGGAAGACCCAGCCTCGACCCATCTTCAATGCTCTAACTGAGGGAAGGAGGTTGTTCCCCAAAATCTCGCAATACATGGCCCCGGTCATCCTCTCCTTAATACAGTGGAGTCCCCCTGTCCCATGTGCAGAAAAACACCCCCAAAGCATGATGCTACCACCCCCATGCTTCACAGTAGGGATGGTGTTCTTGGGATGGTACTCCTCTTATTTCACAAACACTTTCTAAAGTATTGTTTTTGTCGTCTTGTCACCACCACTTTACAAAACAAAAGTTACGCCACTGTTATAATTCCCCTTATTCTGGGTCATCCAAGCATTAGAATGGGAGTAAATGTAGAGGGAAATTTTGAATCTCCAAAAACTGCATTCATCGATCAAAGAACTGCTCGACACGTCTACATGGGGTTTATAATGGCCTCCGGAAGCCAATTGATGTATTTGTTTAGGAGAAATATCCATATTTATTACTTTATTAACAATAATGTCTAGCTTCCATTATCCGTTGGTTGCGCATTCACGAGAGGGTTGGCGTTCCTGAAAATGACACAGGCATTATATTTCAAGTTCCGGTGACGAACAGCAACTAAACTTCAATTAGATTTTCGGACTTATGGGAGGAAGTGTTTTATATCTTTCCTAAGGATTGGATTTTACGGTTTTCGTAAACAAGCTGATCAAACGTCACAAAAAATCCTATAGACTAACTATAGCCCTTTTCACACAACAATGCTGGTACATACTGGTAAAGTAATTCTGGTAAATTTATGGTAAATACAAAAATGTGATGTTTACACAAGAAACGGTAAGGCAGCGTTCATGCAGCGGTCCAAAAATACTAGTAATATGATGTCAATAAGCTTTTGTTTGATCACATTTATAAAAAAGATAGATACAACTGTACGATTATTTCAGAAAGCAAACGACCTCCTGGGGCACACAATACATCATTCCATTATCCCTGCAAAACTGTTTATTTATTATTAAGTTTGTGTTGTTTGCAATATGCAAATACATGGCGATTGCCAACAAAACACAGACAAATGACTTAGTTTCACTTACCCCATGTGGTTCATGTCCGGTATCTTTTAGCGCTGGGACCGCGCCATCTATCAGATTCAAAGCAACTGCAAATAAAGCGTTACAATGCTTGTACACTGGCCCCACCACGATGAAGTATTTAGTAATATATATATTTTTGAAAGATAACTCAATGCTCTTTAGCATCTTCTTGGGAATAGTTAAATAGACAAGCCTTAAAAACGTTCAAATTACAATTTTCCATGACGATACAGAACCGATCGGGCAAGTGACAGTTCTCTCAACTGGCCTAAGGATCTCCCATGCTGGCCCTGGGCCATCGCTTATTAATGCCCTGTAAAAAGGAGTATTTTCCCCTTCATTGAATAAAAAAATAGGTCCAGATAATAACAGAGATGATTCCGTGTTAAGCTGGTTCGAATACAGTTTTGCTGCCAGAATTCTGAAATGTGTCTAACAGCTGTAGAGGTAATATGTGTGTGTGTTTTATCCTTTACCAGGATCTCAAGGGTCTAGAAGAGGAACTCAGAGTAAGTTTGTCTTAAGCAATGGAACCTACATTTACTCTGTATGTATGATATAATAAATGAATTTATTACTGTATGAAATCTTTGGTGAAACTTAAACTATCTTTAAACTTATTTAAAGCAATATTTCACCAAAGAATGAAAATTCTTCACCCTCAAGTCTTTTCACAGCTGAAAAAAAAAGAAACACAAATAAGGATCATTTTCATGTGGTCTTAGCGCTTTATGACAAACCAATAGACAGCAACACAAATTTCACTCAAAGCACATGTTACAGACATCGTTTAAATAGTCCATGTGAATACAGTGGTTCAAACTTCATTTTATTAGGTGACAAGAATACTTTTTGTACGCAATAAAATACTTGAAACAACAATTTCCTCCATTTCAGATTACGTAAAGTAAATATTACCAGAGCTTCTCAGTGATTTTAGTCCCATCTGAATGTGCCATGTCAGTAATCATTACGGACAATGTCAGTTAAGTTTACGGTGACTTTTAAATTTTGTAAAAAGGTCCTGGAAAATGACCTCAAGTAGTCATAAATACATTTCAAAATATGGACGCACTTGACAGAACTTTCATACTTTGGAAAACTTACCATGTTAATTGTTAAGTAGAATACTAGTTAAACATTTATTAATAATTATGAAGAAAAACTTAAATCGTAGGACTACGTGTTAGCACTTGATCACTTTCTTATGATGTCTTTATCTCTGAACTGTCACACCTTTTGAATTTTGCCTTTAGGTCAGTCAATTAAGATGTTTATTCGTGGGAGACCCATTACCATGTACATTCCCTCAAATATTCCAAAGTATGAGGAGCTGAAAATGGATCTTCCCTCACAGAAATTGGAACTGGACTGGGTGTATCCTACATAAAGTTTGCTAACACTTTTGGTTGTTGAGTTTGCATAAGTGGATTGGGTAACATGACAAAATGTGGGAAACAATGAACATTATATTGACAAAAAAAACTATATTGCTTATTGTTAGTTCATGTTAGCTAATGCATTTATATTATGTTAACAACATTTATCTTATGTTAACAATTACAACCTAAGAGTGTTCTTATGAAGTATTTTATCATAGTTACTGTATAATGTAACCACTTAAATAAAATATAAATGTTGATTAAGTTATTATAATTTTGGTTGCACTTTAGTAAAGTCTCTTCTGTTACAGTGTAGATATATATTTAAGTACTAAGTAATAATAATTAACTACATGTACTTACTATAGGTTTAGGATTGGGGTGTGGTTCAGGGTTAGTTGCATGTAATTATGCAACATTTATAGTAAATGCTATAGTTAATACATGTAATGTGTAACAAGGGCACTATAAAATAAAGTGTTACCACATTTTTTAAGTAAATATTACAAAATACTGTCTTTGGTTTCATAACCATAGTTACATTTTTTTTATATTTTATATGAAGAGCATAAATTCATTATATTTTTAATTTCCAAATTTGTGGGTTGTCAAAATCCAAAGATGTGAACACAAAGAAGCTATTTTCTCTAAAACCAAACATTTCCTAAACACTGTATTGCCTAAAATGTCAAACCCAGTCATTTAGATTTACCTGTTTTGTATTTAGTTTATCAGCAAATGTTCCTTGACCCTTTTATTTTAGCTATGGTTACAGGGGAAAGGACTGTCGCGCTAATTTTTACTTTTTACCCTCTGGGGAGGCAGTTTATTTTATTGCATGTGTCGTGGTTTTGTACCATATCAGGAACCAAGCACAACGACATTATCGTAAACACACAGACTGTGTACGATGGTGAGTTTCAAGAAATATTTAAAGAAAAATTACATCCAGAAATCAAAATTTTGTAATTTACTCACCTACACGCATCCTAGATCATGTATCTTCTCACTAATCATTTGATATTTTATCACGAGACTGACAAGAAGTCAAAATATTGTTTTCTCTCTTAACCATATCATGTTTTAAGGAAAGCTGCATATTGTTTGTTTGTTTTAAGGGAAAAAGGGATGTCAAATACATCTGGAATGATGTTGAATAATTATGGGAGTTTTAATTTAAGGGGTGAACTATTACTTGATTTGTTTTTCTTATTTTTATGTGTTCATAATTAATCATACTTCTTTGGATATAGCCTCGCCATTCACCCAGACAAGGTGCGTGTAGCATCTGGACAGACAGCAGGTGTGGACAAAGATGGCAAGGTGAGATACATGTATAAACATTTCTCATTCCACTGATGTAACAATTTTGTGATGTGGTATACAACCTTCATTATTAAACTGTGGACAACACACTGTGCTAAAAAAACATTTACTTTAAGTATTCACCAACAAGTATTAATTGAATGTAATTTTTACCAATGTTTATGTGTAATTGTATATATCAGCCTCTACAGCCATTTGTACACATTTGGGACTCCAAAACGCTAGTTACACTGCAGCAGATTGGCCTCGGGACATTTGAGCGTGGTGTCGGATCTGTAGCATTTTCCAATGCAGTGAGTTTTGCCTCCCAGTTTGTATTATTTATGTAAATCACAGCAGGCAGATGGATTATTTCTACTATAAAAATAAGAATACATTTTTAACAAACCCAGTATACCTAATCTATTCGGTAGTCCAAGCAAAAGTTTTTGCTCTGGGGAACATGACTTTTTTTGTTATTTTAGGATGCAGGAACATTCCTATGTGTGATTGATGACTCGAA
Organism: Triplophysa tibetana; assembly: GCA_008369825.1. Lineage (NCBI taxonomy): Eukaryota > Metazoa > Chordata > Actinopteri > Cypriniformes > Nemacheilidae > Triplophysa > Triplophysa tibetana. The sequence goes on from CM017895.1 coordinate 10,193,410, forward strand.
TGAGCACATGCTTTCGTTATGGGACTGGAATAAAAACACAAAGCACGCTGAGGTCAAGGTGTGTTCAATACATGCACACTGTTTGTTTCACTGTGTTTGTGAGGCCATCTCCCAGACCTTTCATACTATTAGAGATTAGGCTTGTGCACAAATGTTCAAATATTCAATCCGTAATAACTATTTGAATATTAAAAATGCTATTTGAATATTTGTATTTTTCATAAGAATAAAACTGTGTCACTAAAAGGTGAAGTTACCGAAAGAGGAGACCTTAAAGTTGTCATTTTTATCTAACACTTCTTCACTTAATCTGTAATGATTATATAATATAAAGAAAATATTTAAAAAAAAGGATTTATACGTGTTCCTAAATCTTTGTTCACTCAGATCGCAAGCTAGTTTAACCCTGGATCTCGTGTTATCCTCATCTCACATTACCATATTAAAATGTTTCAAAACTGGTGAGCAACAGCAGGGCCGACCCAGCCTCTGTTGGTGCACTAGGCAAGATTTTAGATTGCTCGGCTACTAAAAATATCAGAAAATTATATTTTTTAAAGCAAATTAATATTCTTTTTATAAAACATGAATTGTGATCAACATAAATAGGAAGTAAATAAATAAAAAGTAAAAAATATTTGTAATACAATTATTTATAATTTACTATTTTAAAAATAGCACTGAAAATAAATTAAAACTATCTAAGTTAAGGTTAAAAAATATAATGCTCAGAAAACGAATATTTAATTATTATTATTTAGATGAAGGTTAATGAGAAAGTTTTTTTTACATTTTGTAAATCTCTGCGCAAATGCTGTAGGGACACAAATAAAAGCTAATTGTATTGTTTTGGATTTTCCTAAATAAATGGCATGGCCTAGTCACTGTGCCAGTAAACACTTTTTACAGTTCACTTAGTTAAAAGCAGTCAAAAACAGCATACACTGTCAGTGTTGCAAGTAAAATGGTTCTAAATAGGCATGCTGCACCAAAATGGGATTCAAACTTTAAACAGGCAATGAGTCCAGAATGGGAAGCAAGCACTTTAAACACAAGGCCACGGTCTAACTTAAGTAATGGGTGTATTTCATGAAGTTGCGGTGTAAAGTTTCCCTGCACAGACCACCACTAGCTGGTCTCCGTTACACATGCATAATTAATGCCTTAAGATTTTCAATCATAACTAATCTTAATCGCGTCATGATTCAAGAAGCTGTTCACATGTCACATTTTTACGCTCTTGTCTGGCACCCCTCTTGTCATTATCGCCCTAGGCAACAGCCTTTGTCACCTATGCCACCGGCGGGCTCTGAGCCACAGAATTTGTTAACATTAGTTACATTAGGTATAAAATAGGAACGTAATATTAAATGATTAACAATAATTCATTTATTACTATAAGTTGTTTGGAGCGGTAGTTCTTCATATTCATTTGTTAAAAAAAAATATGAAGTCATGCTAATTTCAACAACTTGAAACATGAAAATGTACATTTCACTGCAACTAATGCCAATGAATTTGGCCTGAACATAAGACTGCCACTTTTTCCATGCCTAAAAGCCAGAATTTTTCTTCCGGAAGTTCAAATATGGTCGTCGCCTTCGAGTTAAAGGCTGTAAATAAATTCGCAAATTAAATTTTTTTGTTTGTTTGAAAGGGCTGCAATCCCAGAAAATGAACTTTTAAATGTTCATCTACCAGAAATTGAGTTGCCAGCGTGTGTCCATAAACACCCTGTAATTATACAAATCCATCTATTCTTCTTCTTGTAATTTCTTTTTTACAACAACAGTGACACAAAACAGGCTGTTGGCGATCACTATCAATCTGATGTCACATTGATTTATGCCCGCCAATGACCACTCACAGACTCCGATTTATGAGCGCGTAGTTCCACCATCGGCCACAGACACGCTGTCAGCCATTTTCAGGCGAGAGCAGATGTAGCCACTAGCCAGCGACCAAAATTTCTAAGAAACAACAAAAGTGTGCTGTTGTTGGATGTAAAATGGAACATAAAAGGAGGCCGGGAGGAGACCTTTCCAACAGTGATGACTTGGCGTTGACAAACCAACATTCACTGGTCTGTATCTCCTTTCTGGAAAGACTTAGATAAAGGAGTTGAAAAGATGTCCACCTGAGCATTCAAACAACGCTGAGCGCGAGTCGATGCGACCCCTAGATAGCCGGAAAAGTTAAAAAATCTAAGCTCCGGGACCCGGTCAGTATAGCATCAGTTTCGCAGATTTTTTCTCAAAAGTGGATCAGTACCAGCTGTTCGCGATTAAATTTCATCTCCGGAAGAAGTAACTATTACAAATTGTTTTTAAATTGCCTTTCTTAAAAAAAGTAATAAGGATGTTAGCTGCTATTGTTTACATATTCGCGGCTAAACCTGAGACATGGTCCAAAGACAGTTGTTATTTCGTAAACCTTATTGGTAAAACGCATAGCGCCCCTTGGTTCAGAAGACTTGTGACCGACATAATTTCTGTAAAGCTTATTCATTACAACGAAATAAACTTATAGCAGTGTGTTTCTCGGTGAGTTCAGTGTTTTCTCGTATGTCCTAAGTCCGACAATACTTAGAGCGGATAGAAACAGAGTTTGCATTTGTAAGACAATGAGGTTTTGCAAAAAATTGCTACTCACAACGTTATAACACCTGTTTGCTGACCTTAACACACCTGCCTGTCATATACAAGTACTCTGAATGCATTTTTATGCCTATATCCATGTTTATATCAGTTAGTAATAATAATACACATGATTAATAATCAATGGCCAACATTTTAAACAGCAAATGGTCAGCATATGTTGTTCTATCTAAGTTTTTTTCTTTTCCATTTAATTTGTAATTATGAACAAGGCATTAAAGGAGTGATGAATTAAAATCACAATTTTAACCTGAGCTTTTGTTATATAAGAAGGAATTGTATTTACGTGAATTACATTTACAACATCATGTAAGTGTCAGAACTTAAAATGCACTTGTTACTAAGATTACATCTGTTATTGACACAAGGCCCAGCGAACGGCAGGTTGTGGAATGCATCTATCTATGACGACATTGATAGGTTAAACACCGCCTCCAAAGAAAAATATCAACGACTACTTCTCTAGCGCCGCCCACTGGTTTGTGCATGACTATTCTGGAGTGGCGCGGAACTAGATAGAGCGAGCAAGCAATAATCAAACGGGCCGTTAAAGATAGCTAAATATTGTACCAGCCCTGGTTGTGGAAGAATACTCAATATAGTCACTGCCAAACCTTCCTTCGGATTCCAACACTAGTTATGCAAGGTTAAAGTTTAATTTTAAAGACGTTTTTTTAAGCTCATGTGGGAAAAACATGTAGCGTTTGTTCGTTTCATTTCTCCGAGGATTCATTCCTGAAAAAGGCAGAGATCAACACTGGATTTGTGGAATGACTAAAATTTAAAAGCAGTACTGTGTCGTGAATATTGGATCCGATAGGAATGGTGCAGCAACCTTATGTGAGTAAAATATTTTTGTAATATGCGTCACATAAGGTTGTATAGTATTTTCGTTATATTGTATTCTGTATTTATTCACACTGTATATCCTGCACTTGCTAATTGCACTTCTGGTTAGACTTCTGGGTAGACCTAAACTACATTTTGTTACACTGTTCTTGTATAGGTGTAATGACAATAAAGTTGAATCTAATCTAATCTAATCTAGAGATCGCTTGATGTGCCCTGAGCACTATCGCACTAGATAAGTATTTCCTGGGGAGCTCTAGTGTGTTTGTAATACTTGCAGAGGTTCTCTGTGATTTGGTGGGCTCATATATAATTTTTCAAGGTTTGTTTCACCGTTTACCAAAATTGGAGGTTGTTTTGAAGTGTCTTGGTATTATGTTGGGTGCTGGGTGATATCAATAAATTACCGGAAGTCTCCCTTTTGTTTATTTATCATGGAAACTCTCGTAACATTTGAGACCCCCGATCGTTGTTATCTTTTGTCCTGTTCGGTATCACTGATCTCAAATGCTTATAGGTACAGTCAATATGTAGTTTCATTATACTAACTATAGTTTATGTTTGTCGTTAAATTATGCCAATACAAATATTAATAAATCCAACAAATACATGGCTTCTACACTTTACTATTTACAAGAACCTTCATACTTAGTGGTAAATTGCTGCTAAGACTGGTAAAGGGAATATACAAAATAAAAATACATATAGGCTTAAGGGCCTAATGAGGATAATTAGGCTAAATAATCATTCAGGATTATATCTAAACTAAACATATATGTGCTAAACATATAAAGCTCTTAAAGGACTTGCTCACTACAAAATTAGCTTCCGTTCACTTTCCACAGTAGGAATAAAATTACTAAAGAAAGACAATGGGGGCAAATTTTGAAGTAAACTGCTCCTTTATTACAACTGATACTGTGAGCTACTACGTGTATTCAATAGGTTGCTTCCGAATCAAAAGATATACAACAATAAAACAATGAACAACTGACATAAAGGAAATTTACTTTTAACACTGGAGTTCTTTTAAAAGCATGTACTTCCGTACTTTTACTTAAGTAAGAATCTGTCTTTACAACTTTTGCTTGTAGTGCAGTAAAATTTCTCGAAACTTACAAATGAATAACTGTCCCATCCATGGACATTGACTTGTGCTTTTTGTGAATTGAAATATTAACGCTACTAAGATATAAGACAGACCTTCTAATGATCTGGCCTACAGATTAGAATATCTTTAGACGTTCACTGTTTGTCTTTAGACAAAACAGTATTTTTGTGAATTGAAAATTAACAATGCATGTACAGTAGTTGTTTCAGATGGAAAGTGTAATGTATGATATGTAAAGGTATGATCTACTGTATTCTATCAAGTTATATTCACCGTGTGTTTTCATATATTCAGTATATCATGCAATCCCCTTTATGTTTTTTTAAATTTACATTTAAAATTATATTCAAGATATGAAGCAGCAATACTACCCTACAGGTACTCAAGATTAACATGAGATTGGCAGAAACTGCGTGTGTTACGCCTGCTTTAAAACCAGACGGTTTAGTCTTTACAAAACATACTAGTTCAACATGGTGGACAGCTGCGTGCGTCAGGATGCCAGAACAGCCGGGGGAAAGCAAAGGACGAATCATTTTATCGCATTCTTCAGGATCCCAATAGACGATTAAATGGTTTACTGCAATAAAATATTATTGCACATTTCACCCTCATCTCTTGAAGAAGTAACTCTCTGTCATTATACTTAAATACGCTGCTACTGCAATTTTGAATGGTTGTTTGAAGTTAAATTTGAGTTTTTTTCCAATAACAATGAAGCACTGGCACATAGTGTATCAAATTGTCTTTTTCAATATGTGTGCCTGTGTGTTGGTTTCAGAGCACTAATGAAGCAGTTTTAGCTGTGGACTTCAAACATGATGACACCAACATCATCATCACTTGTGGCAAGTCCCATGTTTACTTCTGGACCATGAGTGCTGGGACACTGACCAAGAAACAAGGCATTTTTGGAGTGAGTCCAGAGTCGGTCATCAAGTTCACCGTCCTTCCCTGTAAATTCAGTACCATGTCATTTCTCTTATCAAAAAGTATGTTTTAAGTAATTACAAATAATAGAGCAAGGTATTTTATAAGCACATTGAAGTATCGTGTTATGTAAGGTAAATGGGATAATCATTTAGTTCAATTGTATACATATGAGAGTACCATGGTATTACTCAGATGCCATCACTGTATTAATTGAACATTGAACTGCCACAGTTCATGTTGCATGGTAGTTCATGTAGGTTTTGTTTTGCTCACATTAATAGTAGAAGAGTTTCCTATCGTGCTCTGCAGAGCTTGGTATTCATTGCATTGATCAAATTTACATTGTATTTACAGAAATACAAAAAGCCGAAGTTCATTCTATGCTTCGTCTTCAGTCTAACTGGGGATGTGTTGACTGGTGATTCTGAGGGCAACATTCTTACATGGGGAAAATCAGCTGCAGACATTAAAACATTAGGAAAAGGAGCAAAGGGTGTGCCGCATACATTTCTCTTTCTTTTTTTTATTTATTTTAGTATTTATCTATTTAAGGCACCTGATCTCTGACTTCGCTTACTTTTTCTTCTTCCCATCTGCAGAAACATTTCAGATCATGAAGCAGACGCGTGCTCATGAGGGCAGCGTTTTTACTATGTGTGTCCTGCAGGGTGGCATGATACTCAGCGGTGGCGGCAAAGACCGTAAGATCATACGCTGGAGTGCAGATTTGGCCCCCGAAAGAGAGTGTGAGGTGAGTAGTCTGTATGAGATTTTAAAACTGCCTTTATGAGGATGTTATAGTAGTATTAAGGACTGAGCTGTGGGTTCGTTAACTGGTAGAGCTTTGCACTGGTAATGCGAAGGTTGATTCCGATGGAGTGCATGTAGGGACAAATTTTTTTTTTCTCAGATTTCAGAGAAATTTGGTGCAGTCCGAACCATTGCAGATGTAGATGGTGAGGAATTGCTTGTTGGCACAACACGAAACGCAATCCTTAGAGGAACATTTTCAGATGGGTTTGTGGCCATTTTGCAGGTATTTTTGTACTAAAAATATATAACATATGCATGTCATTAATTGTTATTCATGGGGTAGTTCAACCAAAATCAGGAATTCTCTCATCATTTGCTGACCCTCTTGGCATTTAAAAAATTGCATGACTTTCTTTCTTCTGCAAAACACAAAATAATATATTTTGAAGAATGTTGGTCATCAAAAACCGATTGTTCCCGATGACTTGCATTGTACACTACACAACAAAACCAGTGGTCAATGGGGACCAACGATTTTAGTTTTCCAACATTCTTCAAAATATTTTCTTTTGTGTTCTGCAGAAGAAAGAGGTTCATAAAGGTTTTGGGTGAACTATCCCTTTAATTCTAAAATAAAATTAAAGAAACATTTTCATGTTGCTCAGCTAGAAGAGGTCGTGGTTTGTACCCCAGAAAATACAGAATAAATATTTGCACAATAAACAATACATAAATATAAGAAGTAAATGTAATTGCAAAATTGATTCAATCTGAGTGTTTGTGACTGTTTGTCAAGGGGCATGTGGATGAAATGTGGGGTCTGGCCACACACCCCTCTCAGAACATCTTTCTTACATGTGGGAATGATCGTCAAGTATGTTTGTGGAATGCAGAAGACCACAAACTGGACTGGTCCACTGTACTTGAGGTTAGTGAGGTCAAAGAAAATGTTACATTTTTTAAGTACCTTTCTGTGTCACTGCCTGCATGGACAAGATGGATGTCACATCACACATACCTTTTCATTTGTCATTTGTCAAAATTGACAGTTCATATTCATTCATGACTCATTAATGGCTCAGCTGAAAGTGTCCAGTTATAGGGATATCAATGTTGGCTGTTCAGCACTGCTGTAATGCGTAATAGGAAAGCTGGTTCGCCCAGCTGACCCTGGTTTATGCAGTTTTTTTTGCCATTTATTCATCAAAGGAATTTTGGTTCCTTTGGTTTAGGCATATTTGTCAAAATTACTGTTTATTTCTTTTTGTGTAAAAGTTTGTCATTAAATATTTAAACAATACTATCATAAGTATACTAAAATGGACAGATTAATTTTATCTTTCATATTTTAGGAGTCTGGTCTTTGTGCTGATTTCTGTCCAAATGGTGCTGTTGTCTCTGTTGGACTAAGTACAGGAAGGTAAAACGAAGCACAACCGAAAACAATAACCTCTTCACAGTGAACTTGTCAAATTTTTTTTCATGCTTTCATAATGTTTTCACCCCTTACCTATATAGATGGGTTGTTTTGGATCTGCAAACCAAAGAAATGGTATCAGACCTTACTGATGGCAATGAACAGCTGTCTGTGATGAGATACTCACCAGGTCAGAAGTTACAATTATCATATCATGATCATATTGCTGGGTACAGCATAAAAACTGAAACTTAAATGGTATTAAAAAATAAGGTAGCCTTTAAGCAGAAATATTGGTATTTAATCATTGTTTAATCATTTTACAATGACTGATCATGTTTAAAAGCATGATCTGTTTTGTAGCTTACTTGAAAAAATATACAAATGTCAAAATGTATACTGTATTTACTAAATCTTTATCAGTGAAACTACAGTTCCCATAAACCATTAACATATTTTTGGGTTCTTGCCCAAACATAGATGGCTGCTTTTTGGCAGTCGGCTCCCATGACAACTTCATCTACATCTATAGCGTCACAGATAGGGGTCAGCGCTATACACGATTTGGAAAATGCACAGTAAGCAAACATGCTAGTAAAAATGTGGGTTAACTGTCCAAAATGATGTTAAACTGTCCTATAGTAGTATTTGTGTGCTTCTATAATCATTTTGCAACATATTCACGTTTTAAGCATATTAGATTGTGTCAATAGAACTCCAATCTGTGTTTAATTGTATGGAACAATTTAGGGCCACTCAAGTTTCATTACTCACCTGGACTGGTCCAAAGATGGAAAGTACATCATGTCCAACTCTGGCGATTATGAAATTCTCTACTGTAAGCTTTCACGTTTCTTTTTACAGACAGTCCATTCTAAGCACATTAAGGCCAATTCACACTAATGCAATATGACACCAAAGCATACAATCACATTTATTGTAAATTATAATGTCTGTGTTTGTTGAATTAATGTGAATTAGTCCTAAGGCAATGGGTGAAATAAATGATCATGGTAATTTAAACTTTTCTGTGTTTGTTAAAAGGGGATGTTGCAAGTGGCTGCAAGCTGTTGAGGAACCGCTTTGAGAGTAAAGATCGAGAGTGGGCATCCTACACATGTGTGCTTGGTTTTCATGTCATGGGTAAGAAAAAAGCATTCGAACATTTTTTAGTTTTGTGATTCTTGCTAAATCAATCATCAACATAACTACTGCAAAAATACCAGCTGGAGCACCTTGGAACTGGTGGATTATTTGATGTGTTGACAAAATTTCAGATGAAAAAGAAGGACAGTGTGAGACAAATCGAGTGGCCCTTTAGCGTTTAAATAGCGTTTCATGTTTGCCACAGTCTGCCTGGCAAAGTAGCTGCATTTTGACACAGTTGTATATCTAATTTAAAGAATAGACCTTTCAGGAAGATCAGTGAAACTAGTGATGTGTAATTTGAAGCTTGTAATTTAAGCACACCCAGCAAGAAGAGTAAGTTCTGAAGATTTTAACAGTTAGTCTTTATTTGGTCATCGGGACATTACTTTGTTGCCACATTCCGGGGACATCATTGTAAAGTTCAGGTTTTTTTGGATAATGATTGTTGGATCATCGTTGTGGCCACTTTGTGAATTAATCCGACGGGAGCAGTGTAGTGACATGGTGTACTGGTCTCCAGATTTTGTTAAAGGAATAGTTCACCCAAAAATTAAAATTCTATCATGAATTACTCAATTTTTTTTGTTTGGTTGAACACAGAGAAAGATATTTGGACGAATGCTTTTAACCTAACAGTTTGTGACCGAGCCCCGTCAACTACTCTAGAACGTAGCCGAAATGCGGCCACGTCAGGATGTAACCAAGTCTTGTGCGTTGTTCTCTACAAACACTCTCACTTGTATGGAGCCATTCCTAGCACTCTTTTTACTGGCTTGCTTGACGCTAAACCAGAGATTCTGTAAAACAAAAAACATAAACAAATCAAAAACTCAAATTATACAAAATCACAAAAAAACACCAAAAGAAAGGAAAATAAACTTTTGGAACAATATAACTGACATCTGGTTCAAATAGAAACCAAAATACAAGGAAAACATCAAACAAAATCAACAAACAAAATATACCAACCTAAATACAAAAGCACTACGACATAATGTAATCTCCAAAAGAGAACTTTAATAATAAATCCAGGAGCAAACACAGGAACATAAATCACACGAAACATCAAACAATGGTAGACGAGGAACTGAGAAACACAGAGAAGACAAAAACAAACCAAAACAGAGAACAACGATGACATTGCCCGATACACCCGTCTCGGGAGGTCTGAAGGGTGCTGGCCGCTCTGGAGGTCTGGAAGGTGCCAGCCGCACCTGAAGCCTGGAGCGCGGGGGCTCGGGGAGCTCGACGACCGGACTGGCCATCGCAGCTGTATGGCGCCAGGTGCTTACAGGGAGGCTGGACGGGGCTCTGGCGACTGGGCAGGACCGGGCTCTGGCAGCTGGGAAGCGCTCTCTGGCGACTGGGAAGCGCTCTCTGGCGGCTGGGAAGCGCTCTCTGGCGGCTGGGAAGCGCTCCATGGCGGCTGGGAAGCGCTCCATGGCGGCTGGGAAGCGCTCTCTGGCGGCTGGGAAGCGCTCTCTGGCGGCTGGGAAGCGCTCTCTGGCGGCTGGGCAGCGCTCTCTGGCGGCTGGGCAGCGCTCTCTGGTGGCTGGGCAGGACTGGGTACCGGACTCGGGACCACTGGACTTGGGACCACCAGAACTGGGACCACCGGAAACGGGACCACCGGACTCAGGACCACTGGACTCGGGACCACCGGAACTATTACGGTTTCTACGGCAATGAGGTTTTTTAGGGGATTGTGGAGCGGGTTTAGAAAACTCTGGATTACCGCGAGCATCAACATGGGTGGAGAACTCCTCGTTGATGGTGAAGTGAGCTGGGTCTCTCAGCATGTGATTCAATGGAGCTAGATGAGGCTCGATCCCATCGATAAACTCCCTTACGGGTCTGTCCCTGTACTCGGGTGCCAGACACTGAGACTGGTCATCCATGCTCACCTCACAGCTCAGTGAAAAGAAGTCCTCCACATATCTCTCCGCCATCCTGACTGAGATGGTATCTCAGATTGTCCTCTGGAGAAATGTTGAGCTACAGGTAATCCATAATGGTCCAGTATTCTGTTAAAGTCTGCTGTTCTGCGCACGACGACATAGTACAATGTCCAAAAGAGAACTTTAATAATTAATCCAGGAGCAAACACAGGAACATTAATCACACAAAACATCAAACAATAGCAGTTTAACTGAGTAACACACAGGGCTTAAATACATGGTGAAACGCAATCAAGGGAAACAGAATCAGGTGAGGGACTAATTAACTAGTAAAGACATCAGATACTGAAGGCAAAAACAAACCAAAACAGAGAACAACCGTGACCCCCACGAGGGTGATCACTATGACAAGGTCTCCCAAAAGCACACTTCCACACACACACCGTGAACTCAAATTACACACTCCTACACTTCAAGAGCATCACACGGCAAACGGTGAAGCAGCACCACTACCACTAAGATATCTTTAATTCGTGGGTCCTCAGCTCCACAAGGAATATCACAAACTATATAAATAACTATTTACACACCATAAATTAAGATCAGTTAAACAAGGTCACTATTAAATCATAAACCAATAAAGATGGCAAAAAGCACTACAATAAGCAATAATCAAAATAACAAATTTTATAAAAGAAAAAGCAAGACAAAAGAAAAGTAAGGGCTAGCTCCAAGCGGATCGCACAGAGAATATGACTCGAAGTGAACGACAGGTGTGGATAATCCTCCGCTCGAGGTAATACCACAACGGACACATTACGTCCCAGAATCCGGACAACAGTAATTCCTCAACGCAAGTGTGAGCAGTAGTTCCTTTATGTAAACGTCATATGGTCATCTTCTTGTAGTATACAGAAGAAACAGCGACTGAGCTGCACCATTACTCGCCCTGCACAAAAAGGGGGGGAAACCACAGTCAACCAACATTAACAAGGAAGGTCCGGACGTGACGTACACCAGGCTAGGGCCAACCAGCTCTCAAATAATGAGCACTGAATCCTAATTGACGGTCGCGAGTGTCAATCATATAATGAAATTATATATTAATGAAAGTATATGCTTTCATTATTGATGGCGAGGGAATTTTAAGACATGAAACTTGTTTGGATGTTAGAAATGATACAAATACCTTTAATATGTGAAAATACACAGAGAAATTTGTTCTCTCATGTCCTGACACCTTTAAAGTATTATACTTGAAGGTAATTCTTCCCACACCATTTGTTATACATCTTAAATCATGTGGCATGTTTGTATATTTTGTTTTGTGCATATGCCATCAGTTTTTTAATAAATGCTCTTTAGGTGTGTGGCTTGAGGGCTCGGATGGGACAGACATCAATGCCTTGTGTCGATCACACAGTGAAAGTATGGTGGCAGTGGCTGATGATTTTTGTAAAGTTCACCTGTTCCAGTATCCATGTCCTAAACCAAAGGTTAGTCTTTTATAAGGCTGAGATGGCATGCATTGCATCAAGTTTTGATAAAAGAGGGCAGAACATTGAATGTTTATTTGTACCAGAATATTACAACTAAAAAACACATTTTAATCATTCTCATTTTTACCACATCTGAAACAGTTTGTTTATACTGAAAGATGTTCATATTTTATTCCTGTTATTTCTCTGTCAGGCACCAAGTTATAAATATGAAGGCCATGGCAGTCATGTAACCAATGTACGTTTCACGTATAATGACAGTCATCTTCTGTCAATGGGTGGAAAAGACACCTGTATCCTCCAATGGCGAGTTAAAAGAGCGGCAACAGGAGACGATAAGGATCTTCTGCCCTCTTCTTCTTCTTCTGTCTGTCCTGACAATGAAATACAGACACATTCCTTGACTCGAGAGTGAAAAAGGCATAACGATTTTCAGGGAAATTAAACCGCAGTAAAATGTCTGATTGAGCAATCTGTTGTGACAAAAAGCATTTGGAAGGGTTATTCTAAATAATGCTAAATATGTTCCAACATTTGGTTACGATTGAGAAGTCACAACTATTTTCTATCTACATTCCTTAATCAACCGACATGCTACTATGTACAATGTGTTGCTGTGAAGTGACAGAGTTTAGTGTAACGTTCCTTTTGATTTTGGTTAAAGATTTGACATTACCTTGGTTTTCATGAGATTTTTAAATTGCATTTTACTCAATCTATGTACAACATTACAACATTTTGTAAGTTCTGTATAACAATACTTATAAATAAAATCAGTTTTTATTTCTTTTCACATATTATTCATCGTTTTTTAGTTTCATATAGGCTAATGCAAGTCTACATGCTTATTTTACAGATTCATATGCTTCCTCATTACTTTTTGCTCTCAACCATTAACTATGTGTCTAACTCATTCCTTTATAAACCTTCAGTCAGTTGTCTCTGTGAAACAACACATCCCAGCAAACACAAAACATTGCAACCAGAAAATAACATTCCCAGAACAGTACAGGCTATTCCCCGATGTTTTTTTCTTTGCAACCAGAATATAACATTCCCGATGGTTACTTGGGGGGGGGGTTTGCAATCAAAAAATAAAGCGAAAACAATGTACCAGTGTGGTTTATTTTTTAAATAACCTTAAAATTATTTTTATTTCAGTTTATTTTGAGCGTGTGTCTGATATATGTGTGTGCTCTTTACCAGCACGCCCATTCTTTTAAAAAATGTTATGGTCATTTCGTTTTACCTTACTCACTAATGGGCCATTTAAACGGTATGTGGGTAGGGGTGGAACTTCAGTGCGGCAGCCGTCTTTAGGCCGATGTGGCTGGTGCGCCGTCCACAAAAAGATCAAATATTGTTATCTTCAGCTGCGCCTGCAACAAAGAGCACGAGCACCACTTACGCGCACCGCCTCCGCACCGCCAAGGAAACAGCCCACGTTTTGCCGTTTATACCAGTGGTTTTCAAATGGGTACTTTGGGGTACTTGAGAGAAACTGACATTTAGGAATATATATTGAAAATAAATAAATTATGATAATGGTATTTTTATATGTAATTAGGACTACACGGATGCAATAGAAATAAATTAATACATTTAAAACACATTTCAATTTATTAGTTATGTATTGAGACCCAGAATCAGGAGCAGTGTCTGGCTGCGAAATAATGTAATTTTTCAGAGGTTACGACAAAATGAAAGGGTGGTCTCTTAAAAGAGGACAAGCTCCTCCAATAGAAGACGAACATGCTAAAAAAAGAAGTAAAAAAGGGCCTCAAAAATATACATACAGATATCTGTCTGTTAAGTAAGATCTGAACCATTGTAGTGCCTGTCCCTGAATACCAATATAATTGTGTAAACGATCTAATAGTATTTTATGGTCTACAGTATCGAAAGCAGCACTAAGGTCAAGCAGGACTAAGAGTGAGATGTTACCTTTATCTGATGCAATAAGAAGGTCATTTGTAATTCTAACGAGCGCAGTTTCAGTGCTATGATACGGTCTGAAGCCAGACTGAAACTTTTCGTGCATGTCATTATTTTGTAGGAAGGTACACAGTTGAGTTGACACTACTTTTTCTAGTATTTTAGACAAGTACGGGAGATTTAAAATCGGTCTAAAGCATCCAAGTTCATTGGGGTCTTAAGTTTGGTTTTTTGATAAGAGGCTTAATTACAGCCAGCTTAAAGGGTCCTGGGACATGTCCTAGATTAATTGACGAGTTGATTATGTTACAAATGGGCTCAATTGCAGCAGGTAGTAACTCTTTTAATAAGGTAGTCGGAATAGGGTCTAATAAGCATGTCGTCGGTTTGGATGTTGCAATAATTTTAATTAAATCTTCCTGATTTATAGGAGAAAAACACTCTAGCTTTTCTTTTTGGGTGACGGTTGAAACTAATTCTTCCGACACACTTTGAGGTTTGGTTTTAGCTATGTTGTCTCGTATTATTTCGATTTTCTCAGTAAAAAACTTCATGAATTCATTGCTACCAAGGTGCGGCGGGAAACCCAGGTCAGGTGGAGTCTGTTTGTTTGTTAGTTTAGCAATTGTACTAAATAGAAACCTTAGATTGTTTTTGTTATTTTCTATGAGGTTACAGAAGTGCTCGGCTTTTGCTACTTTTAGTGCCTTTTTGTAACAGCTTGCACTCTCTTTCCATGCAATTTTAAAGACCTCTAATTGGGTTTGTTTTCAATTTTCGCTCCAGTTTACGCGTTTCTCTTTTTAGGGCGCGAGTGGTGTTATTATACCATGGTGCTATGATCTTTTCATTAATCCTTTTTGACTTCATAGGTGCGACCGCTTCTAATGTATTAGAGAAAATGGTGCCCATGTTGCTGGTCATGTCATCGAGCGATTCTATATAAGTTGGAAAGGTTATTAGAGGAGTCAGATCTGGCAAGTTCTTTACGAAACTATCTTTAGTAGTTGAGGTGATTGTTCTACCCTGTCGATAACGAGATATACAACTGATTTCTGCAGTGCGCAGTGTACATGTTATAAGATGGTGATCGGAAACATCGTCGCTTTGAGATATAATATCGATATTGGTTAGATCGGCTCCGTAAGATATAATCAAGTCTAGGGTATGATTAAGTCGATGAGTAGGTCTATTGATGTATTGTGTTACACCACAAGAGTCTAGTTCTTTAAACGCCACAGCTAATGGATCGTTAGCACTATCTACGTGGATATTAAAATCTCCAACAATCAGTACTTTATCGACGTTAACCAATAGATCCGATAAGAAGTCTGCGAACTCTATCCAGCATTGTCTCAGCAAAAACACTCGAAGCACCATATGCTGTGTCTCTACTTTTGGCGAAAGATTAAAAAGCCATTTAGCCTTGCTGAAGAATTGATAATTCCTTCTGAAGTTGTGCTAGCTGAGACAATGCTGGATAAAACCGCAGCAATCAAGATCAAAACTGTACCGCTGTCAAATGACACCGTTTCGCGTGGAATTGACAAGATGGGGACTGATATAGTTGAGCAGCTGGTGGATAAACACAGGTCTGGTAATCATTTTCACTTCAAGTGCAAATTAGAGACTGTGACATAAAGATCGATAACTTTGTGTTGCTTCTGCAAATCATCTAATCACACCTCCGCTTCAACTTCTGAGCATAAAAAGTTGATAAAGAAAATAGATGTCAATAAATTAGTGACAGCAGCCTAATATTCCTGCTATTCTATGAGGTGGATATGAATCAAACAAATAAAAAGAGACTGCTCACTGCTGACACTCCAACCTCTGTAGATTTAATAAGAATTAACATTGTTTTCATTTCACACTTTGTAGTGCAAAATAAGAGTTTAAAATTATTGTTATTATAAAAAGGGAAAATAAATCTGCCTCCTCTAATCATTATTAAAAAATAAAAACAAGCTCAAAAAGGTGATCACTTTTGCTTTTTTGAGGGCTCATTTATGCTAACCTGCTTAAACCAACTGCGATCTCATTTCTATGTGTTGTGAATGTGACTTGTGCCATATCCTCACCATTAATACCTACGAAACTAATGATTAAATTACCACTAGAGCAAAAAATAGTTTACAAAATATTTATGACATATCATTTATTGCTCCCTAAACTCTTTGTAAGTCGTTTTGGATAAAAGAGTGTGTGTGGTGAGGAAGGTGTGACGAGAGCCGTGACGTGGGGCCGGTGGAGTGATTGATAGCTGGAATCAGCCGTGCGCACACCGGTCCTACATAACTCAAGGAGGAGTTCAGGAGCATAAAAGGAAGAATCGTCAGGACTTCTGGAGAGAGAGGACCGGGGCCGGATATGTGTTTAGTTTGTATTTATGTTCTTTTGACCGGCAGTCGACCATGAGAGGTTTTTGTTTGTTTATTTTATTAAAATGATTTGTTCAATGTTCGCCGGTTCTCGCCTCCTTCCTTCCTTTTATTGAACCTTATTACAGTGTCCTAAATAAATCAATGTAAATCTAAAATTAATCATAGATCTGGTCACTTTATTTTGCTCTCAAAATGCCAACCTCATTAGTCCAAAAATGTGAGTCTTATTTGTTTTCTTATTATAATGTAGAATTTTTATTATGATGAATTTGGTATGTTAAGCTGTGTTTTTGTATACCATAATTGCATAAAACTATGGTTTTGTGGGTTACAATTATGCCCCCACTTCTTTAGAGTCATTCTGTGATCCATGCACATACCATAAAAGTTTAAGAAACGTCTGTCTGAGAAGCTCAAAAACGGCATGTTACTAGTTAGTTTTAATGCAAATAATGTTCTTTTTTTTTTTCCTTTAGCCCGAGACAGGCGAAATTGGATGCTTTTGAGAGATATCCCAGCAAACAATAGTAGTATATATAGAGGTGTTTTGTCAAAATGATTGACCGGTTTGATTGATGGTGACTTTGACCTTTGCGCGGGGGTTGAATTACTTTCGGACCAACCACGTTGCGATGCCCCACCCACATTGGGTTGACCTTTGACCGTATCCGCCCACATGGTGAGTGATTGCCCACGTAGCATTGAACTTTTGACAGTATCCGCCCACATAGTGAGGGACCACCCATTCAACGCTTTTTTTCCGGGGGACATGTTTGGGCATGCCTTCAAGGAGTTGTTGTGAAGCATAGGAGGGATGTCTGGGTTATAACCAGTGCCGCGTTTGGCTTTAGCGGACCTGGGATAAAGGATTCTTGGATTCCTTGTGTGCTAGATATTAAACTCTTCAAAACAACAGGTGTCAAAGAGGGAAATAGTGTGCATCGCCCAAATAGCCAAAAATGAATCCTCAATTATAAGGAATAATAATTTTATAAATCTTCTCTGTTCTTTTTTCAAGTAAAAACGCATCTTTAGTAGTTGAAGTAATCGTTCTATCATATTTGTAACAAGGAGTTTGCAGCCGTAGGCCAGTGAAGCAAACATAATATCAGATAATGATCAAGTAAAAACGTTGACGATCTTGACATTACCATTGAAAATTTTAACTCTACTTTCTCGGAAACATTAGCGGAGTTGCTACTCTGTGTTTAAAGAAGATTAAAAACGGCAGCCCAACATCGTGGTATAATGAACACACTCAGGCTACACTGAAAGCGACCCGGAAAATGGAGCGGAACTTTAAGAAAACTAATTTAGATGTATTTCGTATAGCATGGAAGGAAAGTACTCGAAAATACAAGAATGCCATGAAAACGTCTAGATCCGCCTACTTTTCATCACTAGTAGAAGAAAACCATCACAACCCTAGGTTTTTATTTAACACAGTGGCTAAATTAACAACAAATAAGTCGTCAGCGACTTCAGATTCTGATTATCAGCATAACAGTGATGAATTAATGAACTACTTTACTAGTAAAATCCAAGATATTAGAGAAAAAATTATAACAATGCAACCAGAAGTGAAACCAGCTGAACAAACTAACTACAGCACCCCTAAGGAGAAATTGCAATTATTTTCAACCGTAGATCACGATGAACTGTCTAAAATCATTAGATCATCTAAATCAACAACATGCGTGCTAGACCCTATACCTACAAAACTACTGAAAGAAATGCTCCCAGAAATTATAGATCCTCTTCTTAGTATTATTAACTCATCTCTGACACTAGGACATGTGCCTAGAGCATTTTAGGTGGCTGTTATAAGGCCCCTTGTCAAAAAACCCAAACTTGACCCTAGAGAACTAGGGAATTACAGGCCTATATCGAATTTACCTTTTATATCTAAAATTCTGGAAAAAGTAGCTCAATTATGCTCCTTCCTCCAAAGGAATGACATTAATGAAGAATTCCAGAAACTCCAATCGAGAAAAAAAACCTCAGGAGAACCCAGGCCCAACCAGGGGATTCCAGTTCCCCTCTGGCAAAAGCTGCTGCCTCTGCACAAGGTCAACAGTGCATGCACAACAAGGCTAAATAAAAATTTAAGATTATCATTAACAATCTATTAGCATTTGAAATTTTATAGAAAAATTGTGTCAAGTCGCCACGTCCTTCATGACATTTATGAAGAATTCCAGTCTGGAGTACGAGCATGTCACATTACAGAGACTGCTTTGATCAGAGTTACAAATGATCTGCTTTTTCCGACCGTTTTCAATTTGTAGCACTAAACAAAGAGGTGTTCCGCAAATCGCAACTTTATTTATATAGTGCTTTTTACAATTTTCATTGTTAAAGTAGCTGTACATGAGACATATTGACTACAAGTAAAACAACTAAAGTCATACACCTGTAAAAACAAGAAAAAGGTGAAAACACAAAAGACAGACATACAAATGCTCCACAAACACAATTTGCATATACTTACACACATCGACATAAACAACACACGCAACAAACTCGCACACACGCACAGTGAAAGCACAGATTTGAGATAAAGGAGAGAGAACCACAGGTCAAATATTAAACGGACTGTAAATTCTTATATGCAATGTTAATTATGTCTAATTTCTGAATTCTTAAGCAGCCCTCCGGCCAGGCAAATAGTGCAAAACGGTATGCAAACTGTGGCGAGGACCCCAAAACTCCAATCGAGAAAAGAAACCTCAGCGCTTGCAAAACAAGGCTAAATAACAAATAAATCAACTTACTCATAAGGTAAATTATAGATTTAAGATTATCAACAATCTAATAGCATTTGAAATGTTGTAGTGAAATCATGTCAAGTCGCCACTTCCTTTATCCAGCTCTATCATCTCAGCTCTTGTCAGGTCACCGCTTCCCATTCTCAGCTCTGCCATCAGGTCTGCGCATGAACTGCATCCCGCGGTAACCTTGGAGCAAAGAGACAAGACTGGCTGAGAGTAGAGAACTGTTCTGCACTCTTTGATGCAACAAGCACATCATTTGTTGTTGGATGTGTTCCTGGTTCCGCTTTATCTAAATAATGCAGCCTAAATCCTTTGAGGATTAATATTATGGAAGTGTAGTGTATGCAAGCTTAAAAAGATTAGTCTAGATTTAAACTGAGTGTGTCTGCAGGGAAGAATATTCTAAAGTTTAGGCGCTAGATAAGAAAGGATCTACCACCTGCACTTGATTTTGAAATTCTAGGTATTACCAACTGACAGGACGCCTGAGAGCGTATTGCACGCGGAGGACTGTAATACAATAGAATATAACTCAAATACTGCGGCGCTAGACCATGTAAGGCTTTATAGGTAATAAGCAAGATCTTAAAGTTAATGGGATGATTTACAGCTAACCAGTGCAAGGTTGACAGAACCGGGGTTATATGCTCATACTTTTTTGTACTTGTAAGAACTCGAGCTGCCGCGTTTTGAACCAATTGGAGTTTTTGTAATAGGCCTGCAGGGCAACCACCTTAAAGTGCATTACAGTACTCTAGTCTTGATGTCATGAATGTATGAATTTCACTGCATTGACAGTGACAGCATATGACGTAGTTTAGATATATTCTTAAGATGAAAAAATGCAATTTTACAGGTGTTGGCGACATGGCTCTCAAATGACAGAGTACTGTTGAATACAAGGCCAAGATTCTTAGCTGACGACGAGGATTTTATTATCTGTAGATAATAGATAGATGATAGTAGATAATAGATAGACGATAATAGATTGAACACTTTAATTAGCCGGGTTCATAGATAGATAAACAAACTGTAAAACCCCAGAAATAACGGTACATGTTAACATTAGCGGTAAATGCATTAGCTAAACAAAGATATAAGGTACACAAATATTTCTTGAAGGTCAGACAAAAATAAATTGTCACACTTACAGGTTGTGTGATGTATTTGATGTAATATTATGAGCAGTTGACCACTAGTGGGAAACCGGGAGCTGTATGTGCAGGGTAGTGTGTGTGTCCTCTGAATAAATCTGCAGCATAACGAAGGCAGATGTGACCGTCTCTCTCTGTGTGAGTATTCTAGTGAATCACAAAAAATAATATGTTGTGCACATAACACCTGAGTAATTCATTGAAAGTAAATGCAATGTCTGCATCTACAAAACCGTCTCAAGGAAAATGTTACAGATGTGGTAAGACTAATCACTATGAAAATGAGTGCTTTTACAAAGAACAATTATGTCATAACTGCGCCAAAAAGGGACATATTGCACGGATGTGTAAAGGTATAAAGACAGAGGGGAAAGCACCTAGAGCCAAGGAGGAAGGAAAGGTTTTGTGGAGGAAAGGACAAACGAAGAAAAGACCAATTCCACACGCTGAAAAGAGTGATGAAGAGACAAATTCTGATACGGATGCCGAAATGCCACTAAAAAAAGTGACGGCCGCATCGCATGATTCTTCAAGGGTGAACAATAATGAAAAGTGACGCAGACTCATTCTTAGCGGTGATAAAGTGCAACCGAAAATTGAAGGTTTGCCTTCAGAATTATAATTATACAGGGGAAGTCAATCCTCCAAAGGGTGTTATCAAGGTACGTGTTAATCTTAATAAACAGAATGTACGCTTACCCTTGTATGTCGTAAAAGGAATGGCAGCTCCTCTGTTTGGACGAGAATGGCCTCGTAGAATTTGGCTGGACTGGCGTGAGATCGAAACCGTAAGAGCAGGGCACCAGATGAACGAAAAGACACTGGATGGTCTTCCAAAAAAGTATGACAATGTATTCAATGAGGACCTAGGAAATGATTTAAGATTTCTTTTTGGTTTTAGGAATGTTCTGTCGAATATGTAGACAGCATAAACAAGCGATTGTGAGAGGAAATCAGACCTGGCCATTTATAGAGTCTCCCTGCCAGTCCTACAGAAAGGACAAACTTGACAAACATATGGCATCTGAGCATCACAGAACAGCCTGACAGCGCCAGTCAAGTTTGATAGAAGGTCATTTATTTAATTATGATTCGATCAATAATATGTTTGATTCTTTAATACAAATGATACATGTTATTTCATGGCAACACTGTCCTTGCATCATTTGAGCCCACAGTTGTCCTGGAACATGAAGCTGTGGTGGGGGTGTTCAAGTGCTTGTACTGGCTAATAAAGGATGAAATAGCCCACCACACCAACTAATCCAGCCTTGCTGCAACTAGCTAATCTTTTGGGCTGCACCTATTTTTTTTTTATATTCATTGAGAACAAGGAACAAGGTCATCATGGGCAATACAGAGTCAAAATAGTACTTTTTTCCATGTACATTTAACAGTATATTATCACTTTGATCTTCAATGGCTTGTTTACATAATCCATTTCACCCAATTTTCAATGCATTTATCCATTTTATATCTCATCATAAATGTAAGACTCCCCATATTATATATGTGGTCCACAATTGCTCTCCATTGATCCTTTGTTGGAGGGTCTCTCTGGAACCATTTTCGGGTTATGGCTTTCCAGCCACTTGCTAAGAGTATCTTTAACAGATATTTATCACTATCCAATATACTTTCATGTGTTTTCCTAGGTACAGCGTAACAAATGAGGAAGCCAACTCCTCTCCTGTTATTTTTCCAATTTCTGCCGCTACTTCCCGCCAGTAAGTTTGTATTCTTGGACACTCCCAGAAGATATAGAAATGGTTCCCCATTTGCGTTCCACATTGTCTCCAGCACATATCCTGTTCACCTGTTCGTTTTGCTGTTACCCTGGGAGTTATAAAAAATCATGTTATATTCTTCCATCCAAACTCTCTCCACGATCTAGAATTTGTTGTACGTGCTTGCATAGCACAAATTTTATGTCCATTCTTTCTCCGTTATTTGTGTATCAGACTCTTTCTCCCACTTCTGTTTTACATAATTTGAGGTATGCTTTTTGCTCGTTTGTATATATCCATATAATTTCGATATCAACTTTTTATTTTCCCCATTTATATATGCATTAGTAAATGCTGTGATTACATTATCATCCTCTACTTCTGTACTCTTAAATTTCTTATTAAAGTAATCCCTAACTTGTAACTATCTATAAAAATCTTGCTGTTCCAGTCTATATGTCGCCGACAGTGTTTGGTTGCTCAGTAACTTTACCTTCGAGGTGATCGAGCAATACGAAGTGATTCCCCTCTGTGCCCAGTATTTAAACCTTGCATCCAATTTCGAGGGTTCAAAACCTGGGTCATATGCTATCCACTTCAGTGGCCCTGCCTGATTTTCTATTTTTAATTTCCTCAAGACCCTAAACCATAGCTTGACTGAAAATACAGTCCAGACATTCATGTTTGGACTGTGTGTCCAAAGTGAGATTTCCAGCGTTTTCCACCTAGACTCATAGCTTGGCATACACCAGCATATCAGGGGTTTTAGTTGTGCAGCCTTCGGGCATTCCAGATAAACCTTGAGATCATCGCATCCCATTCGTTAAATTGTCTTTGTGGTATGTCCAACGGCAAGGATTGGAAAAGATAGAGTAACCGTGGCAACACATTCATTTTAATTATTTCTATGCGATTGCTCATATCTAGTGGAAGCAAGTTCCAGTTAGTTATGTCAGATTTAATCTCTTTGCCGATAGGTCCATAGTTCTGTTCATAGAGTTTTGATATGTCTTTTGTTAAAGTTATACCTAGATATTTTAACGAAGAGGAATTCCACTTGAATTTACATTGTTGCCTCTTTCTTAAATTAGGCCTAAAGTTGTAAACTAGTGCTTGTGTCTTATGTATCTTTATCTTGTATCCTGAGTATATATTGTATGTTTTTAAGAGAGACATCAGTCTAGGAAGGCTAGAATTGGGCTCGTCTGGAATAGCAGAACATTGTCTGCGTACATACATATCTTGTGTTCGTCTCCTTTAATTATAATTCCTTTTATCTCAGAGTCCTCTCTTATTGCTTGTGCCCATGGTTCGATAAATAATGCGAACAGAGAGGGGCTTAGTGGGCATCCCTGACGTGTTCCCCTTTCTAGGGTGATTGTTTTAGATAGGTGTCCGTTAATTTTTATTCTGGCTGTTGGTGAGGAATATAATGTTTTAATACACTTGATAAATTTGCTGTTAAAGCCGAATCTAGTTAGTATCTGATACAAATAGACCAATCCCACCGAGTCGAAAGCTTTCTCAGCGTCTAGACTCAATAACACCGTACTTGTATTTTCATTTGTGATATTACTCAATATTTGCACCGTTCTCCTTAGATTATCCTGTGTCTGTATAATCAATATAAATCCGGTTTGGTCCAGATCTATCATCTCTGGAATAATACCCTCCAGTCTATTAGATAAAGTAGAGGCAAATAATTTGTAGTCTACATTTAGGACGGATATTGGTCTATATGTACCACATTCCTCCCTATCCTTCCCTTCCTTTGGGATGACCGAAATAATTGCTTCTTTCCAGGACTGTGGGGCTACCCCACCTCTTAATATATAATTAAAGCAATGTGGTAAATTGGGTGTTATTTGTGCACGAAATGTTCAGACATTTCAGACGGAAATCCGCCGGCGCCCGGTGCCTTGTTTGCTTTCAACTTTGATATTTAATTGTTCCTCCGTAATTTCGGCCGTTAGTGCATCATTTTGTTGTTCTCCTATTGAGGGGAAGTCTAATGATTCTAGGAAGTTTTTAAGGATTGGGGTATCTGGCCTAGTTAGT
Source organism: Triplophysa tibetana (assembly GCA_008369825.1). Classification (NCBI taxonomy): domain Eukaryota; kingdom Metazoa; phylum Chordata; class Actinopteri; order Cypriniformes; family Nemacheilidae; genus Triplophysa; species Triplophysa tibetana. Next base: position 10,217,708 of record CM017895.1, read on the forward strand.
TGAGTCTATAGGTTTTTGTAGAATAACTCAAAGGATTCCTGAATATCTTTTAATTCACTGCCTATTTTCTGTGTCCTCGGATTCTTAATTCTATTAACTGTATTTTTTATCCGCTGTTCCCGTATCCGCCACACTAATAATTCAGTTGCTTTAGGTCCCGTCTCATAGTATTGTTGTTTAGCAAATTTGATTTGTCTTTCTATTTCGTCATCGTATAACCATTCAGCTCTTGTTTTAGTTTGTTTATTTCGGCCAATGTTTGTAAGTTTTTATGTTTAGCATATGCTGTCTCCAGATTTCTCATTTCTTCGTGTATGTTTAGTAGCTTATTCTGTTTTTCTTTTTGCGTGCGGACGAGATGGCAATAATTCTACCCCGGAGTACTGCCTTAGCATCATCCCACAGAGTGTTTGCCGTCACTTCACCATTATCGTTATCTTGAAAATACAACTCATATTCGTTCTGTATCTGTTTCTGAATCGTTTTGTCGTTTAATATACTTGTATTGAGTTTCCAGATCGTGTCTTTCTTTCGATTTCCAAGATGTAGGATAAGATATACCCCCGCGTGGTCAGACACATCTCTAATCCCCATGTAACAATTCTTGATTTTGTGTCTGTCTGAGTTTTCCATAAATATATAATCCATTCTTGAATGCATATTGTGTGCGGCTGAGTAAAAGGAAAGTTGCCTATCCGTTGGGTGTTGGTCTCTCCATATATCACACAAATCCATTTCTTTTAGTAACTTATGAATCATTTTAGCATTTGGGCTCTTTGATTGAGAGGGGTTTGTTGTTTCTAGCCTTGGCTGGAGTTGGACATTTAAGTCTCCGCCACATTTAAGTGTCCCATGTGATTCTGTTGCTATTAAATTAAATATTTTCTTGAAAAATCCCTTGGTGCTTTTCGGCGGGGCGTATACATTGAGTAATGTGACTTCCTCACCGTCTAATTTGCCTCTTACTAGAATGTACCTGCCCTCTTTGTCTTTAGTTTCAGATATAAATTCGAAATTTATACTATTATAAATCAAAATGGCAACTCCTCTTCTACGCCCGGATTTGTGAGATGAATAATATGTATTTTGAAAACCCATTTTCTTCAGTTTCTCATATTCTGATGCGGGTAAATGGGTCTCTTGCCAATAAATTACTTGTATTCTTTCCCTTTTCATTTTAGCGATGATCTTGCTTCTCTTAATCGGACTGTGCAAACCATTGACATTAAGCGTTACTACTTTATATTCCTGTTTATGCATGCCTTAGTTTCGTACCACGTGATTATTTGTACCCTTTCCCATGACAACCTGCTTAACATAACGAACAATTTACATACATTCTTAGCGACGAAAATAAAAACGTAACAAAAGACAGTTGACTTCCAAGTCCACGGTTTAACCTGCAACCATCCAATCGAGAGGAAGTCCTCGTGTCCGTCTAGGGCCTCTCTACAGTGACGTTAAAAGCACTCTCAGGTGTTGAGAGCACAACTGTCAAAGCTCAATCAGTTTCGACTTTTAACTTAAACAGGTTCGAAAAATAACGAAAGCTTTATATCAAACACCAAACATTAAATATTGAGAGTAACCCGGTAATCCAAGCTTTGTCCCAGAGTGGAGTATAAATGTTTTTCCCTTAGTTATACGCTATGACTCATTTTAACTTCAGTCCCCCTAGTAAGTGTCCAATTTCTCCGGTTATATCAGATCCCAAAGTCTGTGTGGGTGTTATCAGTCAAATTTATAGCGTATTTTCCCTTTAAAAGTCTTTACTAATTTACCGCTCAATCTCGTTAGGGTCACAAGCATTCTAATTATCCTTCTCAGTCCCCGAGGATCTGGACTGACTCCATTGGAGGCTCTGTAGTTTTTTCCTTATCCAATCCTGGTCTACTTTGCTGCGGTTTCGCTCTGGTCCTACCGACTTCCGAGTTGTTGTGTTCAGTTGTTCTTTGGCTGAACATTTTCCACCAGAAGTCCTCTTATTCTCAAGTCCTTGGCCGCCTCGGCTGCACTCTCGTAGCTTTGGGCACCGTTCTCGAAGAATACTCTTAATTTAGCCGGATTTGGCGTTTGGAAGCGAATCCCCTTGGACTTGAGCACCTTCAGTATCCCTGCGTATGTCTTCCTTTACTTTAAGATCTCAGAGGGGTAGTCATGGTCAAAATAAATCCTCTTGTCCTCTAATCCCACTTTCTTTGTTCTCCATGCTGTGGCAGGCACCTGTTCCTTCACTCTGTGCTCTAAGAAGCAGAGAACCAGCGATCTGGGTGGTGCATCGCGGGGAGGCTTTGAAGTAAGCGCTCGATGGCAGCGTTGTATACCGAGTGTATCCATTAGCGGTAGTCCCAGCTCCGCGTTTATGAGGCGCTTCACAAACTCCAGCAGGTCACTGCCCTCAGAGCCCTCCGGGATCCCGTATATTCGAAGATTGTTCCGCCTCGAGCGAGCCTCTAAGTCGATTAGCATAGCTTGCATCTCACTGGTTTTATCCATTATACCTACGAGAGCCTCGCTCCCAGCTCCACTCCTCCGCGTTGGCTGTGTGTTGTTCTAGTTCCGTTAGCCTGACTGTGGTAGCTTGCAGATCCCCCGAAAAGTCCTTAACTTTCTGATAAATCTATTTTCTGAACTCATTCAATTCCCCTCGCATATCTTCCCGTAGTGCTTGACGAAATTCATCCATATAGGATTTGAAATCAACTCTGAATGCTCTAATCTTGTCTCGGTAGGCTTTTTAATCGGAGTTAGCTGCCACTTCGCTAGCTTTTTCCCACTCCGTCTTCACTCTCTGTGTTTTCGTTTTCCTCTCCTTTTGTCGCGTTTCGAACCTGACTTATTTTTACTCTTTTTTTGTTTCTCCCATTCGATTGTCAATCTCAGTCTAATTTTAATTTTCGAGATATATTTTCCGAAGGGATTTAAGTCGACCGATTAGGGGAGACTCTTTCAAGCAGCCATCTGCTTCAGCGCCATACCGGAAGTCGGCTGCACCTATTTTGACAAGCTCAATGTAAGCATCTTTTGTAAATGTTTACAATATTTCTTATTTGTCTTATGTGATCCATATATTGACAAATAATTGGAAGTTTCTTGAATAAAATTTGTTTTCGAAGAATTCATACTGCATTTACTTGTCATGCATCTTTTCAATTTTTTAGATTGGCAAAGGCACCAACTATAAATCACGTAGAATAATTGATGAAATGCTTGAAATTCTGGCAACTGTCATTGAAAAGCCAATATTGAGGGATATTTCTCAGTCACAAGCCATAGGCTTGGAGATTGATGAGACCACAGATGTTTCTGTGTGCAGACAGTTAGACATTCACGTGAGGTAGATCTACTCTAAGTGTAACATTTCATTGACCAAAACAATTTAAATAACAGATCATTGAAAAGTATAAAATGTATAATTTGGACAAATTAGATACTTGGACAATGCGGGTAAGGTCTTCTGCCAATTCCTGGATCTGATTTGCCTACTGACAGGAAAGCAGATTCAATAGTGGCAGCACTATAAAATATTATCCACACAAAGGGCATACCTAATCTTTGGCCTTGGAACCGATGGTGCTGCTGTAATGACAGGTGCCATAACCTTCTTTTTGTAAATAATTAAACTGTTTTCAATATATTGTTTCTTGTCAAATTAATAAAGAAATGTATTTGATAGGAAGACAAAATGGAGTTGCAAAACAGCTATCAGAGCAATGGCCATGGCTCCTAAGTGTCCACTGTGGTGCACATAGGCTAGCTCTAGGCTGTAAGGATGCATCTGAAGAGGTGTCTTACATGGCTACATTCAGAGACCATTTGGAACAGTTGCATCTGTACTTCAGAAACAGTGCAAACCGCTCTGCTTCTCTGAAAGCCGCTGCAGAGATTCACGGTGTGAGTGAGCTGAAAGTGAAGGTAAATAAGTAATGCCTAAAGGAAAATGACATATATGAATACTTTACTTGCATTTATATTCATTTCTTAAGCTGTTTTTTTTCTGTCATTGACTAGCAAGTAAAGGAAACACAGTGCCTCTCCTAACATGAAGCAGTAAAAAACTCCTAAGGAACATAACTGCTGTAATGGGTGACTTGGCAGACGAAGTAGAGACACGCAAATGTCCTACTGCTAAGGGACTTTATTCATTCCATGCCACCTATCGCTTTATTGCCGCCCTTCATCTGCAAGCTGGTGTGCTCCCTCACCTGGCACGCCACTCTAAGCTCTTTCAAAAGGAGGATGTCATGTTCCTGGCAATCAAAGAGCAGGTAACTTAAATAACTCAGCTCAACTGCTATGTTTTATCTTGTTTATTTATTTTTGTTTATATAGGGTACCACAATTAATCTTTTCTCATGAGTGAGTCAATATGCTTATTTTTTCCAGGTACCTGTCACCTTGGCCTTAATAAAGGGCATAAAAGATTCTGGTGGTCATAAACCTGGCTCACACCTGAGTAAGTTGACCCAAAATTTGTAAGACCCTTCAGGACTGGGTGCATTCTCGTTTCTGTTGAACAGGAAAGAGGGAGAAGAGGGGGTAATGCATGAGACAGACAGCAGTACTGGCAAAGATTTCAATCACAGGTATGATTATGTGGCTTTTGTCTGACTTTATTGATCTAAATTAAATATAGCTGTTGCACAGGTTTATTTATACCAATAGTTTACTGACATTTTTCATGTGTTTGATTAGGTGATGGATCCATGTTTGGATGGCCTCATTGCCCATCTCGAGAGACGTTTCTGTGAGGTTGGAGTTGTGGCTACATTTGGAATACTCGGTCCACAAGCAGCTTCACTCCCTGATGACACTGCACACACAAAACTGAGGATACTGGTAGAGAAGTTTTGTTCCTGTGTCGATTTTGGAACAGTCCTTGAATAATGGGCTTCTTTCAAGGAGCAAGTGCTCTCAGGTCCACTTAAGGTAACTTACAAATTTGACATTTTTACATGACATTATCATGAACACTACACTGTGTTACTGATATCATTTTTAACCTTTTCAGAACAAGACACAGCTGCCAATATTGTCTGAACTGTCCTCAAAATATGAGGAGTTTGTTGTCCTGTTCCCAACTATGAGGCAGTTGCCGTCTATTTCTCTGACGGTCCCAGTCAGTAGTGTAAACTGTGAAAGGGACTTCTCAACCATGAACAGGACAATACAAACTTTTCACAATAGGATTTGCTGCTTTAAGCTATATGTTAAGCTATCACATTTAACAGTTAATGCATTTGCAGGTCTAGACAAACATCCGCAATAGGGTGCAAGGAGCACATCTTGCAGCATGCATGTGGATCTCAATAAATGGGCCAGACGTTTCTGATTTCCCATATCAAGAGACTCTGGAAATGTTCTTTTAGAAGCCCAGAAAGATACACTGCAGTGACAAAAGCTGCACACTTTGTGGATAAATTACATAAAAGTAAATGTTCCAATGTCTAGTTTAATGTACAGTTCAATTAATTGTTCTGATAATATATTCACTTCTGCCATTAAAAGAAACAGATGAACACCATGACTCCTTAAGTGTTTGTGTCTGTGTCAATTTTCCCCAACCAAGTATTAAGTATTGCAAGTAGTTTATTTTAAAATTTACTACTCAAGTACTGAAAGTGAAAGTATTGTGTTATGTAGTTATTAAAGAAAATAGTCAAAAGTTTGAATATCATATTGTTTTTGTGTGCTGAGTAAATGATTTGTTTGTAACACTTTACAATATGGTTTGATTTGTTAACATTACATTAGTAGACTAATAACCATTACATTAGACTATAACCAATATGAACTAACCATGATCAATACATTTGTTACAGTATTTATTAATCTTTGTTAATCTTAGTTAATAAAAATACAGCTGTTCATTGTTTGTATGTTCCTTCACAGTGCACATTAACTATGTAAACAATTAGAGAGCCAGATAACGCTCGTGTTGTTTTAAGACGGTGAATGCGCGGGCCGGGGCGCTCTTGAGTAAGCACTTCATTCTATATGAATTATCTTTCACTCCGGAATATAAGAACATGGACAAAAAGTAGGGCCAGGGGTGGTCTCCTTCCTCACTCTCACAGCCACGATCATTTGAAGATAATGGGCTGGAAGGTGGTGTTCTTGGTTCGTCCATTTTCTTAGCTGATCAAAAGGCAGAACGGGAGCACGCGCAGTCTTCTTAATCGCTTGATTCGCTCAATGATGTGCCAGCTGAGCTTCATCAAACCTGCCATCTACCGTTCTGGCAGTGGTAATGTGGGTTTGGAATGGAATGATTCGTAACATTTTTTATAATTGTAACGAGTAACGATGCAGCACATAAAAAGTATTAAACTCATCGAAAATATGTACTGAAGTAAAAGTGGAAGTAGGAGAAGGAGAAGAAAAGAATACTCTAATAAAGTACAGATACCGCCTTTTAGTACTTAAGTACAGTAGTGAAGTAGATCTACTTCGTTACTATACATCTCTGAGAATGACTGCCAAAAAGTTCAATTTTGCTTTCATCCGACGATACTACAGCCTCCCAATAATCCACAGGCTTCTCCAAATGCTGTTTCGCAAATTTAACCTAGCCTCAACATGCTTTTTGTTCAGCAATGGAGTCTTGAGTGGTGAGCGTGCATGGATGCCATGGCGGTTCAGTGCATACCTTATAGTTTTCTTTGAAACAACAGTACCTGCGGATGCAAGGTCTTCCTGAAGTTCTGCCCGAGTGGTTCTTGGCTCTTGGAGAACTCTCCTGATTATTCTTTGGACTCCTCGGACAGGGATCTTATGTGGAGCACCTGATCGTGGGCGGTTTATGGTGAACTGATGCTCTTTCCATTTCCGGATAATGGCCCCCACAGTGCTCACAGGAACATTCAGCATTCTGGAAATGCGCCTATAACCATTCCCATCAAAATGCTTTTCAACGATAAGATTACGAAGATCTACAGAGAGTTCTTTGGCTACATCTGGTGGACATTTTGTGTCAATTGCCCACTTAGAAATCCCCTTACTGATTTAAATGCTGATGTATCAAATACTTATTATACACGTTGTATATGTAATCTTTTTGCTAAACGTGTAAATCAGGAATCTCCAACCATGCTCCTGGAGAGCTATGGTCCTGCATACTTAAGCTCCAATCCGCTTCAGCATACCTGTCTATAGTTATCAAACCCCCCTGAACACCTTGATAAGAAGGTTCAGGTGTGTTTGATGGGGTTGGAACTGAAATCTTCTGGACAGTAGCTCTTCGGGGGTCGGAGACCACTGGTATCAGTTATATGTTACATATGCAACATTCTGTTCATGTAAAACATTTAATTCCTCTGTATGTCCCACATAAAAGAATGACAATAAAACTGAGTTGACTTGAAAGTATAGACTCTGTACTTTTCATACTTAAGAAGTAAAGGTGACCTCAAACATCATATTATTCCTCACCAGTTTTCACCGGTTAACTTGAGTCAAACACATACACTGAAATGGTACACTTTTATTCATTATGATCAAATTTGAAAAAAAATTCTCAAATCTTGAGTGTGTCTGACGATAAGTCATTTTATTGAATTATATTACTGAATGCACTGAACCTTTGCAGAATTGCAGAATAATGCACAAAGGTATCTCAGCATTATAAGTGTTATCAAAGGGACTCATTAACAAATATTGATGCATAGGGTTTGAAATATGAATACTGATAATAATTAACTTTTTTTCTAAACAAACTTGGCTATTTGATATGAAAATGTTTGGAGAAAGATGCAAATAAACGTACACTTCATTATACTGATATTCTGAATATGGCCATGCCATTCATAATTCAATAGGTCCATTTCTCCATATATAGTTGAAGACTACGTATGCCCTCAAAATACATATTTCAAAATATATTTTAGATCACATCTTGCAATTTATAATTCTAGTCTTTTGCTTCCTTTTGTTTGAGCAATACCCCCACGCCAATAGGTGGTGGTAAAGATCCGTGGTCCAATGTGGATGCACAAAACAACGTTTAAACACGTAATTTAAGGGTTAACACGTCGTTTTAAACTACGCGTTAACATGCAATAACGCATTTAAATGTAATTACGTGTTACAGTTTGTCAGCGCTTTAACGCGTAATCGTGTGTTAACACGTTCGTTTCACACGTTTTGGCCCTTCTGGCCTTCCATAGTGTGGAACGACTTCCGTAAATGGACTTTGCTCAAAATACGCCTCTAAATGCTCATAACAAGATTAATACAGGTAAATGATTCGTCAGCATTATTTGTCTTTCTACGGGAGCGTTCATGTATTTAAGGCTTGAGGGAAAAGGGTTAAATTGTTGCAGAATATCCAAGCTTTACTTCATTTCACAGATTTGTGGTTTACCCTTAAAAGTCAAACACGCCCCCCCTTTTTTGTACCCGCCCTATTTCTTTTCGTCCGCCCCGTCCACTACAACCTACAGACGCGTTTACCTTATGTGCTTCTGCACACAGTTTCTCAGGCTCGGTGCTGCTGCAGCTGAATTGAGGAATACTCGTTAATCGGGAACATTCAGAGTATTAATCAGCATCTGTTCATCTCAAGTAACGTTTCTTCGCTACAAATCCATTACAATATCATAGCAAAATGTCAGATCCAATGAAACAGCCTGGTCAGATTTCGCCGTCACAAGGCCTGAACGATGGACATTCTGCAACGTCCAAAGACTCAAAGTTTTCCGGTAAGGTAATATAGGGATATGCAACGTTATCTTTGAAAATATTGATTGTTGAGCATGTTCATTTATTAACATCATAAATTGTGCAAAAACAATTGAATTTGTTAGGTTGGGCTGATATGTTAAGGATACTATTAATTGATAGCCTATATGATATAGGCTAGTATAGCCATGTGAGTCAACGTTAAAAATACTATAAAGGAAACACCAGATTATTGGTAGGCCGACTCCAGACAGGGTCATGTAATATTCCTGCACTGTTTTTTCCTCACCAACACTTTCCAGTCCGGCTTTTCACATGGTCAAGATGCATAAAATTGTTCAGTGCTTTGCAGTTTAGTATTCATGCTGTCTTGCGAATACGATGCTCAGAACGAACCTCCACAGCCTTGAACTGACGTCTATTTTTAGAAAATGCCTCGGAAAAATACAGGGACACATAATAGCCTACTTATTTGATCCCGTTCCGAAATGGGCACATGATGCGGCTGAGCTGATGCTCTGCAGTGCATATGTATTCGAAATTGGAGGACGGTGTAAATAAAAGGATTCACCCCGACTACAAGAATGTGCATGCTATAACACTCCCATTATACGTTACTTAACAAATATGTGTACGGTTGTTGCTGCCTCGCGATGTGAGTAAGACCTAGACGGTTTCACCTTAAAGTGATCGTTCACTCAAAAATAACAATTCTTTCATCATTAATTCAGCCTCATCTCATTTCATACCCGTTAAATTACTTTGTTCTAATGAACATAGAGAAAGATATTTGGAAAAATGTTAGCCATTTTCAATTCGGTGACATAATTGACTACCATAGTAGGGAAAATTAAATGGTAGTCAAGGGTGGCTCAGAACAGTTTGTGTTCCTAAATTCTTAAAAATAAAAGAGACTATTTTTTCCTAATATGGTAATGGATGATGTCACAGAACTGAAAATTGTTAACATTCTTACAAATATCTTTCTATGTGTTTAACAGAACAAAGAAATGTAAACAGGTTTGAAACAACATGAGTAAATGATGAAAGAATTACAATTTTGGGTAAACTAGCCCTATAACAACTTAAACAGAAGTTACAGTAGCATGCGACATGCAAACTTTTGTAACCCCATTTTAACTTCCGGTACACATTCACAAACAATAAAGTGCCTGTAAATTTTTTCTGACAACAATCAAGAGAAACCGAGAAGAACCACTACCTTCCAGCTAAAACAGTTATGTTGTGATTTAATCTGTGCATTAAAGGAGCCAGTCTTTGCTGTTTTTGAAGCTTTGACGACTCGACAGTAAAGTGTGGTAGAAACAGCATCATGATGTGAGGATGTTTTTCAGCTGCAGGGGCTGGGGAATTTTGTCAGAGTAGAAGAAAAGCGGACAGGGCAGAAGGTTCTTTCTCCAACATGACAACGATCCTAAGCACACAGCTAAAACAATGCAAGAGTGGCTTATGGACAACTCTGTCAATGAGTGGCCCAGCTAGTGCTTCGGCTTTTATCCAAGTGAACATCTCTGAATAGATCTGAAAATGTTTGTCTACTGGTATTCTCCGTCCAACCTAACAAGTTTGAGAGGATCTGAGGAGAAGAATGGCAGAAAATTGGCAAATGCAGATGTGTAAAGCTAGTCACATACTACCCAAAAAGATCTTGATCTGTAAAGGTACTTTAACCAACTATCGAGTTAAAAGTATGAATAGTTATGCAATATACGTTGTACAATGACATCGAAAACTGTCTTTAACAGCGCAATATCTTTTTCTGGCTTCAGCTCCCATACCTTTTAAAGAACACACAGAGCAATTTAGTTTATTTCTGTATTACACATTCCTAGTCATTTTGTGAAATGACACGCTCTCTTTTATTCGGCTCTGATTTGGGACATTCTAAAAAAACATAAAAAGCAGATCACTGAAATCCAAATTTCTCTTAAACCTTCATTGTAATAAGTACCAGCTGCTGTCATAAAAATAAGCCGTTATTTTACTGATTAAGCGAATAATTGCACGTAAAGAAATAGTTTACTTTAAAATAAAAATGTCAAATAATTCACTCACCCTTGTAAACAAACAATTCATATAAAATGCAAGTATAGATGAAATGTATTAACTTATTTACTGACATGACTTTTTTGGAGTATTATTTATACACAATTTATCTTCATTAAGCCTGTGTTTAAATAAAAATGTGTTCTAATGTCTCTTTTGGTAAGGATTTTATGATTTATTAATTAAATCTTTTAATGCAAGATATTTAAAGTGTACCTGAAACATACTTGCAATAGTTCCACTTTAGCACTTTAGTTGGACTATTTTGCACTATTTTACACAATTGAGTAAAATGATTATGCAGATGATACTCGGCTATATATCTCATCAAAACCAGATGATTCCTTCAAGCTATCCAAACTGGCAGAGTGCATCGAAGACATAAAACATTGGATGACTATGAATTGGAGGTAATTTCCTTCTTTTAAACTCTAGCTAAACAGAAATATTACTTATAGCACCAAAAACACATAAACCGAATATCTCAGATTACAAACTGCAAATTGAAGGCTGCACCTCTTACTCCAACATATACAGTTAAAGACCTAGGCGTAATATTAGACGGCAACCTGTCATTTAAAAATCACATCTCAAATATCACAAAAACAGCCTTGTTCCACCTTAGATATGTTTCCAAATTACGAAATATTTTATGTGTTGCTGACTCAGAGAAGCTTATTTATGCATTTGTGACCTCAAGACATGACTATTGTAATGCTCTACTGGAGTGATTGTCCTGTATCATCAATAAACAAACTACAGTTAGTTAAGAATGCAGCTGCCAGAGTTCGTACCAGGTCAAGAAAATACGATCAAATAACCTCGGTTTCATAATCGCTTCACATGAGCGGAAGCGACGAGGGAGGGGAGAGAGGAAAATAAAATTAAAAATTAAGTCCGGTTCCCCGACATGCTGTTGCTCGGTCCTCAACCAGCCGGGGTACTCTCCTTCGCGGTGCCTTGCAGTGGCCCTGGCTGCTTGGTGGACGGCTCGACTGTCCGCCCCATGGCGGCCGGCGGTGGCTTTAGCGGGAAGTCGGCGGCGAGTTCCCCGTCCCCTGCTCCTCCCCCTTGGGCGGACGTATGCAGGCTCTGGCAGGCAGTGGCCGCACTTGTCAGTTCCGCCCCCTGCTCCTCCCCTTTGGGCGGATGGACTCTGGCCTCTGGCGGACGGTGGTGACTCCCCCGCTCCCGCTTGGACGATAGCCACCCCACCTCGACCCAGGAGTGTGGCAGCAAAAGTTGCCGTCCTACCTAAGTTTTGCGGCCCAGGATGGCTCCTCCAATTCTCCAGAACCACCACTTCGGTCAGCTACTGGTGGACGCCCTTTGTCCGCGCTGCCCGAACTCTCGGGGCGAGGACTCTCCGACAGCATGTCTCTCCTTTCTTCCGTTTTTCGGCACCACTGTAATAAGGTTCAATTAAAAGGGAGGAGACGGGAAAGGGCAAACATTTAAACATTTAATAAAATGACAACAACGTAAAAAGACAGACGGCAGCCCCTAACGGACGACTGGCGGCGAATAAAACAAACCACAACTAAAATCGAGGCCTAGTCCTCTGTCGTCAGCATTCCTGTTCAACAATCTGCTCCGTGAGATATGCGGGACCTCACGGCTCCCGTCACGTCAGCCTGACCACAACGATCTAATAGTATTTTATGGTCAACAGTATCGAAAGCGGCACTATGGTCAAGCAGGACTGAGAGTGAGATTTTACATTTATCTGATGCAATAAGAAGATCATTTGTAATTCTAACGAGCGCAGATTCAGTGCTATGATACGGTCTAAAGCCAGACTGAAACTTTTTGTGTATTTCATTATTGTGTAGGAAAGTACACAACTGAGTGGACACTACTTTTTCTAATATTTTAGACAAGTACGGGAGATTTGAAATCGGTCCATAGCTTCCAAGTTCATTGGGGTCTAAGTTTTTTTTTTTTCATCTTAAAGGGCCTGGGACATGGCCTAGATTATTTGACGAGTTGATAATGTTATGAATAGGATCAATTGCAACAGGTAGTAACTCTTTTAATAAAGTAGTCAGAATGGGGTCTAATAAGCATGTTGTTGGTTTGGATGTTGCAATAAGTTTAATTAAATCTTCCTGATTTATAGGAGAAAAACACTGATAACGTAATCAGAAAATTTTACAGGATTTGTTTGAATGTCAGAACTTGTTCTCTACACTACACTGCAGACGCACACACTCACAGATGCACAGACTTTAGCAGACTCTCACACTGACACACACACACTCTCTCTCTCTCAAGTTCACTTGAAGCGTATTCATTAAATTATTACCATCATTGTAGTAACTGCAAGGTTAATTTACACAACAAATTTAAACATAGTTTAAAAGTGCTGCAAAAGAACTTTAAAATGAAATTAAAAAGTATAACGCACACAAAAATATTTCTCATTTATAACCTATATGGGACAAAGCACAGAATATACACTGCAAAAATTGCTTTTCTAACTTAGTAGTCCTGTTGTCAGTCCAAATATCAAAAAAAATCTTAAAATCAAGATACATTTACTAGACACATGAAATAGCATAAGAAATTATGTCTTGTTTTCTGAAAAAAACACCTCAAAATTAAATGATTGTTTGCTTAAAACAAGCAAAATTATCTGCCAATGGGGTACGAAAAATAATCTTAATGAGATATAAACTCAAACTGAAGTTTTAAGCATCACTGACTTTTCTCATGCCATTTTTCTTGTCAAGTAATCTTGATTTAAGACTTTTTAGATATTTGGACTGGAAACGAGACAAAATCACTAATTAAGAAAAGCTTTTTTTGCAGTGTAGCTATACATGACAACATATTGATAAATGAATGGTCCAAAAAAGGCGAGTGAATAAAAACGTGTCTTTAGTCTTGCAATGCAAAGTGCAAAGTAACTATACCACCCCTGCTTTACTAGAGTTGTTAACGAGCTAACGCTAACTTGTCATGCTTGTCAAGCTGGATAACGAGTAAACACCAGCACCAGGGACATTACGTTCCTCACTTCAAAACGGAACAAAAGTAGGATTCTGTAGTGACTTAACCTGCTGTTCAACTCACTTCCTCATCAAAGACTCCCAACAATTGTGCGGCTGGTTGAGGACCGAGCGGCAGCATGGTTTTTCCTCTCTCTTTCCGGTCGCTCCGAGGGCTCCCGTCTCCGTTGTCTCGTCTCGTCGCTGCATACCCCCCCGAGGGAGGGGAAGGGAGCATGCACAGTCTCGGGGGTACCCCCGGCCTGTGAGGGGTGATGGGGGTATGTAGTGGAGTAGGCAGGGCGAGACTGTGTTTCGAGACCGGCGAGTAATTGTTAATGGGCGCAACTTGTGCGCGAACCGGTCTCGAATCACGCAGGAGATTTGGGGCATATAAGAGAACGAGCGACCGGACCGTGGAAGTGGTCCGGACATGTCTTACGTTTGTATTTATGTCTTATTCGCCGACGGTCGACCGTGAGGGTGTGGCCGGCTGTCATTTTAATTCCGTGTTTTTGTTTGTGATTTGTTTTGTTCGGCTATTATTATTTATATTAAAACTTTATTTAAATGTCTGCCGGTTCTCGTCTTCTTCCTTCCTTGTCTTTGAACTCTCTACATTCATTTTATGGAATAAAAACATGTGATTGTACATTTACTCAAGTATTGTCTTTTATTGTTGACAAGCGGTTAGGGTAAGACATGGAAAGGGTACACATGGAAAATAAATGCATCTTTATTTCGACTGCACTTATTGGCATATGGGGTCGTTTTTATTACAATTAAAAGGGCGCTTAAGTTTAAAACGTGAACGTTTGTCGTAATAAGCTACTTCCACAAACAACCTATTGATTTGTTTTTAATTGGAGGACAGGCGGCGGTCTTGAGTAGCGCATTTCACAGAGCTTGCCTGTCATGTTCTGCCTGCTGGTTTTGAACTTTTCTTGTTATATTTATGAGTTTTAGTCTTTGTTATGGTGGACTCACATGATCATTCTTTGATAACAGACAGAGTGAGTGCAAGCACTAAAGGGAGAGGTGTGGCCCGAAATATTTCGGCTTTTATTTCAGCCTATTTTTCTTATTGCCGAAACCAATAATACCACGAGCAAGCGCATTGTTGGCGATGTACAATGAAATATTGGAAGAAAATTCTGAAGTGATTTAGGACATGGGCAGCCCTTACAACACTGGAAATGCAGAGCTGCCTTGCACAAGCTTGGACAGCAAATGTTTGTTTAGCTCCGCTTCTCACGTGTAGGATGAGAATGAAAAAGATAAAGTTGTGACAAAGTTGAAATGGTTATTTTTTTCAGAAATAAACGTCGGCTCTGTTAAGGATAATTATTATCTATTTATTTTGACTCACTTTGATTTGATTTAACATTTTGGAATAATGTATTTATATACTTCGGTTTAATTAACTTTCACTGGTAAAGCCCTTTTTCTTCACACCAAATTTAAAAATAAAAGCTGAGTTCTGATAAGTAAACGCCTTTGTTCAGGTTGTTGATAGTGTTGCTTGAGTTGTTTAAATTTTGTTGAACTTTACAGCCTTTTGCCTTTAATTTCACATGGATACAGTTGATGTATTAACTTAATAAAAGGCCAGTTTTATGTCGTTCCAACCAAAAAAAGCTAAATGGTGATGCTTAATATATGTACCATTTTTGGATTTAATGTGCCTATTGTACAGTTACTGCCTTTGATTTAAGATGGTAACTAGGGATCGACCGATTATCGAACTGGGCGATTATCGGCGTCGATATTAAGGATTTAGCCGATAATCAATATCGGTCATTTTCAAAGCTGATTTGCCGATAAAGTCATTTAATTTTAAAATGCGCTATTTTGCTCTGATGCAGCCAAGAATTTAGCGAGAGCAGTCCGAACACGTCTCTCTAGTTTGTTGCGTAGAGTAATGCCCGCCCACTGCTCCTCTGATTTGTTGGAACTAAGTCACGAGTCCCGCAAATCAACGCGGGAGGCTGCGGAACAGAACGTTTTTTTCTTTCTGACACCGAAAGCTCTTACTAACTGGAGCTGCTTCGCGTTCATGCTCTCTGAGGTAAGGCAGCATCAGACGTCGAAATAAATTACAATCCACTATACTGAGAAGCAAAACACTTCAATATAATTAGTGCCTGAATTTCGGAGCAGCTTTGCGGGTTTCCTGCAGGTTCCGCAGGAGCTACGCATTATCATCATGTCGATATAATTCACATCCTTAGTATAACAATGATTTTGCTCTGCAAGCGAGCAGCACACTGCACACGCGTTTCTTGTACTTAATCGAGCTGGCGTTTTGCATGTCATTTTAAGTTACGCCATTTCAAAAATACAAGCCATTTTAAAGCATAAAGAACTTGAATCGTCGGTCTTCAGTCAGATCGCTCTCGTGCACGCGCGCACACACACACACTCCGTATCTCTTGCTGCTCGAATGTTAGATCGAGTTATTTTTCGGAACTTATTTATACACATAAACGTTCAGAGACACACATGGGTGTGATTAAATGCGCGTCTTGCCGACAATACACTCAAGGAATAGGCTAATGTACTTACTAAGTGTGCCTAAAATTTGCTTTTAATGTTATAGCTTCATGAAAACATTTGCGGTCTTTTCAACAACATACACAATAAAGCTATTAAGGCAATTCAATTATTTACACTTATTATATAAATTTAATTGTGCTAGTTAATCCAATGATGAGCGAAATGATTTATTGAATAGTTCTAGTATTTTATGCAATGTTTAAGTCATCAGAACACATTTTTTTATATAAATAAATATAATGTATTCCATTCAATTTTTTTATTTATTTAGTGGTTTTTACAATGCATTTTTCTTTCCAAAAAGCTTGACATGAGAAAAGACAAAACACAGAAAGAGGCAGAATACAGTGTGGTGCAATAAATAAAGCAATGGTCTAATAAACCAATGTTGATGAAATTTAGCAAACCATAATCTAATCTAAAAAAGAGAAATATGAAAGATGTAATTACACATACTAAACATGGGATTAATCATAAAGCATACAGTCTGTGGGTTATTTTAACTCTCTTATTTTTTCCTTAATTGTAGTCGATTAGTAGATTCAAATGTTTCAGAGCCTGTGTTCTTAATTTTTATATAAATTTACGTTTTTATACCATATATATATCGGTTCAAAATACCGGTTATCGGTCTAATTCACATGGAAATAATCGGTATCGGCCCTGAAAATGCATATCGGTCGACCTCTAATGGTAACAGTTATTGTTCTCAATAGCCAAAGCCAGTTTGGCCTGTGAAATACCAAATAAACATGTTGTTTATGTATACTCAAATTTATTGTTTGTTGCTTAAAGGAAAAAACATCGGAAATTGGTTACGGCCAGTTTGCTTGTAGCCATGAAAAATAATGATCGGTACATCCCTAATAAAAACAGATATTCTTGTCCGGCTATTGTTACCGGGCAAACGAAGAGCAGCGCGTTTTCTCCACTTCCGGGTTTACTGTAACATACTTCTTTTCAAGAACATGTTAACAAAATAAACCGGATGAACATATACCACGGGCTGTCAATATACAATCTGTTTGTTTGTAATTTTTTGTACGTTCTGTTTTATGCGTTTGCTCTGTTTGGGTTTAAACGCAGTTTCTATGCATCTTTTAATTTTTTCCATTTTCTTTTTCCAACATTGCTCGTCTTTTCCACTTTAAAAACACATACAGGATATAATATTAGTGCGTTATGAATATATTATTAGAAGCTTGATGTGAAATTGTGACTAAATAAAACCGTCAAAACTTCATTTAAATAAAGGAATTTATTATTTAAAATGAATTTTTTATGAGCTCAAATATTCAAATATGATTTTATTGAAAAAATACATGGATTCCACATGGGTCGGTCTGCACATAAAGTAAAACACATCTGATATTGCAGATCAATATGTTTTTTAAAGTGATTATCAATCAATTATTGTTAACATATCGCCCAGGCCTAGTGCACAGGCAAATTTTGCTTCCCACTATAACCCAGTATTGTAAAATTATAACTTTGACATAAACTCAACTTCTAAAATGATTAATATAATATCATTACAAGGCAATACAAATTCTCACAAAAGCACTGAAACATCATGACAGTAAAAAGTTTCATTATAAAACAATTTGGTAACACAAAGTGATTATAATAAACATCACTGTTCTCTCTACCTTGAACGAAGCATAATTTTAACATAAAAATGAATTATTCTTGAAAACTTTCTTAGTGCTTTCATAATCGTTTGTCCTTTTCTAAGCTTGATGGTAATAGCCTCGGCTAACGCACGGAATCCTATTGTGTCAATATGTTGTTGTTTTTTTGCTGGACAATACTGATCCATAGTATCGAATCAGCGCACCCCTTTTCTACAGGCAAATATTGCTACCCCTATTCACGGTTTCAGCAGATGTCCGTGCCTTGCCCGAACTTAACTTCCGGTCTGTGTTTGTTAATCGGTGTGGGTACTGGCTAAGAATAGAACTGTTTATATTTAATTTATATTAATATTTTAGTGTATGATAATTAGATTAAAATAACAAGTTTGTTTAATGGGTCATGTAAGTTTTTCTTCTATCTTCTATAGGTACCCCAAAATAATACTGGCTGGTTAGACACACTTTTAACTTGCTATCTAATGTAAATTATTTGTTAATTATTTTGCCTTTTATCAGAAATAATTGACAGGGACTCTATTCGTTGGGGATGTGCACCGGGTGTTAAGTTTGGGCCACAAAAGCTTGCATCTGCAGTAACGTCTACAACAGGGGTGCCAAAACACACTTTAACCAGCTAATCAAGATCTCACTGTAGAAAATTGCAGTCAGGTGTTTTTAGGCAGGTTGGAGAGCTAAACTCTGCAGGGCAATAGATCTCCAGGAGTTTGGGCACACGCTCTTTAATATGGCAATGTACTGTATTATATGGGTCAACTTTTCACAGATATTAATGTATGCAATTTCAGCATTATTTTTTTTTTCTAAAAAAGGAAACAAATTATTTATTCATTTCAAGAGACCGATCTTATTTTCTGTTCTATTTGTGAGTAAAACACGGGTGTGTTGAATTGTGAAAACTTTGGTGTCTGAATCAGTGGTGTAAGGCATCACTTATTTAAAAAAATTGGGTGTGGTTTGGACAAGGAATGTTGTGTAGTAGGAGTTCAGCCCTAATTTGTGACTAATAAAGCTTGGCCTGTTTGAGACTAATACATTACTAGAATAACCTGTTCTCTAAAGTACTGTTTTCACCACTTTCTCTTTTGGCACGCCCTGTTTATGTTGATATGCCGAAACTAAACAAATTTGAATGAATGGGTTTTGGATACTAGACTCAAAAAAATGTCATAATCAACAGTCACTCTTTAGATTGTGGTAGCCCTAAATCATTTTTTACTAACCAAATTAAAGACTTTTATTAAAATAAAATTTTATTTAGAAAACTCGAAATGACATTTTCAAAACACAAGTATGAACAATTATGTAAAATATAAAAAAATACAATCATCAGCACAAATATGCATTCTGTTCCAACCATACTGAAATTTCTATGAACTTGTATTAAGATAGTCCAGCCAAAAATTTTAATTCTGTCATGAATTTCCCTAAAGTTATTCCAAACCCTGTATAAACTAATAGAAATGTTTCCAAACATTTTAAGAAGAGAAGGGGAGATAGATGCAGCCAGAATAAGAGAAGTAAACGCATATAGGGACATATGAAATCGATTAATTTTTTCCCAAAATTCAGTTTATTTTTCCAGTATGTGTTCATTTGTTTCTGAATTCTTCGTTTTTCATTTTTTACTATATAGTAGAAATGTATTTGTCCACATGAAAAAAATACCACAGTATCCCAAATGAGTCGGTCTGTACCACAGTATCCCCACGAAGTCTGTCTGTACAAAATATGCACGTACCAAAAGAGAAAATATGATCAGCTTGGTAAAGCTTTTCACCGAGAAACTTGCCGACCAAACCGTTTAAAGAATTCTAATCCTTGTTTTATACTAATTGCACAGCTGATTTTTTATTATTACAGTCTTGAATATGTTTCAATCAGTAACAATAATAATTTTTATGCATTTTTATTTTTTGAGAAATCTAACTTACACTAAGGCTGAAACTTCCACAATGACTTATTTTTTTCACTAGAATCAGTTCTTCCTACCAAACATTTATACATTTTTGGAATTTTAACCCTTTAAATACCAATTTGTCTACATAATTTTTAATTTGTATTATTATAGTCTTGGATATGTTAATAATTAACAACAACATGGTTTTTATTGCATTATTATTTTTTGAGAAGTGTCAGATTTAAAAAAAATTATATAAATATCCATGTTCAAAAACCCTCATAAAATGATTACATATTAAAAAACTCTAACTTAACTCTAATTTAACTTGAATGTTTTAATCAGATCTATTCCATATCTTAACTACTAAAAATAATACATTTTCTATGTATAAACATAAAATTCCAATAAAAATTACACACCTTCAGCTAAATGTATGTTTGCATAAAAACGACAAAGAAAACAAAAATGAAATGGACAAAAATGTCCAAAAAGGGTTAAAAGCGAAAGGTAGCAGTGTGAGTAAAAACATGCCGAAGTATGCTTATTTATGATTTATTTTGTGACAGGATAACCAGCAGTTTACCAGCTTTGATAACGCTTTACAACAGTTACACTCTCTTCCATTTCTTAAATTAAGTTAACATTAACTGATAATGGGAAATACCTCTACAGTATTATTCCTCTTCATTTCAAAGGGCTATTTAATAAATATTTCAGTTATTTAAAATATTAACAGTTGTGTTTGTTAACATTTCTTTATGAACTGGATTTGTTGCAAGTAATATTAACAAATACGTGTGGTGACATGTTATTTTTAAATAAGGTGGAGGCCATGCTCAAAAAGAAAGTTGTAAGAGTTGTCAGTGTTTATAAAATGTAAATATACGTTTTATAAACTATACAATACGCCTTATTCAACATTAGAAAGGTGAGACCCTATCTCACTGACCATGCGGCACAACTCCTTGTCCAAGCCCTGGTAATCTCAATGTTGGACCACTGTAATGCTCTCCTTGCTGGTCTTCCTGCAAAGGCTATCAAACCGCTCCAGCTGGTTCAGAACGCAGCAGCATGCCTCGTCGTCCAACAGCCAAAAAGGGCTCATGTGACACCCCTTTTCATCTCACTCCACTGGCTACCAGTCGAAGCCCGTATCAGATTCAAGTCAATAACGCTTGCCTACAGGACCATCACTGGATCTGCACCGGATAACTTTCTCACCCTCCTGCACTCCTACACCCCATCAAGGTCCCTGCGTTCAGCAAACCCGCGGCGTCTTGTATTACCTTCTCATAAGAACAGTAAATCCCGTTCCCGCTCATTCTGCTTCACAACTTCTTCCTGGTGGAACATTCTTCCTAACTCTGTCCGGTCAACCACATCTCTCACAACATTCAAAAAACTACTTAAAACCCATCTCTTCTGTGAATACACAGTGTGGAGATGGAGGTGGTGGTCTAGTGGGTTAAACCACTGAACTGGTAATCAAAAGGTTGCTGGTTCGATCCCAGCAACCACCACCAGTGTGTCCTTGAGCAAGACACTTTACTCCATGTTGCTCCAGGGGGATTGTCCCTGTAATAAGTGCACTGTAAGTCACAGCGTCTGCCAAATGACTAAATGTAAATGTAAATGTAATACCTGACAGACAAATGAGAAAAAAAAACTAACCCTTTCTCTCAACAGGTAGTGGTCTAGCTTTAGTTTAAACCAGTAACTTTTACTGTAACCAGTAACTGTATTGGCACCTAATGTATTATGGCTCCTGTATGACATATCGCTTGTTGCTCCCTAACTCTTTGTAAGTCGCTTTGGATAAAAGCGTCTGCTAAATGACAAAATGTAAATGTAAAATATAAATAACATAATTTGAAGTTTTGTTTCGTCATCTATTATTTAGTTATTTCCCATATGTTTGTTTTGCATGGTATTGATCAGTGTTGGTATCGGAATACTTATTGTATACTTGGGTATTGTTTTGAAGTAAAAAATTTGTGTTGTGTCAAAACTAGCTCAAATGACACTGAAGTGGTGCCATCCTGATTTTGTATGCGCATGTAGGCCTACCATACCTTAAAATGGCTTAACCAAACACTTTATAAAAACATATTTAAAGTTCTAAAAATTAGCTGAAAGTGAATCATACATAAGCTTTTGTCCTTTTTAACTAACTTTTCAGCCCACAATAGCCAACTGCATCAACCAGTCTTACTAAATGAGTGAGGTGTATTCATATCCTGCGTTCTGGACTTCGCAAAGCTTTGAATGATTCACTAATTTGTTTTATTGGCTAGTGACTGACTTGCTTCAACTGTTGAAAACAAATCTGTTCAAAGAAGTCATTCGTGTTGCGAGTCATTCTGTGTGTTCATACTGGCAGGCAATTCATTGTGTACAATGTAAAGCTGATTGAAGGAGCCAACTGCACAGCTTAAAACTAGTGGTGGGCCGTTAATGGCGTTAACGCGCTGCGTTAACGTGAGCCTCTTATCGCGCGATAAAAAAAATGTCGCCGTTAATCTATTCTCAAAGTTGGGTCGGGAGCTGGCTCTATACTACGCCAGATATGATGACTTTCACCTTGATATTTTAGCGCGGATGTATACCTAGCTTAATTACACTGTAGGGGCTAGAACGAGAGTTTTCAACTCGTGTGATCCGCGTCATTCGCGCCGCCCCATCATCTAATAACCAGGGCTTCATTCGCGCCGCCTCATCATGTTATAATCAGGGCTTCATTCGCGCGATTCGCGCCGCAAGTAGGTCTATCGCGTCTTTGCATTGATTTAACATGTAAATCACTCGCGCTTGACGCGCCATTCGCGTTTGGTGTGAACACAACATAACGTTACTGGGAAATTACCACATCAAACATGACGTGCTAACATGGATGCAGGTATGAAGGCCCTCCACGGCTTGCTTCAGGAAAAATTTATTTTTAAGAAGCTTCCCAATGGAAACCTCGACAAGACTGAGGTTGTTTGCACCTTGTGGAATGTGTAATTGGTTTACTGTACGGAATTGGTTTACATACAGTTGGTTTAAAAAAAAAAAAAACTTTCTCTTAACAGGTCCAGCTTTAGTTGAAACCAGTAACTTGTATTGGCACCTAATGTATTATGGCTCCTGTATGACATATCGCTTGTTGCTCCCTAACTCTTTGTAAATCGCTTTGGATAAAAGCGTCTGCTAAATGACTAAATGTAAATGTACTGTAGGAGCTCTTCCAGTCTCAAGTACCACCTAAACGCAAATCATCCCTTAGCTGATGAGGAAGTACATCTTATTGAACATAATTAAATTTTCATCACCAATTATCATAGTAGAACAGCTTTCTCAACCAGTTTGTGATGCATTTTGGAAACAGGAGATGAGCCCTTGGTCTAATGCGCCACCTGGCTTGAGAAACCCGTTCTCAAAGACTTACTTTTAGTCATTATTTGGGTAGCACACATATACTGAATGCCTTCGGCAGAATTCAAATGAGCCATTTTAATCTAGATTAATTCCAAGATTAATCTAGATTAAAAAAAATAATCTATGCCCACCACTACTTAAAACAATACTGTAGGAGGCAAGATGTGTTAAGGTGTGTTATTTCCATTTTATCTACTGAGTGGCACTGTTAACAGGGTGGTGCATTTTGTATTTAAGTGACCTAGCTACTGCTGTAAGGCAGGTGTTTGACCCGGAAGTGTAAAAACTTTTTTCCGCATTCGCATTTGCAAACGCAGAGAGCAACCACTCAAGTAACTCATGGACATTGTAAGCTTCATATGGATGTAAGTACATTCAGGGGCGTAGCCAGAATTTTTTTTAGAGGTGACCAGGTAAGACCCAGTGATTTTAATAGGGTGACCAAAAAATCCTTACAGACAGAAATTCTTTCGTTTCTACCTTTTAAACCAATTCTCTACTACACATAGTATGCTGGTCAAAAACATACAAAAAGAACGTAAAGTAAACAATTAATTTGCAATACTTTCATTGGTCTTTTCCTGCTTACTCTTAAAAGTGTTTGTTTTTTGTTTGGCTAATTAAAAGTTTGCCATACAAACAGATAACTGTTGGAACATTACAAAAATATAAGATGTCACAAATTACAAGAACATTAGCAAGTGGTTATATGAAACAAAGTGTGTAAAACAAGAAACTGAAGTCATTTTCTGTAATCAACCACTTGGACATTATTTTATCAATTACACATATATTATAGCGCTGTAAAAATCAAGAAAAATCTAACACTTTAATTCTTTGCACGACTACATGAAACTGAATTATATAAATCAAATGACAACTTTGCATTTCTACAAAATATCAGTACAAAGACAGTACACTGTCACAAAGCGCTAAGCAGCTTTTCAGCTATAGCGCTCAGACTGTTTGTGTCAGTGCGTTAGCGTATGACATCATATTAACGCGAGAGTAATATTCTCGCATTACATTCAATGTATACGTTAAATGATCTGTGCAGCACTCTGTAAACTCAGACACATCTTAAAACTGCTTCGCACAACAGAGGTGGCCAGATAGGTGGCCATTCATCATTCAGAGGAAGCCAGGGCCAACCATGGCCACTATGTAGCTACGCCCCTGCGTACATTGATTATAAGTGGAATATGCACGTTGGTATGGAGCCAATAAACTGTATGGTGATGCAAATGAGAAATGGTCATTTCGTTCTTTATAGAGATAAAACAAAGAAGCAAACTACTGTAAATGAGGAAAGTGTGTAATCCTGCCAATCCCGGGATTAAACAACTCCGTAGCTTAAAGTATTAGACTTAGCTTCTACAATTACTATGATGTACATCACGTTAATTTAAGTAGCCTTTTCAAGAAATAGAAACAATTTTCATCTGAACTAGTGGTGCACCGATTGACAGGCCAGGGACTGCAATCGGCCGGTTTTCACATGATCTGTGACCGGCCAGTCAGGCTCACGTTTTGCCAATTCCAAGCCGATCCTTTGTTGCCAGCGATGTTATTTATGCAATGACATTACAGCCGTCGGTACATTGAAAGCCGCAAGTATACTGTACATTTAAATGTGTGTGCGTGCAGCTTGTCTTTCACAGCTCGAGACAATACTCGTGTCTGGGTCCACCATACTCAGGGGTTATGTATGGCAACATCAACAACAAGAATTGTAATTCTAAATGTTTTTCTAATACGAGACTTTTTTTTTAAATACATGCGTGAAAGCTTGAACAGGAAATACGTCACCTCCACTCAATAATAAAGAAGGGTTAAACTGGCGTCGCTGAGCTCTTCGAAGTTCGAACTTTAACTCGGGTAATTTTATCCCAGCATCCCTACACTACTTGCAGACTGATGCTGTCTTAACATGCAATAAAAAAACAGCGCAGATGGCTTCTGTGAAATTACGCAGAAAGGATGAATAAACACGATGGATTTATATTTTTGGACGATCAATATTGATGTCTTGCCAACGTTATCTGAACTTCTTTAAAAACACAGGTTTCGAAAATCTGATTTTTTTATATAATCGACCGAAGTACTGAAAACCCTCATGTAAAGACGGCAAGTCTTGCTTGAGGCTGCTGAGGGATGCTGGACGGTGCTTTGATTTAGGACAGTCACGCTTGACTTGCTTGTAAATAGAATATCCACACAAGTTGTTAGAATGGTCATGCTTTTAGATTTATTTTACAGTTACTGATCTTCATTTTGGTGCAAGCAAGATCCATACAACAGTCAATAAATCTGCTAGTCTTTTATCTTTCCAAAGACTTACTATTTGTTGTACTAAGGCCTAGAGTAGCAGTCAAAAAACTGTGTTCACCTTCCCCCCAGCAACACCTATCACCTGAGGGAAGGTTCCCACCTAAATGGTGCTCTCAATTAGGCAATGTTGACCCCTACTGGACACACCATAAACAAAAAATGGCAAAATGGCTCTTACACCTGATGTTACACACCCCGGTACCATAAGTGGCGATATACACCTAAAAATATTGGTTGCCACCCACCATTAAAAGGAAAGAAGAAGAAAGTTTGTTGATCGTTATTTACTTATACTTGCAGTTGATGTGTTTTGTTAATATAATTTGTGTTTTTACTCAAAACAATTAAAACCTAATTTGTGGAAATTATTCAACATTTAACTATGGTTGCTTTGTGTGTTATTTGCTTTAAATAAAAAAATCCTATTATTTGTGTTCATATTTTTAATTTATAATTTTTTTTATGTTTTTGATGTTTCATTTATTGTTCACTGCTGACTATTATAATGTTAACTTTCTAAATACAAACCTGGAAGCAATGTCTGGATTAAGTAACATTAAAGGTATTTAATAACGTTTTAACATTAATTTTGTTGCATTTATACATAAGTATTTATTGACATTAAAACAGCGCCGTTTCATAGATTACATCTGGGTTGAGGTCAGAATTAGAATTCGAGTGCAGGTGACGTATTTACATTTACGTTTAGTCAATTAGCAGACGCTCTTATCCAAAGCGATTTACAGTGAGTTTAAAGAGCAATACGCGATATGTCATACAGGAGCAATAATGCAATAGGTGCCATACAAAGTTACTGTTTTTAACAAAAGGTAGACCACTCCATGTTGAGAGACAGTAAGAGGGTCAGGTTTTTTTCTCATTTGTCTGTCAGGTATTCACGGAACAGGTGGGTGTTAAGTAGTTTTTTGAATGTTATGAGAGATGTGGTTGACCGGACCGAGTTAGGAAGAATGTTCCACCAGTAAGCAGTTGTGCATGAGAGTGAGCGACAAATCGATTTGCTGCCCTTATGGGAAGGCAGTACAAGACGCCGCTGGTTTGCTGAACGCAGGGATCTTGATGGGGTGTAGGAGAGTGTAAAAGTATGCAGGTGCAGATCCAGTGATTGTCCTGTAGGCAAGCCTTAGTGACTTGAATCTTATACGGGCTTCAACCAGTAGCCAGTGGAGAGAGATGAAAAGGGTTGTCACATGAGCCCTTTTGGACTGTTGAAAGTGCTGCTGCATTCTAAACCTGCCAATCCCGGGATTAAACAACTCCGTAGCTAAAAGTATTAGACTTAGCTTCTACAATTACTATGATGTACATCACGTTAATTTAAGTAGCCTTTTCAAGAAATAGAAACAATTTTCATCTGAACTAGTGGTGCACCGATTGACAGGCCAGGGACTGCAATCGGCCGGTTTTCACATGATCTGTGACCGGCCAGTCAGGCTCACGTTTTGCCAATTCCAAGCCGATCCTTTGTTGCCAGCGATGTTATTTATGCAATGACATCCCAAGGATGTTGTGTAGATGGAAAAAAGCAGCAGTCCAAGCATGAGGGACCCCATGACCTGGGCCTGCTTGAATGTGATATGGGCTGAAGGAGTTGGGAAGGGATTGGGTCAAGGGGACAGGTAGTGGGGTAGTGGCTGGAGAGAAGTCTATTGACTTCTGTATCAGTCAGTGGAGTGAAAGAGGAGAGTTTAATGTTTGAAGTGAGGGTGGGGTGAACCGAGGTCTGAGCATCTAGAGATGCAAAGTTGGAAGGAAGAGAGGATGTTACTTTAGCAGACAGGGCACTGGGGAGAGAGAGCGAAGGTTCCGTCTAAAATAAACGAGTTGTGGTGTTGGTTTAGTACATATAGGAAGGAGCATGTTGAAAGTGATCAGAAATGTGAAGAGGTGTGACGAATGTTATCGATTGGAGTGGAGCTCCACTCGCTGCAGCCAGCCCCTACTGGAATTTTTTGGAGTCGATTCCAATTCCTGGTTTGGGAATCGAAAGAATTGATTCCATGAACCGATTACTATCTGCTGTTTTCGATTATTCTACAGATTTTAAGAATATACAAATTTTTATTTACAATTATAAAATGTACAAATTTTTAATGCATTAACATTTTCTAAGCTGTCACTTTTCACATGTATGAATCGTTTATAGTTTATATAACAAAAACCTTAATCAAATATGTTTATTTTGTCCTACAATTCCAATGTATCATTAATAATATCATTAATAATCTAATTTACTAGCTGTTTTCATAAATACAGCATTGGTCAAATTACTATTTTTCAGCAGTGTACATTAAAATACTTGATGAATATACTGTAAATAGACAGATCGATAATCAGTCAATTGTATTAAAAATATGTAAGAACAGTAATTAATATTACTGTTAAATGCAAGTAGTGCAGACAGGTGTTGAAAAATTCTGTCCAGCTTTAACAGCCTTAAACAGAGGTCTAATTAAATATGTTGTGAGACTGTGCTTTATATACATGTAATTTTATTCACGCACATACTAAGGTCATAGGTAGAGAGTAAGAGAAGACGGTCCGTTTACAGTCTGTCTGAAGAGGAAACGTACTTATATGATTTGTTAAGTGGGTGCAAAAATGCAATTATATCTGTATTCTGTTTGCAAACAATGCTTTTGCTTTTATGAATGCAGAATATTTTGTCATTCTACAGCTCTAGACTTCATCTATCAGTTTTTTTCTGAAGTCTGCACTGTTTAAGACAAGAAACTAATGTGATTTAGTTGACCAATGACATCAGTTAAGGGAAGGGGCTTGTGCTTATAAATGCTCTTAAAGAGGAGTCGATTCCTTTAATGTAATCGATCCAACCTTTGGTATGAATCAATACTTTTTAAAATCAATTCCCAGCCCAAGTTAGTAGAGTGTCTGAGTGCTTTCCCAATTCAATATCTGCAGTCAGGTGCGCTGTTGTCATGCTTAATATCAGTGTCATTTATTCTATTGTTACTTGTTACGAAATAAAAATTCTTTTACCTCAGAAAAACGAACTATCCTGTCATATGGTAACCCATACTTGAAATGTGTCCTATGCATTTAACCCATCCATGATGAATCGTGAACACACGTATACCCTGGCCTGACCAGTGGGCAGGGGAGTAATTGGGGTAAGATGCTTTTCTCAAGACCATCTTTGGGTTACATGTCTGACTCTTAGCATTAGGCCATTACTGTCCAAACTATTTGTATTTCACACATTGCATGCTCATAAAGTACCAATAAATAATATAACTGGTACCTTGTGTGTTAATTTGGACGGATTTGCATGAAGGTTTGATATTTATATTATTCAGGAGCATTATATATATTATATATATATATATATATTATTTCAATCTTACATTAACAGTTCAAGTAGTATTGTGTATTCACTGTGGTTACTCTTGTTTCCATAACCCCAAAAATGGCATGTTATTTCAATTCAATTCAAGTTTATTTATATAGCGCTTTTCACAATGTGTATTGTTTCAAAGCAGCTTTACAGGGCAAACAGGAAAAACAGAAAAGGTAAAACACAGCACAGTGCATTGTATTTATACAACGAGTAAGATCATACTAATAAATAATATATAATTTCTAAATAAATAAATAAATGCAGTCTCCCGGTGAGCAGGCCAACACTGCCCTGCTGTGGCGAGGAACCCAAACTCCAATGATTGATTAATGGAGAAAAAAACCTCGGGAGAAACCAGGCTCAACCGGGAGGGCCAGATCCTCTCTGACGTGTCATAGCTGCACTCAAACTGCTGACATGTGATTTAAGTTTAGCATTTAATACCAAATATTGTAACTTCAGCATTAATGAGACAAATAGTCCGTCTTTGCTCTTGGTTGGGGGTGTATTGGTATGAGCTGGGATGCTCAGTCAGTCTGCAGCTGTAGCTGGCGTTATCTCAAATTGGGGATCGGCATCTGTCGGTCGTCTGGACATGGTGGAACTTCTTCCTACCTCGGGATGGGCATCCCGAGGCAGAGGCGGAAAGAGAATAAAGAGAATAATTAGCGTAGCTGCTGTTCATTAACTATGCATTATGTGAAAGCTTGGCTGAAAAGATGTGTCTTTAATCTAGATTTAAATTGGGAGAGTGTGTCTGACCCTCGAATAGTATCAGGAAGGCCATTCCAGAGTTTAGGTGCTACGTATGAGAAAGCTCGACCCCCTTTGGTGGATTTAGTTATTCTAGGTGTTGTCAAAAGTCCTAAGTTTTGAGATCTTAGAGAGCGTGTTGGTTTGTAACATGATAAAAGCTCGGTTAAGTAAGTAGGGGCTAAACCGTTTAAGGCTTTGTAAGTAATTAAAAGAATTTTAAAATCAATACGTTACTTAATGGGTAGCCAGTGAAGCGATGATAAAACTGGGGTTATGTGATCATATTTTCTTGACCTAGTAAGAACTCTGGCAGCTGCATTCTGACCTAACTGTAGTTTGTTTATCGATGATGCAGGACAACCACTAAGTAGAGCATTACAGTAGTCAAGTCTTTAGGTCACAAATGCATGAATAAGCTTTTCTGCGTCAGCAAAACATAAAATATTTCGTAACTTGGAAACATTTCTAAGGTGGAAGAAGGCTATTTTTGTGATATTTGAGATGTGATTTTTAAATGACAGGTTGCCGTCTAATATAACGCCTAGGTCTTTAACTGTATTTGTTGGAGTAACAGTGCAGCCTTCAATTTGCAGGCTGTAATTGGAGATATTCTGTTTACGTGTTTTTGGTGCTATAAGTAATATTTCCGTTTTGTTAGAGTTTAAAAGAAGGAAATTACTAGTCATCCAATGTTTTATGTCCTCGATGCACTCTGCCAGTTTGGATAGTTTGAAGGAATCATCTGGTCTTGATGAGATATATAGCTGAGTATCATCTGCGTAACAGTGGAAGCTAATTTCATGTTTTCTAATAATGTTGCCAAGGGGCAGCATGTATATGGAGAAAAGCAAGGGTCCTAAAACCGATCCCTGAGGTAATCCATAATTTACTTGCGTAAGATATGGCGATTTCCCTTTTAAATGGACATATTGATATCTGTCTGTTAAGTAAGATCTGAACCATTGTAGTGCCTGTCCCTGAATACCAATATAATTGTGTAAACGATCTAGTAGTATTTTATGGTCTACAGTATCGAAAGCAGCACTGAGGTCAAGCAGGACTAAGAGTGAGATGTTACCTTTATCTGATGCAATAAGAAGATCATTTGTAATTCTAACGAGCCTCCTACTCGGGGGACGGACGCAGGCTTCGGCCTCTGGTGGACGGCGGCAACTCCCCCGCTCCCGCATGGACGACAGCCACCCCACCTCGACCCAGGGGCGCGGCAGCACAGGTCGCCGTTCCACCGAGGCTTTGACGGTGGCCGCATTGTGCACTTCCGTTTCCCCAGAGCCACCGTTTCGGAAAGCCACTGGCGGACGCCCTTCGTCCGCGCTGCCCGAACTCTCCGGCACCGCGAGGCCACTCGGCGGCGAGGACACTCCGACAGCATGTCTCTCCTTCCTCCCGGGTTTCGGCACCAATGTAATAAGATTCAAGTAGGGAAGGAAGGAGTCGGGAACCGGCAAACAATTAAAACATTTAATCAAATAATAACAGCCGGCGGCCCCTCACGGCCGACCGCCGGCGAACACAACAAATCACAAAACATAAATACAAATACAAACATGTTCGGGCCCGGTCCTCTCTCATCGACGGTCCGGTCGCTCGTTCCTTTTATATACTCCCAATCTCCTACGTGATTGGAGCCCGGTGTGCGCACAGCTGGCGCGCATTCACAATTACTCACCGGACTCTAACCACGGTCTCGCCCCGCCTACTCTACTACACATATGTTGTCCGATTTATTCATGGTTTACTGAGAGATGTAAAAATAGGCAAAACAAACATTACAGAACATTGGGTCTCATTCACTAATAATTGCGTAGAGTTTTCGTATTTATACTTACATTAAATACGAACCTCCCACGAAAACTTTCCACCCAATTCACAACACGTGCGTACGTACATGAATTTGATCTTAACCTCATTCTAATTTTAGTGAATTTCAAGTATTCTAAATGAGCGGCCGTATGCATGAGTTAAGTCATTTGCATAAAACACATCCAATCCATACCCATATTAGGGCTTTCCTTTACAACTTGTCGTCATTTAAGTCAAAGTTACTCCAGGCATACCCATGTGACGCTGTCTACAGACACGCTCTCGCAAGTAATTCCATGTGCACAGTCATCTCAGTCAGTTCATACACAATAAAACACCTTTTATACAGATACGCAGTTTACAGAGTTCTCGATAGACAGCTGTGAGAGCGCTGCTATGCAGAAAAACCTCGCAGCTCGAGCTATACGCAGCTTTTATTATTCTTTCACTCTATGTGAAATAAATTTTAAATTAAATGTGCATCTACATACTGTGTTTTTGGTGCGATTTATTTATTATCAAGCTCTAATACATATATGTTCGACAAATCAGCATAAAGGGAGCGATACATGCCTAAATTCTTCTGGTCTCTGCAACTGTTCTGTGTAAAGGGAGCATTGATGGCACAAGCGTTCACCCTTCTTCCGTACACATACACGTAATGCTCTAAAATAGGTATATAGAGTGCCTGTAGATTATTTCTGATAACAATAAAAAAAAACGAGAAGAACCGTTACTTGGCTAAACTTTAATAGTTCTAATATTTTGAATTTAGACTCCGATAGCAAGCTCAACTGCTTGATGTCAATGTACCATATGGTTTGTTTAAATTTATCACTTTATTAAATTGTTTATTTAATAAAGTGAACATACAACAAAATTCAACAAACTGTTTATTTAATACAATTATTATACAGTAAAATAATAATACATATCATTATTAACATTAACATAAATGAAATGAAATATAATTAGTTATATTATGAGAAGCTAGCCAAACACAAACCGGAAGTTAACTGGGTGTTAGGCACACATGTGATCGATGAAACGTTATATAGCACTATAGCCTTAACTTATAGGCTGTTGAATCATCAGTATATTAGTATACTGTATATATAAAAGTGGGTTGCGGCTTGATGACTGTAATAAAGCTCAATAAAAGGAAGGTAGGAGACGGGAACCGGCAAACATTTAAACATTTAATCAAAATAATAACTGAGTAAAAAGACAGAATAAAATATAGCATAAATAAAAAAAAACATGTTCAGGCCCAGTCCTCTCTCGTCAGCAGATCCGTCGCTCGTCCTCTTATGCTTCCAATCTCTTCCGTGAGATATTCGGTACCGGTGTGCTCACAGCTGATTCCAACTATCAATCACGCCACCGGCCCCGCCTCACGGCTTCCGTCACGTCTTCCTGACCAGAATGACCATGGCAAAATGTGGGTCCCATGGCCAAACCAGTTGAGAAAAACTGTTCTACAATATGTGCGCGCATGTCCATGTTTAACAACCCACATTCACATCCACTATTTCACACCGTGTATATCTCAATCACAGATAGGATATCTTGGTCTTAAGATAAACTTTATTATCCCCGAAGGCCAATTTATTTCACAGCCAGCAGTTGTAAACATACAAACAAAAACAATGACGTAATAATATCCATAAAATTATTATGGCAGCTGGTTTAAAATAGTTTTTAAATCTATTGGTTCTACATAAAGGCAAACAATATCTGCGAGTAGATGGAAGCAAGTTAAAAACATTCTGCAAGGGATGGCTGGGATCACGCATAATTAACTCCACCTTCTTCAAAGTCCTGCCCATGTACAAGTTGTTCAACTCATTTAAAGTGGTGCCAACAATCTTACCACACACTTTAACAATACCTTGCAGTCTGTTTCTGTTTTTAACAGTGAGCGACCCATACCAACACACAAATGAGAAAGTAATGACAGATTCAACACAACAAGAGTAAAACATGTTCATAAAAGGACGGCCCACTTTAAAACAACAATGCTACCTCAAATAGAACATCCGCTGGTGGACTTTCTTACACACAGCATCCACATGAGCCTCAAAGGTCAATTTATTGTCTATTATGGTACCAAGGTATTTAAATTGATGTACAACCTCAACAACCACAGGAGAGATGACCATAGGATTCTTCCTAAAAATCTATAATAATCTCTTAAGTTTTAAGTACATTTATTTCCAGAAAGGACAATTTTTATCAATCGATAAAATCTGTCAGAAAAGGACCATCATAAATATCCACGCTTTTCAAATCACTAGTCATCTCCAAGCTTAATGATATGACGCCTCTCTAGTTGCGCTTGATACTTATGAGTTTAAAGCACAAATAAAACAGGTGAAAGAACGCATCCTTGATCTAATTTGTCCTGTACCATGGTCAAAAGCTTATCCTTCACAACCCTCTCAAATATTTTCATAATCGGAGTGTAATGACACACTCCCTGGAGACAAACACGATGACCACCAACTACATCAAAACCACCTTATAAGGGAAACTCCACAGAAAACAGGAATAGGTAACATCCACAGGTACGATTGACACTAAACATCCACAGATACGGTAAACAATAAACATCCTCGGGTATGTACAAAAGGCATTCAAGGTAGTCGAGGTAAATGTGTCAGAATATGAAACAACAAGACCTGACAATGAACAGAACAAAATACAAGGAATATAAAGGGTCCAGGGAATTAAGATCAGGTGTGGGTGCAATCATCAGTCCCTGGTGTGGGTGTAATTAAAGATGGTTGTCGGTACACAATCCAGGATGCCTGCATGATCCGTCCGCGCATGCAAATAATGACGTAGTAGAAAACGCGCATGCGCAATTATAATTCTGTTTCGCACCGATTTACGACACTGCACAGTCTGTTCCACGCTGGTTCCTTTGTTTCCTCTTTTCCGAAAGAAAAGAGAAGTTTGCCCTTTAAATAAATGTGCAAATTGCCACCTATACATGTCAAGTGAACCAATTCATTGACAAAAATCTTATTATGAATAATCATCACAGTTAAGAATAGCTATAAAATTAAATTAACATCAATAATGATTTCTTTGCACAATAATCAAGTGGAAAACATTTTTAATCATTTATTTTTTGATATTATAATAAATATCTCAGCTGGGTATTTTGGACACATTCAGCTTAATTTCTACCCTTATCATTAATTTCAGTATAAATTATGACTCAAATTAAATCGGTAAAAGTCAATTATTACTATTATTTAGGTTATTGAAGGGATTATTTCGATTATATAGATATATATATTAGTCTATATAGATCCATACTAATACAAAATTTCTCAATTTAAGGTTGAGTAATATTAGCAGCTTTTAATAAAAAAAGACACATCCTGTCTTTGACAATACTACTGACCTCAGATCGAAACACGACAAGTTAAGTAGGCCTAATGCCATACATCAATGAATCACAAAAGGGAGTATGGAGGAAACGGAAGGTTTTGCGGTGACAGAAAGACTCAGACTTTAGACATGTAACCAAAATCGTGTATTTTCATGTTACAACTCCTTTATTATTTTGGATTGGCAACCACGTAAACACATCGTAATGCTACATTTAAAAACATTAAAATAGACCCGCCGTGAACTGTTAAATGAGAAACACAAAGGGGCAGACAGGACCGTTACACAAAGAGGTAAGTGCTACTGGCCTGTACTAATTTAAACATTGTGGTACATTATTCTGAGGCAGAGGTAAAATAATAAATTCTTTCCATAGATGAACATTATGAAGGTGCAATGCCATATTAAAAATGAAACCAAAAATATCTGCCAACTGTTCTGCACAATTCTTAATAATACGGCCTCCAATACCATCAGGGCCTGGACTTTTCCTCTCTTTAACACTCAAGAAAAGTCTTAAAACTGTATCCTTATCAACATTTACACTATTTGCTCAAAGGAAACATTTTCAAAAGCTGCCAATTCCTGAGAAAAATTTGAAACGTTAAAAGGATTATAAAATACATTCAAATCATCGGCAAGATCAAATTCAAGTTTATCGTCAAAAGAAATATTATATTTCTTAGAATGCATCCCCAATATGGACTTCACCCCCTCCAATGCAGAACAAGAATTTCCAGTGCTAAAGATATACTCCACTTTATCCTTATAATTAAGCCTTGCCAATTAAAGTTTCTTCCAAATGTATTTTTGTAATACCTTATTCTGGGTCACATCACCTTGATTAAAAAAAATGTTCCTCTGAATAATTGTGTTTTTTAAAGATTTAGTGACCCAAGGTTTATTATTTGGATAAATGCAAATTTCTTTCTTGGGGATAACAAGGTCCTCACAGAAAGTATCATTAGCTGACACGGTCTCTGTAAGTTCATCTAAATCAACACAACATTTATAAACACACCCCAATTTGTACAGCTAAAACAGAACTGGAGAGAGTTAATTGAGTCCTCCGACCCCACAGGAACTAAACGGCGTTCTTGCTTAGTTTTCTCAAGGACCGATTTATATAACGGAACCAAGTACGTTACATTGTGATCTGACATACCCAAGGGAGCTCTGCAAAGAGATTTATAAGCTACCTTCACAGATCCATAACATAAATCAAGACATTTCTTATAGCGTGTTAAACAGGTTACATACTGATAAGACCACTCAAGGACTTCCCAAATTTACAATGATTTAAAATCACCCATAACAAAGTTTGATGCATTTGGCGTCATCCTTTGAAGTCTTTGCACAATTTTTGCAACAATTTGAGCTGCTGAATCAAAATTAGCCTTCGGGTGAAAATAAACAAACTACTCCCTTAATGACTACATAAATACATGTATGATTATGTGAAAACTGTAGAGGTTATTATGAATGCAGTCTATGTCATGTCTGAAGTGAATGTAAACAATGAGTGTGTATCTGCATTAGCTCTTAAAGTGACACTTAATTAACGTGTTCCTATTTGTGTTATTGTAAGTCTATTTATTACCAAAACAGTATTGACAGTAATATAGTTAACTCGGAAAATGTGAAATACAGTCTTAAACATTTTAGATTGACTAATACTCCGGAACACAATTGTGAACAGACTGAGGGGAGTGCTCATATGGCGCTTTTCCACTGCATCCATAGTACTGCACTGTACAGTGTGGTACAGCTCACTTTTTGGAGGTTTTCCACTTGGTACAGTACCTAGTACCTGATACTTTTTGTAGTACCACCTTGGTTGAGGTTCCAAGCGTACTGATACCAAAATGTAATGTGTTTGCCAACAGATCACTGATTGGGCAGAGAGAATCATTACCAGCATCATTGGATTGGGACACAGGAATAAGCATTTTAATATGTTATATTGGGATTTAGTTTTATGCTTTGTGACCATAAAATAGAGATCGAGACCCTTAACGCAATGTTAAATGCTACTTCAGCCTACCCTCGTGCACCTTCGAGTAAACCAAATGATCGTTGTCTGCTCTTTTCTTTAATATTTCCCATACTTTCTGGTATTGTAGCGGTATTATGTTTTGCTGCCATCCTCCATCGATATTCTCTATTATTTCCTGTGTTATGCGTGTGTTTGGTGCGTTCAGTACGGTAAAACAGGCGATGCAACAATGACGATACCTTTATAATCCCCACCCATGTTTAAGCGCTACTAAACTGCTGTGGACAAGCAAAGTGAGCCGCAGTGGAATGAACTGTACTGAGCTGTCTCGTACTAAACCTGACGGCACCATGCAGTGGAAAAGCGACTATAGATCTTCCATATTTTGGTACCCAAATGTTTACAAGTATGTTTTTTTGCCTGGATCCCTGATCCTGTCTGCGTTCAAGCCAAGTAAGCCAGGTAGATAGTGTTTAACAGTACAACTCAATTTAGGAATTTTATTTGACTATTTAGAATAGCTTTTCAGGCAGGTCAGTGATAGATTCTGATAGCCCGACTGGAAGGCATAGAAGCCCCGGAACGTCGGCCTACCTTTTTTGCGAGCCCTGGGATAATTGGTAATTCTTGTTTGCTTGTGTGTGTCTGAAAATGGCTTTGCATTTACCAGGTTATGTAACGCATACCAGTCAGCACCATGTGGGTGCTTGTTGTGTTTAGATATTGGAAAGTATGGGAGGGATCATTATAAATTCCATGGGAAAATTCCACTGAGAAAAATGGTTTGTGAGTATTGTTAGTGCCAGTGGGTATTTTTTACAGTTGTGTCATCAGCTCTCTTCTGCTTGTAGTTGATGTTTAATGTCCCAGATCATTACTTACTTATAAATCAATTTTAAGATACTATAATGCAGTCTTTCTGAACAAAAGAAAAAATGTTTTAGTGCTTTCTGTTTTTATCACCCTTTTGCCTTATACTACTATATTTTCAGTACTTCTGCTTATTACCGAGTGTTAGGTTACATGTGTCCTAAACGTTTGAGATATTAAAAGTGGTTCACTGGGCATTACACTAACATTTCCGGATTTTAAATGTGGAGTATAAGATACTAGACATTTCCTCTCATTATTCGGAACTGTTTTTTTTTTCAGATTCCTTTTCTTCTCCACCTGTATCTCTATTTCAGTCTCCTCAAGGCAAGTGTATAGTTCTCTTATGGTGCTTGCTTACTATATTTTTTATCTTTCCCCTATGCTGCTCTGTCATCACTGTTCTCTTAATGATGCTATATCCTGTTAAGCTGTCACAGTCATGCTCTCCATCCATCCTGCCAGTGACCCTCTCCTCCTGTAAACCAGATTCGATGTTCTCAAAAGAGCTTTATTTGGACTTCTTGTGGAATCAGAATGTCCTCTCCTGAACGTGTGTGACCTTGTTTTTACATCCCGAGGGTGATTTGAACATGAATCCACACCAACTCATGCTGACTCTTGTCAGCGTGGGGACCAAAATTGAGGTCCCCATGGGTAAAAACAGCTTATAAATTGTACAGAACAATATATTTTGAAAATCTAAAAATGCCAAAAGTTTTCAATGATATTTAGGTGTGTGTATCCATATATAATTTTACAACCCTAAGCCTATTTTGTAACATGACCCTTAATCCTGTTTCACACCGCACGCATAAGCAGTACATCATTTTTTTCGGCGCCAATGTTAAAGGAAAGGTTAATATCAAAATTGTGTCATTTTTAACTCACCCACATGACGTTCAACTTTTTTAAGACCTCCGGGCGTCTTCGGAACACAAATAAAGATATTTAGGTAATATTCGAGAGATTTCAAGGCCTCCGCATTTTTCAAATGTATTTTAGAAACTATTCAATCTCGTAGTGATTTAAGATTGAGCACTACTTCCTAGTAAACAAAGAGCCGCTGTGCATAAAACATAGAATTGAAGCCTTGTGGTTTCAGAAACGCCCTAGACAGGTAAAATTAGTGTGAATTAGGTCAACATTACTGTGAGTCCAGCCAAATCCCAAGATGACCACCTTAATTTAGGATAGCAGAAAATAAAAGTTAATTTTGTGTGAGAAAGAAATTCTAAAAATGGATAAGGTTAGTTTCCCTGAGTATTCCTGTTCTCATTGCCCCACCACTCCATGTTTGGAGCTACAACCTGGTCCTGAAGGTAGAGTGACACTGGGCTGGGATCAAGTAACAGGATGCCTGCTTGGGGTTATACCTCATGGCTGCTGCTACCAACTCTTCACCTGCTTTGGAGATTTAGCATGTTGCAAAATTAAAAAGATTAGTCCTTTGTTTGTATGTAAATTGTTTTTAATTGTTTAACTCTTAGTTTGAGAAATCATACTCCGAGAACCTAAAACAGTGGTTCCCAACCACATTCCTTGAGGCCCCCAACACTGCATGTTTTCCATTGTCTCCTTAAACACACCTGATCTACACCATCTTTATCTATGTTCAAAAACCCAGTGAGCTGCACTGCTGTATAAAGCCCACATGTGTTGGAACATTCTTCATAGGCAGCAACCTGATGTTTAACACAAATAGCTCTCTCTCATATGTGAAGTGCAGGCAAGATTAAGCGCATGAATCATTCCAACAGTATGGTTAACTTGAGCCGTTGATTGAAATATTTGCGCACAAAACGGACGTAAGAAGCGGGCACCAAATGGAATTCCTGGTTGTATTATGCTGCATTCATGCGGTGTCAGACTAATGATAAAAATTATGCGAATACAATTCGGAAAGCTCTGATTATAAAAATCCAACACATCTTTAAAGCCCATTTTAGTGTCCACGATTTTTTTTGCACTTCGACTTAAAACCACTTGAGAAATGAGTCCATGCAAGGAGCGTGTAAATGCAGCTTTTACTTTCACATACACTTGCTCTAACTGGAGCAGGTAGCCTGCCATCTGTAACATTTATCTAGTGTTAAACTATTGTAGTAAGTAGGGATACTCATTTCGGTTCATTTCCCTTACCAATAACACTTGTTATCCAAACGTTAACCGATAAGATTTTAGTAATAAATTGGAATTAAATAAAAATACATGCTGCGTCTCATTTCGAAGGCTCCGTCCTCCGGAGTTTGAGTTTGTCTAATGCATATGCCTTTTGCATGCGACATCCGGAGGACACAGATTTAGTTAACAAGGGTCTGTAACACGTTAAAAATACGAACTTTTTACACAGATTTATTTTAACATGCAAACAGCAGCATAATGAATACATCAACAACATCACCTGCATTAAAATATTATCATATTTTTACGAGTCTGCGGCGTTTTAGATAATGTAGAAAAACTCAAATAGTATAAATCCAAAGCATAACATATACTGGCAAGAAAAAAAATATATTTAACAATTATAACAAAACGATAACACAGAAGAACCGGCAAAGTTTATTTCTGTCAGAAAGTTCATCAAATAAAAATACCAGGCCTACCTCAAACTAAATCTTGGAGTTTTTATTTAATAAAGTAGACAATTAGACCCGCGGTAGATAACACCCTTTGAGAGGGAATATAGAAATAATTCCTCGGGAAGCGCGTAACATTTGCTTTCCTGCTTTACCTATTCATATTTCATATTCATAGTTTGGGTTGTGCTGTTTTCTTCACCTTTCCAAAGTGCATGGGCAGCCTATGCAAAACATCCATGGTATAAGTTTATGTAAAGGATAAATGAATGGGTAGCACCCGAATTCCCTTGCAGTAGCTCCTCTTTTAGCTTTGTTGAGCCGTAGACATGCTGGGAAGACAGCGAATGCAACAGCGCATTGTAAGCGCAATTTTCCTGTGTCTGCATTAAAACAAAGCTCAACAAATTTGAAATATAGCTAGGCTGCCAGTGGCACTCGGTTTGGAGGATAAAGCCCTGACAAATGTGGCCTAGGCAATCAGATGAATTACACTTGTCCAGTTTCGTCAAGTGACTTACTCAAAAACATTTCAGTGGGCATTTACACCTATTCGCATGCGTCTGCATGCTCCGTGAGCTAATTAAATAATTGCACCAGATCTATTATTTTCTCTAACATTCTCTTTGTTAGGGCCTGAAGACCTATTGTTTCATACAATCATGTGACCGATAATATTGAAAAAATTCTGCTATTGGAGAAACGTGATATCGATAATATTGTTACATCCCTAGTTTTCAGTTATTAAAATATTACATACATAGGCTGATTTATTCGTTTTTATAAGTATTTGGTATTTTTAAAAGAAGTAGAAATTATTTTGAAAAGAGTCATGTCTCCCTCCATCCGAGGGTTGACCCCCAAAAATCTTGTTTATATATTATATATATATATATTGTTGCTTTGTGTCGTAGTAAGTACAATTTTGACTGTATTATTTGTGTCCCCTTCAAAAATTGCTCTTGAGAAATTTTATGTTTATTGTCCCTACCTACAGTTAAATTAGATTAACGCCCATGGACTCAATGCGTAACCGGGTGCGAGTTTGGGATGTGGTGGTAGTTTGTATTTCCTGTGTTACATGGTTAATGGCTATCCACAGATTAGGTTGTTTACCAACTGTTGCTTTTTATTTTGGCAGGTACAATATTCGTCTTTTTCTATTTATTAATAAACATTCTGTAAAGGAATATTTCACCCAAAAATGAACATTTTGTCATCATTGGCTCACCCTCCAGTTGTTAGAAACCTTTATGCATTTCTTTGTTTGTGCTGAGCACAAATGAAGATATTTTAATGAAAGTTTGTAACCAAGCCGTTTCCGCTCACCATTGACCCCCTTAGAAGACAAACGACTTTAGCAAACCTTTCGATTCCTTACTTCTGTGTAAAACTGCATTCTTGGGGGCAATACTGTACTGTTATAGATGAACCTGTGGCCTCCTTGAAGTGGTTTTGTATCACTTGTCCAGATTAAGGAGTAATAATGTATTATTTGTCTCCATTTTTATGGTTTAGATCAAATGTACACCCCTTAGCCAACACTGAGAAGCTAATGCTAATTAGGTATATCGTAAGATAATGTCAGGTGTTAGTGAAGATTCATTTAATTTTCAGAGATTTTTTAGCTTACTTTGTCGCATTTCCCTAGGCATTGTAATTCTGGCCTAATCGTGTGACCTACCGCATAATTTGTATTCTCAATCTTTTTATTGGATGGTTCAACAGTTAGGGTGACTACAAAAATAACTGTGTTTATAACATCTTTATAAATATGTTTTGTGTAGTTCTGTTAAAAGTGGTTATTTGTTTCTGTTTTTGTTTGTTTGTTTTTGGAGTGATCGGCAAATATCTGTAGTAATCTGTTCTGTGCAAATTAGAATTTGCATCTTTGTCTTGTGTATCATTAAGATTCCCCAATGGTATCAGCATTTTTTCAACTTGGCATGCAGGCATCTCTGTCCATTTGTATGTAGGCCTGTGCAGTTTGTGCATGACTGCTTTAGCTTTGGGAATGTTCATTACAGTACCAATGTAGCTTTTAATTGCGTAAGGTTTTGGGACCTTTGTATTTGAAGTTTAACTCGTCTTAATTCCCTTAATACTAATTGAACATGAGCTTCAAATACAGTCCCCTGCTTTAGCATATCTAAGTGAACGTAGAATATGCCGTGATGTTTATTTCCAACCCTCATTTTCCTCCCCTTTCTTGCTGCATGATAGGTGCAGAAAATAAAGTGGTACTTGGCTCTGACAAATCTACAGAGAGTTTGGCCACCTCTCTTTCCTTTTCTTCTCAGCACAGTTCCTTTGCTCCAGTTGCTTTTGAAATTGAGTCTTCAGGACTACCTGAAAAAAACAGCCATCGTACCTTCATAGAGAAAAGAGGTCCTTTTGATTCATCTACAGGATCTGAAAAACATGGTTCACCCATAAAAATGTCCCCGGTGTCTGAAAGAATCAAAGCACTTGAAGCTCTAGCTGCAAAGCAAAATGAATTTGATAGGAATGATGGTGGGTTTCTGCATTTTAAAGAGCGGCAATATGAGAAGTCTCCTATTGAATCACATGGAATTTCCTCTGGCTTTTCCTTTGAAAAAAAAGCAAAGTCAGCTGAGCAGGATTCACTAGAATTCCCCTTTGATGTTCTTGGTGAGGCAAGGTGTGGAAATGACATTGAAGACACTAGTTACTTAATGAGAGCTTACTTGCCACCAGCACCAGATTTCAAAATTGAAGATCCTAATCTTGACGAGAGAAAAGACTCTTCTTTGGTGCAGGAGAGTCCTACCAAAGCTTTAAAAGCAAGCAAAGTTGATGAACCAGAAGTTCCTGAAACTATTGCAGGAGATCCTCATCAGTTCATTGACAGTCCCATCGAAATGGCTGAAATAAATAATGACAATAAGCATCCAGAACAAGAAAGTGTTGAGGAAGAATCAGAATTGGACTTAAGCTTTTTACCTACAGCGTATATGTGGGACAAACAAGAGAAAGCTAATGGGGACAGTGAATGTAATCAAATATTCTCTGATAATGAAGGGGTTCATAACTCCCATGCACCTCCTGCTGAATTTGAGTCTCAATCACCCTCTGTATTCCAACAAATAGATGCTACCGTGAAACATTGCAGCACTTCAAAGAGAAACTTGGAGACTGACGTAGACAGTTCTGGGGAGTCAGATGATACAGTAATTGAGGAAGCTGGGAGAACCCCAGCAATAGAAAAAGATGAACCTATACTTTATAAGAAAGTAGTTCTTAATCAGAAAAAACAGCCAATCCAGGTGCCTATTATAAATGTAATTGAGACAGAGGAACAGGATCTAAGTGTTGAGGAGGAACACTCTGAGGTTGAAGGAGAGGAGGATAACACAAAGTACCCAGTTTTGAAAGGTGAGGGCCCAGGTTCAACAGAGCAGTGTAATGAGTGTTCAGATGTTCCGGAACATGTATCTGTAGACACAACTAGACAGAAGGACCAAGAAATTCTCTCTAAATCTGACTTGGATGCGAAATACTCAACTAAACATGTGATGATTGAAGATGATCGTGAAAGTGGGATTTTCCTTAAGTCTTCTCCTGACTCAGGAGGGCTAAATTTAGATGTCTTTGAAGTTAAATTGCCTAAATGCCAGAATTTTGAGTCCTATGAACCCCATAAGGAGCCATCTTTAGACAAAGGGCCTGAAAGAAATCCTGAAATACTCTCTGAAACTCCTCTTCATAGCAGTAATCTTTCAAATGAGCCAAGCGATGTAGAGATGTACCTATCTCATTACGCTAGTGAGGATCTTGCTTTTAAAGACCAGCTGAATGCAGATTATTTTAAAGAAAGTAAAGGGGAGAACACAGAATTCTTACAGTCCAGCTGTCTTGTAGACAAAAATACCAGTACGCTTGTTCA
Source organism: Triplophysa tibetana (assembly GCA_008369825.1). Taxonomy (NCBI): domain Eukaryota; kingdom Metazoa; phylum Chordata; class Actinopteri; order Cypriniformes; family Nemacheilidae; genus Triplophysa; species Triplophysa tibetana. The sequence goes on from CM017895.1 coordinate 10,262,016, forward strand.
GGATCCATTTGAGGAAAACATTACTGAGGATTATGAGACACTCAACAATCACAATCTGGATTTAGAATCGGTACCTGTGCCCTTTCTATCTGACCCTTCAGTTGATATTCTTGGTGGTATTAAGACTGTTCTCACTCAAACTAAATTGCCCAGTGTTGACTTACAAGATGAGAAGGCAACAGTGGAAGCCAAGAGTTTTACTCTAAAAGAGCAGGAGTTGCCAGTTCAGTCGATTGACCATCAACTCCCAGTTCATGAGAACCCTCCTACAGTTCCCCCCTCACTCTATAATAAGCATACTGGTCAAATTAAAGAGTTTGTTTCATGTCCTGTGACGACTCATGTTGCTGAAGAAGTTGCGATAAAATTAAAACCTGAAGTTCTTGCCCCTAAAGATGTTTTAGATATGCCAGATTCTCGAGAGACCATCAGTGATGCAGAGAATGCAGAAAGTGAATGGTTAGTCATAACTGAAACAGACAGTTTTGTGGAGTTTATGAGGGAGTGTCTTAAGTCAAAGCAGGAAGAGGAATCTGAAGGTCCCAGTCGTGGACATGTTACTCTAGACTTGAATCCTAAGTCTAAATCTCCTGCAACCACTCAATCTTCCCCAGCAATGAGCGTGGACTTCGAGCAGGAGTGCCCTACAATTTCTGCTTTAAAAAAGCTTGGAAGCAGCCAAGAACAAGAAGATGAGAATCCTCCTATAGTGAACACTGTCCTGACGCCCAGTGAAGCCCCACATCACTTCACTTTACCTGATCCTAAAACTTCAATCCCCTCATCTACCACAGCGCAAACTATTTCAAATAAGTATCACCCTGATGATTTATTTCCCAACGATGTAGAAGCAATTGACATTTGGGTGGATGAAGCATACCACCTTGCAGAGCATGTCTTAACAGCAATACTAACCCACCAGACAGGTAACTTTTCTTTCTTCTCCGCAAATAGTCTGCACACAAAGAAAGCCCAGACACCATGCCCTGCTTACACCTTGCTTTGCTGAATTTCCTGATTGTTTTGAATTAAATTAACTATGTATGATCATATCATAAACATACTTATTGTATTTTTATAAGAAATATCTGCATAGCTGTAAAACAGAGCAGAACACTTTATATAAATAAATATTGAGCCAATTTGATTGTTTGGAGCTAAAATTTTGCCTTTTTAATACTATAAATACTGTACATTTATATAATAATAGCAAATACTTGTATAGTTATATAATATAAACTATTACAAAAAGTAAAAAACACAAATAGTTACACACATTATAAACTTCTCACCATTCAAGCTCTAGTTCCAGATAGCAAGGAAAAAATAACTAGCTTCTCTGCGAAATTGGCAGTTTGGAATCAAAAATTGGTAATTTATGTTAATCATGTAAATCTGACGAAAAAACATTTTTCTGTGGGAGGTCTAAGGCATCTACTCTCACCTATTCATTTGGCCAACAGCCATCAGCGTCGTCTTTTTTGGTCCTAGGGCCAACCAGAAATACACGTTCTAAACGTCATGTTTGCGCCTTTGAAGAGCATTGCTAAAAGGAACGAATGCAATGATCTCAAATCATGCATGTTTTAGAAGAATTGTGCTGTTTTAACACTGACAGTAAAATACACAAGCTACAGTACACTAATGGCAAATTAGCTTCTTGAAGAGGTTTTGCTCCTGAGTAATGGAAACTTGGAATATTGTTACGTTTGCGTTACACAAGCTGATGGTGTCCAACAAGCATTGCCATCACAGTAGGCAGGGGGGCTTAGCCTTGTTTTACTCTGGAAATGTAACCTGTCAATGTTGGTCGCCAAAAAATATGCAGTGCTCACACTTCCACTTACAGACGATTTCACTAAATCAATGTTCAAAAATGCTGTGCTGGTAATTAGTAAAAACCTATGCTATTTATTTTTAAAGAAGATATATCAACCCATATTTTTTTATATGTTTGCTTTATAACATGTATTTGTGCTAATGTACACACTTGGATTCCTTGTTCTTATTTTGAACACTTACTGATTATAAGTTGTCTTTAACAATATAAAATTATTTCTGTGATTGAGGCTTTCATGGTATCATAACCTTATTCATTAAAGTGGCCCTTACACAAGTAGTTTCTGCCAATCTCTTATTATTCTTGAGTATCTATAGAGTAGTATTGGTTACATCGTATCTTCGAAGAGTATTTAGTTTGATCACATTTGTAAAGGTAGATACTGCACTACAATTACTTCCGAAATCATACGCCGCATGAGAGGGTAGGCTGAACAAAAGCACATTGTCAACAAAACACAGACATCACCGCATGCGGTTCATGTCCGGCATCTATTAGCGCAGGGACGGTTCCAGATATCAGTTTCAAACGATCTCCAAATCCAGCGTTAGATCCACCATTTCTATAACATTCATCACCCAAATGCAGTGAACAATCAAACACCTGAACTTCACGAACATATGCTCTCATTCTCCTCCACACAAGTGAAAGCGACGTCTGCGCATGATCCTTCTTCTGCTTTCCTTGCTGCCGCGTGGGCGTGCCCCGTGCTTAAATCGGTAGAACTGTCCAAATAGAGACCAAGAAAAATTGTTACAAAACAGTTTTTTATGTTCGAAATAACTTTCTGAAACCTGTACGATCGCTGGGGGAGTGTATTGAGCCACAGAAATACTAAGTAATACGCCTAACTCGTTTTTTGACAAGTTAACCATGTTAAGACGGCACATTTAACATTATAAAGAAGTCAGAATGCTTGTAACATTGTTGCAGCACCCCTTTAAGATTACATAGGCAAAGAACAACAAACAATAACTATACAATGAGCGAGTTTACTTGCACAGTCTTACGGCGATTATGCTTCATAAGCTGATATATGTAAGGTCATGTAAACACGTTAAACGGTTTCCATTTATCCGGGAAAGATCACAAACGACTTAAGCAAAATACGATCGACAGAGGTAGTTCCCTTTCGCGAGCGGTCACTTCGACATTGCGGAGAACCGCATATGAAACTCCTCCCCTTTTTCACTTTTCCTGAAGTCTTATTGCATAACGCCAGTAAAAAAACTGGCCAATTGTCGCAAGAATGCAACAGTATGCAAATACTGACGAATCCAGACAGTAAACACGTGAAAACAGGTTTCTTTTTAGGCTGATTTTAGATTATCCGTTTATTTTGTGCATGTAAACGCACTCCATTGTGTTTCTTTTTTTGTTACTTTTTATGGTGGGGCCAGTGAAAATTAAACTGGGCCAGTAAAAAAATCCTTAACCTTGAGCCCTGAAATATCGGTGCGTCATTTATTAACCTCACACACATACAAACGAGGACAAACATATTTCAAACACAAATGCTAATTGCATCACTTAAACTCTCGTGTGCTGTAAAAAAATATCTGAGCTAATCAATCACAGCAAGAAACATGTTTACCCCTCTTTTATTTTATATTTCTGGTTTTTGACTAGTGGACTAGACGGTTACAAAATTTTGTTTAAAAATTTGAAAGTGATCTATGTACTAAGTTAAGCATTATGATTTTGATTGTTTAACACCCCTGGCTTTTCACACACACTCTCTCTGTCATGCAGTGAATGACCTGGTGCATTGGCGGGACCCTAAGAAGTCGGGTGTGGTGTTCGGTGTGTCGCTCCTTCTGCTGCTTTCACTGGCAGCCTTTAGCGTGATCAGTGTCGTCTCCTACCTGCTTTTGGCCCTGCTCTGCGTTACCATCTCTTACCGCATCTACAAATCCATCATCCAGGCAGTCCAAAAGTCTAATGAGGGACACCCATTTAAGTAAGAGGCCTTTTCTTTATTTATGTTCTTTAGTCTCTTGTGTATATGGTTGAGTGACAATAAAAGGATTTTGAAATAGTTACACTAGTAACTAATGACTACAAGCCCGTTCACACAAAGAATAACAAATATCACTTCAAACCCCAATTCCAGTGAAGTTGGGTCATTGTGTATAAACTTAAATTAAAACAGAATTCAATTAGTTGCAAATATTTAATAGAATACACAACAAACACAAGATATTTAATGTCTAAACTTAGACACATTTTATAATTTTTTTGCAAATATTCACTGAAGCATTCATTTGAAATTTGAGATTATATATTTAACATGTGAGTGTCATGATTGGGTATAAAAGGAGCATACCAAAAGGCTCAGTCATTCACAAGTTAGGATGGGGTGCGCACCACTACTTTGTGAACAACTGTGTTATCAAAAAAGTCCGGATTCCTCAGAATCCGGAGGAATCTCTGCACTTAAGTGGCAAAGCCACACACCAACACTGTATGCCCATGACCTTCAATCCCACAGGTGGGACTGCATTAATAACACAGATCATTTTGTTAAGGATTTTACCATGTGGTTTCAGGAACACTTTGGAATATCATTTTCAGTTAAATTCACTTCTAAATGTTATTTGAACATAACCACCCTAGAATTATAGAAATCCATCCATTATTTTTTTTAAAAAGATCGTAGTGATGAACTTCCTATGTTGTCAGAGGTAGGGATGTAAGTTTCCAGTTTAATTTCTAAAACTACTTAAAATACCTAATCAACAACTGGGGAAACCACATTTCTATCAAAATGAACTTGTAATAAACTGATGAAGTGAATAATCTCATTTTAAGCATTATTTCCAGTAAAATAGTAGTAAAAGTTTGACATTAATGTGGCTTTCCCCAGTCATTGTTTAGGTATGTTAAAGGGACCCTAATGCATAAATGTAAATGTAAGTATATTCACAGTATATCATCACAAAATATAGAAAAAAACACAAACTATACCAGTGTACACATGCACCAGTAAGATGAACATGAGAAGAGATGAACATGATGAGAGATGAACACTTAAGTTCCATAAGTTGTTGCGTTGAGGGTAGATACCATAGTAATGATAATACAAGTCCTAGCCACAGTCTGTATATTCCTAGTAGGTTGACAATGGAGGTAGCCACTGAATCAAACTTGTATTCATACTTCCAGCTGTTAAAGTGCATCACCGTAATTCAAAAGGTGTATAATCAAATGAGTTATAAATGGTTCAATTGAATAAACAAACATAAGCAAATAATCTTTAAAACAAACAAATTAGTTCCATTAGTCTGCATAGACATTACATGTAGCAAACTCAAAAATAGTCATAAAAATTGAACTTACATTTTTGGGTTCCCAAATTGTCACCGTGAAATAAGGGACAAAAGTTAACCTGCAGTTAGCGATGCCGCAGCGGTGCGGGTATAGTGTCTGTGAACAAACAGTGTATTTAAACCATTTTTCAAAATGATAGCTTATCTCTTAAGTAATTATTAATACACAACTCTCATGCCTTGTCAACATAGTGTAGGTTTAATAATAGTTTGGTAATTTACAGCAGGTACCATTTAACACCTTTAATTGAATCATTATTTATTATCTTTACTATTTGTCTAAGACGAAACACTTACACTAACTCCTACACTGTAGGTTAAAACAAGTTATTCACTTCATGATAATATTACATATGATAAGCTAAAAATAACATATTTAATTTACATTCAGCAGACGCTTTTATCCAAAGCGACTTGCATTGCTTTATCCTATACATTTTACATAGATATTTGCAATCCCCTGGGATCGAACCCACAACCTTGCGTTGTTAACGCAATGCTCTTACCACTGAGCTACAGAAAAGCTAATATAGGAAAACATATCTTCTGTATAGTGTAGTTTTAGTGGGGAAATGAAACAGCAAAGACTCGGAACACTTTACATTCTTACTCACCCAAACTATAGTGTATATAAAGGCTGGAAAAGAAAACTTGACAAAATAAATTAAGTAAATAAAGTAAATGCAAAAGAGAAAAAGAGGGGCATGTCTCTGCTCACCAAGTCTACTTTTTCCATGGATATTTTTGGCTGCTCTTGACCGATTCAAGCAGTCTTTTGTGCACCCAGAAAAAAGTCCTTACCTGACAAGTCACAGATTTGTGCTGCATCTGTTTCTTGAGTCTGACCATTTATTGGTCATAAGAGAGAAAATCCTCTCTACAAAGGGATTTGAACCTGGCACACTGAGGACAAATGAGACAATCCTGAGCATGTTGATCATGTTGGCTTTCCGTATGTTTTGGAAAACTGTCTCCCACAAATCAAACCATTTTTCAATGTATGGAATGACAGAGTCATAGAACTTCAGGAAGTCCTCTTGCTGCTTTGTTATCTGTCTTGCTGACACGTGTTTGTTCATCAGCTGCATGGCCTGGTATCCAAAAAAATGCTCTTCTTTCCGCTGAAGCATATTCTTTTTTAATTTTCCCACCTCCTCGTAAACATCTGTGATGCAGAGCTTGGTTTCCTTCAGCTTTCTAACAAAAACACAACCCACGTTGTGGAAAAAGCACCGATAAATCTCAGCAGATGCAGTTTTTTCTTTGTTCTCAAAAATCCTCCTCAGTGCCAATGGACAGGTCTCCCTAAGTGACCCGAAGTATGAGGTGAGAGCTAGCCAGCTCTGCAGTAGATGTTCAACAGCTGGATGAAGAGAGAGCCAATGCATGCAAACATGACGCAAAGTGTCATCCCACTCAATGCCAACAAAGGCAAAAAAAGCACGCAGCTCCTCTCTTCTGGAAGCAGATTCTGAGAATTTACTGTAGGTCTTTAAAACCAGTGACTCAATATCCACTGATAGCTGATCGCAGGCATGCTTGCAAGTGTTATGAGCTATATGAGCCGGGCAATTAGCTTTCTAAAATGCAACTGTTTGCACTGTGCAATAGATGGTAAACAGGGTGATGTTTTCCAAAGTTTACATTGGAATTATCTGCCGCATAGGCTGTGATGCAGTTTATATCTAGTTCATACTCTTTCAGGAAGTTTGCGAGAGCTTGATGAATTGCAGTTTAATCACAATGTGCATAAAAGTCATGTAACTAAGATTCTACTCCATCAGACAGAAAAATATCTTGCGCACACGGGAAAAAAATATATTTCCCTTGTTTGAAGCATCGCTTGCTTCTAAGTAAGATATCTAAGTAAATGATTTGTTCATCTGTATTTAACATCTCAAGCTGCAATAAAAGTAACCGTTTACTTGCCGCTATCACTGGTAATGCTTCTCAAACGAGCTCATTCTTCTTCGGCTCTTGTCTTGTTTACACAAGTAACACGCACATAGGCACTTACGACTAGTTGTCATAGCCTGTCGACGCGGACAACAACGCATGTAGAAGTGTTTATGAAAACCGACATTTAATCTACGGCGTAGGTCTTACACATGACTATAATTTGAGCATAACATTTCAGAGAGGTGGCACAGTAATACTTCATTGGCTGAGGCAAGAAAAAAATATATAATTTATTAAAAATATTTATTTTATCTCTGCTTTGTCGGTCCTTCCATTTTATCATCAGTAGTATTAAATGCATCTCTTAGGGGGGCTCTCATAGATAAGCGAATGACTTTAGGAGGGGAGAAGAAATGGAGTGACTGGATGCACCACATAATGCACAAAAAATATATATTGGTAATCAGTTTGATAGATATACAGGTGCAACCATTAAGAAAAATTAAGGAAAAATAGTCACAAAATGCGACCATACGGAGAACAGTCTAGAGCCCTGAAGTTGTTTAGAACTTAGACCGGAAAGATAACAGTTAGTGTTTATTACACATAAATTGACAGTAATGTGGCTTTCCCCAGTCATTGTGTAGGTATGTTAAGTCGTTTTAGAAATTAAAACGGAAACTGGTATCCCGACCTCTGGCAAAATTGGAATTTTCGAACACTACTCTTGTGTACAGAGTCCATAAACCTCCACAGTCCTCTTGAACGTGCTGTGGGCATTCTCTCAGCAAACTGACGTCACATTGTTTAAGACCTGCCAATGACCCCTGATGGACTCTGATTGTTTTCACTCTGGACTACAGTGAGCTACAATACTGTTTTGTAATGTTTGTAAGACCTGTTATTCGATACAGGTCTTCATTTACTCCAGACATGTGAGCCGCTAAAGACGCTGTGGATTAATTTTATCTTTGAAGGAAAGTGCATAGACAGGAGGCTGCTTCACAAATGAATGTCAGTAAAATGCTGGATTCATAATGGGTCATATTTACACTTTTACATATATGATGTGCTTGTCCTAATATCTTTCAATTATAAAAAGCAATGTGCGGGGTTTAAGGACGTGACGCATTGTCCATTCACTAAGAAAACAGGGTGTTCAGTTTTTAAACACACAATGTGTTTGTCCTGTGTATTTTCCCTTCTAAAAAACAAGGGGTTTGGGCTCTTAAGATTATACAGTGTTCCTCATTCGCTTTATATATAAGTAATAATATATATGTATATATATGTAAGTAACAATAGTCAACTTTATTTATATAGCGCTTTTTACCATTTTCATTGTTACAAAGCAGCTGTACATAGAACTAGGGCTGTCCCCAACTGATAGTCGAAACAGACGTGTGTGTGTTTGACACCCGGTGATTAAGGATACAGCACAACATTGATGCACCAAAAAACTGTTTAGAACAGAATATACCTTTATAATAAATCCACGAAATAAACCAGAATTAAGTCATCCATCCATCCATCCATCTTCTTCCGCTTATCCTGGGCCCGGTCGCGGGGGCAGCAGTCTAAGCAGAGATGCCCAGACTTCCCTCTCCCTAGACACTTCCTCCAGCTCTTCCGGGGGGACACAGAGGCGTTCCCAGGCCTGCCGGGAGACATAGTCCCTCCAGCGTGTCCTAGGTCTTCCCCGGGGTCTCCTCCCGGTGGGACATACCCGAAACCCCTTCCCGGGAAGACGTCCAGGGGTATCCGGAAAAGATCCCCGAGCCACCTCAGCTGGCCCCTCTCGATGTGGAGGAGCAGCGGCTCTACTCTGAGCTCCTCCTCAACCTATCTCTAAGGGATCGCCTAGCCACCCTGCGGAGAAAGCTCATTTCGGCCGCCTGTATCCGGGATCTTGTCCTTTCGGTCATCACCCACAGCTCATGACCATAGGTGAGAGTAGGAACGTAGATTGACAGGTAAATCAAGAGCTTCGGCTTGCAGCTCAGCTCCTTCTTCACCACGACAGACCGGTACAGCGACCGCATGACTGCAGCACCCTCCACAAGATGCCGTGGGGACACAGTCGAATGCCTTCTCCAAATCCACAAAACACATGTGGATTGGTTGGGCAAACTCCCATGAACCCTCCAGCACCCTGGAGAGGGTATCGAGCTGGTCCAGTGTTCCACGACCGGGACGAAAACCACACTGTTCCTCCTGAATCTGAGGTTCTACCATTTGCCGGATTCTCCTCTCCAGTTCCCTGGCATAAACTTTCCCGGGGAGGCTGAGAAGTGTGATCCCCAATAGTTGGAGCACACCCTCCGGTCCCCTTCTTAAAAAGAGGGACCACCACCCCGGTCTGCCAGTCAAAGGGCACTGTCCCCGACCACCACGCGGTGCTGCAGAGGCTACAGCCAAGACAGCCCCACAACATCCAGCGACTTGAGGTACTCAGGGCGGATCTCATCCACCCCCGGTGCCCTGCCACCGAGGAGTTTCTTGACTACCTCGGTGACTTCAGCCCGGGTGATGGACGAGTCCGCCTTCGAGCCCTCAGTCTCTGCTTCCTCAATGGAATAGACTACATACCCCGATAGTTGGAGCACACCCTCCGGTCCCCTTCTTAAAAAGAGGGACCACCACCCCGGTCTGCCAGTCCAAGGGCACTGTCCCCGACCACCACACGGTGATAAAGAGGCTACAGCCAAGACAGCCCCACAACATCCAGAGCCCTCAGTCTCTGCTTCCTCAATGGAATAGACTACATATTCTAGTGTATTTTAAATTAAATTAAATTTTAAATTTGAATACTGAATTAATTTTTTAAAAATTGGTTAAATTAATCATTTTATTCAAAAATAATTGTTAAGATAATGGACGATATAGGACCTGCATGTTATATATTTAATGTTGTATTTTTGTTTGATACTTTAATAGTTTTGGTTTGTAATTGCTTCTGTTTATTCCTTAATGGAAGTGTTATTGTTTTAATTTTTTTGACGAATTGTTATAGTTAACAGTTACAGCCTACTGGTTATAGCCTAAATGTGTCAAGTATAAAAGATAAAAACTGTTTTCTTTAAGTATTTGCTATTTTTTTCCCTCCCCCAAAAAATATTGGAATTGGAAAAGAGAATCGAGAAGAACTGGATTCGATAAAATTAAACCAATACCCAAACCTAGCACTAACACTAATGGACGGTCATATCGATATTCAATACCATTTTCGAGACCACAGGGGAAAAACTGCCATAACATTTTTTTTTTGATAAAAGTTTAATTGAACAAGACTAGACAGCGAGGTATATTTTTATATTATATATAATTGTTAATCTAATGTAAATTTTTCTAATACATTTACTTTTTAAAAGTTGTTTTTGTTAATATTAATGGACCAGAGCTTAGATAAATAGTTGTATTTTGTAACTAACATTAAAAAAGAGTAATAAATACTTGAATAAATGTATTGCTCATTCATTGTTTGTTATGTCAGACTTTGGCCATCTGTCAACATTTAAAGGAGTCATCAGATGAAAACCCCACTCTTTCTGTGTTTAAGTGCTATAATCAGGTCCCTGATGCATCTAGCAACCGTGAAGATGTGAAAAATAAGAACCCAGTAAGTTTGTTTTTGTGTGCCTTTCCCTCTAAGCATGTGAGAAATCGAGCCATTCAGATTTCGCTCCGAATTTGATGTCCAAAGTGGATTTTATTATAATGTTACCTATTTTGGACCTATCAAGTCCTGATTTTAGATAATACTTGTTTAAGTAGAAGGGGTAAGTTTTGTTTTAAACATCTCAAATCATTCGTGCTTAGGCTGAAAAATCTGTACCGCAAACTAGCTCTCACGTTGTGTGTGTAACGTTATAAATTAAAATCTATGTAATTCCGCTGAGATCTGCATTGGATTCCGTGGATTTTAGGTAAGCATACACGCACCACGTAAGTGCATTAGGATGTTAAACTATTGCCATGGCAGTACTACACGTGTGTTATGTTGACACGCCAGACAGAAGGGGGGTGGGGTTCGCTGTAACTCATTAGCAGTTAAAGAGACATGCACCAAAACGGTTTGCTGTGAGCATTTTTGACGAAGCAAGAAGGATTTTGTTTACACAGCTAATTTGTTGTAAGCAAAAAATGTTCCAGACATTTCATGAAGACACTAATAAATCATGTGCTCGTCTGAGGCCCCAGAGACATTACTGGATTTTAAATTGCTGCTTAGTGCTCAAATGTGCTCTAAGACATTTAAAATTATATAAAGTGCATTAATGTGAACAATCGTTGATCAGGTATACTGATTGTAACATTAAATAATCAAATCATCTTTATAATTCATTTGTATGCGAAAATCTTTGGTCAAATGTGATTTTAGATCATTTTATTAATACACTCATGTATACTAAATTTCCTATGATTATAGCTTTCCTGTAGCACAGTGGTAAGAGCATTGCGTTAACAACGCAAGGTTGTGGGTTCGATCCCAGGGGATTGCAAATACCCATGTAAGATGTATAGGATAAAGCAATGTAAGTCGCTTTGGATAAAAGCGTCTGCCAAATGCCTAATTGTAAATGACTACTTCTTAATCCTGTTTAGATATTTCTTAGGTATATGATAACTGTGGTGAATAACATTGCCCAGTGCACTTAAAATATATCTCATTTGTATCAGATTCATACGGGATCAACAACCTAGTCTTCCTCAAAACGAGAATATAAATGTATCTCTATATGAGCAGGCAACATGGGGTAGTCCAAAGAGACCGTCTACAAAGTGACTGTAAATCCGAAAAGCGTTATTTAAATAATTGTCATTAAAAACTTAAATGTTACACACTGTAGTCTCACCAAATTCAGATTACACATTAATGGCCTCCTGCTGAATCTAAACTGGTTTTAGTTATACTACACAATGTAGTACTGAAGTGAATTACTCTTTTTAGTAGCCTAATGATCTTCGGGTTTTGCGCTTTATAGAGGATCCCTTCGGTCTGGTCTCAGCTGGCTCCCGCCTGGGGCTCGTTTTGTTAAACATTATAGTTCATGTTCATTGTTAAAGTTAAGTAGAATGAGGTGTCATTTGTGTTATAAGAACGTTTAGCTCACTAGTTATTAGTCCGGGAATCTGCGTATATAAACCAATGTTTACGGAGCTAGTCTCAAACTCAGCTAGCAGGATATTAAACATGAAGTGTTTGTCCGAATTAAAATGGTTTTGCGAGAGAACGCAAAAGTTCTGCGAGAGAACAGCAAAAGTTTTTGCGAGAGAACGCAAAAGTTTTGCGAGATAACACAAAAGTTTTGCGAGATAACGCAATGTTTCTCGGGGGAACGCAAAGATTTTGCGAGATAATGCAAAAGCTTTAAAAAATATTTTTCTCTTCCCTCTCATTTTTTTCCACCACCATGTCCCCAAAAGGGCTCCGTAGATTCATTCAGACATTACACAATAATATTTACATGATCTTAAAAGAATACCATGGTTCAGAATAGTGATGCACCAAAATTAAATATTCTGGGCCAAACCCAAAAATGTGGATACACTCGGTCGAAAACAGATACAGAAACTGAAAATGGCTTCTTTTCTTTATTTTTACAAACATTAATTTTGTTACTTTAAAAAAACATTTAATGAATTTCTAATGTAAAAGCTGTCACGCAAACTCAGGTGCGCACCAGTGTACCGCATTCTCTTTAGCCAATTACAATGTATTTACTTCAATAAATCACATGTGAGAGATGAGCCTCTGGCGGACGCCCTTCGTCCACGCTGCCCGAACTCTCCGGCACCGCGAGGCCACTCGGCGGCGAGGACTCTCCGACAACATGTCTCTCCTTCCTCCCGGGTTTCGGCACCAATGTAGAAAGATTCAAGTAGGGAAGGAAGGAGTCGGGAACCGGAAGACATTTTAAAACATTTAATAAAGAAATATAACAGCCGGCGGCCCCTCACGGATGACCGCCGGCTAACAAACAAACCAAAACATAACAGCCGGCAGCCCCTCACGGACGACCGCCGGCGAACAACAACACAGTAAAACATAAATACATATACAAACACTTCGGGCCCGGACCTCTCTCATCAACGGTCCGGTCGCTCGTTCTCTTATATGCTCCCATCTCCTCCGTGATTCGAGCCCGGTGTGCGCACAGCTGGCGCTCATTCACAATTACTCACCGGACTCGAACCACGGTCTCGCCCCGCCTACTCTACTACACTCAGTATGCCTTTAGACGAATACATGCATATCAGAGTTTGAATGCTTTGAGCAGGAATGGGAATCCATTCCACTTGCGACTTAAGACACCCTGCAGCAGAAACAAACTCATGGTGCATCTCCACTGGTGTAGAGCTTGCAGTTTAAAACGAGCATTTTAAACACATTTCTATGAAAGACTTCATGATCGCTTGAGTGCATAGTAATGGATTAAAAACACTCTTCTCTCCACTCCAGTGGAAACGCACACTCAAATGCTTATTTTCTTAACATACGCGAACTGCACAGATATACAGTCAGACACGTTGGTCTTTGAAGGGTAGATGGGTAATGACAGCTTAAGCGAAAAGTTAATCTGAGCGCTGTGCAAGGATGGCAGGATCGTGGCAACATTTTTGGCTTGTGGTTTCGGCTGAAAATTTTAGGTGCATCCCTAGTTTAGAACATGTCCAGAAACCTTTGATGTCATTGTCAGACATCCTTTCCTGTACAGAACTGCTCACATTTGAACAGATATGCATTAGCAGGGCTAATTGGGTTAACTTATATGCTTTTGACAGGGCTTTGATGGAAAAAGATGTTAGCTTGCCTCCCGAGACTTTCCGCAAGCACGTGGACCTCTGTCTGACCCACATCAACCGTTTGCTCAAGCAGATGAGCCGCCTGTTTCTCGTCAAGGATCTGGTGGATTCCCTCAAGGTCAGTGTTGGTAGTCCCTGATAGCATCGTAGTTAGAGTGCCAACATATAGTCCTTCTGTGCTCACAGTTCTTTCCACTCCCCAATTTCTACTCTGCACTTTCCTGTCAGCTGTCCACTGTCCTATCCAAATAAAGAACTTAACTCAGAAATTACTCTCTTAAATCTGGCTTAATTCTTGATCAATTTCCACCTCTGACTTATAATCATGAATTAATTCACAATTTATTAAATTGCTTTCTTAGGTTTTATGGTCATTTAAGAAAAATAGATATGAATGCTTTAAAGGTCTGATGAACTGTGCTTGTTTATTGTTTTTTACTGTTAAATGAGGTTTACTTATGACGTTTGCGTGGTTTTTACAGTAATAGGCTATTTTCTACACTGGTTTGAGGCTAGCTGTGCAAACGCTCGGTTTTAATGGGCGTGCCGCATTGAAGACTTTATAAGTAAATGCCCACATCTTTGATTGGATAGCAGTTTGCGTGGTTGGAGCCTTCTGTGAATATGGTTAAAGACGTAATGTTAGGTTGCACATTAGCACCATTCACAGTTTTCGCACGGCATAAGTATTATCTGGAGACCTCCTGTGATTTAAAAATGACCTCCCCACATCAGTATTGTTCACAAAGAAATTCTCGGGGGAAATGAGACAAACAAATGCTTCTTGTTTTTCCCACATGAGCTGGAGCGGTTTTATAAATAAACTTTAATCCCCCATTACTAATGTCAGAATCTGAAGGAAGGTTATCCAGCGACTTTATTCTTCCACAACCAGGGGATGGCACAATATTTTGCTTTCTTTAACGGCATGTTTGTTTATTGCTTGCTCGCTCTATCTAGTTTCGCGCCACTTCAGAATTGTCATGCGCGAACCAGTGTGCCGGGCTGGAGAAGTAGTCGTTGATATTTTTTTATGAAGGCGGTGTTCAACCCATTAATGTCGTCATAGATATTTGCATTCCAGACCTGGCGTTCGCTGGGCCTGGTGTCAATAACAGATGTAATCTCAGTCACAACGGGCGTTTTCAGTTCTAACACTTACATGATGAACGTGTTAATCAGGTTCCCTCTTATATGATAGAAGCTTGGGCTAAACTTGTGATTTTAATTAATTTTAATATGTGTTCCTCCTCCTGATTTCAGCTGGCAGTGGTTATGTGGCTGCTCACTTATGTTGGAGCTGTTTTCAATGGCATCACCATCCTCATCCTTGGTAATCAATGACTCAGCCACACACTTAGATAAAATTTTATTATGTCATTATTATTATGTTTATTTAGGAACAACACTTTTTTCAACTCGGTTATTATATGTAATACGTATTAACAGTTATTTTTAATAAAAAATGATAATGATCTTGATATGACTTTTGTTTCCACAGCGGATATCCTACTGTTCAGTATACCACCTATCTATGAGAAGAACAAGGTAAGATTCCCATTATATTTATCCAATGCTATTTTTTTCATGTATAAACATCATTTGATAAAAATATTTTTTTTTTTATAATTTTTTTATTAAAGATGACACATGCACAAATTTAGTGAACGTTTCAGAACAAAGGCCCACTCAAGGATCAGTAATTAGTGTAAATATTGTCCCAGAGGGGTATGTATGGGGTACTTATGTGATCCTTTTCTAAAGACCTGTCAAGAGATTATTCAAACATTTATGAGGGCATAAATTCTTATATACTAGATTTGTTTATTAACATTTGATGCAATTTTCTCTTATGATCTTGAGCAAATTAAATAACGTTCTAATAAAGATACAGCAATAATATGTCCAAAATGAACCACAAAACTCGGAACTCTTTAATTTTCAAGGTGCAAAGGGGTGTGTAATAACCAAGTACTGCAGTTACACTTACACAATAAGAAGATTAAAGTCACAATACCAGCCTTTCATTCATTTGAAAAGTGATTAGTGAATATACAGTGATGTATGTGGTAGGGGTGCACAGGACCTGACATGCACCTGAAACACTGTTAACTCAATTAACTCAAGACTTTAACATTGAGAAAGTTGTGCTTTGAGTCTTTAAAATTGTAGTGCTCAAATAGAATTTTCTAGCAAATGTTACAACTAACTCCATGTCTCTTGCAATTAACTCCATCCATGGTCTGAAAAGACAATTCCAGCGTTATGGACGTGACCGAAAAATGCTCAGAGAATGAATTTGTTTCGATTATAATAACCATCTGTTTATATTTAACTGAAGCCTTGTTGATAGTCTAAACATCACAAATGTCAGTCTATAAAAAAAATATGTATTTAAAAAAAGGGAAATAAACATGCGACAAATGTGGATGTGACAAAAAAATGATGCGTTTTGGGAGACGATAAACTTTAAAGGATTTCTCTAAAATAAAATGCAAAATCCTGAAGCAATAATACCCCAATGAATGGAGAAGGGATGCCTCTTTATACAACATTAAATAGTTACTTTATTTTATGTTTCATGTGTCCTTTTATGAGGAATATGTAGCGTTATAGATGTGACAATCCTGAAAAAGGCACTTATCTGACTATAAATAATCATGTGTAAAATGTCAAAAATAAAACAAATGCTTTGATTTTGATGCAAATATTTGAAGAGAGATCTCACATGGGTATTTAAAACACCAAATGTTAAAATCTATGCTGTTACCATAGTTAAAAGTGATTTTTTTCGTGGTAAGGTTGACATTTTCACGATGGCCCAAAAGTGTTCATTCGTAGCAGAGATGTGTGGGTTGCTTGTCAAAAAAAGATTAATCTAACTGTGATGCTGAGTTGTCGAGCTTGAATCCATTTGCAGTTTAACCAAAACATTATAACAGGCAAGAGTCGAAAGACAGTAAACAACAATGTCCAAGGCAAGGCAAATTCTTGGTCGATCAGGGCAGGCATCTCAGAGTAACGGGTAGAGTAACAGAGTAGCATGCAGGGATAAAACACAGAAGCACCAATATACTTTGTGAAACGCTCAGAATTACTAGCTGAGGTAAATCAATACTTTGCAATGAGTGATAGCCAGAGTGTCACTAAAATAGTCCCTGGTAATGGGGAAAAGGTTAATGAGCAACCAGTAGGCTCAGGGTCGATGGGAAATTGAGTCCGAGGGAATATAAGCTGTGTCTCGTTTCGGAAGGCTGTGTCCTCCGGAGGTCTTATTTGAAGCCTGCTACCTCACAGAGGCTGTCTCTTTTCATAAAGCATTCCGTATGCACCCTTCTAATGCGACCTACTTTCAAGAGAATTTGGAGGACAAATCGTTGCTAGGGATATCCCACAATTCTTTGCGTCGGTCTATGTCTGTTATTGGAATAAACGGCTGCAGCTGCTCATTCAATCAAATATGTGGTGTTTAAATGTTATCAGTTTACAATTTGTGTGACATTTTTTTAATCTTAGCAGGCATATGTAGTGAATAGGCTTACAAGTGTTCAGTGAGTTTTAAACGTGTTAAAACAGCAAGGCAAAAAATGGAATTTGGATACTGAATGGCAAGCAGTCTTCTAGTGGCATTTTTTAAAAGAAACTCAAAAAGCTCTGGCTACCATTAAATATCGATACATTTGTTAAATTGCGTTCTGACGTCATAAACAGTGCACACGACCATTGTCTCAGGCGGAACGAGCATAAAACACGCGTCTATTGTTATTTCACAGATGTGCGTTTTTTTAACATAGACCGTAAATGAGGGTGTTGCTGTAGGTTACACATGACTATGAAGTTACGAAAGTGAAACTATTCTTGCACTCAGCTGCCAAACAATAATTGCAAGTAATTAAATATTCCTTTTTGTAAAATGCAATCTAAAGTATGCACGAACTGACATTAACACTATCAAACTGGACAGCAGCCAAAAGAACCCTACTGAGAAAACAATAGAACCCTGCCCGAAATGCTATTGGATTTAATAGGATATGGGATATGTCTTGGTTTTAGTGAAAATAACAATGGTGTCTTGTCTGTTATGTGATGGCTTCTATTTGTGGAATGATAAAATACCCCATGTGGTCCACAGCAAGTGTTATTTTGAGCTCTTTTTTACATTTTTATTGAGAAAATTATTGCAAATATGTATCGTATCAAAACATTTCAATATATTGTACCTTGACATTGATCGTGATCTATATCGTATCGCAAGGCCTTTGCGCAAGGCCTTTGCGATACGAGGCCTACACAGCTACTGTGCATTGTGCAAAACTGCTGCTTGCATGGGTGAGCACAACATTTTCTTTCCTCAAAACCTCCTATTGATCTCTCCACAGACCCCGATTGATCATTACATCGACATTGTACACACTCAAGTCAACTCTACAATTGCAAAGTAAGTATCAATAGAATACAGATTTGAAAAAGTTGGAATATCAGCGGCTTGTGATTTAGAGTCTTGAGAAAGAGACAACTAATAGGCCCTAGTAAGATTTTGCTTTTCTCCAACTCTCCATCAGGCTACAAGAAAAACTCCCAGGAGCGATGAAGCGCTGTAAAGCAGAATGATTCTTCTCTCCCATCCCTAGATACCATGTTTACTATTTTCTGTCTTTAGCAATCTCTCTTCCTTCTTGGCCCTCATTTCTTTCTCTCTCACCATTTTAACCTTACCTCTTAAAACAACCATCTGCACTAGACCAGCTACTATGTAATATCTAAAAAGAGCTTCTTGATATTCAATGTTGACACTGCAAAGCATTATAGAGAAATAAGCTTATCTGGTATCTCCAACACAGGAAATTATGTAATACTGCAACTTGATTGCCATTATGTCAGCCATAGTAGAGAAAGGTTTGTGAACTAGACTGAAACTATGACATGGTTTTGAGTGTCTGTTGGGACGAGGGGTGTGGTGGTGATAAATAAAAACAGGTTTTTTGACTTGAAAGCAAATGTCTGTACTTTAAAAACGATAATTTTACTTAATATTATATTTGTTCCCCCCTTTCTTGAGTTGTTCTCAAAAGACAAAACAGTATGTGTTTATCCAAATTGCACTGAACATACTAGACTCGCACATAATGATCAGAATGGATGTGGACACTAACATAATTTAGTCTATTTCGCTATTCTACCTGTTACTGGTGCAATATTTTATTTTTGGGTATGTATATATATTAGATCATATTATTTAGATAACAACAGGCTTTTTGCTGTGAAGTAGTTAGGGATGCTCTTTAATATATTAAAAAATCGAATTTACATCTCTTATATCTGTCTCTCGTACCTTTCTTGCACACTTGTTTAATTTGAATGAACAAATTATTGCTATTACTATTAAAATAGTTGTTAAAATAGGTTGCTTTTTGTATAACATTTGGCTTTATAACAATACATATGATTAATATTCTTAAGGTGTTAAGTAGAAATCAGAGTATGAAGTTGGCCTCACAGGTTATCTGTTAGTGTTGATATGGCTTACTGCTTATTTATGCTTTCACTGTTTCCTTTAGTAGGGTAAAACTAGTCACACATGAAGATTTCAGAGCTTCGATTTGCACAGGGCACAAAAATTCAAATGCAGCTTCGAATGAAAAAAGAAAAAGATAAAGTTAAGCTGCGATGATTGATTGTTTTTTATATGGTATGTGGTAAAAACTAAGATCTCACTGCGAACACTGTAGACTTTGTTGGAAGTATATTGCAATCACCTGGCTTGTGTGTTTAAATTGTATGTGCTGTTTTACAGTATGACACTAAACGGAATATCTACCATATTGTCAGAAGTTGCATTTATAAAATTGAGGCTTATAACTATATAATCTTACAGCTCCCTAAATGTGTAACATTCTGGCTGATGCAGTTGGAAGTGTGTTGCTACCACAGAATTGTTCATGAAGGCACACATAATCCATAATAGTTTGCTCTCTGTTATCAGGGCCCCATTCTGATATCATTTAAATTGCTCATCTCAAGTTTTAATTTCTCTTGGCACCCTGTTTTGTCTTCTGTGCATATTTATGCCTTTCACTTTAAGAAAAAAATGTGTCCACTCATTTTTTTGCCTAGCTAGCATGTTTTAGAATTGTGATCCGAGGTGTTGCTTTTAAAGTGTAGGTCAAGCTCTGATAACTTCTATTTCTAAATGTTTTTTCTTTCTTATTTTATTTGCATACATCTCACTCTGTCTGGATTCTGTGTCAGTATCTCCTTTTTTCTCTTCTGGCCTTTATATTTAGATTTGTTAATTTTTTTAACTTAGTCCTGTAGTTTTTAAGCATGTGTGCTGTTTCGTTCCTGTATTTCAGTTTCTCTTTAAAAGAAGATTCTCTTTGCTTAGGACTACTACTCTTTTTAACAAAATGACTAACATTCAGGTTGTAAGGTTTGATTTAAGTTTATATGTGGAGGCGTTTAGGAAGGAAAAATATGTAACAGGAAAATGTTATCCCTGTAATGTCAAAGTTAATTAAATAAAAGTGTCAAAACCTTGCTTTGCTTTTCTCTATAGAAGACCATTCCACAAATAAAAAGGGGTGAAAGAGTGTGTGTGTGATATATCGAACTGTGTTGCTGGGACGTTTTCTAGGAAACAGGAAGTGCCTCATATCTACTTTGATGTGGCTATGGTGTCTCCTGGTCATAACACCACCAATTGGCAACAGAAATGTGTTAAATGTGTTTTTTATTTCATTTGGTGTTTTCTTCCCCTAGAGGATTCATTTTATTGCCACCAAACTTGGTCAACATAATGCAGAGACATTGAAGATACTAAATTGGGAACGTTTAATATGGAATGGGGTTGCCATGGCAACCCATCAAACTTTAATGGTATATTTAGGTGTATTGCAACTCAAAGCACTTATCCTGCCTAAAATTCCATGGAATTTGACACACACACATGACACTGCTGATGTCCTTTAACTCTGTGCAAAAGCTTTGTAGAAATTTTATAGAGGCACCTTTTGCCAAACTTGGTACATATATTAATATCTCCAAACCAAGCAACTTTCAAAACTATAGCCCATATCTGCGCCCAACAAGAAGTTGCCCGTTTTGGATTTAAGGTGAATTTTTTGACAATTGGATGTGGTGAACTTTTAAAAACTACTAGGGGATTTATACGATTGTCACCAAAGGAAGTGAACATGACGGCAAGATTTTTAAGATGCTAAATTTCAAACAGATTTTCTTGAAAGGTATTGCTGTGGCGAGCCACTACATTTATGCCGAAATTATAAAAAGAGGAAGTGCTACTGCACATCAAGTGATTTTGATGAAACTTCAGCTATTAAGTCTGATCACATTGATGTAGCTATAGTGAATCATGGGTATAGCGCCACCACCTGGCAACGAGAACTATGTCACTCACAACAGACTTGAAATTCAAAAGTTTACATCCCCCTTGCAGAATCTCGAAAATGCTGAGAATTTGGGAAGATAAGAGGAAATTAACATAACGTTCATTGCAATAAATAATTACAGAATTAAAAAAATAGGCCAGGTCAATGTTTATACCCGCTGATTATTAAAACTGAGTGATGTTACCTGCACAGGCAATGACAGTTTTTATGTTGTCATAATTGTTTAAAGGTTTCTTGTTTGTCCTGAGTCAATAAACTGTCCAATGATCTTCAGAAAAATGATCTAGGTCCTCCACAATATTAGCTTTTTCAGCATTTCTGTATATTCGACTCGTATATCAAGAGACTCATACACAACTATTACAATAGATAGAAACATTCAATGATGTTCATGAAGGAAACACGATTCATTTAAAGTCAGGTGTGTGTAAACCTGTACATTTTACATGTAGCTACTGAGAAAAATATGTATTTTTAAACCTTCTGAAGGATATTACTAAATTATAAGATATTGTAAGGCAGCTGGAAAAGTGCAAAGAATTAAGGTTGTTTGTAAAGCTGGGACACAAAACAATCAAACACCATTTGTTGCTAGAACATGAGGAATGATATCCTTTCCTCCCATCAGGGGTTGATGTCCATGAACTGAACTCTTCTTATCACACTCTCTCATCCACTTCATCTCTTCAGGCCTCGATCATTGGAAAAGTGCTTATACATTCTATATTGTGTTTATAATGTTTTGTCAAGTTATGGACATTTGAACATCATGTTTGTAAGGGTGTGACGAGATCTCGTGAGACGATATTCGGTTGATCTTGCGAAATCCGACTGGTCTCGCGAGAACATAGCAATCCTCCCGCAATAGGTTGGTTTCACGTGACGTCACGCTGCTGCATCGCGAGGGCGCGAAATTCAGATGGAGGGCAGGAAGTGAAATAGCTGAGGATCTGCCAGACAGTGCCGTCTGAAAAAATGCCAATGTTTTGTGTAGTTTACGGCTGCTCCAATCGTTCAAACCGAGAAGAGGGAAAGGATTTTACAGAGTACCAAAGATTGTCACTCATAAATGTGAGAAATGTAAAAAGCTCACAGAACAACGCCGTAAAAAGTGAATTTTAACGTACGTCTGCGGTCGGGAGGGGCAGAGTCTGTTAATGCCCGTGTCTGCAGCGACCACTTCGTCGGAGGTTATTGTGACCTGACGCCAATCGACCACAAAATGGAGCGACTACGCCACCCTGGATACTTACCAGGGACAGAAATAAAGATTCTTATAACTTAAAGCACACAGGTTTACTTCAGGAAGCGGCAGGAGACGTGAGCGTAGAAATATATATACTTTTATTAAAAAGATTCGGACACACAATCAATTGGAAATAAAGAAATATAAAAATATAAACAAAGAAAAGACTAGGATGGAAGAGTACCACCCTAAGCCACCTGAGACAACAAGCCCCTCAAAATAGGCCAAACAAAGATAGAACAGGAGCTGAGATCCGACAGCGGGGTCTAGGGACACACAAGGTCACACCACACCTCACACTGGTTAACCGGGGTACACACGCTCACGTGCACACACACACCACAGCACTCGTGGGGAACACCACCAAACCAAACTCCGCCCGCCTTCGGCACTCAGCTCCTGTGAAGAGATTAGATCGAGACAGGTTTGGCACAAACTTCGAGGGTACAGGCCCCCTACAGGTACGGGGCACTACAGTGAGATGTAGCAAGTAGGCGCTCTACTTGCACACAACAATGCAGCTTCACAAAATACAAAAAAAACAAATATGAAGAAAACAATATAACAGAATCAAATTAAATTAAATATGCCACTACAGCAATTAACCACACGAAAGCAAAACCATGAAAACAGTAATGCCAACCTGGCAAGGTAAGAATAAGAACAAAAAAAAAGAAAAGAATAAAATAAACAGCAAACGCAACCAACAATTCAAATGAAACTAAAGAAAATTAACAATAATATATGGTAAAGCAACAGCGCATTTACCTGTAGAGGGGCGACGCCAACCAAATGACAGTCACAAGGTTTCTCTAAACGCGACGTTCTGCAAGGAATCGCTAACATAAGCTACCACATGCTATCCATGACACAGTCAACATCTCTACATACCTGTTGGACGACCGGATGTAACACCGAAGCAAAAGAAAGGGGCGGGACTAGGAGAATCAGAACCCCTTTAACACGGGATATATATACACAACCCCATATCAACTGATAGGACAGCTAATGATCAGATCCACCAATCGGCGCCATGAAGACGTATCAGCTCTACCACAATCATGTTAGTTAGCCAACTTGTTTTTTGTGTCTGTGTTTATATAGCATTAGGTTTTCGTTAAATGCTCATTTACTTAGTAATGATTATTAAGTTACCGGTAGTCCTTATATGGACTTCATTCGGGGCTTTTTAGGCTGCCGTAGCGCTTTGGGTGACGTTGAGTCTGTAGATTGAGCTCCGACGGTCAACCTAGGGTCCTAAAAAACTAAGCCCAAATCAGAGGCGTCTCTTAAACGAGAGCAGAGGGTGAAGCTCAATGAAGACCAACAAAGACGGTCGGAATGTGCAGAGGCTATGTTGGATCTCCTACAGACAGATGAGAGCCCGGATCTGACACAGACAGCCGAAATCTCCGAACCGAAGCAGCGTGACTAATGGATAAAAGTATTACACTTGAGTAATGCTAGTGACTAGTCCAATTGTACTGGCTATATGTATTATATGTAATGAAATGGATTCTAATGTTATTGCACACCATGTTCTTATTATAACAATTGTTAAAAAATCTAATATTGTAAATAAACCACCATTTATAATTGTGTCTTCTCAATGGTATTTAATGTTTTCATTTATATTACACAACAGCCAGAACTCACAGAGACCACATAACTATAGTCAAAATGATAGATAGTTGGTGATGTCAACAGCCTCCACGGTCGGCAAATCTTCAAGTTCGACCGAAAACTCACTCATCTTCATGCGGAACGGGTCACGTACAACAAATCTGTTAACTAACTCCATGTATCTATTTATTGAAACTGGTTCTTAATGCATACAATACGGATTCTCCGCAACGATTTCCTCCATAGACGTATTCTCCATGTTTACTTCCTGCCCTCCATTTGAAATCGCCCCGCCTTCGCGCGTCATCACGATCACGTGACTGAAACCCAGCAATTGGCACCATGGAGGGTGAAATGACGATCGAAGATGCCCCCGCCACATTTAAATCGTTTGTGTGGCAACATCTTGGGTTTCCGGTGGAGATAAAAAACGGCGAAAGAATAACAGACAAGACAAAGAAAATAGGTAAACATTGTAAGAAATCAATACCATACACCTCTGCTAACACGACCACCATGCAGAACCACCTAGAAAATAACCACAGCTCTTTTAAAGCTGCGAAAACGGAGAGCAATTCTGGTCGCATGAAAGGGCAAACAACGATAACAAATGCTTTTGCAGCGAAACTTCCAACGTCAAGTGCAAGAGCCACAGCAATAACGAGAGACATTGGCGTTTTTATTGCTGCCGATATGAGGCCATTTTCTGTGGCGGAAAATCTGGGATTTCGGCGACTCATCCATACACTTGAAACAAAGTACGCAATCCCGTCACGCACAAATTTCACTCGCACAGTGGTCCCGAGCCTCTACAAAGAGTGCAAGGTAAAAGTTGTACAGACTCTAAAAGATGCAGAAACCATTGCATTAACATCTGACGGTTGGACGTCTATGTGTACGCAGAGCTACAGTATATTACAATAACAGCCCACACAATTAACAATTGTTTATGTTTATTTTTGTGCATTTACGTGCCTGTGATTTTGTGACAAAATATTTAGCAGTGTTACTGCATTGTTTACTGTTTATTATTACTGCAGTGCATAGTGCATAATATCATTTATTAAAATTAAAAACATTTAATTTGTTTCAAAGTCCCGTTCTCGTGAACCCAGTCTCGTCTTGTCTTGTGGGATAAG
Organism: Triplophysa tibetana; assembly: GCA_008369825.1. NCBI lineage: Eukaryota > Metazoa > Chordata > Actinopteri > Cypriniformes > Nemacheilidae > Triplophysa > Triplophysa tibetana. The sequence goes on from CM017895.1 coordinate 10,287,308, forward strand.
TGTCTCGTCACACCCCTACATGTTTGGTATTGTTTTAAAGGTCTTGGTGTGATGGGTGAAAGCTTTTTTTCCCACATTGCAGCTGTGCGTCTCGATTTGGAAGCATCTGTAACCAGAACTTCCCACACTGCAACAGTGTGTCTCGATTTTACCAGGTATGATAAACTTTGTGGTTTTATTTTATTCTTTTCCAATACTATGTTCATACTATGTTAAGAATCTTTGCTTAGTAAATTAGGAATTACTTTGTATATACATTCTATGATTTTAATTAATGTTGTGCCTGCCTGGTATAATAAATTGTTATTGTTGATATTATCTGAATTCTTCAAAGTCTGTTATTACAAGTAGATTGAAAGGAACCTGTTCTGGTACCGCAAAATCGATGTGTCAGGATTGGTAGGGCTAGTTTATACTAGATTTCTATTATAAAATGAGCATTGCTAAAGCTCACAAGATTTCCACCTATCATCTGGCCTAGCAAGTTGCATGATCGTGACTAAAATAACTATTGTTATGTTTCTGAGCAAGCATATCGCGGCCAAACTTAACGATATTAGTTTACACGGCAACCTCTGACTAGAGATCGGAACTGACCGTTTTGTGTCCGTGAGATCCATGAGCCCGGCCGGCGTGAGACTCTGAGCGACTGCAGGTCCCAATCGAAATAATAACTATATAAAGTATGGAGATTATAGATAAATTAACTATAATCAGCAAATACATTTGAAACGTCATCTAAGTTATTTTATATATTATATTGATATTGATATTGGAGTCAGATCGGTCTTAACCACAGAGTCATATAAGTTAAACTAAATTGTAACAGTTCTTAAATAACTTCATGTAGAAATCGCGGAGGAGAAGCAGAACAAGAGATCCCTTCAACCACACCATTGGATTCCGTTGTTGGGTCAGTGGGTGGTCTTTTACAATATATAAACAAACAATAATAATTTACACCCAAAAAACATTTTCAGAGGTTTACACCATATGACTTTAAATGAATCGTGTTGCCTTCATGGCGACTTGTCTTCTTAAATGCACATGCCTACTGTGCATTGCTTTCTGAAACCCAACATGTAGTGTTACAGTGGTGGAAGGACCCATCATCAATGCCTGCAGCTATATTTCTTATATTAGAATAGTCATCCTACAGCAGTAGAACAAAATTGTATCTCTCTCTGTGCACATACCACTGTACATATACACATTGTACTCATATTAACATAGGTACACGTATTTGCATAATATAACAGTAGGGATACAACAACTACAGACACATAACATACAGATAAGATCTCTTTAGTTTCAATGTGTAAAATATGTTGAGGTATGGCTATGATACAACTGTAATCAAAGTATTACAGGAGCACATTTTTTGGTGTTTTTGAAGAATATGATCTGAAAGAAAGTTTTAAAACATACTTTAATGTAAAATCTAATCTACGTTATAAAATAATTATAGTTTTCCTGTAGTTCAGTGGTAAGAGCATTGCGATAACAATGCAAGGTTGTGGGGTACAATCCCAGGGGATTGCAAATGCCTATGTAAAATGTATAGGATAAAGCAATGTAAGTCGCTTTGAATAAATGCGTCTGCCAAATGCCTAAATGTAAATGTAAATAATTATGATAATTATGTATTTTAGCCTCTTAAACTCTGCAACCCCCATTTGCCCACCGGTGGGTCCAGTATTACATCAGCAAATCTATATGTTGTCGAGCAAAAAATAAGACATATGGTATCTTTTGAAAGCTCAGCTTTCTTACAAGTGCCATAAATTTGTTATTTGATAGATAACAGCGCAAGTAGATATAGCTGCAGCATCAAAAGCTGCAATTGGAGGAAGTTTACGTTGTATGTATGCTGGATTTTCACGCGGTGAATACTCAACTCAACTTTATTTATAAAGCGCATTTTACAATTTTCATTGTTACAAAGCAGCTGTACATGAGACATGTTTACTATAAGCAAAACAACTAAAGTTATATACCTTTAAATCAAGAAAAAGGTGAAAACACAGAAGAAAGATATACCCACATACAAGCGCTCCACAGACACAATATTCACATGTACTAACACACATAGACATAGACACTCACACGGACGACCAGACATACGAATGCGCACAAACACCCACAGACAACCACGCGAACACAAAGACAAGCAAGCACACAGACACAAACACAGACACGCACAGTAAAAGCACAGATTTAAGATAAACGAGATAGGAACCCATATGCAAAATGAATTAGGTAAAACTTAAAAATTCTAAAGCAGCCCACCAGTCAAAGTAAATTATAGATTTAAGATTATGATTAGATTTGTGGATGATGTCGTCATGCTGGCCCCATCAGACAAGGACCTTCAACATGCACTGGGACGGTTTGCAGCCGAGTGTGAAGCGGCTGGTATGAGAGTCAGCACCTCCAAATCTGAGGCCATGGTTCTCAGTCGGAAAAGGGTGGCTTGCCCACTTCAGATAGGTGGAGAGTCCCTGCCTCAAGTGGAGGAGTTCAAGTATCTGGGGGTCTTGTTCACGAGTGAGGGAAGGATGGAACGGGAGATTGACAGACGGATCGGTGCAGCTTCTGCAGTAATGCGGTCGCTGTACCGGTCTGTCGTGGTGAAGAAGGAGCTGAGCCGCAAGGCGAAGCTCTCGATTTACCGGTCAATCTACGTTCCTACCCTCACCTATGGTCATGAGCTGTGGGTCATGACATAAAAAAAGGACAAGATCCCGGATACAGTCGGCCGAAATGAGCTTTCTCCGCAGGGTGGCTGGGTGCGATCCCTTAGAGATAGGGTGAGAAGCTCGGTCACTCGGGAGGAGCTCAGAGTAGATCCGCTGCTCCTCCACATCGAGAGGGGCCAGCTGAGGTGGCTTGGGCATCTTTTCCGGATGCCCCCTGGACGCCTTCCCGGGAAGGTGTTCCGGGCATGTCCCACCGGGAGAAGACCCCGGGGAAGACCTAGGACACGCTGGAGGGACTATGTCTCCCGGCTGGCCTGGGAACGCCTCGGTGTCCCCCCGGAAGATCTGGAGGAAGTGTCTAGTAGGAGGGAAGTCTGGGCATCCCTGCTTAGATTGCTGCCCCCGCGACCCGGACCCGGATAAGTGGAAGAAAATGGATGGATGGATGGATTAATTATCTAATAGCATTAGAAGTTTTGTAGTGAAGACATGTCAAGTCGCCACGTCCTTCTTTATCCAGCTCTCTCATTTCAGCTCTTTCAGGTCCCTTCTCTACTCTACCATCACGTCTGGGCATGAACTGTTGCCTGCTCATGGTGACATAGCATCAGCCTTTTTACAGGGCCAGTAGCACTTCAGAACCTAAAACATATCTTGAAAAAGTGAAATACATTTGAATATATCCGAACGACTGAGTAACATGTTAAGTTTGTGCTTGTGTACTCTTATCCCATTTACCTTCCCTACCCATGATGCAGGTGCCACAGCAACAGAGTTTTCCTACGTAAAATCCTACCTATATTACAAACAGAAGAACATAGTCCTTAGAAATTAGGGGCAAGAAATTTGCTAAACAATTTTAGACATTAAAGACTTACAGAAGAAAAATAATTCAAAATATGCAAATAATTTTTTGTCTTTGTCTGTCAATATCATGGAGTCAAAAAAAGACAACTCTGCAGGCACGTCCGACTTCAAGGATCATTGCCCTTCCTTGAAAATTTGTCTCTTCCAAAATCTCCATCTTTGATGGACCACATTCAAAGGCTCCATAGATCTTTGAATCATATGGCTCATCAAAGTACGATGTTAAGTGCGAAAAGACTCTACATAACAGCTTTCCAGAGTTTGTCCTCTCTCTACAAATTCACAGTAGGATGTTGGGCTAACAATGTAAACATTATTAGGATGTTTTATGTGTATCGGTCTCTACAAGCTTGTTTCTATTGGAATCTGTGAATGTTCCTGCAGCCACTTTCCTTATTGGATTAGAACAGGCTTTCCTTATCCAACAATCTTTTTAAGTTTGTGTAGGTAGCTCTCAAACAAAAAGGCACTACATTTGTCCAACAATCCATATGTGTTGGCATCAGCAGCAAGGTGAAGCAGTGAGTGCACATTATACACTAGAAATTCTTTGCCATATATGTCAGCCTTGTTCAACACAATTTGTGAGGAGCTCATTGGCATACATATTTTAGGATTGTTTTAAATGTGGAGACACTAGTATACTCAGCCACACTGAAGGCCATGAAATTACTTTTACGGTACTTCAGGCAGAATTCCCTGCAGAACAACTTTGCCTGTGTAGAGCATAAACTGTCTGAATTTAGTGCCCTTTCCAGACTGAGTAGCTTCCTGGCAAAAATATGGGGTATGTCATTTCCTAAAATCCTTAGCCTCTGATTGACCTCCCTCAGTTGAGCTGGCGATAGCCGATGAACCAACTTGACCCTTGACCAAAGGAGGAGCATTTTTAACATCACTCCCGGGTAGCACTGGTTCAAGTAGTCAGCAGGAAAAGACTTGACCATGTCAATTTGGAGATTGCTGAAAGGGTACACTGCATGTTCTCAATGGTGTTCTGGCTGGTTTGCTCTCTGAATGAGATCTCATCTCTCAATGTGAGGTCATCTCTCAACGTGAGGTCATACACTTGTTGATATGTCATCCGCCCCTCCCAGGTGCCTTTTTGGGTGCATTTGTCACAGCCATAGTAACCTGACAATTGTTTGATGCTCTTTACCATGGCTTTTGCTGGTGCATCACATGTAATACGTCTCAATTTTCACAATGAGTGCTCTTTCTCCCCTGCAAAGCCATTCGATAAAATTATCCTTATTTCATCTACAATGACTTTAATGAAGTCCAGTGATTTGGGCTTGGCCTTAATTGCCAAAGAAAATGTGCTTGCTGGTTTAAGATGTACTGTGCAGAGTACAGGCCAGAAAGATTAACCAGTGCTCTTAAAGAGTGGCAGTCCATCTACATTTAGGGAAATCTCAAGCGCAGTGATGTCTCTTGCATACTTGAAGGCATACCATTTTAAGCACATAATGAATTGTTCTGTCACTCCAAATTTAACACATTCCTCTCCACTCACCTTTTGAATTTTAAATAATGTTTTAGCCGTGGAAGACAGAAGTTTTTAGCCTTGATCCCTGAGAGTTTTGAGTAGTGCGTCTGCAGCATTATGGCTGATGTTACACTCACTGATCCACTTCTTTAACTCCTCTGCTAATTTGTCAATGAACATATAATTGTTGGTTGAATTTCCAAAAAACTCACAATTTTCCAAAAAAAGTCACTTCTTGAATATTTAGGATCTTCACTCTCTGTATCTATAGCTATTGTTTGTTTTAACTGTATGTCACAATTAAAAGCATTAATTCCAATACAGGAAAAACACATTTCATCTATGTCAATATCATATTCTAAAGTCCTTGTATATTTTAGGCCCGTGTCCGCAAGTGGCATACTGTTTCCTACATTGTGTGCTTCACTGTTTTGAACGGTAGGCCTACTAGGACCAGCAGCATTACTGTAGACATTTTTCATTTTCCTTTGTACCCTTTGCCACACTCGTTTGTAATCTCTTTTTCTGTCTTCAGCAGGCATCCAGCTGTGTGACAAAGCTCTGTGTTTTCTTCTCTGCAAATGTGTATGTTGCTGTCACAATTATGTACAAAACCAACATGTCAATCATGCAGTATGTAGGCATATTGATGTCACACAAAAAAGCAATATGCAGCTGTTATTTTAAAACCCTTTTTGCCATATAAGCCTACACCTTCTGAGACATCACAGCAAACTATATGAAGGCAGGGTATGAGGCAGGTTCTGGAAAGCACATAAAAACATATCATTCATTGCCTCTTATCATATTACAATCTAAACTTAGATAAATATACAGACAAACATACATATACGTAACTGAAAGTATGAAGTAAATTATGCGACTGTCCTCCCTGAAGGTCAGCTGTCACCGTCTATCCACCTTATTACGACGTCCCATGACGCTTTGCGTGAAGTACGGGCAAATCTTCCGGTTCAATGTAAATAAACACGTTTCTGCCGAATTTAAAGTCATTTGTTTATAGCTGAATGTGAACTTACACACTGACACTACTAAAAACAACTACATCTGCATACGACTTTATAGAGAAATGGAAATGGAAGAGTAATGGAATGAGCATTTTAATACTTGGCGGAGGATTTTTAGCAACTTTATTGATGCATGTTGTTGTGCCAGTAAACCAATGAGCAAATTGAAAATTATTGAGGGTTTTCAATATCTTTAATGATGTTGATTGTGTGCTATTTAAAGATGTGGTAAATCATTGTTTTTTTTTTTATTTAAAAGTGAACTGCGAAGCATGTGCACATAACATAATGCTGCTGGATTATCAGCTGACCATATTCTGATAAACATTATGCTAAAGATAATGTGCAAAACCTGCCTTTTTACATTTTAAAAATATTTCTCTAGGTTTTTTTCATAAGACGATAAGTGAAAGAAATACTTTAAAAGAAGCATATCAGATGAGAAATGTAGTCCACATGTGTTATATTCCAACAAATGTTTGACAACAAATTAAAATAAGAGAAAAAAGTGAAATAAAAATAAAGAAGCCTTGTTTATCTAGTTTACAGTCTTGCATTTTTATTTAAGACCATACAATGTGAAGATGCATAGATGAATCTATCTGAACTCACAACTGCAAACCTTTTAAACTACAAACACATTAAGTCTAGTGATATGTTTGTTAACTGTTTGCTTGATATAATTTAAGCGGTTCACATTTTAAAGTTTGTGTTAGAAAACGTACAATCCCTGACTGGACGGCTAGAAACAGGTATTGCTCATCAGTTTCAAAATTAGAAATATACCAGAAAACACACTTTTTGAGAGTCCAAAATCACTTGATTCATTTGTACGTCTTAAAGTACGTTCTCCTAAAGCAGACCTGGCGGGGCATTATCTGGCCTGATGGCTCTCCCTGACTGGCCCACTCAATCAGAAGGCAAACGCAAATAGGTGTTACGGGTGCACACCATACAACTGCACTGGTCTTATTTTAGGGCACCTGCTTTATTAACCCTGTTACGCATACAATCAGCAGTTTTATCAGTCAAGGGCTGATCACTGGAGCGTAAAATCACATTGACGCTTAGCATATCACTTGATCAGCTGCTAAATTTAAATCTGCTTTTGTGCTTTATCTGGCGCTGAGCCAGAGACGGAGGAGCTCCACACCAGTGGCGGCTGCTGATCTTTTAAAGAGGGGAAGCTCATTTTCGGCCTAAATCATAAAAATTGTCCATTTATTTATATGTAAATTCTGCCCTACGTTCCTTTTCAAGAAAATGCTCTGTAACCCTGTCGTACCAACTAGGCGTCTTTTCCAGTGACTTGACCAGTGTCCTCTCAATGGCCAGCAGAGCTAGGCTGCTTAAACGGCCTTGGCCCATTGTGTTACGGGTGTAGGACTTGAGCCGCTTTAAACAGGAGAAGCTCCTTTCTACACCTGCAGATGTAGCTCCAATTGTTGCCACTAATGAGAACAGTTTGTAAAGCTGAGGCATTGCACTGTCCAACTCCATGTCTTTAAGGAACACCAAGTAATCACACAGCTTTCCCCTGTTACTTCCCCTGAAGTTCAGACCTCAGTCTCCCTGAATCAAAGTGATGGCCATGTTCATTGCTATTTTCATGCCTTTTATATGCCCTGTCAAAGTTTTACAAATCTCCAAACCCCAATTTTGACCAAACAACACATCCATGAGATGGTTTCATCAAGAGACATGGCCAGCAGTACATTTTCTTTTTCACAGCACTTCCAGTCAGCCAGCTAACTTTGTCTTACCAGGAGAGCTGAAAAGACCTGTTACTTTTCCATATCTTTTGCACTAAATCAATCTTGGGTGTTGATCTGCCCTGCTGTTTAATTCTAAGTTTCTCCTCGTAAGGAAGACTTTCTAATGGCTTTGCCAAAATCAGGTCGACAATATCACTGTCTGCCATCGTGTGCAGTTTGCTAGCTGGCTAGTTCAGACTATATGAATTAATGAACAAACGATCTAATATATATATACATATATTTAACTCAACGGGAGGAAATGTGGGAATTATGTTAAACTGAAACAATGAATGTGGTGTGAAATTGTGTGAAATATACGATGAAGGTTGCAGCAATTTGTCTTTCGACTACACATGCATAATCCGCGATGGGACTGAGTTGGAAATGGAGACACAGAGTGATACACGTCATAATCTGAAGACCACGCCCACGCCCACACCAACTGTCTCTTTGCATTGCGAGAAGCTGCCGCCGCCTTGTCATTTATTTATAACAAAAAAAAAAAACAATGTCTAAAAGCTGATATGTGACAATGTGTATAGCAAACAAGCTAAAAAAAACAAGAAATACGTTTTTATAAGCTGTCGACCCCAAAAAACGAGCGTTTTAGGACATAAAAGTGGATTAAAAAGAGATGACAGACCCTCCAATCATCACGCAGACGCTCGGAGTCCGGGCCAGCCCACTCCTCCATTATTCCCAGAGACGCTGAGCGTCCGTGTGCGGGACATAATCGCAGCATTATCCAATGACCGTCTTGTTTCTAAGCACTGAAAAAAACTGTTTAAAGTATCCCCATTGAAGTCAATGGACGCTGGGCTTCAACAGAGTAATGCACTGTACGCTACGGGAATGAGTGAGAAGGAAATCGAGTCAGCCGACCTAAGTAGCTGATTCTGAACGAAATTGTTTTCGTTCGAGATGAACGTGTTTAACGTATTTTTAGTCAATAAAATGTTAACATAATAGTACATATATTTGACCATTCATTTTCTGACAATTATAGGGGAAGCTGAGCTTCCCTTGCAGTCTTAAAGAAATCGCGTCTGCTCCACACTTGGCACAGATCACAATTATACAGTGTTTCAAGCACATATATTGTTTTTTAGCTTTTAGACATTTACATTCACAAAGCTTCTTGCAAAACCATACATTTATGGTTCATAAAATACAGATGATGTTTATGGAAATAGTTTATAGCAATGGTCTTTCTTTTCAAATGTTATTTGACAACGTGTTTCATTCATGCCAAAATCAGAAGTAACTATAAAGTTCACTCTCTTCTTCTCCCAGTTCATTTCCAACATACTTTAATGTCTGTCGGGAGTACTGATGCATTTAATGTGTTGTAAATTGGACAACTTCGATTATCTGAAATGCAATCTAACATGGTTGCGCCCATCCCATTCAAATATTCTAACAAGTAAACGCATTTGTTGCTTATATATGTTTGAGAATTAGAATATCATATTCCTCATACAGTTCATAAGTTTGTTAATATTTTGAATAAAAAAGAATAAGCAACACATCATACTGTACAGAACTGTTGTCACTTGACAAGCATGACTTTGTCGCCATGGAAAAAATTACCGCCATAAAGGGATAGTTCACCCAAATAAAAATTCTGTCATCATTTACTTACCCTCACGTTGCACTATAACTGTATAAAATTCTTTACTCTGTGGAACACAAAGAAAAATCTTAGAATGTGGGGAACTAAACAGTTCTTGGGCACCATTGACTATATGGCGTCCTGTCAGTTGGTAATACCTAGAATTTCAAAATCAAGTGCAAGTGGTAGATCCTTTTCTTATCTAGCGCCTAAACTTTGGAATATTCTTCCCTGCACGGGTCCGGGAGGCAGACACACTCTGTCAGTTTAAATCTAGACTAAAGACTCATCTTTTTAATCTTGCATACACTACACCTCCATAATATTAATCCTCAGAGGATTTAGGCTGCATTATTTAGATCAACCGGAACCAGGAACACATCCAACAACAAATGATGTACTTGTTGCATCAAAGAGTGCAGAACAGTACTCTACTCTCAGCCAGTCTTGTCTCTTTGTTCCAAGGTTACCGCAGGATGCAGTTCATGCCCAGACCTGATGGCAGAGCTGAGAATAGGAAGCGGTGACCTGACAAGAGCTAAGAGGATAGAGCTGGATAAAGGAGGCGACAACTTTGATTTTCCTACAACATTTCAAATGTTATAAGATTGTTAATGATAATCTTAAATCTATCATTTTTTAATTTTATTTAGCCTTGTTGTGCAAGCACTGTTGAGCTTGTGCAGAGGCAGCAGCTTTTGCCAGAGGGGAACTGGAATCCCCTGGTTGGGCCTGGGTTCTCCTGAGGTTTTTTTTCTCGATGGGAGTTTTGGGTTCCTCGTTTGCATATTGTTTGGCACTATCTGCCTGGCCGGGGGGGCTGCTTTAGAATTCAGAAATTAGACATAATTAATATTGCATATAAGAATTTATAGTCCGTTTAATATTTGACCTGTGGTTCTTTCTCCTTTATCGCCAATGTGTGCTTTCACTGTGTGTGTGTGCGTCTATGTCAATGTGTGTGTGTATGTATGTTTGCATATTGTGTGTGTGGAGCATTTATATGTCTGTCTTTGTTGTTTTCACCTTTTTCTTGTTTTTACAGGTATATGCCTTTAGTTTTTTTACTTGTATTCAATGTGTCTCATGTACAGCTGCTTTGTAACAATAAAAATTGTAAAAAGCGCTATATAAATAAAGTTGAGTTGAGTATATAGTAGTTCCCCTTCAGTTGGTCTCTCGAGGTTGTTGAGAGACAGACTGGGGTTTGATTCTGAGAACCTATCATCTCCGAGATAAAACTAAAATGCCAATGGGGATTGGCCAATGGCCCGCCCACGCCAGTCTCCGCCCCGTACATACGGGTATAAAAGGAAGATGGCGGCGGTCATTCATCATCCTTTGTTCTTCGGAACCTTCTCGGCGTATATGTCGAGTTTATCTCTTCGAGTTCCTGCTGGATTTTTGACGCAGAGCAGCGGACTTCTCCCTTCTGATGGCGGATCCCCCTCGGCGAGTGGGCTCTCCCTCGGTGGCGGATTTCTTCTCCGGAGCGTAGGATCGGCCGTTGCTGGGCGTTTCGGCAGCGAGCTACAGATTTTAAAAGAGCAGGTCCTTTTCAGGACCAATATTCTCACAGTTTCCACTCTCATCCAGGAGGGAGGACGGACATAGCCATTACCCCGGGTGTTGGGCTTCCGGCATCTGGGCCGGCCGTTGTGGATCAGTTCTGTCCGCACTGCGGGCGGTGTATGATTCAGACGTTGCGTCACGGACGGCTGTGTTCCCACGGGACTCAGCCGCCAACTCGCTGCTTCCCGTTTCGTGACAGCATTGGCTCCCCGCCGTCCGCGGCGGGGAGGGGCGAGGGTGATGTGAGCAAGTGAACTTCTTTCGTCAGCCACTGGCAGGCGGATCGTTCGCTCCTCGCCTCGTCTGACCGTTCCCCAAGAGACGGTCCCACAGTCATGTTCCTACACCACGCGCCGGAAACGGTGTGTGGTGATGATGAGATGCTACAAGCTGTGTTCTTGGTTATGACAGACCCATCTTCGAGGTCTGACGGGCCCGACGCCTATACTGCACGTATGGTTGTCCTCAGGTGTGGTGGTCACAGCGGCTACGTTCTCCGGAATGTTGCCGAAACCTCGACTGTTCCCTGTGCGTGATCACGTACTCCGCCAGCTTCGGCTCGCGGGTCATTCATGCCCCAACACGCTCACCTGGCTCGTCCCCAATGGGCGGTGATGACCATCCCATATCGGGCAAGACCCGACAACGTGCTCTGTCATAACATCTGATAGCTACCTCCGGTCATCAGATGCGAAGCCCCTTGGAGCTCCCGCCTTCGGGAGGTCGAGCCCAAGAAGAGCCAACGCAGAGATGACGGCCGTGCTTCCCCTGGGCCGAAGATGCACGTTGAGCTCACCAGACGTGGAGTATGCCGTTCGCGGCTTGCTCCTGTCTGATGCGAAGCCTCTTAGAGCTCCCGCCTCCGGGCGGTCGAGCTCAGGAGGCAACGCAAAAGTGCTTCCCCGGGCTTCCCCGGAGATCCACGTGGAACTCATTAGACGTCGGTATGCCATCCGCGGCGTGCTCTTGTCTGAAGGGCTCAGGGAGCTATTACTTTCCTGGACAGTGAGGTAGCTAAGAGCTATGTTGACCACCCAGGTGTGCTAGCGGCCGTGGTGCTCCACGGATGCTGCCACTTGAGGAGTCGACAAAGTCTCCCAAACTGCTTTCACCCTCCACGCTATGGCGGTCAATAGGGTCCAAAACGTTATGGCGACCCATTGAGGTCATATGCCAGAGCGTTTGGATCTGGTTGATGGGAAGGTCGACCCTGCTGCGCACCACCACAGGCCTCGTCCCTCGAGCGACGAAGGTCAGGGTGTGTGCCCTGGGTTGGACGATGTCCACGATAGTGGTCCAAGGATCTGTAGCTCAACCTTGCGCGATGAAGCTCGGAAGGTCCGCCTTCTTGGGCACCGCGCAAGCTGGGCTGGTTGGTGACACTGTGGAGATATTCTATGGTGAAGAAGCAGACTGTTCCGTGACCCGACCATCTATGGATGCTGAGGTCCTGCGCACAGCCTGCCCTCCATCCAACCCTGCGCGATGAAGCTCGGAAGGTCCGCCTTCTTGGGCACCGCGCAAGCTGGGCTGGATGGTGACACTGTGGAGATATTCTATGGTGAAGAAGCAGATTGTTCCGTGACCCGACCATCTGTGGATGCTGAGGTCCTGCGCACAGCCTGCCCTCCATCAGCCCCACCTCCCCGTGGTGGCCCCTCTGATACTGGGCCCTCCAAGGATGGCCCGTCAGAGATGTGGAGCCACGCAGGAGGAGGCCTCTACCCTGTTGGGTAACCGCCTCAGAGCGGCCCTGACAGGAGAGCCATGGAGATGGAGAGTACACTCCCTCTCTGAGCTTCCCCTAGTGATATAGCTGCCTTCCGCAATCTCCATGTGACGTTGCGTCGGCCGGCGGTAACACTAAGCAGGTAAGTAGGCAGAGCAGTCAAACCTCTCCGGGGTCCCACCCTGTGTAAGGTGACCGCTCTGCCAGCCACTTACCAGCCTCCCTGGCACGGTGAAGCAGATCATCCTCCGGTTTCGCAACCACGGCACCTGCCGTGACGCAAGCTAGAGGACGATCCATCTCGGTTATGCGATCCATTCTCGCCAGGCACCCGCCAAGTTCGGGGCATTCTCCTAAGGGGGAAGCTCCCGTGCTCAGGCCGAGGTTGCTGCTTCTGGCGGGAAGCGCAATCGACCTGTAAGACCCTTACTCTTACGTCTCCTTCCTTCTGCGATATTTTGTGCTGAAGGTGACGTATCAGTACTAGGTCGGTCCCTGTCTCCACTCACGGTCATGGGGACCTTGTGCTTCGGCACCTAGACCTTCTGGCCTACGGGTTAACTGGGAAAGAGCAAGCTCTCCCCAAAGAGAGGGAGCTCCTCTTATCTCGGTGTGGAACTAGACTCTGCCCTTATGCAGCATGCTCACCAAACGAGTTTCTGCAGTAGGTGTTGAACTGGATGAATTTGGTCAGCCAGACTCCGGGTCCCGCTGATCACTTCAGAGGCTCCTGGACACGTGGCGTCCTCGACGGATAATCCGCTTGAGTTGATGCACGCACAGCCACTTCAGCACTGGCCTCAGAGTCAGGTTCCTGGGATGGCAGCACATTGGCACCAGGTGGTTAGGCTACGCCTCAGTGTCTACACACCCCAAACCCTGGTCAGATCCGACCCTTCTCCGAGCAGGCCCGCTCGGGCAGGTACGAGGCGCGTCAAGCGCCTCCCTGCGTGGTGGGGTGTAGTGTGCAACGGGCAGTAGCGGGCAGTGATGGGTTCCCTACTGCCTAGAGTTTTTGGAAGTCCCCTTGGCACTAGACCTCCAGTGCAGTACTACGTGCTAGTCCGGTCGGGCAGCATGACTGCCGTGGCAGAATACGGTCACAGCAGATGCCACAGCTCGCCCGATGCCTCCTCTTATGGAGTCAGCAGGATGATCTTTCCCTGCGGGCCAGGTTATCCTTGGCAAACTGAACCCGACAGCCGTTGCGCTCTCTCGTCAGTGAAACGCCTCGGAGAGTGGCCCTTCCGCGTTTAGAGTGTATGCAGCAGCTATGGCCGCTCATCACAATCGCCTGGAGGGTAAGTTTCTTGGTTAACATAACCTGGTCACCAGGTTCTCAGGAGCGCGACTCCGGCCGCGCTCCGTACCCTCTTAGGACCGTAGGTCCTACATGGCCTTTGGGCCTGTGAGCCCCTCGGAGACGCCTCTCGTCCTTGTTACGATGAAGGCCGCTCTTGATGGCGCTTGCCTCTGCAAGAGGGTAGGGACCTCCAGTATTCTTCGTGTCCCATGGGTGCCTGGAAATTGGGAGGTAGTCTTCTGAGATACCGGCCTGGTTACGTGCCCAAGGTTCCCAGACTCCCCTCCGGATTCAGGTGGTGAACCTGCCGGCGCTCCCCTCGGGAGAGAAGACCCAACCTCCTAGTGTTGTGTCCAGCGCACTGCGCCTCTACTTGGACCGCACACAGAGCATTAAGTCTGAGCAGCTCTTTTCTGTTCAGAAGACAGCACCAGGGGAGGGCTGTCTCAGACAGAGGCTGGCGCATTGGATTATGGGCGCCACGGCGTACCAATCCCTGGATCACCCGTGCCCACTCGCAGTGAGAGCCCACTCCACCGGAGCAGGGCCTCCTCGTGGACACCGGCCCAATGCGCCCCTCTGGCAGGCATGTGTAGCTACAGGTTGGGCTACACCCAGTACCTTCGTGAGGCTTTACAACCAACGGAACCACTGTCCTACACCTAATATGTAGGACAGGCATCTGGCCTGGGCGTACGCCTGCGAAAGCGCCTTCTTCCCTATTAGGTAAGTTCAGTGCGCTATGTAGTCTCCCTACTCCCCCCCCCCCCCATTGGGTGAAGTATAGGCATTCTATCCATCACTAACAATCTGGTAACGGACCGGGCGGAGCGGTCTGTTTGAACCAAGTCCAGTACTGGCAGTGTCGCCCCTACTTAGGTGGACCCCTATACTAGGACTATTGCCCCATTCGTAGGAACTCCCCCGTTGGGTAGTCCCGTATGTTGATTTCTTCAATCCTGATTCCCCTGTTGGCGAATCTGGGACCTCCGGTGGCACACCCACCTTGGCTGGCCCCCTACGGCCGGGAATTTTTTTGTTGCATGTGATCTCCTTCTGGAGACCATGTCAGTTTTCCACATGTTACCTCCCGTGCGGCAGGATGTGGTCTCCGTAACATACTCTCTAAGAGGAGAGCAGTGTTCTTTCCAAGTGTGACGCTCCGGACGGCGCCTCACTTACAAGGCGAATGCCCTGTCCGTGATGACTGTCAGTACAGGCATCGCAATATGCCTATTATAGGCTTCGCAGTATGTCCACTACTATTCACTGGAAGGTTACATCTCGCTGCACCGCTCACTTATGACTCGCCAGCCTAGTCAGTGTCGCTCCACTCGAGGTCGTAATACGGCTCAGCGCCGTGGCGTGTTAAGATATATCCCCAGTCTGTCTCTCAACAACGTCGAGAGACCGACTGAAGGGGAACGTCTCGGTTACGTCTGTAACCTTCGTTCCCTGATGGAGGGAACGAGACGTTGTGTCTTCATGCCACAACGCTTTGCCGATCCGCTGCAAGGAGCACCTCTAAGGTTCCTCAGCACAAAGGGTGATGAATGACCGCCGCCATTTTCCTTTTATACCCGTATGTACGGGACGGAGACTGGCGTGGGCGGGCCATTGACCAATCCCCATTGGCGTTTTAGTTTTATCTCGGAGATGATAGGTTCTCAGAATCAAACCCCAGTCTGCCTCTCAACAACGTCTCGTTCCCTCCATCAGGGAACGAAGGTTACAGACGTAACCGAGAAGTTTTTACCTACTGTGAAAGTCAACAGTGCCCCAGAAATTTGGTTCTTTCAAGGAAATTACAAAATTGTGAGATTACTTGAGGGTGAGTAAATAATGAGAGTATTTTCACTTTTGGGTTCAACAAAAATCTACAGTACAGTATTTTTCAATATACATGAGAAACCATGACAGTGTGACCGTACAGTTTTTCGTAAAGATATAATATGTAGATATTGACCGATACATCGTTTTCCCGATAATTTTCCTGATATTTACAAGAAACAGTCAAGAGACAGTCAGTATCTGTTTTCTAATATCGGATTCACCGATAAGCTCCGCCATCTTGCGTGCAGGATCGTCACTGCAGCAGAGTCTCTGGGGAGACGAGACAAAACGAAACCGTGCACAGTTATGTGTACTCACTGCTTTATTGATACACTTATATTTTACTTTAAAACAGCGACATCTGCTGACAGACAAAATGCCGCATTGTCACAGATATGCCAGCTGAAGATAATGAGGAAATTACCTCGCTTCTTTTGCCAAGTGCATTCCAAACGTCTACATAATGCACGCAATTTCCCTGCTCACTTTAAAGTCTAAACTCTTGAGAGCTCTGCCCTTCGAAGGAGTATGGCATAGGAATGATGACTATATTTGGAATGTTGCCTGTGAGGGTTCGGTACGAATATACGTACCATTATACCCCTAGAACATGTTTTTTCTTAAAATTTTCTGACCTTTCTGGTCATTACAAACCTTAAATGCATCTCAAAAAGAACCTGCTAGGCAAAAAGTGTACATCTGTACAAGAGGTAGTAAAAATTATTTACAATAGACAGTCGGGCATTTAACATTCTGGGTAAGATCCCTGAATGTAAGTATTGACAATGAAGGTTAATGACGACTTTGAATATTCAGGTGATTTTTTTAGTGGTTTATGAATAGCTTAATCATGCTTTGTTCATTGCTGTTACTTCAGAGTGAACAACTTACGTCAGTATCAGGCTTTTATGGTATGTCAATTTTCTTATGGTCTTTACACTTTCAGATGACAGCATGGACCCTGCGGCACTTAGAGTACTTATCGCACAGGAAATCAGGAGGTTAATTTTTCCCTCAGGTATCCCAAATACTTTTGATGAACTTAAGATGGCTGTTAAGGGGGCATATGTAATAACACAGAAGATTTTTTTCTCTTCAGTATTAAGATTCTAACTTTAATAACTTGTTTACCCTTACATCCACTGCCTAAATTCAGCAAAAGGATTCTATCAAAGTTGTATTCCCCTCTCCTATCGTTCTAACACTGTTTGCTGAAAAATGAAAAACATGTCACTGACAGTACATCTCTCTCAGCACCTGAAGTATCCTCTATTTCCTCTACTGCATGTTAAGTTGAGGACGCTGTCTGTTGCGATTCCAAGAGATCACAACAAAAAAAGGATTAGACGAGCATACTTGCGGAAAAATGAAGTTTTATTTATAACATATGTAGCAATTTAGCTGCATGTTAAAATAAGGATGAGTTTAACTCACCAAATAAGATTCTCCACCAGATCTTTCAAGATCACACACATGAAATGAGTTATTTAAAACGTCAATTTCAGTCAAAGAATTAGTTTAGCTCAAAGGAAAAGATGTATAATAATCGTCATTTCACTTACATATTTTACAATTCTGATTAGCAAAATAGTGATACAAATCCTATTTGTATTCGTCCAGCAAATGCATCAATGATTTATACACTAACGTTATCTCATAACCATAAGTAACGTGACTATACCAAACAGAATTAAGAGCAGCGGTAGCATAGATCGAAACACAGTTTAAATGACCCGTTTGTGAGCGTGAACACAGAGAACCCATCACAAATGCCTTTATGGGTTTTTATTAAACTCTACTCTACATGGTAAACATAATGATGACAAACAAATACATGAAACAGAAACGCGCTAGGAAGCGCAGAGAGAGAGAGTGAGAGTGAGCGAGAGAGCATGGCCACGAGGCAGGTAAAACATGTATGAAAACCAATAAAATCATCTTTAACAAAGAGGCACGCTCTTAAAGCAGCTACTATATATTTAGAAACGGATACTTGCAATCTGGGTACTGAACCAATATCCGTATGCACGTGGATGGAAATATTGAATGGTTTCAGAATGCAGTCCTGTTGAAACGCTGAGTTTAGGTTCTGAGTCCGAAGTTCCATGGCTTGTTTGGACGCCCCAGGGGGGGAGCCCCAAGCTCCTCGTCCTCTTTCTTTCCTTCCAATTCCTAATTCAAGAGCCCCCGAAGTGGATTGGTGATGGTGTTTTAAATGCATGCCTGCCCTGCCCCCAGAGGGTCTCTTGATGATGGTATCTAGAAACCAGGACAAAAGAGAGTGAGAGGTTTTATGGCGTTTCTCTCAATGATCCAGTCACTACATATAACATACTAAAAAGAAGATCTAATTGAACATAGATCAAGGCAAAGTAACCAATACAATGAAATAAACATAAAATGGAATCCAATAAGGAAAGAACACACATCTAGCCGGAGAATGCCTTTTAAATAGACAGGAATCCCTTGCAACCGTGTTCCCAATCTGCAAGCACAAAATGATTTCCTGAAACAAAGCACAAAAACATGCAAAAGACAATAACAAATGTCAGGGGCGTCCCACTGTCCCACATGAATCAACATCCTATGTGGAAACAGTCATCATTTCCCCACAAACTACCCCATAGAGGATGCCATGGCCTCAAGAGTTCCCTATTCCAAGTTTTTTTCCCGAAGTAGAGTGTATTGGAGTAGGCGGGGCGAGACCGTGCTTTGAGACCGGTGAGTAACTGTTATTGAGCGCCAGCTGGGCGCGCACCGGACTCGAATCACGTAGGAAATTGGGAGCATATAAGAGAACGAGCGACCGGACCGTCGAAAGAGAGAGGACCGGGCCTGAACATGTATGTATTTGTATTTATGTTTTATTTGCCGGCCGTCGTCCGTGAGGGGCGGCCGGCTGTCTTTTTACTTTTGTTATTATTTGATTAAATGTTTAAAATGTCTGCCGGTTCCCGCCTCCTTTCTTCCTTCCTTTTAATTAACTTTTCTACATTGGTGCCGAAACCCGGGAGGAAGGAGAGACATGCTGTCGGAGAGCCCTCGCTGCTGAGGGGCATCGCGGTGATGAGGAGTTCGGGCAGCGCGGACAAGCGACATCCGCCAGTGGCTGCCCAAGGCGGTTGTTCTGGAGCGAGGATTCAGCTGGGACGGAGAGCTCGCTGCCGTGCTCCTGGGCCGAGATGGGGTGGCGGCCGTCCAAGAGGGAGCAGAGGAGTCAGCGCCGTTGGCCGTGAGCCGGAATCCTGCTGCCAACAGCCATGAAGGTGAGGAGCAGGAAACGGCGGCTGACTCACTGCCGCTGCCCTCACAGGGAGGTGCCATCGCCAACCGCCAGGAGGTGGAGGAGGATCGGGCCGTCCACCGGACGTCCAGCACCACCATATAGCATCGCGAGGAAGAGCCTCTCGTCTGGGGCTGAAGACCGATCAACAGCATGTTGGGGAACCGGACTATATATTTTTTTCCCTCTCTCCCCTCTCTCTTTCCGGTCGCTCCGAGGGCTCCTGTCTCCGTTGTCTCGTCTCGTCCCTGAATACCACCCACCCCCCCTGAGGGAGGGGGAGGGAGCATGCACAGTCTCTGGGGTACCTCCCAGCCTGTGAGGGGTGATGGGGGTATGTAGTGGAGCAGGCGGGGCGAGACCGTGCTTCGAGACTGGTGAGTAACTGGTAATGAGCGCCAGCTGGGGGCGCACCGGACTCGAATCACGTAGGAGATTGGGAGCATATAAGATAATTCTGGTCAAAAAGGGCTATAGAGGATTACAATAGACATGTTAGCCTTCTAAATGTCCAAATTGTGAAGAAGGATGTAATGGACCATTTGGCTATGTACATGTACACATCATATCCTTTTGCAAAGCAGATTGAAGGTGCGGCTGAAGGAACCAGGCTCTTTCACTGGCTTTCATGGCTGGCAAATGAGCTTGAAGTACAAGACGGCTGATTACAGAAGACGACTCGGCAAGTTTGGTTTTCCTGAAGTTTTATGTAACACTTTAACGGAAGTTAATTATCTACAGCAATACCCACCAGGACACAAGGTCGAGAGACCGACAGAAAGGGAACCTCACTCCACCTGGCATCAAGATATGTTAAAGACTACGGTCTTTAGCACACTTTTAAGTGCACCCACCTCTAAATGCGGCGAAGCTATTTGAATCACGTTTGGAGTGGTGCGAGTTGGCTCGGAATCAACATCTGAATAAGTGAATTGAAAATTTGAAATAATGAGGGAGCTGTTTTGTACTATTGACATCATCCCTCCACACAAGTGTCAAGGAATGTCATTTTTTAATGTTTTTTATTCTATGAATACACCCTCTATCATTGTTGAACTGGTACTTGAGCTATGTTATTGTGACTATTTGTGTGGTCCACTGAAACATCATATTATTATGTTTCAATGTTAAAGTTAAACTAAGATTGTTCACTTAAAGTTGTCATAGCATTTTAAACTGTTGTAATAAAATGTTTTGTTTACAACCATACACAAATCAATTTAAAATAATATATTATGTTTTTGGAACATAAAATAAACTTTTTCTGCAACATTGAACTGCTGAACAGATTATACTAATATTCTTATTTTAAAACAGTGTAGATATTTTAACTAGTGGACTTAGTTAAACGAATTGCAATCCATTTTGAAACAGCAGTTTAGACTGGACTCTGTTTGTCAGCTTTGAAGCATCCAGCTCCAAGATAAGTTTCTGATATACCTCGAAAGTATTCTTTAGATGCCTGGGATAATGAAGATTTAGGGCATAGGTCAAACTGAGGAGGACACAGCAAGCCCTGGGAGGCCTGTAAGAAGGTTCACACCCTCGATAACAATACCAGTGTCCTTTGAACTGTCACTTGAAGCTCCTGTCTTGGTCACAATTACTGCGATCACAATCAATTCAATTCATGTCTGTTCTTCATTTTCCTGCAACCATAAACGGCAGTGAGTCCCAAAACCTAAGAAAGACATATCAAAAGAGAAAATCTGAAGTTCTATCTGTATCTCACAACACCGATCAAACAAATGAAGTCCAGTCAACAATATAATGGCCTATTGGGGAAGAAACCAACAATAAAGATTTATTGATTTAAATTCACACATCTGGTATACTGAAATTAAAATTGCATATGTTGAATTCTTTAAAGACATCTCCTGGATGATACACAAGGAATTCAATCATGCATAGGATGACGACCTCTCTTGTTATATCAACAGAACAATGCTCATCCTAAAAGGAATTAAAAATTCTCCTTCTTGTAGAGGTTTCTTTAACTTGGTGGTGTAGAATAGTGGTGCGATGATGTGCAAGAAATCTGTTCTGCACGATCCTATTGTTTGTTTACATTCTTAAAGGGTTAGTTCACACAAAAATAAAAATCTGGAATTTATATGGTTGATATTGGTACTCCACAGGGTAGTATAATTTGCCCTATATTGTTATCAATTATGTAAAAAAATATATATATATATTTTGAAAATTAACAGATTGACAAAACGAAAGGGAAAAACGGTGACAATATGGTGCTGAGTTTTGTTTAACCCTCTGAAAAAACCTGCATGTGCTGGGTTAGGTATGTTTTGTTGCTGGTTTCTGATGGTTTAAGCTGGTTATGTGCTGGTTAAGATAGTTCTGTGCTGGCCCTTAGGTGGTTTTAAGATCGTCCTGAGCTGGTTTAAGCTGCTGAGGAACCTTAAACCAGCTGGGTAATTCGATGCATAATGCTCCACAAAGGAGTTCAAGGAAAAGAAGATGACAGAGTGCATCCTTTAAGATTTATTTATTAAGCAAGAGCACAATTTTCAGTTTTTGGTGCAAGCTTGTACACGACTAAAAGTATCTAACTTTGCATTGTTACAAAGTTTTTGTATCTAATGACGTACTCATAGTCATATCTGTTTGAGCATAAATCATCACAGAGTTTTTTGTATTGTTTCTGCCGTTATGACAGCTCAAGCAATTGCGCTGGCGGCTTTCAATATTCCAGCATCTCAAACTTGACAGCCTTTTCTTTATCAAAATAAACAGGTATTGCCATTATAATTAATTATACGTGATTTTCAATTAAATATATGCATGCAGCAGGTCAGCACGAACCGGATCAGATTTCGATGGCTCTGGATCCGCATCCGGATTGTTCCGGCACAAATTAACCACTGGGTAAGAGCTAATGAAATGGTTGATAAGTTGTCAAAGCAGGCATTAGAATCAGAAGTTATGAATATCTCACTTGGAAAACAAGAAGCGAAAGGAATAATTAAAACATATGCTAATAAAGAATGGCAACAAATATAGGACACAGGAAGGACTGGATGTCAACTCTATGAAATTCATTGAAAAGTATGAATAGTGAGAGTAACTAAAAGAAGCAATATAGAGGAAAACATTTTAACAAGATTAAGAGTTGGTCATACAAAACTTAACAAAATATAAAAACTGTTAAATAACCATCAAATTGGTTTAAATTACTTCTGGGGTAGGAGGAATTTCTGTTCTTTTACAGTAGGTGGCGATATTGCACCTTAACGTTGTTTCTACCCGCCATAAAACTGCAACAAGAAGAAGAAGGGAGCAGGAAGTGTTTTTATATCGCTGATTTCGACATAATACGAACAAGCATAAATCGGCTTTTTGGAGTGCGAACAAATTGTGTATGTATCTTTTCGTAGTGTCTGTCCCTCCTCGACTGCGCGGCAAAAATCACGGGCAAAACAAAAGCATGTGGATATAATTCCAACAAAGGTATTTTTTCCAGCATAAAACAAAGCAACCCTATATCTCGTAGAAAGTACGGTGGGGAATGGAAATTATATCTTACATAATTGTAAAACATTCTTTGAAGTAAGAAAACATCAGAAACTGACAGTGTTATTTAAGCTAACATTAGCTAGCTGCGGCAATCTTTTCACGGATGTCTGCATATACGCACATGGTTTTACTGGGTTTGTGTTATTACGTTGTTTTTGTTAGCTTAAATGTCAAACACTTGTTCTTCTTCGTGTTGTTATAAGTTAAAGATGGCGAAAACACCCTCGGACAACAGATTATGTTTTAAATTAATGATAAAACTAGGTTGCATTTTTTAGTTTTTGGCTTAACTTAATGTAGTATATTGAGATAACTAGTCTAACAGGGTAAAACCTGTATGATACAGCGATTTGAATTTTGAATCCATAATTTACTCTTAAAACATTGTCTCTCACATGTGTTACTGAGACTTTCCCTAGATTAGAATATATTGCCAAATTAATTAATATATTTACTTTATATGTACTATGAAATGCTTTGAAGGATGTATTATATCTATGTTGTCGTTAATAATTACCACTATATACTGGTGTATAACGTATGTACACCATACACTAACGTTGTATACAAAAGTTTTTGGACACTTGAGTGAAAGGTTTCTCATTATTTAAAAAAATCCTTTGTTCTGAAGGTGTATTGTATGCTTAAATGTCTGAAATTGGATTGGTAGACAAAAATATACATTTTCTTATATTTACATTATTTAATAAAAAATGTTTTTAAATTGATGACTTTGACTGAATAATTAAGAAACAACAGCCAATAAGAGCCCAAAATACCTCAAGAAGGTGCTTGATAAAATGACAAGAAAAAATTAGTGTCAATTCTAGTCAAAAGGATATAATTATTATATACAATAGAATATAGTGTGTACAAGTTACAACATAATTCCCTTGTTTCCTTTCCTTTTAATTTTATACTTTAGATGAGTTTATTATTATCTTGATAATTATGTGTAAATATATGTTTTCCACATTTTGAGTAAGTGTCCGAAAACGTTCGACCGATAGTGTAGATCAGTGGTCACCAACCCTGCTCCTGGAGATCTACCGTCCTGCAGACTGTAGCTCCAACCCTGCTTCAGCACACCTGTCTGTAATTATCAAGCAAACCTGAACACCTTGATTAGATAGTTCAGGTGTGTTTGATTGGGGTTAGAGCTAAAATCTTCCGGACGGTAGATCTCCAGGAGCAGGGTTGGTGACCACTGGTGTAGATCAATGTACGAGGGTTTTACTACATATTTTGTTTACCACACAGTAGGCATTCAATACTCATGGAAAATACAAAAGTGTATGAATTAAATATTGTTTTGATGTTCTGACACATTAACTGAATATTGTTTGTGTTTTTTATAAAATCTCACATTAGAGTTTGGATCCTCCAGCAACTCATTCGTTAATCATGGGGCTGCGGTCAGCTCAGAAGAAGCATTTCCCTCTCAGAGGAATTGATGGAGTGGTGCAACTCTTCCAGACTGAGCTTAGCAAGCCGGAGCCAGACCTGGCCTTGTTGTCCCTTGTGTTGGGTTTTGTAGAGCACTTCCTGGCTGTCAACAGAGTTGTTCCTGTCAATGTCCCAGGGGTTTGCTTCGAACCTCTGAAACCTGACATCCTTAACTCTTGTTTTCCCACCGTGGAGGTGAATCTTATATCTGCCCTCTATGAACGCTTCACGGCCCAGATCCGTGGTGCTGTGGACCTGTCACAGTTTCGCAGGCCTGCTGGAGGGTCCAGCCGTGAGCTGGTGAAGAAAGTCTCGGATGTGATCTGGAATAGTCTTAGCCGGTCATATTTCAAGGACCGAGCACACATACAGTCTCTGTTCAGTCTCATCACAGGTAGAACTCTATAGATATTTATTTTATGAAACTTAATTTATCTTGCCATGCAATGCAAAGCTGTTGAGAGAGAGAGTCGCGACAACAGAGGTATTCCCAAATTGTTTGCGTGTCACGTGATTCATGGAGCCTTCAATCCCAGGTTATTGCACATACCTTGATACAAATGTATAGTATAATGCAATGTTAGTCGCTTTGGATAAAAGCATCTGCCAAATGCGTAAATGTAAATTTCTTTTACTTTTTATCATTATATATACACTTATGTCTTTAAATGGGTTAAAAGTTTGTCACAATTGGTCTGTTTTGCAGCAGCTCCGAGCCTTACTTGTAACTTTCGGGAACTATAAAGAGGCTCCATGAACCGCCATTGCTTTGAAAAAACTGTTCCATTTGAGTCAACGGTATTGATGCAACTCTCTCTCAATGGCTCTGGTGCAATGTCAGTTCATATTAAAAAAAAATCTCTTTTTGTAAGGCACAAAGTTGGACAGCTCAGGTGTAGCATTTGCTGTGGTTGCTGCATGTCAGGTGTTGGGTCTGAAGGATGTTCATCTTGCCCTCTCTGAAGACCATGCCTGGGTAATCTTTGGAAAAGATGGTGAAGAGACAGCAGAGGTTACCTGGCATGGAAAGGGCAACGAAGACAGAAGAGGTCAGACTGTCAATGCTGGAGTCAGTGAGAGGGTATGGAACAATGCAATGGCCTATGTGTTTAGGTTTAATAAATATTACTTTACATACTGCTATGTGAGCATGCTGTAAAATGTACACAACCAATCTAACCAGTTAATGCTCACATAAGATTTATTACTTTTTTAAGAATTTAATTTTTTTAAATAAATGTTTTTTTGCTTTGGGGATTTTTCTCCACTAATTTGATAATTCTGTTGAATTAATCCTGGGTACTCAACTCAACATCATTTATATAGCGATTTTTATAACGCCAACAAGGCTAAAAAAAATAAAAACATTTACTAATAAGGTCAATTATAGATTTAAGATTATCATTAATAATCAAATAGCATTTGAAATTTGGTAGTGAAGACGCGTCAAATGGCCAGCTCTCGTATCCAGCTCTATCATCTCAGCTCTTGTTAGGTCGCCGCTTCCCATTCTCCGTAACAATCTCCCATTATAATTCTATATCTTATACCAAATTTTTCTTAGATTGATTTCCTTTATTTATTTTATGTATTGCTGTTCATTTAAATGCTCACTATTTAAAATGTAGGCATGAAAATGTACTGAAGATATCAAATTCTGATAGCGAGATTTATTATTATATTTATCTTCTGGCTATATCATATCCATACAATTGGAAGATAGACAACATGTAGACAACATGTACAATGACGATAAATATATGCACAAACAATGAGAGTACAGTATGTGACTGGTGTTATAAACTGGTGTTGATGAGGTCTGACTCTGTTCTGTAGGTCTTTAACGCTCTTTACTCTCTATTAGATGAGCACTTTTAGTGTGTTGCGACTCTCTGTCTTTACTTCACTCAACTCATCTTTATTTATATAGCGCTTTTTACCATTTTCATTGTTTCAAAGCAGCTGTACATGAGACGCATTGAATACAAGTAAAACAACTAAAGGCATATACCTGTAAAAACACGTAAAAGGTGAAATCAACAAAAGACAGACATACAAATGCTCCACACACACAATATGAATACATACTTACACATATTGACATAGACACACACACACACACACAAACACACTCGCACTCGCACACACGCACAGTGAAAGCACACATTTGCGATAAAGGAGACAGAACCACAGGTCAAATATTAAACGGACTATAAATTCTTATATGCAATATTAATTATGTCTAACTTCTGAATTCTAAAGCAGCCCCCCGGCCAGGCAGATCGTGCAAAACAATATGCAAACTGTGGCGACGAACCCAAAACTCCAATCGAGAAAAAAAAAACTCAGGAGAACCCAGGCCCAACCAGGGGATACCAGTTGCCCTCTGGCAAAAGTTGCTGCCTCTGCACAAGCTCAACAGTGCTTGCACAACAAGGCTTAATAAAAAAATAAACTTAATAAGGTAAATGATATATTTAAGATTATCATTAACAATCTAATAGCATTTGAAATGTTGTAGGAAAATCCTGTCAAGTTGCTGCGTCCTTTATCCAGCTCTATCCTCTTAGCTCTTGTCAGGTCACCGCTTCCCATCTCAGCTCTGCCATCAGGTCTGGGCATGAACTGCATCCTGCGGTAACCTTGGAACAAAGAGACAAGACTGGCTGAGAGTAGAGTACTGTTCTGCACTCTTTGATGCAAAAGTATATCATTTGTTGTTGGATGTGTTCCCGTTTTCGGTTGATCTAAATAATGCAGCCTCGATCCTCTGAGGATTTATATTATGGAAGTGTAGTGTATGCAAGATTGAAAAGATGCCTCTTTAGTCTAGATTTAAACTGACAGAGTGTGTCTGCCTCCCGGACAGTGCAGGGAAGAATATTCCAAACTTTAGGCCCTAGATATGAAAAGGGTCTGCCACCTGCCCTTTTTTTATAATTGTAGGTATTACCAACTGACAGGACGCCTGAGAGCGTAATGCACATGGAGGACTGTAATACAATAGAAGTTCATTCAAATACTGCGGCGCTAGACCATGTAGGGCTTTATAGTTAATAAGCAAGATCTTAAAGTTAATGCGATGCTTTATAGGTAACTTGTTCAAGGTTGACGGCACTGGGGTTATATGCTCATAGTATTTTTACATGTAAGAACCAGTTGCGGTTTATGTAATAGGCCTGCAGGGCAACCACCTAAAAGTGCCTTACAGTAATCTAGTCTTGATGTCATGATTGCATGAATTAATTTCTCTGCATCTGACAGTGACAGCATATGACGTAGTTTAGACATATTCTTAAGATGGAAAAATGCAATTTTACAGGTGTTGGCGACATGGCTCTCAAATGACAGAGTACTATCGAAAACAGTGCCAAGATTCTTAGCTGACGAAGATGATTTTATGGAGCATCCTTCAATAGTTAAGCAGTATTCTTGGTTGTTACGTATGGTGGTTTTCGGTCCAGTAAGTAACACTTCTGTTTTGTCAGAATTCAGTAGTAAAAAATTGTTACTCATCCAGTTTTTAAATCAACTATGCATTCCTTTATTCGATGGAACTGCTGGGTTTCATGAGGCTTCGAGGAAATATAAAGTTGAGTATCATCTGTATAACAGTGAAAACTAATTCCGTGTTGCTTTATTATATCTCCTAGAGGTAGCATGTATAATGCGAAGAGCAGAGGCCCCAGGACTGAGCCCTGTGGTACACCGTACTAGACCTGCGATTTGCGGGACACCTCATTGTTTATTGCTACAAATTGAAAACCATTTCAATGCTATTCCGTTAATGCCAACGTCATTTTCGAGTCTATGTAGGAGTATGCTGTGGTCAATGGTGTCAAATGCAGCACTAAGGTCTAGAAACACCAATAACGAAATACAGCCACGGTCAGACGCAAAAAGCAGATCATTTGTAACTCTGATCAAAGCAGTCTCTTTACTGTGACTTGCTCGAAATCCAGACTGGAATTCTTCATTAACGTCATTCCTTTGGAGGAAGGAGCATAATTGAGTTGAAACTACTTTTTCCAGAACTTTAGATATAAAAGATAAATTCGATATAGGCCTGTAATTCCCTAGTTCTCTAGGGTCGAGTTTCGTTTTTTTTGACAATGGGCCTTATAACAGCCACCTTAAATGCTTTAGGTCTGTCATCAATTATCCTTACACATTCTGTTCTAAACAAATTTTGTAAATTCATGTTTTTGGTGCATCAATGTTGAGCTTCACTTTGCTCTGTACCCTTGTTAACCACCCGGTGGCGTCCCCACATGTATGGACATACACACACAAACGATAAGGATTTCACAGACAATTGACATGACAATTCTGATGTTAACTATGTAAATCCTTAGTTGACCACACCCATACTTTTTTCGGATAATCTTTATCCATTTCAGAGGGCATCCCCACCTTAGTTTTTCGTGCCCCCTCCATAGTTAAATAATATTTACATCCCTGCTGACAAGATCCCACTGTGTCGGTATCATGGAAAGTGAAACTTAAGTTTGTCACAGGGGTGTTTAAATGAATTTAGAGCGGTAGCTCTAGTCTATCTATGTGAAATCTGACATTGCACATCCCCATATAACCAAAATGGAATGATCCTCTTTTCGTAACACATCTGTGAAGATTCGACTGCGAGATTGGTAGTTGAATCAGGCTCCTCCTACTATAGAATATTTGACTATTATGTGTTTCCCTTTGTTTAGCGATACAATACATCAGAAATTATTGCAGAAGTCGATATTAATTCCATTTTATTCATATTTAATGCCACTGATTATGTAATGTTAATATAATGCTATAACACTCTCTTTTAACAGAATATTTGGACATTATATTAGAATGTAAATTTTGCAATGTTTAAATGTTCAAAATAAGTAAAACGGACTTCCGGTCCTTAATTCTGATTCAGGGCTCTAGACTTACTTTTTGCACTGGTTGCACTGGTGTGCCTTACTTTTTTTCCTAAATTTTAGACCAAATCGCATTTAACGCATTTAACATTTACCTGCTTTTACCAGTTCACTTGTTTTTATGTCCATTGTGGCGGGGGTAAGAGACACGACACAGACATGGCGGTGGTGTAAGCAACCCCAACGGGGATTTTAATGCACAACTCATAAATAAACATAAACAAAAGGGTATAATCCAGGGTGCTCTCCGCCGCTCCGTGCTTGGGCAATCGGGTCCTCCATGTCCCCCTCGCTGCGGACATCCTCGCTCTCACTCGGGGGTATGTGAGACACAGCATAGGGTGCTGTGTGTCCTGGGCCCTCGAGTGCTGGGAGAAGGCGGCTTATATGCCCGGCAGCTAATCGGCGTCAGGTGTGCTCAATCAGCGCTAGCTGCCGGGCTGTGTCCCAGGTGACGCTGATCCCAGAACAGCGCCTCGTCACACCATATAGGCAAAATTTACTTAAATTTATGTAAATGTTTATCTTCAACATCAAGTTCTTTATTTGAAGCACAAATCTACAAGAAGGGTAACTTACTGAAAAAGTGTTGGTGCTTAAAGTGCTTCAGTGAAGTGAAATTTAAACTTATAAGATCTCAAGAAAAAATGGACCAGGGCTTGAAGACTCCGTGTTAGAGCATTGCTTATGATTATCGGAGGGATTAGGCCTTAATTTAACATTATTAACGAAAAGTTGTGAATTGTTCTTTTCATCTTCACTCATCATCCCCTGCTGCATCGACTCTAGTTTAACTGACAGCATTAGGCTACTCACCTCTCTCTGACTACAGCACATGCATTTTCAAACGTACACACCAGAGGTTTTGCTAGACTTTTTTTGTCCGTCATTTTGACTGACATGCTCGTAAAAAATACGTTATAATCTGTTATTACCCGAAACTATGGTTCAAGGTGGCGTTAGGTGGTAATTTGTATGTTTGTGACGTCATCAGGCTGTACTGGCGTCTCTGAACTTGTTGTATTGTAATACAACCGAATGCCCAATAAAGCCGTTACAGTTTTTGATACCATATTCAAGCGCTTTCCAAATCACTTTTTATTTTTATTTTGCTTATACAAAGGTTATGGCTGAGGTCTGCTGAAGTGCTATGATTTTCAGGAACGGAATTTTCCAGTAAATCGTGTTTAAAGTTCAGTGATGAAATTAAAAGCACAGCAGTCCAGTATCACAAGTAAAAGTCACTTTGCAGTGGTAAGAGACTTACTCTAGTTTTTTTGTTTTTAATACATTGTTTATAGTGTTGAAGTCTATAAAAATACTGTACAAAACCGTTTGAATTAAACAAAAATAAGGAAAATGGTGCAGGGCACATTTAAAGAACAGTAGCTCTGCCATTATCACTACACAAGGAAACTAACAAACATTACGGACAACAACTAATGAGCAGAGAAGCAAGTTTTACGTTGTTTATCGTTTGCAGAGTGTCTGGACTTTTGATCATCCCTTATATGTTTTGCGATCGCGGTCCGGCTCGCATGAGCAGCGGAGCGGTGATAACTCCTGGTGCTGCAGACTGGGAGCTCTGTCATCTCACGAAAACCTGGTAGAAAACAACTTTGCATGCCGTAGTTTACACAGGACTGGCAGGAAATGTCCGTTGATACTCCTTCATTCTTCATGTTATGTGGTTTACTTTGATAGGTAAACTGTCTTTCCCGCGTCCCAGCGCAACATTTGACGGGTTTTCCCAGATCGCATAACATATGTCTAGTCCGTAACAATCACAAGTAAAAACACGCAGGTCGCTTCGCGAGCATATCACGCTGAAGGGAAACAGGGATTTACAATTTGTCCTCATTGTAATCCGCCATATTGACAGACGGCCTTCAGGTTTTTCCGTCACGGGTAAAAAATCTGTCAATGTTAGAGAATTTTAGGTTAACGCGACTTCTGGTACACACAATATCTGGACCATGACCAATCAGAGGGGTGTCCGCCCTTCACTATCATTAATTGGTTTAGACCACGATATAAGCCTAATGTGTGTCTGTTGTTGAGTCACAGGGAGACTTTCAGAGTTGCAGAGACTTTTTTTTTCCCTCGAACGGCTGGTCGTACCGGTGCGACCTCGGTTTATTTGTAGTCGCACCTTTGAAAAATAAGGTGGCATGTGCGACCAAATTGGTCGCACTCTAGAGCCCTGTGATTGGTAGATTTGTGTACATTTTTGTGATTAAGTCTATGGCATATTCATATCTAGTCCGATTGAAGAGCAGATATGTGAACTAGGGATGCACAGAAATATAAGTTCAGCTTTAAAACTTGCACGAGTCAATAGTTGATCTCCAACAATAAAGAAACATAAAGCCGGTCTCGCGAAGTTGCAAGACATTCCGAGATAACAAACGGTCAAATAACAGCGTCCATGACTTTAACATCCGCTGTGAAAGCTGTTCTGTGTAATAAACTGATATTGTTTGTGTGCGCATACGTCTAAAACCCTTCTATAAAACGTCCGTTGAAATCCTGCCTTCATATGTCTCCTGGTCTATCTGCTTGTTTTATTATCCAACTCCGGTCCAATATAAAAAGACAAAACTTAACGCTTCTGTTATTAATGTTAATTAATATAACCGATTTGACACCATTCGGTCCGAGGTCATATCCCTTTCCAATGGTCAGGAAGTCCATAAAGACAAAGTGCAATGTCTCAGATACCTGGGCTGCCTGACTTGATCTTCTTAGAATGTCATCATCTTTACCGCAAAATCTGAAACACCATAAACATAACTTTCTTAATTGATATACTTGATATACTAATACATTGGAACCTAGATATAACATTTCATAAATTTGTGATCCCACACATAGTAGAAAAAAATTTGCACATGCACAAGCAGACCATCGTTACACTTTGATCGATCCGCATGTTTTTAACTGATAAAGTGAATTTGATGACATTATTACTGTTTATTGCTAAGAGCCAAAGTTTATGAACACACATACAATCACAACAGCCTGAGAAGGTACCAATCATGACTGACCTGTTCAGCCTAACCAATCCGAGCATTAAGGAAGGAGGGACTTTATATAGACCGCAAGAAATCCAGTCGTTTTGTTAGAAGAGGGACAAAGGTGAACAATAGACTTGAAATATTTGAAATATAAAGTGTTTTTTTAAATTAGAAACATCAACATCCATTGTCAAACACCCAAAAAACATTATCAAAGCCTGAAAAACAGCAACAGAATAGCCCCAAGACGAGCTTGTCATGACTGAAAAATCTTTTCATTTGATGGTTGCAGCGTGGGTTTTTAAATTACATTTGCATGTGCTGTTCTATTCCAATTCATGATTGGTTGTTGCCTAATTGCATTTGAAAGAGAATGATAAAATAACAATATTTACCGGCTAATGATAATTTCTAATAAACATTTATGGTGAGAACGATTAAAAGTGTATTTGTTTTTGTTCCTGTTAAATGTTTTTATTCGTCTGTTTTTTGTTTTCGATCCTAGAACCTGTTCAGAATCCTGCTTTGAAAATAATTTTCGTCCCCTTTCTTTCTTTAGAGCTGGCTGTATCTTAAAGGCTCCTATATGAAATGTAACAGGAATATGGAAGTAGCATTCATGGTCTGTGCCATTAACCCATCTCTAGATTTGCACACAGACAGTACAGAGTTACTCCAGCTCCAGCAGGCAAGTCCCATTAGCTGTGATAACATTTATTCTATGATGACTATGATCACATTTTCAATTATTTGTTTTATATGTTGAACCTAGTGTTTTATCCTTAATAGCTGTAAATATTATTGTATGTATGTACAAAGATATACAGTGAGGAAAATAAGTATTTGAACACCCTGCTATTTTGCATGTTCCCCCACTTAGAAATCATGGAGGGGTCTGAAATTGTCATCGTAGGTGCATGTCCACTGTGAGAGACATAATCTAAAAAAAAAAATCCAGAAATCACAATGTATGATTTTTTTAACTATTTATTTGTATGGAGGGGTCTGAAATTGTCATCGTAGGTGCATGTCCACTTTGAGAGACATGGATTTTTTTTAGATTATCTCTCTCACAGTGGACATGCACCTACGATGACAATTTCAGACCCCTCCATGATTTCTAAGTGGGAGAACATGCAAAATAGCAGGGTGTTCAAATACTTATTTTCCTCACTGTTTATATATATTAGGGCTGTCAAACGATTACAATTTTTAATCTAATTAATCACAAGGTTTCTTGAATTAATTTCGATTAATCACAATACTAAATATGATTGAAAAATTCACGTTTTCTGTGTAGCCTACTGTTCTCAGAACAGAAAGATAATTGACAAGAAGCGGATATTACATTTGTCTCTTCTTTTTTATTATTGACAAATCCAAATAACTATTATTTATTAATTCTAAACAATTTTGGCAATTTAGCCATTGCTCTTAGCAAATAAGTGAATGGAACGTTTTTCTTTTCGAGAAATCTATTTTTTTCTTCAATTTTCCACTTGTGTGCCACGATTTGAAGAGCACATACCTCTACAAAGTGACGCTCTTCTGTTTTCATTTAAGGTTAAAGCAAACGACATTACTTTCCAGGTTTTAGTGATGTGATGCGCCGTCACACCAGATAATTGTTGTTACTGACGGAGCTCCAGTGGTCTCCGCTCAAAGCAACATATTCCGCTGAAGCCAAATCCTATTCCTTCGTTTTGTTTTCAGCGTCAGTTGATTTTTGTCATCACTGTGCCTCTCGACGGTAGCTTGTAAGAATGCGTCTAAAGTTGCCGCTTTCAAAAATTCTGCGAGGGCCGTGTCCTCGACAATATTAATCAGTTTACAGTTCTTGTCCATCAAGAGGGCCAACGGGTTCTTCCGACACCGCCTCCAGCTCGCTCGTGTCACCCATGCTATTTACGCGACGAGGAATGAACGCGGCGGGGGTTAAATTGGTGGAAAACATGGCGGGAATGAGTTAATGCGTTAATAAAATTATAGCCGTTAATTCCAGAAATTAATCATCTCGCGTTAACGCATTAATTTTGACAGCCCTAATATATATATATTGAAGTATTGATGGATCTATTCTATCTGTGTCTTACAAACTTGTCTTACAGAGGCTGCTATGGCTTCTATATAATCGAGGTGATTTGGAGAGGTTAGTCCTGTTTATGATTAAATAAAAGCACAAGCAGACACAAGATCTGGGATCTGGGCACTTTTACAGATTTTCTTTTTCTTTTAATGTTTATACTTAAGGTATCCTATGGCAATGGGCACTTTAGCTGACCTTGAAGATCAGGAACCCATGACTAGCAGGGAAAACACTCTGTCTATTCACCTGAAGGTATGTGATTACAACCGCAGACATGCAGTAAACATTCCAATCAGTGTTAGACCACTAGGTTACTTTCAGATTCTTCCTTATGGTTTCTGTTGTTATCCATTAAATTGGAAAACAAAGTTTCATCACAACGATGTTTATTGTTCTACATCTTAATGTAAAACCTAAAATAATAACTGATACAGGTAACATAAACATAAAATTACAAACAAGTGGAAAAGGAATGTCTAAAGACCATGTGCTCCCAGCATACCATGTCACATTTTGCTTTATCATGTGGTTCTTTCTGCAGGGGGCACACGCGGAGCTCGAAATAGAAGAGCATGATGTATATATGGCTCCTACACTGTCTATGCATATAGCATTGTTTCCCTCACATTGGGCCTCATTCATGAAACACGAGCAGAACAATTTTGTATAAATTGTTTGTAAAGTCATTCTAACATGATTTTCTGATTCAGAGATGTACACAAGCTCCATACTACGGAGCCCATTTAGGGACATGGTGGTGGGAAAAATATGAGAGGAAAGAGAAAAAATATTTTTATAGCTTTTGCATTATCTCGCAAAACTTTGCGTTCGCTCGCAAACATATTTGCGTTATCACGCAAAATAGAGGTCTGCATTCCCGCGGCTCTCCCGCGGGACCCGACCAGAGTTCTTGCGACGCGGGATACATTTCCAAATTAAATGCGGTAGCGGTCGGGAACTTTGGTGGAATTTGAACGGGAACGGGCGGTCTAAAAACATCGCGTTCCCGTCGTCCTTTCAGAACAGTACATGTCTGCACTCATTATTATCAACCACAAGTAGGGCCTAGAGTCTGCACTTTGGACTATTGTGCACGCGCTGCAAACATGGACCGGTGCTTTCTGCGTTATGCATTTTTTGCAAGGTCCGTGCACGCAGCATTTTCATAACGCTCCTCCTCAGAGCGGGCTGTACCGAATAAAGATGGCAGAGCAAAGTGCGGATGCGCTGTCCTTGAAGGATGTTCAACATGGACTGGAAAACGGTCAGTTTACTGCTAAGAAACCCACGTCAGGCAAGTCTGATGTATGGGAGTCATTTTCGTGTGTTATAGACGCAGATGGACAAAAAATACCCTTTGTGCGATGTGATAAATGCCTAAAAGTTTTACCGTTCACCATTCGCAAGTCTGGAACCTCAGGTTTAATATATTTTGTACAACCTACAGTTTTATTTGTTATCGCTCCCTTTCAGTAGTGGAAATTTAAATGGGATATTGTGGGAAAGATATTTAAATTTAGCGGGAACGGTCGGGTCGGGAAGAAATGTATTCTAAGCGGACAGCGGGTAAACAAAGAGTAAATACGTGGCGGGAGCGGGCGGGTGCGGAATATAACCGAGCGGGACGAAAAAAACTTTTTTCGTCCCGCGCAGACCTCTAACGCAAAACTTTTGCGTTCTCTCGCAAACATATTTGCGTTATCTCACAAAACATTCAAACGTCCTGTTTTTCCGCTTCTTTTTTTTTTTTTGGCGTTTTTGTCTTTTTATTTGATAGACAGTGATTTTTAGAGAGGACAGGAAGCGAAGTGAATGAGAGAGAGGGGGTGGGGTCAGGGAAAGGACCACAAGCCGGGATTCGAACTCGGATCGCCCGGGACGCACCAGCGCCATATGTAGGAGCACGAACCACTCGACCATCTGCTCCAACGTTTTTCTGCTTCTTACATTAAAAATGGAGTGGTTCATACTAGATTCCCAGACCAATAACTTGTGAGCTAAACGTTGTTATAACACAAACAACACATTATTCCTTAGACAAGGATCAACAACCTAGTCTTCATCAAAACGAGAATATAAATGTATCTCTATATGAGCAGGCGACATGGAGTATTTCAAAGAGACCGTCTACAAAGGGACTGTAAATCCAAAAAGCGTTATTAAAAAAATTGTCATTAACTTCTTCTCTTAAATTTTCTTATAAAACAACATACCCAAATTGAAACGCCTGCCGCTCTTAAACCATATGGTCTATATTCATAATTCTGGTATATTTTTTAACTACATACTTGAAATTTTGTTGCACAAGAGTCATAATATCTTAAAGTTTCAAAGAAACAAGGTAAAACATGGAAAGTGAATTCCGTTTACTTTGAGTGAAGTTTACTTAGAGGAAAATGAATGAAAACTTGATGGTAAGAGTTCGAAACACAGTAAGGATAAAAATGAATGTCTGATCATTGTTTGATTCAAATTTGAGGATGATAATCCCAAAAATGTAGCTTCTGTAACCCTTTTTTTAAAGAAATCTCTAGGCGTCCTTTCAAAAAGGCCACTTGGAGACACCAAAGGGACACTAAGTAACCAAATGACATCAGGAGTCAACACTTCATACTACATTTTGTATATCAATTCACCACTACTTGGCCCACCAAGACACACAAGAAAAAACTACTTCAGAACAACATTTGTACATTTTAACAAACTCTTTTTTTTTATACAAATATTATATATATACATACATACAGTAAATATATATATATATATATATATATATATATACTGTATGTATATATATATATAATATTTGTATAAAAAAAATATATATATATATATAATTATAACAAATATTTCAGAACTTTGTAATTGTAACAATAGTTTTTTACTCAAATAAATCTACAGTAAACTTCTACTTATTACATAGAAAATATACAAATTACTGAAAAACTAAAATATTTACAAAGTGCAGGGAGACATGTTGATCAAGGCAGTCACTAAGGAGGTTTCTTCTCTAACAAACTGGAAACCCAAGCCACTAAAAGACAGAAAAAAGAGATAGTGAGTGTGGGTAAGTAGAACAAATTAAATTTGCAACACTGTGTGTGTGTGTTACATACTTACAGAGTGTACTGCCTCACACCAGCATGTCACATTTGATTCAGTTAGGCCAAGGCAGAGGACTCATACTGCAAAAGAGGGAGACAGAGGGAAAAAGAGAGCGAGAGCAAACAACCAAAACCAACCACCAAGTCCTAACAGAATAAATCTATAAGCATTTTATTTTGGAATAATGGAAACACAATAGCTCACAAACAGGATGAAAACTTACTAGTCATCTAAGTGTGAGTGTGAGTGCGTACTCGACCATTACCGTCTCAAGAAGCGATTGCTTCTCTCCCTTCATTTTCCTCCCCGGAACTGGAAATTTATGCAAGGCTCTGACCTAAACTAGGAAACACTTCTGGAACAAGTATTAGTTTTGAATAAACTGAACATTGTAAAAATAAAAGAATCATTCAAACAATGATGGTTAATATTTCCCAGTCTGCACATGCCAGTTATTGAAACAGTCCCGATTAAGGAAAAAAACACAGTGGCACCTCACATGTTGCACACATCACTGGCGTCTTCTGATGGCAAAGTCTGCACTTTCGTCGTCCAGAAGTGGTGTCGTCCGTAATGTGTTTTGGGTTGTGGCGACCAACATCAGAAGTCTGAGGGGCAGCAGTGCGTGATTTCAAGCCTGCAAGTTCCAGAACGAGCGTTTCCCTAAATGCTTTCTGTGTCAAGGGTTTTTCGTTCCTTGCTCTGGCCAGATGCTGATGCAAAATGAAAGCGTTGACAACAGCAATATCGACAAAGTGATAGAAGAACGTACGGTACCACTTCCGTGTCTTGTGGAGCACTTTGTAGTATCCAATGAGGGCATCAGACAGGTCCACTCCCCCCATGAACCTGTTGTAATCCAGCAGTGCACCGGGAATAGGCACTTGCCCTTGAGACCACTGCCCATCGTTAGACTTCACCCTCCTTTTCACTGTGTCACCTTCATATGCTTTGTGGAAAGTGGAGCACATCAGCACTTCCCGGGTGTCTTTCCATTCCACAAACAGCAGCTCATCTTCTCTAAGCCATCTAATGGACCCTCGTGGAGCATTCCGTGGCAGTCGGTTTCTGATGGTCTTTGGGAAACCGATCCTGTTCGGACGTATGGTGCCACATGCCCAAATCTTCTTAGAGAGGAGGTCTTTGAAAAGCATGGGGCTGGTGTAAAAGTTGTCAACATACAACTTGTAACCAGTGCCCAACCTTTTTTCATCCACAAGTGCCATAACAGAATCATAGCTCAGCCCATTCCGAGACTGCATTGCCTTGCCCTCATACACGAAGAACTCAGAAGTATAGCCACACAGGGAGTCTGCCAAAACAAAAAGCTTGTAACCCCATTTGGTGGGTTTGTTCTTCATGTACTGCTTGAGTACAGACCTTGCCTTAGATGCCACCATCCTCTCATCTATGGAGATGTTTTGATGTGGATGAAATAAAGTCTTGCAAGCATCCCTAATGCTGTTATAGAGAGGCTTGATCTTCCCCGGTCGTAGGCTGATGTACCCTTCCTCTCTTCATTTTCTTCATCATCCTGAGGATCGCTAAGATGAAGAGCAGATGTGATGGTCAGAAACTTCCTGCAGGACATGATCTGAGCAGGAAAGGGAAGACTGTATATCGTGGACCTCCTCCAATAATCAGTCAAGGTAAAAACCTTAACAAGACCCATGTATACAACAAGCGCCAAGTAAGACTTAAAATCTTCCCCCGAGATGTTGTGCCATGGCTTGTCTCTTCCCTGATTCAGTTTAGCCCCATAGGCATTCGTGTTTTGAATGAGGGTCTGCAGCACAGATGTTGCAAAGAACAGCTGAAACAACTTCAGTGCTGTGTATGATGCAGTTAACAGCAGCTGTGGCCCAGGAGTACGAGCAGGCCTAAACACAGGTTGGGGAGGCTCATTATCCTCCTCATCCACGTTGTGCCATTTCTCCTGTGAGGTGCTGGGGGACACAGCATGCACTGACTGGCTCCATCTCCCTCTCGCCCGCCCCCCTCTCGCCCTCCTCCCTCTACCGCCCCTCCCTCTCCCGCCCCTCCCTTTACCTGTACCATTTGCAGCTGCAGCAGATGGAGATGCAGATGATGTAGTTGCAGATGATGACGATGGCTGCCGTGATCTCTTCCGGTGCTCAGGACTAGACTCTGGACACCAGTCCTCATCTGTGTCATTTGAAGGCCTATTTGACAGCACAGTAACAACAACAAAAAACTATTAGCAGCATTCAGTCAATATAAAAAACAATATTAGCAACATAAATAGCATCAATATTACATTTGCAAATGCCTGTTTGTCAAATACTTTACTCATATAATGCTCAGCATTATAAATGATTTGTAAAACCAATACTTTTCCTACATATCTTCACATAATACAGATACAAGATAATAACACTTGATATAAGATAATAATACATGTCACAGATACAATAAACTCTTTGCATCTTACCCATTTATGAATAATATAATAACTTTATGTATTATACATAAACTTTCTAAAAAAAATAAACGCTTACTTATCTCACTGCTTCGTGGCTTGTTTATCATGTACATTTTCATTATCGAAACAGCTAACGTTATGACATATAATCCACAATAAAAATGTATAAGCAATCGAGAAAATATGTTGTAACTTACCGATCTAACATGGGATCAAGTCCATCAACAAACATGTCGTCTTCTAGGGAATCGACGCTCGACCCCGAACTATCTCTTTCGGAGACGCATGTCTCCGCTTCCTTCTGCTGCTCTTCATCGCTGCTCCTCATTATCTCCTCCAAAGCACTTTCAACATCAAAATACATCGTCTGTGGTCGACGATCCATTGTTGAGAGGATCAGGTGTAGACTTTGGAGAAATCCGTTCACTAAAATGTGCTCCGTACAGCGAATCGATGCTGTTCTCTGTACTAGCGGGCCTAAAATGGCGACAGCAGTGGGTGGGAGCGCACCGATGTACGCTGGGAGCGCACTGATGTACGGTATGTTTGCGCACGGGTTAACCAAAAAGTTGGATATTACACCCATTCGTCAAAACTTTTCTGGCCAGGCATTGGATGGGTTTACCCAGACAAAAACCAAGGTGCCCTGACTGACACTTCTGTGGGCCGGTAAGGCACCCTGGGTGTTTTGAATGATCGCAAAGTCTGTGATTGAAGGAAAGAGACGTGAATGGGCGTATTTTGTTCAGAAGATATTAGATTATGAGAAAACATTGATTTTGAACGGATTAAAATCAATATTTAAACGAAAATGGACGTTAACTCGAAACGCGTATGCAAACAAAGTGGAATCTTTGGAGTTTTTTTCAATTTGTTCATTGTTTTGGAAGAAACAGTGGTATGCACATTCAAAGACGACCCTTATAAGGAGATGTAGGGTGTTTTTTTTTGGATTCGTCCGAACTGATCCGAACCAGAGGAGTTGAAAGATAAGTAGTGCCGTTTATTTTGTTTATGTTTGAACGGCCGGTCTTTCCGCTTTTTATTTAACCCTTTCTCTCTGGTGTTTTGATTACAAAAACAAGTTCAGAACACAAATCTTGAGTGTTTTAGCTTTAAAATGATGCATAGTTTATGACAGTTGATTGAAAATTAATGTAAAACAAAGGTAATAAAAAAACGTAGACACGCCCACAAATGCCATGACGGCCCGCCTACGGGCCGATGCCCGAAAATAGGTTAATAACTTAAATGTTACAAACTGTAGTCTCACCAAATTCAGATTAAACATTATGTAGCACTGAAGTTAATTACTATTTTTAGTAGCCTAATGATCTTCGGGTTTTCCCTTTATAGAGGATCCCTTCGGTCTTGTCTCAGCCGGCTCCCGGCTGTGGCTCGATTTGTGGAAAATTAAGTTCAAGTTCATTGTTTATGTTACGTAGGATGAGGTGTCATTTGTGTTATAAGAACGCGAGAGAAGATGTGAATGTGTTGCGAGAGAACGCAAGAGTTTGGCGAGAGAACGCAAGAGTTTGGCGAGAGAACGCAAGAGTTTGGCGAGAGAACGCAAGAGTTTGGAATCGGAATCCTTACGAAAATTAACCATGTTTTTTTGTGGTAGAAGTGGAGTTTTTGTGGAGCTTTGATTACGTAGGGCAAAACCATGGTTTCACTACAGTAACCATTGTTTACTATGTTTTTTTTACAAAGAACATGGTTCTCAAAACCATGGTTATTTTTTGATAACCATTTTTTACTACAGTAACCATGGTATTTTTGTTTTTAACTGTAGTAAAACCATGGTATTTTTGTTTTTAACTGTAGTAAAAGCATGGTATTTCCATTTTAACAATAATAAAACTAGATGGATAAAGAAATATATACTTGGGCGGCCATAAATATACCTTGGCAGACCTCCCAAGCAAAAGCATTGTATCGGAAATGCTGATATTTCAAATCATAGCAACCAACGCATCTCCGGAATAACGCAAAGTGCCTCCAAAGCCTCTCAAGCGCCAGCAGCAGCTGGTCATTTTCAGATGAGCACCAGGTATTATTTCAGCTTGCTAAAAACGCTTTGGTGAACACAGTTTAATTGATTCATTTATTAGTAAGCATATCCTATTAGTCACTTATGTATTCATGCAATACAATGTAGTCAAACCAGCGAATGAAGTCTCGAGGATTCCAGCATTCTGAGATATGTAATTTTCGTAGCTGTAATTCATAGGTGGGGATTATGTTTTTTCTCATAAGGAAACAGAATAACCAATGTGATGTGTAGAGAGACTACAGGTTCAACAAATCGCAGTTCATACGTCTCGGAGGGTAATTTATTGATAGGAACGGCCAGTGAGGAAGTGGGGGATGAGGGCTCCGGGTGATGACACAACGTCGAGGGGGGGTGAACCGTGGCTTGCTTGTCCTTTCTGTAGAAGTGAGGGTATGTGCATGGGTCTGCGGCAGCTGCCGGTCGTCAGTAGTTTGAGCCTGAGAGATAAACGGGTAGATAACCATTAGACAATTCATGTTATGGAGTCGTAGCTCACCTGTGAAGCCGGCTTCTTTGCGGTGTTGACGACCGGCAGCTGTGCCTCGTTAATTCAATCCATTCCCATGGCGATGCTAATTGAGCCAGGGATGACATGCCACAACAAGCTTCATTGAACACTGCCTCAAAACTAAAACACAAAAAACAATAGGTACTGCAAGTTCACTCTGTGGTATTGACATGTATACAGTATCTTAGAACACTCACTTTGAAGTCCCTGTGAACTCCGGTTCACAAGGATTTTAAAGCGAAAGTTCTAAAATAGTTGTGATCGTTTTTTCTTCTCTAATAGAGAAAATTAGAGGGCGTGGCTTGTGTTTTTCACTGCGAATTGATTGAATGTAAAAAACAGCTATTGCATTTTTAGCACTAGCAGTAGACTGACAGTTGTAGGGGAAAAGTTAACGAATGCTCCGCCCAAGCAGTCTAATTTATATGGATTGTCATTTCAGGGCGGAAGTGCATTTACAGATTTTAACTGAAGATTTTGAGGGTACATAAATTTTAAAAAGAAAATAACCCACATCAATAACCTATTTACTATAAACACTGCAATATTTCATGAAAAAATAAGAATTGTAATTTTGTATTTCACCGGGACTTTAAAAATAAGGAAAATCGGAATAACTTTCATGTTAGCAGACAGTCGCTAATGCTTCTCATTCGTGTCATTTAAGTTTGTTGTAAAGCTCCGGTAGAGCACTAGATGACAGAAGAAATCAGATGCTATCTTGCGTCTCTATGACATAGTAGGGAACCATGACGTTTGAGCCTTGGCCCTCTACACACACACCACAGTACAGTAACGTATTTTTCCTTACTGTACTGCTGTCAACTTTATTTATATAGCGATTTTTACAATTTTTTCTATAGATGTGTGCATGCATCATTACTCCATCACACTTACTGCATGATACATTTACAATGCTACTCCATACTTTAAACGCAACAGGTCGAACAGCACAGTAAGAGAATTATCACCAAAACAACACGCAATACAAATTCTAATTATTATAACTCATACTGCATTATGATTGGCATTCCGCATGTTTGTGCTCTTCAAGGAATAATGGACCAGGTTGTACACACATGACCGACACTTCATCCCAGTCTGATCATAAAACCAATACAGACTAACGTTCACAATATCAGCTTAAAAAGCGAAACATCATGAGAGCGCTCTCAGCAAAGAAAACTGGTGCTTAAGATTACACTAGGTGACAGTAAGAAGCGATTCACTAGCGTATAAACTGATCATAAATCTTAATATTAAACTGGTAATGTTACAGTGAACTAAACGTATGGAACTGACCATAGTAAATTTAAATGATTGATCAGAATCAATTGAGGCACGGCAGACTAATAAATCATAAATAACTTACAAATTGATGATCAAATTACTTGATAACAAAATCTGTTGTTTTGAAAAAGTTTTCAGCTTTTCTCTGTTTTTCCGAGACTTGATAACAATGTTCATCCAAATGCTGTTTTGAAAGACGTTTTTCGCAATTCTTCTTCTTTTAAAGTTTTAACATTAACAACGATTCTTTGAGTAAAAGTTTGCCTCAAAGCTTTGTTTAATCCATTTAAATCACATGGGCATCGCGTTTCCCCACGGACCATGATTAACGTTACTGAAGCACAGCCCACAAAACTCTGGAAATCGTATGTAAACACGGAAGATGCTGCTGAATAAATTACAGAAATATCTACCGGTTTTCATTTCTGCTCTGACAACTGCGAGACTGCGACAAACAGCATGTGTGCGCGCATTAGAATGGTAAGAGAACATTGTGCTTGGTATGATCCATATCTTTAAACCGAACTTTTAGGACTTCAGCCGGCAATGCTAATCCTGTCTGACTAAC
Source organism: Triplophysa tibetana (assembly GCA_008369825.1). Classification (NCBI taxonomy): domain Eukaryota; kingdom Metazoa; phylum Chordata; class Actinopteri; order Cypriniformes; family Nemacheilidae; genus Triplophysa; species Triplophysa tibetana. The sequence continues at coordinate 10,331,449 of CM017895.1, forward strand.
GCGCATTATTATGTCCAAAGGCTGAAAGCGGTCTTTGTGGCTGTTTAAACATGTGCACCTGACAGGGCTTTACACAAGGCGACATATAACTTAATGTATTGAGCCGTGTAGCACGTATGCGATACAGTTGGCAGGTGCATTAAACAGACCTGCTTGTTTGTTTGAAGTGTGTTTGTCATGGTGCTTGTTTCTGTGTGCCGTTATGACGCACTGCTATTTTACTTAGTTTTAATCTATTTTGCGAGTGTAACGAGTTGCCAGGCTGGATTGAGTCCATATGACTAGATGCGGACTTGTTGACGCCGAATCCTGTTATTTAAACATGCCATCTAGCTGTTCTGCTTGTCTGAGTGAATGAACAGCACCGTTGAAGGTGCTACACGCGTGATTCTCATGGATTTGTCTACGTTGTATGAGGACATGAACTTCATTTCTAGAGTTGCTTTGAGAGTTTATTTCAGAACATTTTACTGAGTGAAGCTAACATACACTAAAGTAGGATTTTTGGTGTCGGAATTTGGTCCTATTCTTGCCTTACATAGGTTTCCAGCTGCTAAAGAGTTTGTGGTCGTCTTTCATTTTCATTTAATGACGCGCCAAATGTTCTCTCTAGGTGAAAGATCTGGACTACAGGCAGGCCAAATCATAGAACACGATTCCACTTTGAAATAGTCCATTTTAGATGAGCCTTGGCCCACAGAACACGACGGCGCTTCTGGAACATGTTCACACCTTCTTTTTGCATGATAGAGCTTTAGTTGGCATTTGCTGATGGCACGGATGATTGTGTTTACCGACAGTGTATTCCTGGGCCCATTTAGTAATGTCATTGACACAATCAAGCCGATGTGTGATGCAGTGTCGTCTGAGGGTATGGAGACCACGGGCATCCAATTACGGTCTCTGGCCTTGTCCATTACTCATAGAGATTTATCCAGTTTCTCTAAATCTTTTGATGATGTTATGTGCTGTAGATGATGAGATTTGCAAAGTCTTTGCAATTTGACGTTGAGGAACATTGTTTTTAAAGTATTCCACAATCTTTTTGCGCAGTCAATCAGAGATTGGAGAGCCTCAGCCCAACTTTACTTCTGAAAGACTTTGTGTGATGAGCAAGGCGGGACGAGAACCGTGGGGGAAATGACGCGGGGATGGTGATGCAAGTGTCAGCTGCGCGTTGTATCGGCTCTGTATCTCTCACAATGAAGATCAAAAGCATAAAAGCTGCTGAGGAGCTCGGGCAGCCCTTGGCGGACGTCCCTCGTCTGCGCTGCCGGAACTCATTCCCTTACGGCTCTCAACCCGCATTACTCGTCACACTCTGCTTCTCTAAGACATCCCTTTATAGCTAATCATGTTACAGAACTGATATCAATAACTTAACAAATAAGTGGTCTATTTTATCAGACCTGTCATGTTGTTTCTTGTGAATTTAGTATTGCTCTTTAATAAAGAAAAAGTTATTTTTATCCGAAAACTCGATTAATCGATGGAATAATTGATAGAATACTCTATTACTAAAAATATCGATTGCTGCAGCCGTAATGGATTCCATTATTCTATTGAACCGCTTTGCTTCGTGAAGCTAATGGCAGTGAAAGCAAACTCGGTGTCATTTTATTTTATCTCCTAGAGGTAACATGTATAGTGCGAGGCCCATAAACTGTGCCCTGTGGTACACCGTACTGGGCTTGTGTATTCCATTAATGCCGATGTAATTATCAACTCTTTGTACAAGTGTGCTGTGGTCAATGGTATCAAATGCAGCATTTAGGGCTAGCAGCACCAATAATGAGATACAGCCACGGTCAGACGCCAAAAGCAGATCGTTTGGAACATTTTTGTTTAATTAACCAGTTTTTAATATGAACATAGCTGAGCATGTTATATTTCTAATACTTTAAACAAAAGTAAAAAGATTATTATAATTACAATTTCACTAATCCCTGATTGAAGCATCCTAGAGATGTTGCCACAGTTCTTCTGGATTTAGTCTGTCTCGGTTTGTTCTGTTTCTTCATGTCATTCCAGACAGACTGGATGATGATGAGATCAGATATCTTTGTGGAGCACTTACTGTTGTCAGACTCCTTGTGCAAACCAAATCTCTATGGATTATTACAATCAATGGCTAAATTAATGTTTGGAAATGTAAATTGATACTTTCTACAGACACTACAGAAAAATATAGAAATAACTGACTTAAAACCATTTTTTAGCCGGTTAAAAACTAGTGTTTTAAATATTTTGGCCATCACTGTGTTTTTCACGGTCATACTGTGTTTTGTTTTGGTTTTGTCTTCAGTTTCCGATGTCCTTATTAGTTAATTAGTCCCTCACCTGATTCTGTCTAGCTGATTCTGTTCCTCTGAGTATTTAAGACCGTCTGTTTCTTTGTTCATTGTCTGGAATTCTTGAGGTTACGTAGTTTGTTCCTTTCTTGCTTCTATTTGGATTAACATTCTTGGATTTATTAATGCAACTCTTTTGAATAGAGATTGAATAGAGAACGATACATCGTTTTCCCGATAATTTTCCTGATATTTAATCCATTTCCCATCATCGGGTATTTGTTTTCAAAATATCGGATTCACCGATAAGCTTAGTCATGTTGTGGCCGTTTAGAGAATTGCGTGCAGGACTGTCACTGCAGAAGAGCCTCTAAGGGGGGACACGAGGAAAACGAAAGCGTGCACATGTTATGTATACTCACTTGCTTTATTAACACACTTATATTTAACATGAGAGCAATTAATGTATAAATGAGATGTTACATTTAATGCCTGATATGTAGTTTAGGCAGCTTTGCTAATAGAGACAAACTCATAGAGTCACATTGCCTAAGCTATCAATTCCTCCCCAAATAAAGACGTAACTTTACATTAGTTAAATGAAACAGCCATGAATTAATTCATGTTGGGAATAAAAGAGCTGAATTTAATTACCTTTGCTGGTTGATGCTTAGGATATTTTAGCATAGCCTCTGCATGAAGCTAACTTTTTAACAAGATCAACTTATTTAAAACCCCCTAATTTATACTTTCATCGAATATATACCATTATTTCACTAATAAACATTTAAATAAAAGCAGCCCTGTGGAACTTATTATTTATTATCTTCACAATTGATCGCAGTTTGAATGTAATGTTAGTTATTTCATGTATAAACAGTGCTTTGTCCGAAGATATTTAAAAAGACTGACAAAAATACTATTAACGTAACATACCAGTTGAGATATGCAATGATTTATATTCCGTTTTGTTTGTTTGTTTCGTAACAATGTATTATTCTATCATGTTTTCCCATTCAATGCATTTACTCATTCTGCGTGACATTTTGTAATGATTTTAACCATCCTTAATAGTGACTTTATCTGTGATCGATTAACTAGAAGATAAACGGCGCTTCCGCTTCTTCTCTCTTTCATGACCTGTCTGGTGCGAGTTGACGCTCTTCCTCAATGAGCTCCGTTTCTGTGCGAGTCCTCGGTCCCTACCAATGAGTTTGGTGCAGTGTTTGCGTTTGTTTCAGACCCCTTTTTTTTTTAATTGGTTAGAATAATTTATTTTTGAACAAAGACACTTTACTAACAGTGCACTATATTTTCAGACCCCTCTATTTATTGGTGTAGAGATGCAAATGTTTTACTTTGTATGCAAGGAGGGAGAGATGGTTCCAAATAAAATAGTTTTTTCAGTTGTGTTGTAATCAGTTTGTCAAAAACAGAAGTATAACTGTAAATAAATATCTGTTTTGCATATCGGTTATCGGCACATAGACATCCAAATAATCGGTAAATGTATATGTTTTAAAAAAGCAATACCGGTCGATCACTATTTATGAATACTACTTTCGTGCTTCGTTCCACACATGATAGTGTTAAGAACAGAATATGTAAAAAAAGAAAATTAAATAATTGTATTTCTTCAGTGATCTTGACAATAGAAAGACATAGAGGTTGATGTTAGTTAAGAAAGTCCTTATAAACAAGTTATTATTGCGCTTAACATGGATTAATTCAGAAACTAATATTACCTCTTGTGGGATTTTTATAGAGCAGCAGCATAATTTGTCTCTTTGTTTATTTCAGGCTATCGACTCTGCTAAAAAATATTACAACAACGAGCACATCTACCCTTTCATGTATCTGGCTGGATACCATTACAGGCACAGAAATGTTCAGGAGGCTTTGGGAGCTTGGGCAGAAGCTGCATCCGTTATGCAAGAGTAAGTTCACTGTCACTGCCCTTTTTGAGCATTTACATGCAAATGTGATATCCAAACTAAAATGGTTAAAAATAATGAATGCTTTGGAGTACAGAGCCAAGGTTGGTCTTGTTTGAAAGAAGACATTTCGTAGAATATTGCTAAAGTGAATAAAATGCCAGAAGTTCAAAGCCACAAGTGTAACCAAGTTGTGTACTGAATTTGAAAAATTGTTTACTGCGCTTGTTTTGATAAAATATGAGATCTGTGTCACACTTTTAGTTGCTGTACCGCAAATGTCCACTTGGGCAACATGAATGCTTAAATTCTTCCTAAACACAACAACACATACTGAGAAGCTTTTTTTAACTTTCTCACGCATAAACTCACTGAATAAAACACGAAAGTATAGTAAAAAGAACATATAAATATATATATTTTTTTTAACTATTTACATCTTTGTAAAACTTCACAAATATTATAAAACTATTTATAGCTAATAACAACAAATTATCATCTTCAAAGGGGTTGAAGCAATTTTGTGTTTCCTGAAAACTTAAAAACAGATCAGAGTCTTGGCAGAAAACAGTGGTTTTATGATGGCAACCTCTGCATCTTCGCCTTGACTGGGGGATGTGCTTTGGCCAGTGGTGTCAGTGGCGCCAGGCTTTTAAAAAAAAAGTTGCTGGCCTACACCAGCGTTTTTTAACATTTCCACCCAACTTTAATGGCTCACAGTAAATTTTCTGTAAAGAATATATGGACAAACAATATGTCAAATGAAAGAACAGAGTCTCAGCTTTTAAACAAAAGAAACCGTATTCTTCTATCTTCATTTGTTCGTTTTTTATCACTCTGTAGATGTGGGTAGGCTTTTCAAAAATGCATCACTTTGATTAAACAGCTGAGATAATTAATGTTTTTTGTCAAAGATTCCGCCCAGATTCCACAAAATCATTAAAAACCGATAAAACATATGAGTAATAGGTTCTGGGATTCTGTACTTTTTCTCAAAGGTGTGTAACAGCGACACCTACTGTACAACACTACAAACACTGATTGCTTTAATAACTTTGTCTTCTGCGGGGAACCGTTTTTTTTTAAATTACAAGATAACTCGTCAATGGCGGAGAAAGAGTTAAACAAAAACTTCGGGACTTTACCTTTAAAGTGATCTGATTTTGAATGTATTATGTTGCCTTATCCCCTCTCTCTTTATTTTCCTAATTACATAGACTATACAATGATCACTAATTCCTGCCTCCAAAGCACCACTTCTACTGATCTTGGAAGTATGAGAAACCAATAGGCGCCTGGTTAGCTGAAACCACTTGTCACTCAAGTGGCCACGTACCTAATTCACTGAATTTTAAGGCTTAATATAAGTTAAATGGGTGAGTTGTAAAAAAATTCACCCTCAGTATTTATGAAAGGTAAAATTAGCTATATAAACCAAAATAAATTTTTGTACAAGGCTGTAAACATGTTTTTTTTTTCTGTAAAGTTGGCCATTTTAACAAGGGACTCAATAAGATTCTGCTCACTCACGGAATATCCAACCCACTTGTAAACAGTGGGTTGGATATTCCGCTTACCTTTCCAACTTATCCAACATGATTACATAGTACGTGAAGGCACTCCGAGGCAAAGCAAGCCATATATTTGTGTAAAAAAAGTATATAATTATTTAATTTTCTTTAAAAGATGACCTATCTTTTCGCTAGACAACCCCCTTATTTATCAGCTGGTGTCATGTTTTAATCTGTGATGAAAAAGAAATTTGAACATTAACCAACAGCTGAAGTTCATTATATGGAGGGGAAACCAGGAAAGCCTCATTTTGTTTTCAACAAATGTTTTTGGTAGGTTAATGTGAGACATTGACTTTTACAAACGAGAATACAGCGAGATCATGACAGTTTCATAATTATGTAGTAGTTTTGAAAATAGTTTTGGCACAAGACAATATGGTCTAGTTCCACAGGACTGGATTCTTGGTCCTCTCCTCTTCAATTCGTATATGCTCCCACTTGGCCAAATAATGAAAAAGTACCAATTGCCTACCACAGCTATGCAGATGACACTCAGATCTACCTAGCCCTCTCACCCAATGACGACAGGCCTATTGACTCTCTTTGCCAGTGCATTGATGAAATTAACATCTGGATATGTCAAGACTTGCTTCAGTTAAATAAAAACAAAACTGAAGGAATTGTTTTTGGTAACAGGGATGACATTAACAAGGTAAACACATACCTTGACTTTAGAGGTCTAAAGACACAAAGCAAGGTAACAAATCTTGATTTCATTTTAGATTCTGACCTTAGTTTCAGCAGTCATGTCAAAGCAATAAGCAAATCAGCGTACTACCATCTCAGAAACATAGCCAGAATCAGATGTTTTGTCTCAAGCCAAGATTTGGAGAAACTAGTCCATGCTTTCATCACCAGCAGGGTGGATTACTGTAATTGAATCCTTAAAGGTCTTCCCAAAGAAACCATCAGACAGCTGCAGCTCATAAAGAGCACTGCTGCCAGGATTCTGACCAGAACCAAAGAATCTGTGCATATCACTCCAATCCTCAGGCCCTATAAATCACTCAATGGTCTAGGAACTAAATACATCTCAGATATGCTCATTGAATATAAACCAAACAGACTTCTCAGATCATCAGGATCAAGTCAGTTAGAGATAACAAGGGTTCACTCAAAACATGGCGAATTTAGCCATTACACCACCCGTAGCTGGAATCTGCTTCCAGAAGACATCGGACGTTCACCAACAGTAGCTACTTTTAAATCCAGATTAAAAACACACTTGTTTAAGTGTCCATTCACAACCTGAGCACTGTGTTTAACAAGGTTTAACGTACTGCACGTAATGCTCAGGGAAGGCCGCGTTTCTTTCCAGTCTTGTCATTAACACTAACTGCTGTTAAAAAAACGAGTCCTTATAAATCGAAAAAGTAATAAATCATGCGTTACTTGTTCTTCCCCACAGAAGTCCATTATAAGGAAACAGCTTAACATAGCCTACCGCAACAACGACCATGTAAAAACTAATGTCTATGAAATTCAAATCAAAACCGCATGATTGTAAATAATCTTTCAGTGATTTATTTTTACAGTGTGCATGCGACGCGCACAATGACACAGGCAGACTCCGTGTCCTGCTCGGTCCTAGTACTTCTCCGTGGCAATGACTGCGTGTGGTTAAAAGATCATTACAAACTAATTTGAAAGTGAGGGGGACACAAAGAGGATTTTGAAAATTACGCCTCTGTGTGTTAGGCATCCAGAGGAATTTTAAATTTGAGCGAGCGTGGAGATATTTTAGCGATTTGACTTAGAGCGGTGGAGCGAACACCTACCTGAGCGTGAAGCGGAAATTCTAGCCGCTCAGCTCCGCTCACATGCTCCTTGTTTCAAACCCATTTCTTGCCACGCTCCCGTTTTGTTATTTCTCCTGTAAAACTCTTGTATTTCTCACTGTCAGTTATACTGTCAAATACAAATGCTGTTACTGTAAGTCAAAAACATAAAAGGTTCACATAAACACAGTCCGTTGGTGTTTTAAATGTATATCCGCATCAAAAAAGAATTTGCGTTAAAGTGACAGTACCCTAATACATCTGTGTCACATATTAAAGAGAGCGTGAAACTTTTGTAGCTTTATTTAGAGTCATTGCATATTTATTTTATAGTGTGAAGATAGAGCAGTGTTTTATTTTTATTGATTATTCAGTTTTCATCTTGAAAGCTTCTGTTAAATAGACCTACTTTTTAATTGTTGTTAAACATGTAATTGTTCCTATTTGTAGGATTATGGAGACGAGCATTATTGAGTTATACAATGTAAAAGTGTAAAAATAAAATGGTGCTATATAAAATGTGCATTAAGGCAGTTACAGGAGTTTCATGCAGTCTTCTTAATATTTTTACGAATCATTAATTTTGGAGTTGGTTATTGAGTACCTATGGTACAGATGTGGTACCGATATTACCGGTATTAGATTTTGGTACCGTACCGAAGCAAAAATGTTTGTATCCAACCAACAATAAAGGTAGATAATAGGTTTAATATTATCATTAATAATCTAATAGCAGTTGACATATTTGTAGTTAGGATTTGTCAGGTCGCCGCTTCCCTCTTTCAGGGGCATGGACTGCATCCTGCTTGTTGTGGTAGCCTCGGAACAATGATAAAAGACAGCTGAGAGTAGAGTACTGTTCTACACTCTTTGTTGCAGCAAGTATATCAGTTATGGGAAATGTTCCTGGTTCCAGTTGATCTAACTAATGCAGCCAAGCTCTCAGAGGATTTGTATTATGCAAGTATAGTGTATGCAAGGTTGGAAAGATGCATATTTAATCTAGATTCAAACCGAGTGTGTCTGCCTCCCGGACAGTACAATGAAGACTGTTCCAAGGTTAAGGCGCTAGATAGGAAAAGGATCTACCACCTGGACTTGATTTTTAAATTCTAGGTATTACCAGCTGACCAGAGCCCTGAGAACGTAATGAACGTGAAGAACTGTAATACAAGAAAGGTTCACTCAGGTACGGTGTAGCCCTTTATCGGTAATCAGTAAGATTTTTGAGGTAGCATATATAGTGCGAAGAGCAGAGGCCCTAACACTGAGCCCTGCGGTACACCGTACTGGCCTTGTGATTTGCGTGAAAGCTCATTGTTTATTGCTAAAAATTGAAAACGGTCAAATAAGCAAGATTTAGATCATTTCAAAGCTATTCCATTATTCCTACGTAATTTTCAAGTTCAAGAGTATTTTGTTGCTCAGTGGTGTTGAATGCAGCACTTAGGTCTAGCAGCACCAATAACGAGATACAGCCACAGTCAGACACCAAAAGCAGATCTTTTCTAACTCTGATCAAAGTAGTCTATGTACTGTTATGTGCTCTAAATCAGGACTGGATTCTTCATTGATGTCATGCCTTTGAAGGAAGGAACATAATTGATGTGACTACTTTTTCAAGTACTTTAGAATTGAAAGGTAGATTCAATACAAGTCTCTATGTAACAAGTTTTTTAGGAGGGTGGGATTTTTTGACAAGGGGCCTTATAACAGCCACCTTACATGCTCAAGGCACATATCCTTGTGTCAGAGATAAGTTAATAATGCTATGAAGAGGATTTTTTTGTTAATTTAGCCACTGTGTTAAATAAAACCTAGAGGTATACTGGTTTTCTTCCATTAATGATGAAAAGTAGGTGGATCTAGAAGTTTTTGCATTTTTCTGTATTTTTGAAAACTATCCTTTCATGCTGTAGGAAATGCCTTTAATTTGGTTTTCTTAAAGCTGCACACCATTTTTGGGGCTGCTTTCTTTACATTGTGTAATGTTGTTGCAGCTGAAACTGTCTATATTACACATATAGGGCAGATTATCGAAATATTTATTATGTAATACAAATAATGCAAATACTAATTAAACAAATGTTTGCTAATTCTGTTTATAAATTCTAAATTTGTTTATTAATAAAAACTTATGTAAAAATTGCAAGCTAAAGTTATTCTGTGTACTCCGGCTTTAATTAATTTAGCTCTTTCAGATAATCCATCAAAATGTATCTGGCACTGTAGCCAGAGGTTACAGTATTATTGCATACCTACTTAAGCTTTCGGAATATTCATCATAGTGTGCACTGACCAAAATTATAAACATAACACTTTTTTCTTTGAGTTCATGAGCTGAACTCAAAGATCTAAGACTTTACCAATGTATACAAAAGGCCTATTTCTCTCAAATATTTTTCACAAATCTGTCTAAATCTGTGTTTGTGAGCACTTCTTTGCTGAGATAATCCATCCACCTCACTGGTGTGGCATATCAAGATGCTTATTAGACAACATGATACACAGGTGTGCCTTAGGCTGGCCATAATAAAAAGCCAATCTTAAATGTGCAGTTTTAACACGCAGCACAATGCCACACATGTAGCAAGTTTTGAGGGAGCTTGCAATTGGCATGCTGACTGCAGGAATGTCCAGCAGAGCTGTTGCCTATGAATTGAATGTTCATTTCTCTACCTTAGATGTGCGTTCAGACCGCCGCCATCGAGAACGCCAAAGTGGCTGAAAGTCAATAATTTTCAATGTGAGCCAACGGTGAGTCTTGGCCATTTAGGGCATCAAGGGAAGCTTAACTTTATGGTAATGAGCTATGACGTGGTTCGGCGGCAACCAATCGGAAAGTAGAAGTCTACCGCTTGAGAGGATTCCAGAGAATGCAGCTCTGTAAACTGTTGTTCCAACCGCATTTGTTCCAAAGCAAAATGGAGGAGATCGATTATTGCTGTGGCGGGTTTCCCAATCATATCCGTTTGCGTACAGGGACATTTATAAAAAAAAGGTGTTTCTGGTGAGGCAGGGCGGCCAGAGCGAATTTTGACGCTCTCGATGGTGGCGGTCTGAACGTAGTTAGTCATTTCCAAAGGCGTTTCAGAGAATTTGGCAGTACATCCAACCGCAGACCATATGTAACCACACCAGCCCAGGACCTCCACATTCAGCATCTTCACCTCGAAGATTGTCTGAGACCAGCCATTCAGACAGCTGCTGCAACAATCGGTTTGCAGAACCACAGGATATCTGCAAAAACTTTCAGAAACCGTCTCAGGGCAGGTCATCTGCATGCTCGTCGTCCTCATCGGGGTCTCGACCTGACTGGAGTTCATCGTCGTAACTGACTTGAGTGGACAAATGCTCACATTCGATGGCCTCTGGCACTTTGGAGAGGTGTTCTCTTTACCAATGAATCAGACAGCGTGAATTGGGTCGTGTAGGTGAGTGGTTTGCTGATGTCACGTTGTGGATCGAGTGGCCCATGGTGGCGGTGAGGTTATGGTACGGGCAGACGTATGCTATGGACAACGAACAAAGGTGCATCTTATTGATGCCATTTTGAAAGCACAGAGAATTGTAGAGTATTTAGCATGAGCCAAATGGTCGGAATCATTGAAAGAAGCGCTATAAAACCCCTCCAGGGGTCTGGTTTTAGGTTGTGCTATCTCACTGAGAGTTTGGATAACCCTCTGGTTTCTCTGCGGGATATTTACGACTCCTAAGCTTCATAGCAGTAGTTGAGTTGTCTCATTGTCTCATCTCTATCTTAACATCTTAGGCTTACCAGAGAAACTTCTCTGACAAATAGGAACTTATGTGATTAAACTGTCCTTTTCTATAAATGTATCTAAATGTCTAGGTTGTGTGTTGGCGCTCGTGCCATTTTAAATAGTCTGTAACTCTTAGATACGCAAGTTTTGATTTAGGGTTCATTCGATGTATTCAAACGTTGGGATGATTCACAGCTCAAAGCCTAGCATATTTCCTATGTAACTACTCCTTTCTTAATCCCCTATATCAGGGGTTTTCAACTGGTTCTGTGCCAGGGACCACCATTCTTACTACCAAGTAATCGGCGGCCCACTATTGTGTGTGTTTATGTACCAGGGTTGCCAGGTCCAAGAAATATTTCCAGCCCATAACCGTTGCCCATAAGACGTTTCTATTGCCATATTTTTTTTATCTGAATGGTTTCCTGGGTATTTGTATATATTGTTTTGTTCTGTTGAACACAAAATAAGTTTGGGGATATTTAGGAAAGCAAACAATTCTGGGTCATGTTAGACTACCATTAATTTTTTTCTGCTATGGTATTCAATGGTGCCAAAGAATTTTCAGCAGCTAACATTCTACCAAATATCTTTGTGTTCAACCGAACAAATAATTGTATACAGGTTTGGAACAACTAGAGTAATTCATAACAGAATTAAAATTTTTGGGTGGAATGTCCCTTTAAAAATATCCCACATCTGCCACGCATGCAAATGGACGAGAAACATGTTTTCTCTTCGTAAGACATTCAGAAACTTGCTTAAGAAATACGGATGGTTACATTTATTGCATAATGTATAATGTGTACAATCACGTCAATGTTTTAGTTGTATAGGGTTAGCTACGTATAGCGCTGCTCAAACGTGATATTTGGCAGCCGGAAGAATCAAGTGTTGTACACTCATGAGTGATTTCTTTCATTGTGCAACGTGACATTCACCTGATGAAACATTGGTATAAACATCATTCGGATGCACTGTGTCTAATACCACCGCTAATTTCTACTCTTTGGTTGAGCTGAGCTCCCGCGTTCCTCCCGGTACTGTAGCCTGTCTGTCAGACTCGTTCTCCACACTTTTGAGAACGGGCTGGTCCTGGAGTTGCCAGGTATTCTTTCGGAGTATGAATACACAATAAGAAACTCATCAATTATCATTTATCCTAAGAATATAAATAAACATTTTAGCGGCTGCAGTACATTAGGAAAGTAGCCCAAAAACTCGCAACCCGCGGCTCCATAATTTTTCCCGCAACTGAATTCTCAAAATAGCCCAATTGTGCGGAGAAACCGGGACCCTGGCAACACTGGTATGTACGTATATGTACGTATATGACGTTGGGGACGCGAAACACAACGTTAGCAAAGCATAAGATAGACCTGATAGGTGCAAAGCAAGCCTATCCTGTGTCAGTTTGAATCTCAACTCAAGCTCAAATTATTTTAAATATTTTCATTCAGTTAAGTATTCACACCAATGCGCAAATATTCTGGAAATGTTTGGAAAAATAAATTATGGAAAAAAAGTGATTTTAATAGTGAAATTAGGTAGGGTGGAATGCATGTCACGGACCACATGCAATGCCGCCGCAGACCACCGGTTGAAAAGCCCTGCCCTATATGATGAGCTATGCTATAAAAACATAGCATGCATCATACTATGTCCATAACTAAGTTTAGGTATTAAATGCTAACTGACCATACGGTCAGAGCTATGCAAATGAGGCGCCATGATAAACAAAGGAACTTTCCCTGGCACACTTATCGCTTTCATGGCATTGGCCCGCAGGCCACCTGGGGTCAGGGCAGGTATGCATTTAGAAATACCATCACCGATCCACTTTAGGGAACTAGAAGGAAAAATAAAAGGTTTGTGGCCGAGTAGGCCATGGACCTTTGGAGCGTTTCAACAGGATTGTATTCAGAAACCATTCAAGATTTCCATCCACGTGCACACGGATATTGATGCAGCACCGAGCTACCAAGTGTCCGATTGTATATATAGAATAACTGCGTTAAGTTCGTGCCTCATTGTTAAAGATGATTTTATTGGTTTTCAGACATTTTACCTGCCTCGCGGCCATGCCCTCCCTTAAACTGTGTTCCGACCTATGCTACCTCTGCTCTAAATTCTGTTTGGTAAAGTCGTGTTACTAATGGTCATGAGATAACGTTAAAAGTGTATAAAATCATTGATGCATTTGCTGGACGAATACATACAGGGATTTTTATCACTATACTGCTAATCAGAAACTAAAATATGTATGGGTAGTGACGATTATTATACGTATTTTCCTTTTAGCTAAACTAATTCCTTGACTGAAATTGACGTATTAAATAACAAATTTCATGGATGAGATCTTGATAGATCTGATGGAGAATCATATTTGGTGAGTAAAACCCTTATTTTAACATTCAGTTAAACTACATAAGACACGGCCCCATGCTGCAAGGATCTGTCCACAATTCCTGGAAGCTGAAAACATCCCCGTTCATAAATGGCCAGCATACTCACCGGAAATGTTTGGGATACTCTTGATCGGCGTATACGACAGCGTGGTACAGTTCCTGCCAATATCCAGCTACTACACAATGCCACTAAAGATGAGTGGACTAAAATTTCACAGGCCACAATCAACTACCTGATCAACTCTATGCGAAGGAGATGATGGTGGTCATACCAGATACTGACTGGTTTTCGGACCCCCTTCAATACAGTAAAATTGCACACGTTAGAGTACCTTTTTATTGTGGCCAGCCTAATGCACACATGTGAAATAATCATGCTCTAGTCAGCATCTTGATAAACCACACCTGTGAGTTGGATGGATTATCTCGGCAAAGGAGCAGTGCATTTACACAGATTTAGACATCCATCCATCCGGGACATGCCCGGAACACCTTCCCGGGAAGGCGTCCAGGGGGCATCCGGAAAAGATGCCCAAGCCACCTCAGCTGGCCCCTCTCGATGTGGAGGAGCAGCAGATCTACTCTGAGCGCCTCCCGAGTGACCGAGCTTCTCACCCTATCTCTAAGGGATCGTCCAGCCACCCTGCGGAGAAAGCTCATTTCGGCCGCCTGTATCCGGGATTTTGTCCTTTCGGTCATGACCCACAGCTCATGACCATAGGTGAGGGTAGGAACGTAGATTGACCGGTAAATCGTGAGCTTCGCCTTGCGGCTCAGCTCCTTCTTCACCACGACAGACCGGTACAGGACCGCATTACTGCAGAAGCTACACCGATCCGTCTGTCAATCTCCCGTTCCATCCTTCCCTCACTCGTGAACAAGACCCCCAGATACTTGAACTCCTCCACTTGAGGCAGGGACTCTCCACCTACCTGAAGTGGGCAAGCCACCCTTTTCCGACTGAGAACCATGGCCTCCGATTTGGAGGTGCTGATTCTCATACCAGCCGCTTCACACTCGGCTGCAAACCGTCCCAGTGCATGTTGAAGGTTCTGGTCTGATGGGGCCAGCATGATGACATCATCCGCAAAGATCAGAGATGAAATCATGTGGTCCCCAAACCCGACGCCCTCCGGTCCCTGGCTGCCCCTAGAAAGTCTGTCCATAAAAATTATGAACAGAACCGGCGACAAAGGGCAGCCCTGCCGGAGTCCAACATGCACCGGAAACAAGTCTGACTTACTGCCGGCAATGCGAACCAAGCTCCTACTCCGGTCGTACAGGGACCGGATAGCCCTTAGCAAAGGGTCCCGAATCCCATACTCCCGGAGCACCCTCCACAAGATGCAGCGAGGGACACAGTCGAATGCCTTCTCCAAATCCACAAAACACATGTGGATTGGTTGGGCAAACTCCCATGAACCCTCCAGCACCCTGGAGAGGGTATAGAGCTGGAAAAAAAAAAAGATTTAGACAGATTTTTTTAAATATATTTGAGAGAAATAGGCCTTTTGTGTACATAGTAAAAGTCTTGGATCTTTGAGTTCAGTTCATGAAAAATGGGGGCAAAAATAAAAGTGTTGCGTTTATTATTTTGGTCAGTGTAATATAATGAAAAGGTAATATTTGCAATTGCGAGCATTGTCTGTGCTTCCTCACACTGTCTGTCCTTACACTGGCATAATAGTTTTTTTTCTGCCATTGTCTTGTCCAGGGACAATCTGGTTTTGCCTGCCTCTAGACCAGGGTACCTCAATTAGTTTTCACCAAGGGCCAAATTCTACCAACAATAGAAAGTCAATGGCCACCAACTATAATTTGATAACTGAAATGTTTGTTCTGCTATTATTTTGTTATTATAATTATTATTTATTTTACTGTTGTTTATTTGTTATTAAAAATATATATTAAGTTTGTGATTTTTTTATCATTCTATTTTCTCAGTTTTGATCAAACAGTAACATTATATTACCTAAACATTACTTTGTATTGCTAAAAACATAACATTGTTGCAGAATCAAAAAAAACTGCATCATGTTTTCCATCCATATCAAGACTTTCTGTTCATCTCCACAGTGGATCTCTTTTCTTTCCTTTTCTTAAAATCCAGAGTAAATTATTAGATCAGCATTAACATTTTTATTGTACTTACATTCATGGTGATCACTTGTGATTGTATTACTGACTTCTACTCACCATTCAATGAGAGGTGACAGGCTGAAGCAATGCCTATGATGTTGGTGCTGTATTCTGTTGTTGCAATCCTGAAACACTGATCAAGATGTGCACTTGACAATCTGTTTCTATCCTGGTTCTTATTGTACACACAATATGCATACATACTCAGACAACCAGACCCATGGAGGCATGCCTGCTATGGTCTTTTGATGATGGTATCTAGAAACCAGGACAAAAGGGAGTGGGGGGTTTTTAGCTTTCCTCTCAATGATCCAATCACTACAGTCCCCCCTTACGGAAGAGGAATTGCGGATGTAAACTTCAGCCGACGATGGGTAGTTGGATCATGATGGCGGGATGGCTGGAGGTTCCTATTGGTCCACAGGATCTCGACATACAGGCAGAGAATGCTCCCCAGTGGTCAGGCATTGTCTCAACTTGGGTACCTTTCATCTTCTCCATCCTGCTTTGACGTCAAGGTAGAGGACCCCTGCACCTGTGTGCTGGTTCTTGCAACAGGTTTGTTAGTTTGTGCACAGAAGCAGTCCTTGTTGAAACAGCTGTTGGGATTGCATGCTTGGCTTCCATGCAAATGCCTGTAGTGGTGTATCATGGTGTATCATGTATCTCACTCGCACACCTTCTCCGGATGTGGAATGATCTGCCCGCTGCTACAAGATCTGCAGATTCTGTAGCCATCTTTAAGAAACGTCTGAAAACACATCTCTTCCGTCAACATCTTACTGCTCTGTTCTGACTTTATTTTCTTCTCTACTCTTTGAAAAAAAAAACCTATCTTAGCTCTGAATACTGTGTCAGGTTATATGAGACCGGTCTTCTTTTTGATTGCACTTATGCTTTTGTTGTACTTATGCTGTCCCAATTCCTTCCATTGCCTACCCCACATGTAAGTCGCTTTGGATAAAAGCGTCTGCTAAATGACTAAATATAATATATAAATATATGATGGGGAGGGTTGTTGTCTAGCTACCCCCCCCCACGTCTCACGCAGCTGGGCAAAGTTATGATACACAATCTTGTCACTAACATCAGGTTCCTCTTGTGGATCTTGCCGGGTGCAGCATGCTCTCTGGGCTTCAGATTTTCTGCAGTGATTGCTGGTCAACGACAGGTGTCACATTCCGGTGTCTTTCATTGAAATACTGGTGAGTGGTGTAGGGCGTGACGAGGTTGGGGTCTCATGGATGGCCCTGGCGATGTTGTGTTGGTGCCGTCTGACAGGCTATGGTAAGAGCCATGTTCTGCAGCTGCTTGGCTTACCACCCTTTTGTTCTGGTCAAGCTGTCAGTGTCGACCAGTGTAAAGGCAGTGTTTGGCAAGTCCAGCTCTCAGATGGAACTCCATTCAGCGAGGGTAAATCAGGCATGTGGTGAAGCGCAGGTGCCATTTGTTGTGTACATGGCACCGTCTTGAGCGCTCATGTATATGAGTGGGCAGTTCTTTTTAACAGTTCACGAACCTTGTAGGTGGTGTTCTGTGTAGCAAAGGATGCAGCTAGCTTGGGATGTAATGTCATGTTGTTCTGTGAGTGGGGGCACATAGTTGACATTAGTTCTGCATCATTGTCTTTTGTGACGAGCAGCTCTAGCACTGGTAGTTGATGGTGATGGGGAAAAAAACGTTGATCTTCACTCTCAAAAAATTGCTCAGACAAGGAAGGTCCAGGTGTCAAAGTTTCAACTTTATTTGTACAAGTCAAACAAAGTGAGATGTCCCAAGTCTCCAAAACATCTGAAAACTTGGTGTTTTCCAGCCTCTAGTTATAGTAAAACTTCCCAAAGGTGTTTCCTTTCGAAACCAATCAGGTAACTTCCCGTTATCTCTTATTTTTATTATCCAACTATCCTTGTCCGCCACCATTATTTTTAGGCAACAAGGTTTCTGGTCTAATGGTGGAATTTCAACCTTAACTCATTTTTTTAATTAAAAATGAACAGTGATACAATTTATTTGGGTCTGGCCTTCAAACCATCCCTGGATTTTGATTAGAATATGTAGTGATTGATTCTCTCATGCAAACAATCTTATCGTGACTCTAAGTTAATGCGATTTCTGACCCACTAGTAATGTGATTTTTGATTTACTAACACACTAAGTTAATGTTTACAAACATTCCTATGAATACTTCTTCAAAACATCAAGTTAATGTTTAAAAACATTCTTTCATAACCAGGGTGAATGAAAGTCCCATAGCATACTGAATATGATCAGAATTTATACACAATATATTCCCCCCTTTGGGGCTCAATAAGAGTCCCACACTTGATTAGTACTATCTCAGGAGGAATTTCTACTTCAAAAAGAATATATGTGTGCTTTTTAAAAAGAATATATGTGTGCTTTAAAAAGAATATATGTGTGCTTTAAAAAGAATATATGTGTGCTTTAAAAAGAATATATGTGTGCTTTTTAAAAAGAATATATGTGTGCTTTAAAAAGAATATATGTGTGCTTTAAAAAGAATATATGTGTGCTTTAAAAAGAATATATGTGTGCTTTAAAAAGAATATATGTGTGCGTGAGCAAGAATAATCAACATTAATGATAATACTTATTTCCCTAAGGATATGCTTATAAGCCATAAAAATTGAAATCCATCTGACCGTCTAGGTTATCTCGTAACACGGACAACTCCTGCTTGTTACCATTTTTCCATAGAAATGCCTTCTATATTAGATTGCAAAAAGGTGATCATCCCTGACTGAGTACACTACCATCTGATGGTGGGGATCAGATCTAGCAATCCCCCTAACCGCCTGCATTATGCAAGGCCAAAAGCACAGTAGTATCAGAATTGGCGCCACAATGCAGATTATCAACATCAATATGTTATGCAAATTGGGAAATATGTTGTTAATCCAGTTCCACATTGTATTATCTGAATCTACTTCATCCTTCGCCATCATGGCAGAAAGCATTGAAATATTTTTTATTCCTTGTTCAATGAGATGTCCATCTGCGTCGTTGTCTGGTATGTATGTGCAACAAGTCTCTCCAATCATAGCACAAACACCTCCTTGCGATGCAGTAAGTTGGTCCAATACCAAACGATTCTGAAGAGCAGTAAGACGTAATCCTTGTAATTCTTCCTTGATTCCTCCCATCATGAGTTTCGTCGTGTTGATGAATGAGGACAACTCATATCTGGTGATTTCTAAACCAGTCATCAGTGATTCTACTCCTAGTGCTGGAGCAAATGCAACCGCAATCTTTTCTGCAATTGTCCATATGTGATGATTTTTTGGCACCGGGCTGTCCGTTAGGAAATTGAATAATCCTCTTCTCACACGCCGTTGACTGTTCATTGCGTGATGAGGCAAGATGATAGCCCCTCCATGTAGCTGAACCAAAGCACACAGTCCTGTCCAGTTCTTTGGCAACGACAAATATACTTGATAGCCACACAGCCAGTAGTATCCCTCAACGACTCCAGTTCCCTCGTGATCAGGAACATGTACAGTCGAACAAGATGGACATTTTGCTCGTCCTGTTTTGGAAGTAAAAATATATTGGTATGCAACAATTGGCTGTGGTGCTTCATGAGTAACGATAACAGGCGTAGCTGGGGGACTTGGGTCATCTGCATAACGAAGACAGGCCATGCAACTCCGTTTCACCGTTTCGTTTACAGGTTGGTAGACATGGGAACATTTCCGCGCTGGTATCGTTCCCAAAGCATGATTTCCTGACTTTCTTTCATAACAGACTAGATTGTTAGGGACATGCTTTACAGTTGCTATCTGAGCAAAAAGTCTATTAGGAAAAGGGTGTGGGATCCACGTGTCGTGCATCATATTCTTCTCATTTTGGGGGAGCTTTAATCCATCCGCTAATATTGCATCTATTGATTCTTGAAGTTCAGCGTATAGGCCTTCCTTCAGTCCAGCTGCTGCTACTGCAGCCTTGGCTGCTTCAAATGTTTTGTTGGGATTCTGATGTGGCCACCAATCTCCTCCAGTGGCGCTGTGAGGAAAGTGAGCACAAACATAACAGTGTCTGGCAGCATTCATTCTAACGGTATGATTAGTCAATCGCCACCACATGTTAGTAGCATAAGGATGAGGAGGATTAGGGTGATCCATCCAGGCGTCGGAAAGCTGTCCCGTCTTGCTGCTGACACTCTGTCTTTTCTTTCGGTGCTTTGACTCAGCCTCTGGAACCAGTAGACCGCAGAACAAATGTTCAGATGATGTACCATTTACTCCACAGTCCACCCGTCCCAAGGTAGTGTTCATCTGCCCCAAGGTAGTGTTCAAGACGTCCATGTCATTTTGGTCCATACCCAGGCCATTTCTCATAATAATTGGTATTATTATCATACATGTCAAAAAGAACATCAAAGAAGCTATGTTTCGCTCTCCACACAGTCCTCGGACCCTCCTGGGATGCCATGGGTGTCGTCTTTCTTCCATTGTGACAGCCGCTAAGGTTCAATTCACCTCGTATCCTTCGGTGCGATAATTGAAGATCATCCACTGACCTGGTCTTAATCTGGATCCCGCTTTAAATCGTGTGTGACAATTATGTGGTTTTAATGTCAAATCCCCTGTATGTAGGTTAATTAAGGGCCAAAGCAAATATTGAGTGTACACAGTTAAAGTCCAACTTGGTTTTCTTTCAGTCCATGTATCCTCTTGTGTTGAAGTAAACCCTACAGCCAGTATAGCATCATCCCGTGGTAACAATCTCAAAGTGTCTATCTGTGACTGTGGTCGTCTTTGTCCTGAAACTGCAGACACATATCCAGAGATCACCAAGTCATAATAACACTGTCCTTCAGTACCTTCACTTCTTGAAGGGAAATAGAGCGATGTCCCTCTTATCCGGTCCGCAGGTACTTGTCGGTGTGGGGAATCGATCATATGATATGGCCTGAACTTCTCAGCAAACTGTTTAAAGGCAGCTGACATCAATCATGTATTCCTCTTTTCTGCGATGGAGAATGGCATCCACATTTGTCGCGAATGGGTGAGGTCACTAAAGGAGTTCTTTTAAGGGTAACTAATGATTTTTAAGCTAACTATGTTCGTCCAGTGGGTGGCCCCCACCTTCACTAAAAGAAGTGGTTCTTCCACTGGCACTTTTGCCCTTGTACTCCTACTCACAGGTCTAGTTCCTTGGGTAATGCGCACACTGGTATTCCCACTCCGTGATTGGTAAATTATGACGTGTTGTTTTCAAAGTGCTCTCTCCTCGGTCTATAACTGGTCGATGTCCAGGTTTTGTGAAGAAAAAGACAAAAGTTATCCCGACCTGGTTGTCGTAGTCAGCTGGGACAACAACTGACTGTCCTACTGCCAGAACCGCTGGATCCTGTTCCAATATTTGCCTTGCCACTGGTCCTAGGTGTCGTCTTGGGTACCCCGGTCGTGCAGGATGTAGCACTACTCTCCTATACCACGTTGGGCACCCTTCCCGGGAATACTCGTCTTCTTGCAGCGGAAGACATCGTTCCCATCTGAGTTTAACCTCCTGCCGTTTTCTGAATTTCGCTGCGGACGACAGTTTGACGATCACCTGCAACCTCCTCTGGAGCACCCCCAGTTTTGGCCTGTATATTGTGATGATAGTGGCAGAAAGAAAGAAAGAAAGAAATACATAATGCATATCCCTCTTATTGACATTTTGGGATCTACCATGGGCAAAGAAAAACAAGGGGAAAGGGTTTTTGCCAAAAACAACAAACAAAACTATCTTCCTGCCTATTTATATCTAGAAGACTATAACTACACTACACGCCCCAAAAGGAAATACAATTCTAGACTCTCTCCCTTTCTTATATACAAACATCGTCATAATAGTAAAATAAAAGTGGCACCCTTTTTCTGGTTTGGTTGTTTAACAAGCTAAGGGGTCTCATATTCTTCACATTTGTCCATTGCTGTAATCATGGTTAACATAAATGCCTCAGAGTCATGCTGTACATTCAACTCTGTATGCAGTAACATTTGTCTAGCTGTGGCCTTAACCAACAAAGATCTTAGTATGGGGAGAACACAACAGAACAACACTGCAGAGACCACCAACACAATAACAATCGTTACTCCTACTTTGGTCAGCCATTCGCCCCAGAACCCAAACATTGACTCAAACCATGTCCCAACTGCCTTATCTCTTCCAGCATTAGCTGTTATTTCATCTCTAAGGTTTTTCAATTTTTCCATAGCACGAGTAAACGAACCATCAGGGGCAGTATTATTAGGAATGTAAGTACAGCAATCTTCTCCGAACATCACACAGACTCCTCCTTTTTCAGCTAATAACCAATTTAGAGCTTGTCTGTTTTGCCAGGCCATTTTACTTGTAGGGGCTAATTGTTCCCCAAGAGCTTTAAGTGCATCATTTGTGTAGTTAATAAATCTCTGTTGATTGTAATACACATAATTAATCCATTCTGTGTTCTTATTTGGTGTAATCCATACAAAAATAGACTCAAATCCAGATTTAACTTCATCTCTTGCTTTAAACTGGTGTGGGATATTTCTAGGTTGACCAATGGCATCAATATAAACATTTGGGTCACTTTGGTAAGCCCTTTTCACTATTTTCTGTTTTGGTTCACTTTTAACATTCTCATTCGGATCCCATGTGATCATAGTGGCATCTTGTATTAGTTTTACTCTTGCACATAAACCTCTCCAATGTTTTGGTAGTGTCGGTCTTAGTTTGCTTTCCCCACACACCCAAAAGTAGTCGGCTATAGCGTTAACCTGAGTCTCATAAGATTCAATCAAGGGCCATCCAATTGTCATGTTTGGGCAATCTTCCCATCCTATTACTGTGAAGTTATCTGTAAGTGTAGCAGAAGCAAACCTTTTATCCCATTGTCTATTTACTCCCTTCTGACTTCGCATAATTTTATCTAAATGCCAAATAGTTATACAATTTCCTCCAAAAATTCCCACATTTAGACCCGCTTTTTCATTTGTACTATTGTAACATTCGTACTGCAATGTATAATCTATTTCATAAACCACTGGAACTTCAATCATATTCGTTGGGATCCTTACATCAATATCCATGCACTCCTCTCCCCATAATGCATGAGTATAGTAGCGTTCCCTGTTTTCACGTCCTGCCAGGGCTAAACATTCTGCATGGCAAAAAGGAACATTGTTTCTCTCTGCATTACACTGCTTTGAATAATGTCCAGCACAATGTCTGTAATCATATGGGTTTGGTACAACAATCAGCCTGCTCATTGGTGATGGGGTGCAAAACACACAACTGTCCATGATTGATTGATCTACTGTGAAATGTG